>ML682005.1:40722795-40789547 GCA_007922195.1 Podocnemis expansa
GTTTGAGACCCCTGTTCTAAAGGGAGTTTTCTGCATACCTCTTTCATATAACGAAAAGTATTTTGTGGGTGGAGAAAGGGGAGAACAAGGTTACCATGCCTACTTCAGGATTCACAAACACATTTCATTAGTAAAACTCAAAAAGAAATGGAATAACTAGAGCCCTGCAAATCCACAGATATCCGCTTTGTATCCGCATCCACAGACACAGCACAGATATCCGCAGACCCTTTCTTACGGATGCAGATCAGATACAGATCCACTTATTTGTATCCACGCAGGGCTCTAGGAATAACCTCATTTACTGCTATCAGAATCAATAAAGTGGGAAATTCAAGGTTTAGGTTAAGGTTAAATACGAAGCGTCAGAGCGACCCAAGGAAAACTACACAAAATCTGCTTCCACTAGGATGCTGACATCAACAGGGCTCTTAAAAACACAAAAACAACTCATTTTTGTCATAAAAGTTTTCCAGCAAGCTAATCATTGTTAAATTCCTTCTGGGAAGCAGTGAAAAAGAAGATTAAGGCAGCATAAAAAGAAAGCAAAAATTAAAGCCTCTGGGAATTTGGCTGCATATCATTGTGAGGCTGAAGGACAATTGTGGTCCTTTTCCCTATTTCGTACAAAGCATGTGCCTTAAGGCTTTCCAGAAGGATCAAGAAGGTAACAAAAAGTTTGTCTGATGGGAAGAAGAGGAAGAAAAGTAAAGCAGAAGACAGCTATTGCTGCAGAAGCTTTAGAGGAGCTGCCTTCTGGCTGCCTGACTCCAAGTCAACTAACTCTTCCACCGGACTTTAATACCTAGTTGGAAAGTGGTTGACACAAAGAGAGAAAGCTATGAACTTGTCTTTAACTTTGGGAAGGTGGGAATATGGTGCCAAAGGATAATTGGGAGCTGGCCCAAATGAAGCTTGGATTGTTTTACTTCTGCACTGATATAAACAGTACTGTATTCGTCCGTGTCCTTTGAATGCAGCCAGACATGGACTGAACTAAACTTCTTGCCTTTGGGATTCCATTCTCAAAGTCATTCAGTTTGCACTGCAATCCAATGTAACCAGCAGCCATTAGGATAAGAGTCACAATACAGTGTCTTCTATTTCATAGAATCATGGAAACATAGGGTTGGAAGGGACCTCATAGGTCATCTAGTCCAACCCCCTGCCAGAGGCAGGGCCATTCCCACTAAACCATCCCAGTCAGGGTTTTGTCCAGCCGGGCCTTAAACACCTCCAAAGATGGAGACTCCACCACCTCCCTAGGCAGTCATTCCAATGCTTCATCACTTGCCTAGTAAAAAAGTTTTTTCTAATATCCAGCCTCGACCTCCCTAACAGCAACTTGAGACCATTGGTCCTCGTTCTGTCCTCTGTTACTGCCGAGAACAGTCAAGCTCCATCTTCCTTGGAGCATCCCTTCAAGTAGTTGAAGGTTGCTATCAAATCCCCCCTCAATCTTCTCTTCTGCAGACTAAAAAGCCTAATGTTTTCAGTCTTTCCTCATAGGGCTTGTGCTCCAGCCCTTTAATCATTTTGGTTGCCCTCCACTGGACTCTCTCTAGCATGTCCCTGTCCTTTTTGTAGTGGGGAGCCCAAAACTGAACACAGTATTCTAGATGTGGCCTCACCAGTGCAGAATAGAGGGGAATGATTACATCCCTTGATCTGCTGGTAATACTTCTTTTGATGCAGCCCAGTATGCCATTGGCCTTTTTGGCAGCAAGAGCACACTGCTGACTCATATCTAGCTTCCCATCCACCATGACCCCAGGTCCTTTTCTACACTGCTACTACTTAACTGAATGTTCCCCAGCCTGTAGCAGTGCATGGGGCTTTTCCGTCCCACGTGCAGGATTTTACACTTGTCCTTATTGAACCTCATAAGATTTCTGTTGGCCCACTGTTCCAATTTATCTAGGTCTCTCTGAATCCTGTCCTTGCCCTCCAATGTGTCTACTGTTCCCCCCAGCTTGGTGTCATCCACGAACTTACTGAGAGTGCAGTCTATTCCATCATCCAGATCACTGAGGAAAATGTTGAACAGAACTGGCCCCAGGACCGACCCTTGGGGCACACCACTCGTGACTGGTTGCCAGCTAGACATGGAACCATTGATTCCTACACACTGAAACCGATGATCTAGCCAGTTTTCTACCCACCTTATAGTCCACCTATCCAACCCATACTTCCTTAATTTGCCAATGAGAATGCTGTGCGAAACTGTATCTAAAGCCTTGCTAAAATCAAGGAATATGACATCAACGGTTCTTCCTGCATCCAGAAAACCAGTCATCTGATCATAGAAAGAAACAAGATTGGTCAGGCATGATTTACCCTTGTTAAATCCATGCTGACTGTTCCTGATCACTTTATTTTCCTCTAAGTGTTTGAGGATGGATTCTTTGAGAATTTGCTCCATAATTTTTCCAGGGATTGAGGTGAGGCTGACTGATCTGTAATTCCCTGGATCCTCCTTTTTCCCTTTCTTGAAAATAAGCACTACATTTGCTTTTTTCCAATCCTCTGGCACCTTGCCTGTTCTCCATGAGTTTTGAAAGATAATGGCCAGCGGTGCTGCTATTTCATCGGCCAATTCCCTTAGCACCCTTGGATGCAGTTCATCCGGCCCCATGGACTTGTGCACATCCAGTTTCTTTAAGCAGTCCCTAACCTGACCTTCCATCACCAATGGCCTCTCTTCTTCTCTCCAGTCTGCCATACCAATGGTAGTGGGCTGGGAGCTGACCCTGCCTGTGAAAACTGAAGCAAAAAAAAAAAAAAAAAAAAAAAAAAAAAAGCATTGAGCACTTCAGGTTTTTCCTCATCCTCTGTCACAAGGATGCCTGCCCTATTCAACAAGGGACCTACACCATCCCTGATTTTCTTCTTGTTATTAACATACTTGTAGAACCCCTTCTTGTTATCCTTTATTTAATAAATTATCCTTTAATAGTGACAAAGCTATTTATGCTTTAAAATTCTTATTTTCTCGTTGTCTGTTTTTTTTTTTTTTAAAGTCTTTCCTAGTAAGCCAATCAACCCAACACAAACACATGAGCTACAGCTATAGCCTGTCACAGTTGGCTTTGATTTTTCAAGTGTGGGAACTGGTGACCAGCTACCTCACATAACAGGTGTCATGGATTTCATAAGGTCAGTGTTTTTCCACACAACTTGTCTGAAAATCACATTTACCAAGAGGATAGCATGTGTAGCTTTCTGTTTTTAACTTTATTTCCTTTTTGTTCGAATTTTAAAACTTAAATTTTACTAAATTTAAATTTTCTTGCAAAGACTGATACTGAGAGCTCGTCTTCAGATCTATGCTGTAAAGGCAATATGCAAAACATGGGAAATTTCTGTACTTTGGGGATATTTTTAAGCAAAAGTTTGATTCAGTTGCCACACATTTTTGTATTGTTACCTGCTGGGACTGAAGGGGGCCATTTCTTTGCAGAGAAAGAGGGCTGCACAGAAGTCACAGAGGCAGTAAGTAAGCACATCAACTGCTATGGACAAATTATCAAAAACTGTCAACAGTTCCAAAGGGGTAGCAGTGCTAGTCTAGCTCAGCAAAACATTACAGCAGGTGATTTGACCTCATCTTCATCTATCCTCCTTCCCTAAAAGGTTGTTATGAGGAAGAAGGAGAAAAATTATCCCCTTAATAGAGCAGTAACTACAGCGGAGCCAAGGGGCAAAGTCCCAGGTGGCATGGAATGGCTCAATAGAGCCGCTCTATTAAAGGGCGGCTTTCGCGGTGCCAGCTCCAAGCACCGCTAATGGCAAGGGCCAGGCGGCAAAAACTGGCATTACAGCACTGCTCCTTAAATCACAGATGATAAGACAAGAAGCAACAGGAGTAAATTACAGCAAGGGAGGTTCAGCCTAGACTTTACGAAAAAATTCCTAACCGTCAGGCTGATTAAACACTGGAATAAGTTGCCTAGGAAGTTGTGGAATCTCTTACCTTGGAGGTTTATAAGAGCAAGTTAGACAAGCACTTGTCAGGGACGGTTTAATAGGAGTACTTGGTCCTGCCATGAGTGCAGGGAACTGGACTCGATGACCTGCCATGGTCTGCTCTAGTTTCTATGATTCTATATTCTGTTCCCCAGTGTTTGAATCTAAACTACTCGATTGATTTATTGTAACAATCTGATCTGATCCCATGACTTACACTTCTGTGCACATATTTTCCTCCCATTTTACAAGTTCCCCATCTTCAAAGCATCTAATAAAGTGGGATTTTCTCCCATGAAAGCTCATATGATAAATATATTTGTTAGTTCTTAAAAGTGCCACAGGATTCCTTGTTTGTTTTATCAACATATGAATGGAGTCATCTTGGAGAGAAAGTGGAGGTCAACATTAACTTTCAATGACAGCCAGTTAAGGGAGACAGAATATATGAAAATAATGTAAGTGGAACGTAAACCAAAGATTGGAGACACAAAGAGACTGGATTAAGTAAACTGCTGCCCAGTGGGGGCAGGGGTGGACTTCTAGGAAGTCTGGAGTGAGAAACAGGTAATATTGCCAGCATGGACGTGCATATGAGCTATGCTTGCCCATTCTAAGCTAAGGACCCTACATCCTGCAATCCAGTTGACTGATAAATGTTGACTTGGTTTGAAAAGGGCATTTTGTGGCAGCCTCTGCAAAGGTTGCATATTCTTTTGGACCCAGCTGAAAAAGCCATGATGAGAAACAGAGGCTGAAGCCAGTGACCCAGCCTCAGGGTAGAGGAGCCATGGGTCTCACCCTTGTAAAAGTGAAGGTTTAGGAGCTAGTTTTCAGCAAGCACACACGCAGGAGCAACCATATAAAGGTCAGACACACCACGTACTCCATGGGTGTATAACAGGTGTAGATGAATGAACCATTTAACAATGTGGATGCCAAAAGACACATAGGAATAACCATATCACATCACCCTGCTGTTTCATAATGCCTAATGCAAGCACCCAAATGCTTCAGAGGAAACAGCAAACAAACAAAAAGCTCAAGCCTCCCCACGCTAGGTAGTGATGAAATGACCTGTGGGGATATTTTGTTCTAACCCACCATTGGTTAGCTTACACCCCAAAACATGAGATTTTGTCAGCTTATAAACACTCACACAAACATACACAGAGCAACTGGGGACACAATCGAACCTGTTTTTGAAACCTATGAAATTCTTGTCCTTAACGATATCACATGGCAGCAAGTTTGGCTTGTGTAAATAAAACACACTTTTTTGATCAATTTTAAAATGAAACCTTTCATGTTCACTGAACATCACTTGGTTCTTGTATTATGAGATGGGGGCTCTACTACACTCTTCCTTACTTTCTCCAGAAAATTAATTTTTTTTAGATATCTCTATTATGTTCCTTTGACTTGTGAACAGGTTCGTGACTTAGTTAAATGCTTCCACCACAGTAGCTGCCCAACAGACCCCATCCAGATCAGGCCTTATTATGCAGGGGCTGTATAAATAGATGTAGACATGGCCCAAGCGGACCATGTTCTATAGGTCTTATAATCCAAGAGGAAGGACAAGATAAAAAGGGTGAGAAAGACAATCAAATAGCACATATATAGGGCCCAGCATCACTGGCAAAGCAGCATGGATGAAGCAAGATTTACCAGTAATAGCTCATCCTTACCTAAGGATTTTGCACAGCTTTCATAGCCATAGAATATAAGAGAGGAATATCAATTAGCAGAATTTGGTTCACAAAATGACTTAGGAGTTGGGAAGTGATTTTTCTTAAAGCTCTGTACAGCTCAGTGAGAAAAAACACACATATAAAATCTTCCATGAAATGGAAACCTACCCCAAGTCATGGACTGCAGTCAACAACCCTGCTGAGTGCTCCAGTGACACGTCACTAAAAAAAAAAAATACACAAGATACAGTAGAGCTGTGACAGACAACGGGTCCAAAGAGTTGGAGAAGTCCAAATATGGGTCTATGTGGGTTGCCAAGTGGTTTGTGATGGCCTTAATAGTGCTAAGTACTTGCACTATTATTATTAGTGAAGTATGAGATGCAGCTAAATAGCTGCCTTTATTTTGATTTTTTTAAAGCAGATTTCATTATGAAAATAAAACAGATAAAATGCGCTTTGACATTTAAAAGTGAGATAAAACCCAGAGGTACTTAGTGTGGTTCCAAGCATCCTTGTAAATGGTTCTGGATGAAGGAGGAAGTGATTAACCCACACTCCTTGAACAAGAAAGAGAAATTAGAATTTTAGTATCAGTGCTTTTTATAGCTGTGAACTGCACTTTTATGTCCTCTGAAATGCCCTCCTCTCCCACAAATCTACTCTGCAACTGCTAACACTGCCATCCTCCTCCCAGTCTTTCAGACCTGGGAGTCATGTTCACCTCTATTTTATGTGGCTCACATCACTGCAGTACCTGAGTGCCTCACAACCTGGGGTGGACAAAATTGGCTCATAGTTAGGCACCAGCAATTTTATGTTTGGTTGCCCAAGGGTGATCCTCCATTATATTTCTTCAGTGGAGTTAGGTGACAGGTTACTAAAACTGGTCACCATGGCGACCAGAAACATTGATTTGTCAAGGCCTGCTCACAATCTTTAATTTATTCATCCTCAGAAGACTTTCATGAGGTAGGGCAGTGCTGTTATCCCCACTTTACAGATAAACAACTGAGGCATCAGAAAAATAAAGCAACTTGACCAAGAAGACTCCTTCCTCTCCAGTGTCCTCCACATGTGGCTACTCCAGCAGTTTCTTCCTCCACAGTATTTTTAAGACATAGGTGCCTGTGATATTTTTATCCTAAGTGACTTAGGACACTTTTGAGAATGGAATTTAATCTCTTAAATCAATTCTCCCCCACCCCATGTGTATGGGTCTAGGTGGGTTGCACATGCACAAGAGGCCTCCCCACTGCATTTTCACTTCCCCTGAGCAACTGCATAAGTAAAATCCAGGCAACAGCAGAGAGGAAGTACCTCCAAAGCACCTGCATGGTGGGAACTCTCTGCTAACTGGCTCTACCCAGCCACACCCTCCACACTGCTGGTGTTTGGATCCCACTCCCCATAGCTCCCTGCTGCCCAGGGGAGATGAGAGCAGGATCCAGGCAGCTGTGTGCAGAAAACCAGTAGCGCCAATGAGTCAGCAACTTGTTAGCGATCACAGCCCAGCTGCAGGGAGAATGGAGGTGCAAGAGGAACAGAGTGGACAGCAAGAGCAAGGGCTGGGGGAGCCAAGCAAGAGACATGATGTGTTCCAGAAAACCAAAATGAAGTGAGTGGGTCACCTCAGTAAAAAGTTTGTACACAACTAAGGCACTTGGGATACTTAGTGAGAGTCAATAAGACTTCAGTTGTGATTTCTGAATGCTTGGGATTGGCAATACTGGATTTACTAAAACCTGGTCAGCTTCAGCTTCAGCATCACTCCCCTCCTGAAATCCATTCTGATTGCACCTATCCAGATCATTTTCTTTGACCACATCACCAACGGCTCCTTTTTCACCACATCAAGTTTCTTGTCCTCACCCTCAAGACTCTTCAAAACTCTGCCCTTTCCCTATGTGGTCGCTCACCTGTTACTGCATCAAACCCTGCATCATTTGTTCTATCTATAATACCAGCCTCATTCACCCTGTTGTCAAGCGTCTCACATCAATGTCTCCAAAATTTCTTCAGCGCAGCCTCCCAAGCAAAGCATACCCCTCGACTGATGAGCCACTAACACTCTCTTGCTTCACTGCTCCTTCAAGATCCACCTGCTGTGATGCCTAAAATGATGCCTAAAAGAAACAACTGATGATATCAAAATGAAGGGGCAGGTGGGGACAGGTGGTGTGTTAGTTACATTACAAAATTACAAATGAATATGGGGCATAAAAACACCACATCTCATTACATTCTTTTTTCATCCACAGTTCATATCTAACTTTTCTAATTTTAAGCCCTCTGGGATAGGGACTGTCTTTGATCCCAGCACAGTGGGGTACTGATCTTGACTAAGGCTTCCAGGTGTTGTTTCAATTTAATGTTCAAAGCTTTCTTTTAAATGCAATGACGACTGGTCTGCAAACTTAAAAATATAAATTAAAAAAGTCACAGTTGGCCTGCAAATGTTTTACACCAAATGGTTTCACAAGGAATGCTTACAGTTAAACACAAAAAAGAAAAACTAGAGCCAAATATATATTTTTTTCAGTTTGGTTAACTTGTGCATTTGACAGCTCATTACATGTAGTAAGAGTCACTGTTTGCTTTGTATAAACTCTTAGTTGTGTTAGTCTTTCACATGGCAAGACAAGAGAAAAAAATCACTTTTAAGAACAGAAAAACTAACTTTAAAAAAAAAAACTGGCAGGGGAACACAGTTCCTGGAACTATTTTAGTTCATATATTAATTTTGGCTACATTATAAAATTGATGATGTCCCATTAAAACTACTTCAGGTTTTTGTGGGGGGAGAGAGGTCCGCTTCTTGCTGGGATTTTACTATGGCTAATCCCAAATTTAAAAGCAAGTTGTAGTAGGGCCGAAGACAGAAAACACACAAATACTACCTAAAGCAGGTTACACTTAAAATTTAATAGTAATAATAAATAATAATAAAATTTAATAGTAATGCTTATGTTGCAGCTTTTTTAAAAATGTTAAGCAAGGTAAGCAAGAAGGATTTTGTGCAAACAAAATGGCCTTTATACGACTCATAATGTAGACTAGAATTATCAGATGGGCTTTTAGAAATGAGATGAGCAAATGTATCTACAAAAACCTTAAATATAAAAACATACCAATTCTGACTGTATGTGCCAACAGCATATGGGCCCCTGAGCATTTTTTTTTTTAATTTTTTTTCATGTAATTCACACTGTACATAGCAACACAGCGTTTTTAGTTAAGTGTGTGGTTTTGGGACGGTTTTCAGGTTTTGGATTTTTGTTTGTTTTTTTGAGGGAGGGGACTGGACAGTTACCTCCAAAAAAAAAAAAGGACCAAATAAGCTATAAGGAGTGAATTATGTACTAAATGACAGGCAACCTGCACTCTGAATCTCGTACATTTTGTAATTTTAAACTGGAGCCATTTTTAATCATGAAACCTGTTTTAATTTATTTTAACTAACACTGGCTTATCATCTGAAAACCTAGCAAAGTCTAAAACATCATTTCAGACAAGAATACTAAAATCCTTTGCACTCACTGAGCACCTTTCATCCAAGGATTACAGTGAGTTTTACAGAGAAGTCTTATCTCAAAACTTCCCAGGTGTGAAACTGAGGCTACGCACAGCATTGGATGGCAGGCTACTTGCACAGATACCACAAAGCTATGTGCTCCTGAGGCTGCATGTCAAATACATCAAGTTACTTCCAGAACCCGTGTTGCCTAGCTTCTGTTAAACAACACTGCCTCTTTTTTAAACTACAGAAGTATGGGGAATGTGCTGAAAATTCACCAGCCACCTACAAACTGAAAGCTATACTCTTCTATATTTTTTAAGTGAAAACTTCCATTAATACTAAAAACAAACTGCAAAACTAGCACAGCCAGTAGTCCATTCTGTGATTGCTTTAGGTGACCAGTTCCCACTCCAAATGTTATAATACCATGTGGCACAAACTATGTAATTCAATATGAGCCACGGAACTGAATCTATGATCTGTGTGTCCAGCAGCCTCAAAGAATCCTCTTTACATTTGCCACACACGTGGCGTGTCTTCTGTACTGCAAGGGACATAAGCTCCACAAACTGAAATAAGATAGCATACCTTTACATGTAGCCAAGTAAATGCTGAAGATAATCAATTAATTTTGACATGTATAACAATAATAAACTACATATTTTAATAGAGACCTTTCCTCCCCATTTCATCTAAGTTGCTTATACTCTTCAAGGCCAGACCTGAGGAAGAGCCCCTGTGAAGTTCAAAACCTTGTCCCCTTCACCAACAAAAGTGGGTCCAATAAAATAAAAAATTATTTCAGCCACCATGTCTGTGTACTCTGATCAGTTATACTAAAAACTAATGGGAAGATGTGACCAGTAATACTGGAGATATTAAAGTCAGATTGTGCATGTGACAATCTCAATATGCGTAAAGGTTTGTTTTCAGTATCAGCTCCCAGGAGAAAGAACAATTTAAAAAATTATGAAGTTATGGAAATCCAGCAGCATCTCCACAGTTATGGTTGAATATCCTATTAAAAAAAGAGGGGAGTAGGAGAGAGTGAGCGCACATTCACATGGTTTTGTCCCACACACTAACTTACCAGTCTGTCTAAAAATAGCATGCAGTTCTTCCCTCTTTCCTGGAAAATTTAGTCCTAGTTTCCTAGGCAACCCACCTCCAGCCAAGAGAAACTCTATAACCTCAAAGTGGTCATACCAGTTTAGAATCCAAATAAATAAAAAGATAACATTCTGCATTATATCCTTTGTTGTCATTATACTGTGTGGCCTGCTAAACATTTCTTGGCACCTACCAAAGTTAACCTCAAAATAACTTTCTTTCAGTACAATAGTACAGCACTTCAGAGTATCGTGAGTGTGTGATAAACTGCGGATGGAAGGCCCCAGTTAACATGCTTTTAGAAACCTTCATTGAACAGTGAAAGCTAACAGCTTGAACTGACTTCACAATGCACTGTATTCGTAGATCTTGTTTAGGTAAGCAACTGTGAAGAGGAGCGCTCAAAATTGTCATTTCTAGTGAATCACTGTGCAAACGCAGCCACATTTTTAAAACTAGGTTACAGAAAGCAATCAACTGAAACTGCATGTTAGTAGGAGAGTACAGCTCATGCTCATTTCATTCCTCTCAAAAATTTCCCAGAGAAGGAAGGGGGGAGGACTATCAATGGATTTCTCAAGGTTAAGATAGTACCAGCAAGTAAAGAAATATGTGCACTCTTCACTGTGTGTGGGGTGGGGGAGAGGGGATAATTGGCTAGTAGGGAATACTACATTAAAGTGATAGATTTCAGAGGAGGAAGCTGCTCAAGTAATGTAATTAATACTGCAAAAAGTAAGACAGAGAAAGAGCTCAATGCTCTTTAGCAAAGTTTAAGCAAAAACAAAAAAACCACTCATTAGATTTAAGACATTTCTGCAGCAATCTAAATTATCCTGTATAGAGTGATTGAATTCATATAGGTGGAATGTCCAGCCATGTGTCTACCACTCCTTTAACAAAGAGAATTTGTAGGAATGGAAGCCACTGAAACCTTATTCAGGGACGCAACTGAAGTCTGTCTCATTGATTTCAATTCCTGTGATAGGAAAGTTGAAAAAAATAAGAGATCGAGCTGTCATAAAAGAAACTTCGCCTTTAATTTCTTAATTATTGGGTTTAACCACTGATGAATCTCTGGTCTGACTGACAATAGTTATGCAAGACAATTTTTTAAAAAAGATAATTGTGTTAATTTACAAAAGTGTATCGTATCTACACATTAGTTCCCCAACAATTAAAATAGATGCAATTTTAGGAGAGAAGGAGGTGGAACAACAAATTAAAAACACTGAAATGCATCAGTTGTTTCCTTCCAAATCCTCTGCAGTTTTGTTTTTTAAACTGAATTTGTAAAGAAGAATGAAATGAAAAAGATTAGAGTATAAAGGGTGTTTACTAACAAGATTAACCCCCCTCAGAGAGACAGAACAGTTTTTGACTATGATATAGAAATTTGTCCTTTGTCATGCTTGTTACATATACTGCCTTTATTCAAGGCTGGAGTAGGAAAAAAGAAACAATGACAGATAAGCTATTAGACTGATGAACTGCGCAACCTTCCACATCTATTACATATGGGACCTGAATTAGGAATTTGTGGAGAAGACTGTTAAAGTCATTTTGATACTCAATTATTTGTTCTATTCCTCAGATGTGTGGTTACAAGTTATTTTATGACACCCAATTCACAAAGGGGATGGAGGGAGGAATGGCTGCATAAATACCAAAGCTTTTCCAGAGGCAGTGGAAAGTTCAAAGAAAAAGAAGGATTCTGAATCAAATTACTATTGATTTTACATAGTTGGTGCTCTGAGGCTACCATTATGGTGGTAATACAAACACCCCACGATAGGTAAGTATATATTCATTGTGGCTGCTTGCATAGGATGTCTTGTATATTTGGACAGTGAAAAGAAAAGTCCAAGAATAGCAAGTGATTCTTCTCACTCATTATCTATGAGAAATTGAGACTGGAGAGTTACCGATACTTCACTTAACAGCTACATGCACAATTTGCAAAAGTATCCTTATAAATCAAGCAACCAAATTCCATTATAAATTAAAAGGGTGCTCAAGAATGACGTTTCTTTTTGTACCATGAAACTAAGCTGCAAGTAATTTCTTTATAAAAAAAAGAAGTCTGTGCCCATATAAAGAAGGCCTGAAAGTGCTTTGAAATTGTGTTTTGTTGTTGCTGGGATTTTAATATTTTAGAAATATTGAGTATATCAAGGATGATCTATCCTGATTTTGCTGATGTCACTAGAGATAACTATTGTGACCTCAGACCACAGAGCTGAAACAGCACAGGTGTTTTTCATCATAATTACAGTCTCTCCCCCCAGACAAAGAAATTAAAAACAATTTTAAGCTCAGCTTTCAGTGACTTGTGATGTCATAATTTCATTAGCTGACCAATCTACCAGGGGACACAAACCCTGAATTTTTAATGTACAATACAAGTAAAAATAAACCTGCAAAATCCAAGTTTTGGGGATTGTTGCCTTCCAATGGGAGGGCAGCATGGAGTCCCAAATGCCCGAAGTATACTGAAACAAACAAGGAGTCTAGTGGCACTTTTAAAGACATGAATTTATTTACCACATGAGCTACTGTTGAAGAGATCCCACTTCGTCAGATGCTGGGCTGTCTGACTGAGACAGTCCAATGCCTGACAGAGATCTCTCCCATGAAAGCTCATGCTATAAATAAATTTGTTAATCTTTAAAAGTGCTACAAGACTCCTTGCTTTGCTAAACTAGACTAACATAGCTACCACTTTGGAACAAAGTATATTGCATAGTTTTCACACTACAAAGGAGAGGGAAAGCAAACAGCATTATAACAAACATACCAGACATTCATAACATTAGTGACATCAATGACATTTTAAAAAACTTACTATGAAGTGGTCACTTTTTGGGGAGTTGTATGTAAAGCTTCTGATTTTCAGTTTTAAAACAATAAACTAATATAAGAACAACAAAATTATCCAAAAAACACCAAAAAGGGAACTTGTAATTAATGGCTTAGTGCACTAACACATTCCACATTGATTGTTCCACGTAGACCCTGCTGCTTCACGTTAAAAGCTGTCTTGGGTGCATTCACTGGAACGATGGTTGAAATGGGACTACATTAATGGGCGCTAGAGAACATTACAGAGGGATTAGACATTGAATACATACAAAAAGAAAGCCCAGAAGACCTCAGTTACTGGACTTCTACATAAAACTGAAGAATGGCTAAAAATAAACCTTGACAAATGAAAGTTAATAAACCCAAAAAAACCCCAAAAGTCCTAATTACATGTTCCTGGGCCATGTATGGCTTCATGGAGTATAGAGAAAAACCCACAGAGATATTATTTGCACAGAACTGAAGCAAAGAAGTTTGTGAGGGCCTGAGCATCACATAAATTTCTTCACTTATTAGGGGAACAGAAGAGAATAAGTTCTCTCCCACCTCTTCCCTTGTAGATCAGGCGGACAACATATCCTGGGGTCATATTTTCCCTGTCACCTGTTAACTACACACTATTTATCATAGCACTGTACTATGCATGGAGAAGGAATAGGACAAAAGTTCACTAACAAAATTTTAAGTATACAACTTCAGCTCTCTTAAATCCAATCTGTCTTCATGACAGGCCCAGTAAACTCCAACTGAAGTCTAGGGGAGTCTTTCTATCAACTTCAGTAGCAGCTGGATTGGGCCTTACCACTGCAATGTAAAGAGTGCCAGTAAAACACACAACAGTTAGCTCTGTTAATTTCAAAAGGGTTGGTCATGGTTTCAGTGTTCAGGTTGAACTGACTTTTGCATTTTAAGCTGGGAATCAATCATTTGCATACCTATGAGGAATACAGCATAATTTGTCATTCTTTGTTAAGTACAGAATAAATTAAAGATTATTTTTCACAAGTCCTTTAAAAATTTTAACAGACTACATCAAACCATTTTTTTTATCCTGAATGATCTTAATGGAAAAATGCAGCCCCCTCAAACACTCCATATAATTAAAATTCACAGAAATCTCATCCATTGTCTTAAGTATGAAACATTGCTATTAAGAATAATCATTTTTGCTGTTATTCTTCATAACTGAATATTTGTTCAGCAGAGGTTGACAAACTATATTCTGCTACAGACTGTCAGAAAAAATCTCTCCTCTTTCAGAATTGCTGCCATTCCCTGTTGTTCTCAACTAAAGAGAAGCCAAGATGGAAAGATGGTGGCCCTGATGGCTGCTTGGCTTCGCTCCCATTGGTAATAGCAGAAGGGGCCATTCTGAAAGAGGACATTAAAAAACAGCACCTGTGGCTTCAGTCCCACTGAGAATAGGAGAGAGCTACTATTAACAGCTATTAAAATTTTTATTGAAAATAAACAGTACCATTTTTAAACTGTCAAAATATCATACGTGCAAGATACAAGATTAAAAGAAAACCACTGTGGAACTGCCTCTTCAACCAGGAGAATTAACATGTCATTGAATTTTTTTAAAGGTAGATTCAGAACCAGTAAAATATTTTATTTTCAACACTGACAGAGTGGGAGGGGGTAGCGTGGCTTTGTCACTGAAAATGCCAAACCTGCAGCTTTGCAGTGACCCAAGCTGTATGGCACTGGTTCTACAGCAATTAAGCTGGAGATAGAAACAAGTCTTCTTTGGCAGGCAGAGTCAGTGCTGCCTTCTAAGCAGACAAAAAAAGAAATTACAAATCACATTCCTCCCATAGATTATCCATAGAAAAAATATAGGCCAGCAATTAAATTGACATATGTATTGTTTTACAAAACTCAAACCAAACTCAAAAGCTTGAGAAGGAACTGAAATCATAAAGGGGCCTTTAAATCCCAGCCTGCATACAGTATTTTCCGAATATGCCATTCAAGGAATATGTTTACGTATTTCACTATACGAACAAATTACAGAAACAAAAATAAAACACATAAATGTTAGTGTCAGGAATGTTCTTTAAACATACCACAAAATATGATCAACGTAGAAGTTTTGATACTATTACTACATTTTAGAAGTCATCTTCATTGATTAGCAAAATGTTGAAAATACCTAATCCTTAATTTAAAAAAATGCAAATTAATCATATACTATTTTTTAGCCATGAAAATGACAGTGGACTAAATAATCCTACTGCTAATTTTCTATGTGCACACAAATTGCTGATTTACAAGGCAAACATCATTAAATTATTCTAAAGCTACAAGACTGTCCATTCATTCCATCCCATAAATTCCATCTCTTCCCTGCATAATACAAAACCACACACAAAGAAGAAAACGATGCCTTTCATTTCATTTATTTTCATATGTAGAGATTAAACCATTATAAGACACTAAAATTCAAGAGCAGACTTTACTGGATCATAGAACTATAAGTGTTTTTTCCTAATCACATGATCCACCAACAACAATTATGCATTGTATGTAGAAAATTTAACTTACTTTTTAGGTAATCTAAACAAGGACATTTTTAAATTTTTTTGAACTTTAGAAATGTAGTGTCCACTCCCTCTCCTTAAAACCCTGACCTTACATTCTTCTCCTAAAATATTGAATTCAGCTGAATAACATCATTTTAATAAAGTGACGGAGAGGCACTGTGTTCTTCCTAGAACTGACTATCATGTTTCAGATAGTCAGTTAGGTGAAATAGAGGATGGAAAGGAAGGAGTAAGATACCTTAGTGCTTCAAGAAAACTTCAGAAGAAGCTGTCCTGCTTAAAAGTATGATGGAACTTGAGTGGTTATTTTCTTTTATGTACACACACTGTGCCAACACAGCATTTATAACCACTCATTTACAGTTGAACACAATGCCGTTTTTCCTAAAAATGTTCCTCTCCCCAGAGATGTAGGAAAAGCACTCAGGAATAATTCATAAAATCTGATTTATTCTGTTCAGCATTTATCAATAGTTCCTTAGGCATACTTTAAGATTGCTGATCATCAAAAGTAATGATGTAGCATGCACAGTGCATGATTGCTTTTTGTTTTTAAGATATGACTTGGGCCTTAGGCTGCATAAAAAATGTATTAGTCCACTGAAAGATAAAGAGTTATTCAAGAAACTAAGTGATTTCAAAATAACAGCTACTAAGCAAAACCTAAGCCAGTTAAACTTAATTACAGAAGATGTAGCACCAAATCCTGTGAAATATTAAGTGTCCTCGGCTCCTGTTTAAATCAATGGTGCTCACCATACTGTAGGCCTAGGACCTGATTTTGGTTCTAAAAGTTCTTATTTCTCCTTGATGGGAACAAAGAAAATGGTGATTCAAGGAAGCTTCAGTGGATGGAAGTGCTCTACACTGGTGTTGAATGGCATTTTTGTTACCAAAAGATTGTTCATGTGCAGATTTCACTTAAGTAGGCCAGCACAAGGTAGATTAAAAAATAACCAAGTTTGAAAAAAATTTTAAAATTAATTTTTAAAAGGCCTATTTAAAAAACCAAACCTATTAAAATTAAATATGAAATTGACAGCCTACATATTAAGGCCTAATCCATTACAACCATTTTAATTAAAAGTAAGCAGTCAATAGGTTTTTGCTGCTGCTACATTTTCTGCAGGTGCAGAAAGAAGAATATTTTGTTCATTTCAGTTCATTCACTGTTAAGACACCAGCTGGAAGCTGAGAAAGCAGGACAGCTTGCTTTCCCTCCTCCAATCTATGAATGAAAACCAGGTGTGAGGATGAGGTCTTCTAGATCTAAAAATTCTGAAAAACACGGTGACCAGAAATAAATAGCTCAATTACTAACCACAAATAATACTTCTTTAATAAATCAAGTGTTTTGCATTTTAAACCATGTTTTGATAAACTTTAGATTTTCTCCCTGTTGCTTCCAGAACTCTTATGGGGGTTATAATTAATAAAAAGCTAGAATTAAAATGCAGTATTTATTTATTTTTAACTGAATTTAGATTTTCATCCAAAAAAAAGTGTGACATCACTCACAAGTAAAGATAAAATCCAGTAAATAAGAAATTCATCATTTGCAGTTTTGTAACATAAGATAAAAATTAAGAATCTGAATCCATGTAAATCATATAATTCCTTAAATAAATGTATACAGATATAATATACAGTCTTGGTTAGCACATATGTCCATTTGTGCACATACACACACAGACACACAAAAGCAACCTCCCCTCTCCAAAAAAACCCAAAACAAAATAAAAAATTTGGTGTAAAGGCTACATTCAGTTCCAAACAACAGGCCTAAATGGCCATCAACAAATGAGCACAGATTAAAATTTGTGATTTAAATTGTTTTGATTTAAATCAATTCACTCTGGTCCTTTATTATTTAATATACACATGGAATATTAAGTTACCAGCTTCTATTAGTGCATGGATTTTTATAAACAAATAGCCATACATAATCTATATAACATACAAAAAGGTGGCATAATAAAGCAGAATATACTGCACAGTCAGAACTACCCATGACAGCCGCTCCACAAGTTGACTTATGCAAGTTATTTCTGTTCAAGCTTTCTAAGGGGTGCTCCCCTTAAGACACCTGTGGTCTCATTTTAAAAGGAAGTCAGACAACGCAACCAAATAATGGAAACTAAGTGTGATAGTTCCAAAGGGGTAACTGTTAGTCTAGTGCAGTGGTTTTCAAACTTAGGGTAAGAATCCAGTACTGGGTCGCAGACCCTCAGGTACTAGGTCACGGTACACCCTGCTGCTCCCACTGAAGGACTGGAATCCATTGCTCAAAGATGTAATTGTTGGGTCACCAGCATAAATTATTTTTTTTCAACTGGGGCCCAAGAAAAAAAGTTCGAAAATCACTGGTCTAGTTCAGCAAAAAACAACAAGGAGTCTTGTAGCACTTTTAAAGATTAAACACATTTATTTATTGCATTACCTTTCATGGGAGAAAATCCCACTTTCATCAGACACTTGAAGACGGAGAACTTACAGAATGGGAGGAAAATAAGTGCAGGAAAGTGCAAGTCATGGGATCAGGTCAGATTAGGATGGGGGGGGGGGGGACACACACACACACCCCCCCCCACTCTTTTCCATTTTTTCCTCCAAGATTACAAGTCTGAATAATTCATTTTATTCTGACCCATCTCTTTCCTCTCCCCATTGAATTAAATTTTTAAGATCCACAAGAAGAGAGTTTTACCCACTGATTCTATATTTAGAATCACACTCCTGACAACAAGATCATGTCTTTAACATTTAAATCAGTGGTTCCCAACCTGTGGTCTGGGGACATGTTATAGGGGGTCCATGAAGCATCTCCCTACCAGAGCCAGAATCCAGCTACAGCCCTGATGCTCCCTGCCAGGGCAGCCTTTCCTTGCAGCAGCTCCCTGACAAGGGCAAGGGCAAGGGCAAGGGCAGAGCCATAGCTGCTGCAGCTCAGGTCCGCTCCCCAGTTGTGCGGGCAATGGTGGTGGCAGCACTGCTTGTTGGCTGTCCCAGTGGTGCCACCAGAGTGGTGTAGGCTAGAGTCTGCCCGCATGGGCCAGATTACATAATCAGCCGAGGGGCTGCAAATTTTTGGGGTTTTTTGTTTGTTTTGTTAAAAAAGTATCCCCAGCCTGAAGAAGTTTGGGAACCACTGATTTAAATTGTTTCCCTCATTCCATGTATGGCACTCTAGACTGAAGTCGGAAACCCACGAGCACCCTCATGTGGTCAGATGTAGCTATAAGCAATCCAGTTTTTCTTGTTTGGTTAAAAATTGACACATTCTGTATTAGCAAAGTTTTTACTCAAAGTTTTCACTCCCAAAATCATAAAGATTATCATGCCCAAATTATTATTCCTACCAGTCAGACCTTTCACTGACACCTTTTTCTACTTTTTACGCTGTTTTGGTCCAATGATATCTTATTTGTATGAAGAGTGTTGGAAGAGTTGTCAAGTATAAAAGAGTAGGAAGAGCCTCAGGTATTTTCATAGGTACATAAGATTCATCCAGGATAGGGCTACATACTATGTTTGGGATTTTCTCAATTGCCTATTTGGCATTACTATCCAATCCCCATTTGGTGGTAGGCTGCTACATAATGCGATGCCAGCTGCACCATTTTCCTCCCACAATCAAGCACATCAGAGGTTTAAGATAAGAATTTCCTGTATCTTGTGCCCCCACCCAAACCTTTGCATATCTCTCTCTTTTTAGGTTGTAACTTTCAGAGCAGGGTTAGATTTCCCTCTGTAGTTGTACACAACCTAGAACATTGGGGTGGTACCTATTTTGACCCTTTCCTTTTTTAAAGAAGTTTGAAAACAAGTATTTTCAAACTTCATTTAAAAAGGAAAGTGTCAAAATTCTACTTTTATGCTGAGGCCATTCCACAGGATCAGAAGAGTTGATGCAGAATTGTGGACAAGAGTTCACTGCAGCTTCAGGTTTTAATACAAACCCTAATCATATAGGATTTCATTCCAGTAGCATTAATTAGCACAAAATGCCACTAAATAGGTAAGACTCTGGCAATAAACTCAAAAGTACTTTTTAAAAGTGTGGCGTCTGTGTTTCTGCAGAGCTTCCTGCCCTGGCTTTTGGTCATGGCAAAAACCCCTTGCTTCTCTCTCCTCCTTCTAGGGAGGGGACACAAACACATTATCTGATTGCCTACATATCTGAGCTAAATAATGATCATGAAAAATTGGAGACACTTAGGTCTCAGAAGAAATATTACAAAAAGCATTTACTGAATCCTGGAGGATAGCTACTGAATGTTAGTCACTGGCTACGTCCTCCCTAGGAAGGACAAAGTAAATAAAAGGGAAAGAGTAAGAATCTACATTGATGATGCTATTACTTGTGGGTAACTGTGTTGATATAAGCTGAGATTTTTGTGCCCAAAAATCCCCTTTAAAAAGGGCACTTAGCACACACACAGGTCAGAGAGCAGAAAGCAGCTCCAACCCGGGAGTTTTAAATCTTCCACCCTGACCATGCTGTGGGGGGGAAAGAGGGAAGCCAGCAGCAGGGCCCAGGGGTTAGGGAGAGTCTCATGCACTGCAGGGAAAGTGGTGGCATGGCCCAGGGATAAGGGAGGGGTTCAGGGAGGGGATTGGGGACTGCAGGGCGGCAGGCAGTTCCTGGGGTTTTGGGAGGGTGTCAGAGAGTCTGGAGAAGCTGGTGGCTCAGGCGGGGGGGGGGGGGTAGAGGCCCAAGGCAACAGTGGACCTTGGCTTATATGCAGGTCACCCATTTTTTTCCTGGTTTTGGGGTTCATGGACTTCCCTAGTCCCAATGAAGCAGTTCCTGGTTAGGTTGAACCAACTGCAGGCTAGTTTGAACTAATTGAGGCTTTTTAGTTCAAACTAGCTGTATTTTTTAGTTCGAACTAATGTTTTAGTTCAAACTAAAAAAGTGCAGCTAGTTTGAACTAATCACTTATGCTACATCACACTAATTAGAACCAAAGTTTCAACTAAGCGCTTAGTTTGAACTAAAAAGTTTTTGGTTTGAACTAGGCAGAGACTAGTGTAGACAGGGCCTAAATTCGTCCAGATTAAGCCTTCTTAATCCAGACTAATTTGCTAATGTAGACCTAGTTTTAGAGTTCTCTAAGGCAGTGGTTCTCAACCACTGTATCGCAACACAAAGTTGTGTCGCAAAAAGCCGCGAGGTATGTTGCCGAAAATTGGTGGCTGCCCTGTTCCCACTCCAAGCACACTGGCAGCTGGAAGAAGCAAGCTGGAAGCAGTAGGGCGCAGGGCTGGGTGTGCTCCCAGGGCTGCAGTGCTCCCAAGACCAGCTAGCCGCGTAGCCTCTGGAATGTCACCACCTCTTGAGTCAACTTAAGCCACTTCTGTACCATGGGAATCTTCACTTCCTGGATATATGCACTCCCTATACATTATGTTATCTCTCACAACTAAACAATTATTTCTCCCAATTATGTGGATCAGCAAACTCAGTCACTGCCACAAACAATGCCTGGTCTGTAGAGCAAGAGCAGAAAAAAAATCTCAGCATATTTTCATACTGAATTTTCTCCATGCAGCTTAGAATATTCAGGTGAATTATTCTATAAAGTATCACCCCTGGCAAGTTCATAATGAATAGGCTCAGGTATGTGTGTCCCTATGTCCTCTGCTGGAAGGAATCAAAAGGTGTGTCAAACTCTATATTGCACATTCCAAACAGAGAGTCTCCTGTAGTTCAAAGGCTTTGGAGCAGGAGGTTGTAGGTTCTATTCCTGCTTTTGCCAGGACGTTCTGAGTGGCTGTGCTATGCAGCACAGTTAAAAACAAGGGTGCAGGGATGGTCGTGGATTTGGCACAATGTACATTCTATAGCATGGCCAGTCACAAATTTTTGGGTCACTGGGGACAGTGAGGCTAGATGCATGAGAAAGGCAGGGAACAGAGATACTTGCACAGTGGCTAGGTGCCAAGCCATTTAGCAGGGGCTATGTTTTCTGGGAGCACTATGGTATATTGGGTCTTCTAATCAGGAAAGCATTACACTTCAATAAACTCAGCCTAACAGAATTAGCCTCTTGTGGAGAATTAGCCCCCAAAAGCTCAGGCTATTAGCTGGCAAGCAATACCACTATATGGACATGCAGCAGATTTCACAGATATTTGTTCTGTTGAACTTTAAGTACAGACTGGAACTAAACAAGCTGTTTTTTGGGACAGAAGAGAGCAACGGGGCTCCAAAGTCACTTGTCATCAGTAGTGCTGTACATGTAAAGCAGACCAGAAGAGGAGTTATTTTTTCTGTAAAAATAGTGCTCAAAAATTTCCACAGAAAACTGAGTTTTTGGTCTAAACTGTAAAGCGAAATAATTCTATTCTACAGTGCTGCCACAGTGTCTCATGTTCCCATTCTCCTATGTAAAGGTCACGCGTCAGACTACCTCTCTCAGCACACACTTGGTGAGAGGCAGTAGTGCATCATGGTAGTTGCAGTCGCAGTGCATCAAGGGAGATGCAGTTTGATTCAGCAGCCCCACTAACAGAGAAAAATAGCATTTCAGAATCAAATGTTTTGGTATTCTGGCATGCAATTTTGCACTGAAAATCAAAGTTTTCAGCAGAAAGCTGAATTTTTTTGTGAAGCAACTTTTAGTTGAAAACCCAGTTTTCCATTAAAAAAATTTCAGTAGAAATTTTCAACTAGTCTTACATACATGCTGTCAAATAGGAACCTCTAGCAGTCAGGCAAGTCAACTATCCCATGTCTGAAAGTCATAACTCAAAAATCAGATTGGCTTAAAAATGATGAGATATTGGGTTGGCCTTTTTCATGTGCCTTTGAGGGCACCTGGATTGAACTTTCATCCTTTTTCTCTGTCACCAGATAATGTAGAAATTTACTCACCCACCTCCTATGGCAGTAAACATCTAACCTATGACTAAGTTATTAAAGTCCTCAAATCATATTTAAAGATTTTAAGGTACTGAGAATCCACCAGCAATTGAGTCAGGCCTAGGGTTACCAGATACCAAAGCATGGAAGGGAGGACAGGGAAGTACAAAAAGGAGGACATTGGAGGACACATGGAGAAAATGTAGCATTAGTGTCATATTCTTCTGTTTTTAGGGGGCCCTGGAACACTTCCCTGTAAAAATAGGGTGTTCTGGGGCATTCCAGCATACTGTAACCCCTGTAAGTAAAAAGCCAGACAAAATTATGTATTTTTAAAATGCCTGCAGGAGGGAGGACGTGAAAGTAAAAAGGAGGACATGTCCTCCTTTTGCCTGACATCTGGTAACCCTAGTCATGCCCCAGGTTAGCAAGGAAGGCAAAAAAAAGAAAAAAGAAAAAAAAAAAAAAAAAAAACAAACAAACTACTCAGAGCCTTTGCTAATCTGCCCTGGGGTAGAATTCCTTCCTGACCTCCATAAGGTGATCAATGAAATGCTGAGTATGTGGGCAAGACTAATAAGTCAGACACCCAAGAAAGAACCCTTTGTAATAACACAACCCATTGCATCAATCATCCCATTGGCATATCTACCAAAAAGAGCCAAAGATCAGTTAACTGCCAAACCAGGCTGTCTCATTATACCAACCCTTCCATGAATTTATTAAACTCAATTTTGAAACCAGCTAGATTTTTTCCCCCCTATTGCTCCCTTTGGAAGACTATTCCAGAACTTCACTCCTCTGATAGATAAAAACCTGCATCTAATTTCAAGTCAAAATTTCTCAGTCATCAGTTTATAGCTATTAGTTCTTGCATCCACACTGGGGCTGAACTTAAATAATTCCTCTCCCTCCCTGGTATTTATCCCTCTAATTTATTTATACAAAGGGATAAATACCTCATATCTCCCCTCAACCTTCTTTTTGTTAGGTTAAATAAGCCAAGATCTTATCCTCTCATAAGGCAGGTTTTCTAATCCTCAGATCATCCTTGGAGCCTCTCTCTGTACCTGTTCCAGTTTAACTTAATCTTTCTTAAACATGGGGGAGCAGAACTGCACAAAGTATTCCAGATGAGGTCTCACCAACAACTTATATAATGCTACTAACACCTCCCTGTTCTACTGGAAATACCTCACCTGTGATGCATACAAGGCCTGCACTAGAATTTTCATGGCAATCACTATAAAGTCACAAAAGCAACCTAATGAAACATTGGAAGAGCCAGGAGTGAATTCCCAACCAGCATCCCAAAACAGAGAGTTAGATTGTAATTATCTTCCATAAGTTCCTGACAGAACAGCAGTGGGTGAAAGGAGCTCTCCATCAAACGAAGAGAACTCCTGGAGTTTGTGATGCCTCTGCTGAATGACAAGTTGCTTACCCTTCAGGCCAAACTGGACTCTAGGCTGATTGCATGAGTGAGGGAAACCTTCCTACCAAGCCCAAATCCACAAAGCTCAGGACAAATATGTTGCCAGCACTGGTGATTTCTTCAGAAGTCACACAATTTTGACCAGAGCTGTAGCTGATATCACAATGACAGAAGACATTCTAAGTTACCCTCTCTTCAATTTCAGCCTTGCCAAGGGAAACCCCTCTGATTGGCTGCCTTCTCCAAATATCAACTTCTTGGGAAGAGCAGCCATTCAGGGGTGCTACAGGGAATGAACAGAGATTGCTTTCCCACCCTTTGGGTGCCACAGGCATCTGTTGCACAAGCAGGAGCAAAAAAATGCCCAGCATCTTAGAGCAGCTCTACCCCCTCCATGAGAAATAAGTCAGTCTGTTCTCTGCTCCTTCCCATTTCCTCATCCCTGCCATCCCAGTCCTGGGAAGGAGGGAAGAGGACACCCTGTTGCCCCTCTAGGAGTTGAGAGATGGAGTGGTAGAGACCCAAGAGCTGTAGAAGAAGCAGAGGTGGGGAAAGGAACAGGATGAACAGATGTCAGGAAGATGTGGGACCGGGGAGCACACAATTAGAGCCCTAGGCTTCAGGGAGAAGCTGGAAGCTAAGCTCAGCACCATCAATTAGCTGGCTAGAGTTGAGGCCAAAACAACCTAACTCTATGAACTTGGGCTATTCAACAACTTTGCTTGTCAAACACCCTGGAAGTGTTGGGGTTTCAAAAATTAAAACAAACAACAATAAAGAATTGTGATGACATATCTAGTTAAGTGACTTTGCAGCTAATCTCATGATTTTAGGGGATGTGGTTCATAATTTAACTTTGGTGGCTGGCAAACACCACTACCCTTGCAAAAGGAATGAGCTGGCAGCCATAGATTCCTCCTCCCTGGGCCCATTAGAAGGGACATGAGCTACCTCATCCTGGTCCAAAGCCCACCAAAGTCAGAGAACCTTTCCCTGAAAATCACTAAGCTCTGGATCAGGACCAAATGCCCAGTTATGGGATGCTAACTCTTCACCCTTCTATTGCTTGAACCAAAGGTCTTTCAACTTCTTTTTAGAATGAAATGGGTTCAGAGATTGAAAGACATTTTCAGATTCTGCCCTGATTACCAGCACATCCCCATTGCCTGTTGCTCAAGTACTGCAGTAGGAACTACAAAGCCAGGCTCCAAGGATCACAATCCATGATCATAACCAACAGTTTTTCCACTGTCCTTATCTAAAAGAAGTTTGAAAGCGAGAAACAAGTATATAGCCTAAATATAAGCATTAAGCAAATAAAACAAAATTAACAGTTTTCTTCTCCTAATCTGGACAGCGCTAGATATGCCTGGATAAAGGTGTGCCACCTCATATTAAATTATTCCTATAGATTTGTAAAGAAGAGCTCGCATAAACCCAAAAAAGGATTTCTTATTAAAAACAGCATTAGATCTAATAGCTAAAGAAGGATCAACACTGGGTTCTTTGAACTTTTTAAAGTAATTACACTGTTCAACTAAATGGATCTAAAAACCAGAGAAAAACAGATGGAACCAAATCTATGTTTTAAACAAACACCAGGGGGAGAGAGGAAATCTAGGATTTCAATATCATTAGCTTTAGAACATCATTTCTTTTACAGCAAAACTAGTTACTTTCTCTCTGCATGTATAGGTGGATAAAGTTCTGTTTAGCTTTCAAGATTCTTTAGCAATTTCCATCTTTTTTCTTAAATGTTTTAGGTAACAGAGTCCTATTTGTAGTCACAAATCAAATCTATTTAGAAATATTGGAATAGTAAGAAAGGGGAGAAAGTCACAGATGATCCAGTTACAGCTGCTTTCTGGAAAGCAGATGATTTATCAGTGGTTCCCTCTACTTCATATACAGCAACCATCATGGCTGGGTGACAAAAGGTCCCCTCATTTTGACATAAGGATATATTCCTACAAGCTCAACGCACCATTACTCCATTCTTCATCTTCCATTTCCTTTGCAGAGGTATCACAAAACAAATCAAACCTGTAATAAATGAGGGGGAGAGAGGCGGGAGGAAGCCCTCCCCTCAAACAGAATTGCAAAATTAATAGAGCAAGACAAGCTGGAGGACATGCCAGTTGAGAAAGCATGGAAAGAGAAGAAAGAAATAACAATTAACTGTGTAAGTCAGGAGATCCCACACAGCTGAAGGCTACAACCTCAACCAAAGAGCTTGACCCCTTTAATTTAACCTTATATCATGAAGGAAGAAAAACGTAACAAAAGAAACTAGTATCTCCATATGCTATAGTAACAATTTTTTTTTAAAAAAAAATCAGTCTAATAAGCTAACATCATAATTTGGAGAACTGTAAAGAGGAAGTGATTTTAATCCCCTCTTACCCATTTGCAGTTCTAGGGTCAGTGCCAGGTAGTAGCAGCTAACCCAGCAACAGACAATTTTTAAAAATATTAAAGACAAATCTAGCAGTGGTTCAGTGAGATCTATAAATGGGGAGTTAAATGTGGATAGAGGAGGAGAGAGGACACAAAATAAAGCCAAAGAAGAAGCCACATGCCATTGGAAACTGGCTCTGCACTGTTTTCAACTCAAATCAGTATAGAAAAGGAACGGAGGAGCACATTATGTATACATCTGTAATCCATTATATTATTTATACAGCACTCACATATGTTCATAGTGCTTTCCTATGTATTTGTAAACATGAGCCCCAAAGGCAGACCCAATACATGCCAAGTCCCACAGAGAAGCAATCAGAGAACTAATCCAGTGGTTAAAGTATAATTGACGGGCTGCAGAACCCTCCAGACCTCCTTTCTATATTGCCCAGATCCTCTTAATGCATGTGTGGGCCTAGCCCCGGCAGGCAATTTTGAACCCCACCACACCAGCTCTTTCCTTACAAATGAAGCACAGCCTCAAATCCCATCTAAAAGCTGTGCCAAAAGTCATAAGGTGTGTACCATCACCTCTGCTGTATTTTGTATGGGCACTTATAGGGGATCAGGGCCCACAAGTGAATTCGGTATTCTTCTGTTTCAATTTTTCCCTGGCCTGAGGATTGCCCAGGGGCTTAGCTTTCTGGATGCCCAGAGTGAGACAGCAGCATTTGCTTTCAAGCAGAAAGTTAAGCACCTAGAGAAGTTTGAATGGAAATTTAAATACTAGGTGAGTTTAGGTGGTTAGAGACCTAGGCAGCAGCCAAATGATGTGTTTTGTTGATTACAGGGGCACCTAGAACGGGGGTTCAACCCCCCCACCAGCTCCCCAACCTTCTCCCACCTCTTCCCTGCCAGCTCCAGGCTCCCCTCACCCCCTCCGCCAGCTCTGGGCTCCCCACCCCCTCCCACCTATTCCCTGAGCCCCCCGCTGGCTGTGGGCTCCCCAACCCCCCCCCCCACATCCCACCAGCTCAGGGACCTACAGGGTCCCTTCCCTCTACCTAGCTGGAGCTGCAGGGGCATCCCCACTAGTCGCTTCCTAGCCAGGCTGCTCCTGCCCTGCACACTCATCTGAGCATGCTCAGGGCAGGAGATTTGAAAACTCTCCTCCCCAGCCTGGCCGCAGCTCCAGGGCAGGGCGGCCAGCGGAATATGCTTAAGTAAGAGGGATCACACTGGAACACTGTGTTCTAACCCGTTATTTTATTTTCAGGGGCCCCAGAACACTGGCCCTTAAAAAGTTGTGGGCCCTGGAATGGTGATCCAGTGCGTTCCCCCTTACTTCAACCCCTGAACTAATCTGATAAGGCTCTGGTGCCATGTCATGATGTAATATATTTGCCTCTGAGTTAAGAGTTCTAGAGCTTGTTTATTCATTTAATCACCAGATTATTATTGATCTTCTAGCTGCAATAAATAACTGAGACCAGGAAAGAGGGTGAGTGTGTTACCTCAGTTGTCATACTACAAGAACAACTGCATCCTGCATGGTAGATATTCACATTTGGCACCCACTGGCCAACTGGGTAAGTCATCACTGGTTTTCGCCATTTGTTTTTATACAGGTACAGTGTAAAATGAAATTGCTTACACAGACAAATTCTGGTTTCCCATGTAAAACTGCTTTTCAAATTCAGCTTTCCATATATCATGCTGGTATATAATAAATTTTCATCTATTTTTGAAGACCTCCCATACCATTTGGATTCCGTTATCCTCTCAGCCAGAGTCAGAGTACTTTCAAACTGCTTAGTAACATATAGGCATCTAACCAATTTCATTTCAAGATTTAAAATAAGTTTTACAAACATGAAAGGAGACCCTTGTGAGGCCTTTCAGCAGTGCCCTTAAATGTCCATAAAAGGGAATATTTACCTGAAAATGACAAAACTCCAACTAATCACAAGCATGTGCTTTGGAAGTTATCCACTGGACCACTGAGACCACCACAGAGATAAAGGCCATTTTCAAGGATCAAATAACCTTGATCCAATGTCTTGTATCTCCTTGTCTCCCAAAATCTCCACATCTCATTTAAAAGACTCAAAATGTAGGCAAGAATGTGCATTTCAATACAGGAGAATACAAAATAGCCACATGTAATCTTCAGATACTCTGTCAGGTAATGTGTAAAACTAGAGACTTTGTTTGTTTTAAATAAAGCTTCTTCAGAAATGTTACTACTTAGGCCTTCCTTTTCCTGGAAAAAAGGAGAATAATTTTGTTTCTAGAGGAAAACAGGAAATTACACACCCTCGGGCAGATCCTTAGCCAGTGTAAAATACTCATAACTACTGAATTCAGTGCAGCTCTGACCCTTTTACAGCATCTGAGGATCCCTTAGTACAGGGGTCTCAAACACATGGCCCGCGGGCCGCATGTGACCCTTTCGTGTATTTCCTGCGGCCCTCAATGACACTGTTACCAATATTTGCAATATAGTTGTATGAAAAGATTTCAATGGTGCGGCCCTCAGGCTAATGTACTAGTCCTCATGCGGCCCTCGTGGTGATTCGAGTTTGAGACTCCTGCCTTAGTATAATAGCTTTCCAAGCCAGGTGTCAGATAAATTCTTCTGGCATTATTGTTTCTGTGGAGGAACTGTAGGATTAAGTAGTTTGCTGGAATATGGACTTTAAAAATGCCTAAAACTCCCCACTGGGCACAGCAAGGGCTCAGTTTCTTATTCAAAGGTGGTGACAATGACAGCTTCAGTATCCGCATTTATCTACCAGTTTCACCACAGCCTTATTGGTATAGCAGAGTGGGCAATAATTTCATTTTAACTGCAGGGCGACTAGAGTGTTAAACAGCTTCCAAAGCTAAGTGAACTTAAGTTAAAATTAATACTTTATAGCATGTGCTCCACTGTGCCTTTTCAAAGGGGATGAGATGACACCCAAAGCCTAGAAACACAAAGGTCACATGCTCAGACAGCAGCAAATTTGCTGCTGTCAGACTGATCTTTCTGGATTGATTAAGCAGTCAGTGGAAACCTGCTCAAATCAATCCAGCAGTCAACAAGTTATAATCATCCCCTCAACTGGTGTAGGACTCTGTTGACAGGAACACATTTACCATCAGTGAAGCACAATGAAGACACTATGCAAAAAGGAGTTACATAGTCAACAGGAGTTACAGAAGTTACATTCTGTAGCTTGCATAACTCTTGTCAACTGCCACCAAATTTGCAGGGTATGTCTAGACCAAGGCTAAAGAGTTTTTTTGGGAACTGAAATTGAGTTGGAGAGGCAGGAAGCCCACACGTAATAGTAGCTTTTTTGAACAAACAAGAGTCCTGTGACACTTAGACTAACATTTATTGCATGAGCTCTCATGGGAGAAAATCCCACTTTTTCAGACACTTTGAACATGGGGGAAACTTACAGAATGGGAGGAAATAAATGCATGGGGTCAGTTCTCACTGGAACAGCAAATCAAAGCAGTTGTTAAGATTCAAACACTGGGGAACACATATAGAGGAAGATGAGGTCAAATCCCCTGTTGTAATGAGAAAAAAAATCCAAAGTCCCTATTTAGCCCCAAAGCAACACAGTCAAATTTGCAAATAAACTGGAGCGCTATTTTTTCAAAAGAAGCTGTAATCTGCCAAATTCGTTGAGGGAGGTAAAAAATAAACAATCCCCTAGGCCAAAAAACCCAAACACCTCCTTATATAAACTTTCAGTGAGATTCCCATAGTTCTGGACAGACAAAGAACTGTTATTAAGACATAACATAATTACTGCTATTAAGACAGAATGTAATTCAATTAAACAAATCATATGTAAATGAAAATAGGATGAGTGTCATGATAGCCCAGTAAAGCAGTGTTTCTCCCATGCAAACCTTCTTAGTCTAATGGGAGATTATATACACATGTGATCTCACACACGCACCTGTCTACTTCAGAACTATTTTAAAACAGATTTACACTAATTCATAATATTCAGTTTAAAGAAAGTGAAACATACACGTAGGCACACTAAACTTTTTGGCACTCCTGAAAGAGGGTTTTCCTGTTTTATCTAAAGGAATGACTAATTCTTTATCTGTCCTGTTTTACTGGACAAGATGAAGTTCATTTCAGAAGCAGCTTGCCACAGATATCAAGGCACCCCACTTTAAGTTTCAGCAAAATTTCAGAGGGACATTCAAGTCCCACTGTTTACTGAAAACCATCAGGTGACTGGCATTTGTAAACTTTAATCTGTGAAATGTAGCATGTAGGGTTCTTTCCTTATATTTCCTCGAACCACTCAGAATAAGCCACCCTGGAACAGGAAACTGAAATCTGTTTACTAGCTATGAGACCATAAACAACAACAGCATCAGTGAAGAAAGAAAAGAATAATGTGAACATGTTCAAGAATGGGGTGAGATTTATGTTTGCATTTTATAGGTGTCTATTTTGTTATAGCGAGTAAGTGAGAATGACAAGGATACCACACGAAACAGCAAAACAAATATGGTTTGAAGCAAAGTCCAGAAAAACATTTTTTGAAAGAGGTACAATAGGAAAAGGTGTTTTGCAAATTACCAGCATTAAACCAACATGCACTTTTGGAATGTTATGAAATAACTTTTTCCCCCCATAGTCAGAAAATCCAGAGGAGGACAATTGCATTTCTTGAATACATGCTCCATTAGCTGAGGGGAAGGGCTCTGCATTGCACCACCATACAGACATGTTTCTGTCAAAATTTATCTACTCATATAAACTGAAGGCTTCCTTTAAACTGATTTCTCATCAAAGTGACCTAAATTGAAATAGGACCCTCTTGCTCCAAAATAAGAGAACCTATATGGGAAATTGTGCCAAATTAAATATATTTAGAAAGTTAAATTGGTGCAACTTCTCTGCTTAGAAAGTATCTGAGATCCTGTACAAAGGGCTATCTAAACTCCTTAAACTAAGGTAACATGGCTAAGACACAGCTGGGTTCTCTGGCTTATCAGCCTACGAAGAGCTGGAAATGGCACAGAGACAGGGAACACATCGTATTTCTCAATCCCCGTGAAAAATTCAAAATCTTAGAATGAGTTGCAAACACACCGGTCCAGATGGTGATAGGGGGAATCTCTAAAGAATGTGGGACTATAAATGCCCTCATCACAAATACCATATAGAGAAGAGGCCCTGCTGAAAGTGAGGGATGTGACAGGAACACACCATAAGTAAGTTTTGTTGCAAGCCATTTTTGTTTTGCTGAACTTGAGAACTTATAGGGAAATTCTTATTTAGTGTGTTGCAAAAATGAGTAAAATTCTCCCAACTGAAAACTGCTCCCATATTTTTTATAGCTTGCTTCACACAGCCTGACCTTACTGGGGGAGACAGGGGAATAGAAAGAAGAGATGTTCCTGTGTTGGTTGGGTGAAGAAGAGAGTCCCCATGCAAGTCATGCTGGCTAATATTTCTATTACATAATACTGTTTTGCTTCTGTAAAGGAAAAGGAAAGGAAAAAGAGCAAAATGCCACGGAGAAGAATGACGACAAATTGGCAGTTCAATTACCTCCAGGAAAAAAAAAATGGTTTCTGGAAGTATTGAAAGCATCTTTTCCTCTGTGAAAGTTAAAACTGCAAAACAGCTAGTGGTTAGTATCAGAAGAAAAGATAGCGTAAATATTTTCTGTAGAAATGACCGTCATGCAATCATTCCTAACATGGCAGAAAAAAAAAGCAAAAAATAGACAAAAACAATACAGCAAAGCGCGAGTTATGTTGCAGATGGCAACCTCATGCAGTGTGGGTTTGTATAGTACATACCCAGATAGGATCTCTTGGGAGGTGCTTTGATTTCTTCATCTTTACTATCTGCAGCTACACAAGAAAAATAAATTGAGAAGAGAGAGAAAGAAAAAGACAAAACAGACTAATTTGATTCAGTACAGTCAGATAGTCTTTTAGTTTGTTTTCTATTAGCTTGGTTGGTTAGTACTTTTTGCTGATAAAAAGAAACATGCCAGAAGTTTTAGTTTCCATGCTATCTACAGGACTTTTTCCAAGATTTTAGGAAAGGAAAAAAAAAAAATCACTGAACTGTCTCAGTGTGACAGATAATAGTCATATAAAATAAATAATGAAGGGGAGAGAGAACAATTAAGACAGTGTACCATGTAACCTTTAAAACAGCACAAAAATATTTACAAACTTTTACAAAAAAGCTTGAATTGCTTGTTTTTATTCCTTTGCCTACATTAAATGTGAGGATGGAGGAGACCCTTTCAGGAAACAGTTATGTGGGGACAAGAAGAGAAATACAAACCCAACAACAAGATCTGCCTCATTTGACATAGTAAACCCTGTTCCAAATTTTCAACAAGTTTACCTAGTTAAGCCACTCACATTAACAAAAAACAGACAGACCAAATCACCAGTTCAAGTATTCCATATGCTGAAACATTTTATTTTACTCCAACCTCTCTCTGTAAGCCTGATTTCCATTTGAAAACCACCTTCTACCCAAGAGTATTGCCTGTGCTCACTTAATAGAGCTCTTCATGGAATTCTGTTGTTATAGTCTGGTACGAGCTGCCATTTTCTGTTTACATCAGTTTGAGGAAAGACAGAATCCAAAACTGAACAACCGTTAAGAAATAATGGGAACAATAATGAAGCCCCTGACCCCTAAGCACAACAGCAATACAAATAACTACAGAGCAAGGGTGGCTTCAGGGTTAGGCAAAATAGGCATCAGACCTACAGAATAACAAATCATCCCCATGATAAAATCCCCACTGGTTTTATGCCAACTTAGACTATTTAAGAATGCCTTGCACTTACTCACTGACCAGTGCAACAGTTCTTGGGGCATAATTAGGGTTTGGGGAAAACGAACCAAATCTCAGCATTGTATTGGCCCCAGCATTATCTCAGATGATACTAAAAGCCCGCCAAGATTTTCAGAAAGTGACTGGCAATTTCAGCTGCCTCCACATTTGGGTGCCCAGCTTGAGTCATTTTAACATGCACACAATTTTCAGTGGTTGCTTCATATTGTCTGACCATCAGCCCCCTTTTAGCAGTCTCAAGTTGGACGACTGAGAATTGAGGCATCTAAAATTAACTGTCACTTTTCAACATCTCAGCCCTCTAGCATAATTATACTGTAGCTGTAGTGTATGCAGAGTGGGCCTGACCATATACACAAACTAGGCAGTCCCCTAGGGATCCAGGCTTTAAGTGGCACCAAATTAGATAAAAGTGAATTTTCTTTCAACTATTTAAAAAAATATTACTATGTTAGTTTTCTCTATGCTGAACGTGGGGTGGTGGGCACCAAAATCATAGCTTGCCTAGGGAGTCACAAACTCTTTGGGCATTCCTGAGCGTATGACAGGACTCTCCCAATTTACACTCAGTGAAGGAGAGCTATTTTACCACTACAAGAGAGTGTCCAGATTGCCGCAAATAAAAAGCCATGATACAATCAAAATAGAATTAAGACAGAGACAAAAGAAACAGAGGACTCGCTGACATTATTTAGAGTCTGCTAATACTTGCTTTCACAGCACAGTATGCACATTTCTCAAATGGAAGAAAATATCTTATTACTGAGGATTTCTAATAAAAAAAATTCTTGAAGCCTAGATTCAGTGTCTTCAATCATTTTGAACTGTGTAACACACTTGTGTGACAAACAGATATAATCCCCTCTTTGTTAACATGTAAATAAAAGGACAAACAAAAGTTTTGCTTATTGAAGGGGCCTTGCATCTTGTCAATTTCAAAAGGATAGACACGATAGGCTATTCCATTAAAAAAAAAAAAAAAAAAACACCACAACAACAAGCAGTTGTGTGGCACTTTAAGACTAACAGATTTATTTTTTGCATGAGCTTTCGTGGGAGAAGATCCCACTTCCTCAGATGCTTCGAAGATGGGTGAACTTACAGAAAGGAATGAAACTAAACACAAGGTCATAAAGTAACAGCAAATCAGAGCCTGTAAACTGCTCTGATTTGCTGTTACTTTATGACCTGATCCTATGTTTTACACCCCCTTGCATTTAGTTTCATTCCTTTCTGTAAGTTCACCCATCTTCAAAGCATCTGAGGAAGTGGGATCTTCTCCCACGAAAGCTCATGCAAAAAATAAATCTGTTAGTCTTAAAGTGCCACACAACTGCTTGTTGTTTTTTATTGAAAGGGGTCTGATTTGGATGCATAAGAAAAAGTAGCAGAAAATGAGTTCTGCCATTTGCCCTTTTACTTTGCTTAGACCCTGCAGAGCAGGGGGGGGGCGGGGATTATTTCCTGATGATAAAATGTGGTGCGAAAAGACGTGCCCCTAACATTCAGCAAGGAAGGAGGCTCTCAGAGGAGGCAGTCAAACAAGTTCAAGGGGACTGAATTTGTCAAGCTGCAACTGATCCCCCATAAATGAATGTGCTAAACTGTGTTATTCATATTGAATTTTTTTTGCATATATTGTTAAAAAACTAACACTAAAATATCCTTCAACCCAGAGGACCCACCAAAACCTACTTGAATTCAGAAAATTTGTCCTCTGGATTAGGAGAGGGACCTTTTTATTGCTTTGGAAGCTAAGAAACAGACCAGCTTCCTCTTGAACTAGTTATTTCGCAAGGATTTCTTTGGATGAATAGAAAAAACATGCTGCTATTGGATAACTCAAGACTCACTGGTCCCATGTGCACCACGATTATTTAGACAGGAATATAAAACATCTACAAAATGAAGACAGAGCCAAGACCATCTCATTTTTTAATCTGAATTATTCTACTGTGTTATTAGGAAGTAGGATGGAAGAAGGGATGGATACAAGTATTTAAATAAAATAAAGTCAGTCATATTGGTCTCATTATCATGATACTACAATATATTACCTGGCACTTTCCATACAGGGATCTCAAATGTTACTTAAGAGCCTCATACTGAAATAGTCTCCAACCCATTGGTGTGAGATATGGAAAAAGCCAGATAAAGAGATTTAGCAGCCTGCCCAGGATCAGATGGGAAATCCATGGCACAATCAGGTTTACATATGCAGGTAATCTGGTTCCCAGTTCTTGTGTTTTACCCCCAAAGCCATCCTTCCTCTCTTGAAGGAAGTATGTATGCCCAGAATGGTAAACAGCACAAAGATTAGTTTCAGGCCAATACATTACAACTGACAGTGAATCGCAAGATCCTCAGTGTTAATGTTTTTCAACTTGTATACCTTTCTTATAGAGTATCATCTCCTGTAGGTCTTCCATCACCTAGAACAGGGGTAGCCAACCCCCGGCACAGGCACTGACAGTGGCATGAGGCACCCTCTGAGCCACAGAAATTGCCATTCCTTCCATCAAAAGCCACTCTGGCAGCTTCTTTCTGTGGCATGCCTGGGAACCCCAAGAGGAACTGCTTCTTTCCATGGCATGCCTGGGAAGTGCCCCCTCACTCTCAATCCATCTGTGGCTGCCACTGAACTCTCAGGTGGCTGCCACATTTTTTCAACAAAGGAGCCACAGGCACCAGCTGACAGCTGAGGAGGAATGCCTGGCACAAGGGTTGGCAAAGGTTGCCAACCCCTGACTTAGAAGTTAACATATATGAAAGCCACGAGAGACTTTCAATTGCACTGCACTGCAAAGAGAAAGAGGCAAGGCCCAAAAAAAACCAGGCAAAATTGTTCCTCGAGCACTGCTCGGATGCATTCAGTAATAGGTGTCTCCGTGCTGGAGCTCTGGATTCGTCAGAAAACTTTTGTCCTAGCCTGTCAGGAGAGGGTAGGCGGCCACCGCCTCCCATGCCACCCAGTGGCTATATGTATGGCCACCTCCTGACCCCTCCCCAGTTTAATTTCTTCCACCTCACGTGTTGGATGTGGAACGTTCGCTCCTTGCGAACGCAAGCAGCCTGTCCTCCTCCTATGAGCTTTTCACCTGATTGGGAACACCTCTTCGTGGACGTTGTTCCACCACAGGAGTCTTCCACCGTTGGGCCGGAACATCACAGATTACCGTAGCATGTCAGGGTTCAAACCCTGCTCTGAGCGCACCAAGGACTTCCCTTGGGATGAGCCTTAGTTGCCTAGGCGCAGACCATCGGGTCTCAGCCTGTTCCCTGTGTATGTCCTTCAAACCTCAGACAATCAAGGAAAGGGAACAAAGGCGCTGTGCCCTAGCCTCTGAACAGGCTTGGCACTCTTCACCCAAGGCTTCTGGTTTCCGCCCGGCACCGAGACCCAGCTCGGCACCGGAACCGATGTGATACCGTGCCACCGGCGGCCACAGCCTGAAAACCTCAGTGCCGACTCTGGCACCTCTGTGCCAACCCAGTGCCTCGGCGCCGCTCAAGGTTGCCCCCGGCACCGCAACCCCAGCACAGCACCGCACCGCACCGCTGGTGCCTGGCTCACCCTGGCACTGATCACCCCCCATCTCCAGTGCTGTAGGCCCACTATAGCCTGACATCACCGGTGCCGAGCCCACCCCAGCATCAGCCACAGTCACCTCCAGCACCGCAGGCCTGGTACAGCCCGGTACTGACGGGGTGAGAACTCTCTCAACCAGGCAGCCCGCCTCCCCCGGGTGGGGTCTCGCCTCAGCCCCACTCAGAGTCGCTTATGGTGCCGTCTACTTTGGAGGCAGTGGAGGCCGCTCAGGCTCCCCTCTTACTCCTCACACCACCTTCCCCGACCCCAGTTAGAAGGGGCAAGCCAGCCTTTGCTTCCAAGGCCTGGGTCCAGTGTGGGCATCGTCGCTCCCCCTCACCACACAGTCCTCCATCTTCTACTCCTTTGGGTCCCAGTATCATAGGGCCATCCCCATGGCAACATATTACTTTACCATCGCTGGTACCGCCCATGGAATCTTGAAGCACTTCCCCCACTTCAAGCCTGGAGGAGGGCCCACTGAGGGGCTCTAAGCGACCCCAGCGCCACACTTCAGCGCCATCACCTTTCCGTTTTTGCCCACAAGAATGGTCCCACCCGGAGACCTCATCTCCCCCGTGCCGGACACCTGGTACCACTCTGTCTCCGGCACCAGGCTCCTACAATGGCAACCTGTTGGTGCACTTTGATTTGTTGCACCAAGCTACTGCCCATCTAGGGATGTTGGAGGGGGACCCGAGGGCTGCACCTGACACCCTGTTCGGGCCAGCCTTTGCCATGGCAGAGCTGCTGACAGTCTCGCTTCACCCGAGTGTCTGGGACCTAACATCCTCCCAGTGGCAGAGTCCAAGTTCTACTGCACCAGTTTCGGACACGGCGAGCCTCAAGTATCAGGTTCCCGAGTCGGACTTCCCTTTCCTTGCCGATCACCCAGGCCCTCCTAGGGACGTGGTGCAAATGGCACTAGGACCAAGGGAGCCTTCTAGTGACCCCCGCCCGGCTTCTAGGGAAGCCAGGGAATTAGATCTCCTGGGCTGCAAGGTCTACTCCTCCTCAGCCTTCCAACTTAGGGTGGCGAATAATCAGGCCCTAACCAGAAGATATTTGCTGGACTTGTGGGAGTCGGTCGCAAAATTCCGACACCTGCTCCCACCAGAGAGGAGTACGACACTTTTCAAGAGGAGGGTAGATTAACCTCCCAGGATCTCCTTTTCTTGGCCCGAGACGTGGTGGATACAGCTGCCCGCACTATGGCCTCGTCCGTGACTATCCACTGAGTAGCCTGGCTCAGGGAAGCTAGAGTGCCCCCCACTGCACAGCAGGCAGTCCTTTACCTGCCCTTTGGAGGCGATGTCTTGTTCCCTCCTGAAACTCTAACTGTGGTGGGCACCGCATGGGATCCTAGGGGAGAGGTCAAATATTTTGGCCTCCTCCCATCAGGGCCCTTCCCCCCCCCACATAAACCCTTGGGGGTGACGACTGCCCTCATGCCTTCCCCTACCCTTCTATATGACCATGGGGACAGAGTTTAAAACTCACCCCCACCACTGCCGTCACCCCACTTCTAGGGTGCTCCACTCCAGTGGATCATCGGAGTGGGTAACTGATACCCCCCCCTTCCCTTGGCGGGAATCGAGAACTCATCGGACCAGCTAGTCTTGATGTTGCGAACAGGGGCAAGCCAGACCTTGGCCCTTCCCTCGGGTCTTGCAGGGACGCGGGATGTGTATTCCAAGGCCCTCTAAACCATCAAGACATCTACACCTTCGGGCCCTTATTGCAGAAAGGGAACAAACCCCCTCCCCCCCTGACAGTCCACTAGAGCTCGTAAGCAGAAAGACCAGGCCATGCTGGGACCAAGAAGTGCATCTTGTGGTAGATCCCCATGAGCCCTATAGCCTCCTATGCTGAGTGGCCAAGAGGTGGCTTTGCATTTGTTTCCCCACCTTCCCTCCACCCCTTCTTCATACATTCCCTTTCTCCAAGCAATCTTCGTGATGCTGGGATCCTGTAGGGACTACAAGGCCCAATAGGTGGGCTCTTCCCGCGAGTCCTCACGCCTACCGAGGTACTTCCTGGTACCATGCCAACAGCACCGTCTAAGGCCATAATGTTGCCTTGTAGGTGTTAGCGATCTGAAGTACCCTGCCAGTGGGCATCCAAGGTTCTGGTACTATACATGGCTGGAAGCTAGCGCTTGCATTCGTAACTTGTGGGCCTTTGGCCAGCAGGCCATGTGCCACTCATTACACCACTTCTGGCTTTTGGTCTTCCTTATACTAACATGGAGGGTCTTCTGCCAGACCCTTCTCGATTGAACTTGATGGTATGTACCCTTCAGTGCTGCTACGTACTTTAACTCCTACCTCCTTTGACTGGACACCTTTAGAGCCGGTCATGACCAGTTCAGGGGATCAGGTTCACCTCTCCCATGGCTATCTGTGTAGGCTGCAGCCACCAGCGCTAGGCCGGTGACCCCTTGACTTCCGGCTCGGACCTTGATGTGATCAGTTCAAGGGATAATACCCATCCCTTCTATCATTTTGAGTAGGCCACAATCTTCATGGCTAACCTTGTAACTCTTTGGCCCCAGCATTTTCTTGCAGTTTGCGCTGGACTGTCCTATAACCAGGCATTTATCTTCTGGCCTTCATACCTTGAGCTATACCCTTCGGGTAGAGCAACCAAACCCACCCCTCCATGTGATCAGTTGCACTATTCAACTCCATTAAGGTGACCTTTGTCCACCCAGCGCACACGCTCGCTCTGGCGGGACTGGACTTACCCCTTACTTTGGGTTGGCCCACATTGTTGGTTCTCCATGGCCAAGCCAAGAGTCTAACCAGTCTCTTGGTCCCAGTTAGAATCTTGTTCACTGGGCTTCCTCCTATCTGGAGTTTTTGCTATGCTGAAGGCAGAAGACCCAACTCCACCCACCATCCATCAGCATGGCTAGTAGTCACCTATTACTGAATGCATCCGAGCAGCGCTCAAAGAAGAACGGTGGGTTATTCACCAGTAACCGTCCTTCTTCAAGATGGGCTGCTCATATCCATTCAGGTCCCTCCCCTCCATCCAGAGTTGGCGACTCCAAGGAACTGGGGAGGGGTCGGGAGGTGGCCATATATATAGCCAGTGGGTGGCGTGGGGGGTGGTGGCCGCCTACCCTCTCCTGACAGTCTAGGACAAAAGTTTTCCAACCAACCAATCTGGTGCTCCAGCACAGAGATACCTATTACTGAACGGATCCAAGCAGCCCATCGCGAAGGAGGACAGTTACTGGTTAGTAACCCACCATTTTTTGGTCATTTAAATGTATTGAAAACTGGGGTTTGTAAAATGGTCTGATATGACACTGAATATGCTCTGCAAGTTACCTTAGAGTATGAACTGGGTTCTTCACTGGATGACTACATGCCAGTCAAAGTAAAATGTGTTTTTCAAAAAAGATTGTTGATGAATTTGAATTGGGCTCTCTCTCACACACACCCACCCACCCACACCCCTTGAGAGTTACTGAGGAAGTCTACCAGAAAAAGAGTGATGGGAAAGGTGTCTGGAGTGGCTTTTCGGGGACAGGAATGGCAATTTCTGTGGTGTTGCAGAGGGCGCCGTGTACTGCTCCAAAAAGCCTCACATGCCACTACTGACAGGCATGCCAAAGTGTGCTCTGGCCCCTGGGCCAGAGCACATAGAACCAGAGATGAGCTAACATTCTCCATGATGTCACTTTAGCTGGGCAGCTTCACAACATGCTGCACAAAAAGCACAAAGTAGGAGCAGCAACTGGCTTGCAGAGAGGGTCTACCTCTAAAATAAATAACTCTACCACAAAGCTACCATCCATAGCTCTCCAGGGCTCCGAACTGCCTGGAAAGGCTGCACCATTTGGATCAGGCCCTTAGTTCTTAGGGTAAGAGAGGGAAGAAAACAGAGAGAGCAAATTATATGTCCATATTGGTAAGACAACAGAAAAGAAGCCAACAGTTTCAAAGCCCATCACCACCAGGTATAGGAGAAGAAAAATGTGCAAGATACAAGTCAAACAACAAAACCAAAAGTCTGCATTTACAGACTGCAGAAGAGTTGCCATAAAGTGAATTATGTTGATAAAAGACTTACAGCTTGTCTACATGGAAAGATATAATGCACTCTGTGGGGTGTTATTTCTGAAGCGCAGCAACACGCTGCACATTAATTGGTCCTCTCAGACCCCACTGGTGCATACTGAAGGCTTCATGTTGCTTTACTCTAGTAACATTTCAAATAATACTGTATTAAAGCGCACCAGCAGGATCTACACAGACTAATTAACGCATAGCATCTTAGTGCTTTTTGGACCTCACACCTGTATAGAGCACATTACTCCACTGTGTGGAAATGCTGTTAGAACAGTGATGCTCCATTCAAGGCTCAGGAACTACAAGTGGCTTTTTAATGTTTCTCTTGCAATTTTTTGCAGCATGATATTAAAGCACCATGTGATTTCATAATTAAACAAAGTAAGTTACCAACCAATCAGATGCTTTTACTATGTTACTGATCAATAGTAGACTACTTGGTCAGTAATTCTGCTGTGAGAATTATGTTAATATACATATGTAAAAGGAAATGATGAAGTCCTACTAGTGTGGCTCATTTGTGTAACACTGATCACTAATTTGGCTGAATCAATGAGATCTAAATATCACTGCCTTTAACAACAAATGACAATCTGTCCCAGACTGGAAATTTCTAAAGTACCACAAGACCATAGGCTGCTCAATACACACACTTAAAATTAACCTCTAACAGTGACACAGCACCATTCCCTATTTTGGCAGCCAAAGTGGTGACAAGACAGAAAATATTTTATGTGAAAGCAACATACAGCATTGACAACAGCAATGAAAAGCTTCTGACATTGGCCAGTGGTAAGTGTTTCTGTAGTGTAAAGATTTGGCAGAAAACTAAACTAAACGGGAAAATTCTCGTCCTCATTCAGGCATAGAGTTTAGCATCATTAAGGCTGGCAGAGTAGCATGACTTTCACTGCTTCCTAGAGTTTTATCATACAATATTAAAGAGAACTTTTATTTTCTAGACTGAGTTAGGACCCATTTAAAATACCTACATTTTTAAATACTCATGGAAAACATTATTTTAACAAGCCATTCAAAAAGTGTTGTGTTGGATCCCCAAGAGATGATGATTTGCCGCATGCATAAAAAATTTTGACTCAACTCAGTGACAATATAAGACATTTTTAGAAATTCATGTAGGAAGATTTCATTCTGCAATGACCAGTTACTGTTACCAACCTGAAAAGGAGCGACGTTTTATGTTCAGTTCATTTGACACACGTACTTCAGTGCATAGTTTAAGCATCAGTAACATAGTAAGGATCATGATAATGCTTTGCCACAAAAGAGGAGACTCAAAATGCCTTCCAAACCTAAAGAATAAAAGAAAATATATAAACATCTTAATATGATGAGCTATGTAACCAATTACCTCTCTTTGAGCCTATTTGGGTGTTTCATGATTGTGTCCTTAACAATCAACAAAAGCGACGTATCTGTAGAGTTTCTGATGCCTGACCTAAAGGACCCGTCCAATAGCTTGAACGAAGAGGCAGACTCACAAAATTGCTCTAGCCATAATACGGGATAAAGAATTGTATTGCATTAGTATGACACACATTCCTTTCCTCTGTTGTGTACACACACACAGTGAAAAGCTCCTACATGACACATTAGGTTTCCTTGACACAATTTTAAAATACATGACAATAAATCAGAAGCCCATACCATCCCACTCCTCAAAAAACAAACTACCAACCTCTGATGTTTAATCCAACAGTGCCCCAACAAACCTGCAAACACCTCCCCTTGTGGTACTCCCATGGTTCCAGAAATCTGGGACAAGAGAAGGATGTTGCAATATATCCCAAAAATCATCTGATTTGCACTGATTTGGACCAAGATTAAGGCAATGAGCTCCAGAGTTGCAGGAAACAGACAGCTAATTGATCACAGAGATGTAGGAAGTTAATGAAAAAGGTTTTCTCCCCTCCTTTCTCTCCCACCTCTTCCCTGATCCACAATTTAATTATGTTTGCTTACTGATGCTGGCTGGTGGGTATTACTGAGTTCTCCTACATGTAATGCAGGAAGAGGACCTTGGATAGCAGCCAATACTTAATGAAGGGTCTAGCTTTCATGACTGCATTAGATTCTCCCAGAAAATAAGACTCTTCAGTAAGGACTGGCTGCTATCCAAGTTCCTCTTTCTGTATTACACATCGGAGAGCTCTGTATAATAACCAAATGACATCACCAGTAAGCAAACAAAGATAGGGCTTTTTTTTTTTTTTTGGTTGGAACAGGGAAGGAAAAAAAGGAAAAGCCTTTCCCATACAGTTCTGGTGCAAAATACATTAGATTTATTGTAGAAAGACTCCAGGTACAATTGTGATTTTTCTTTCAGCTCAAACAACTCTACCAGGGTGTGTGTCTCAGAAAATCTTATTGCTTCAAGGAAGCAATTTAGGGAACTAAACAGTATGATCTCACCAGCTCCTTAACTTTGAGCCATGTTTCCTACCTGACACTGCAAATACACTCACACAACAGTCACCCAGACCACTACTCACTACACAACAAATATTGTGTTCCCATCAGCCAAGACGATAGGAGACAACACTTACGGGACAGGGTGATGATTTATTTAGTTAATGTTTTACAAGAAAGCTTTGGCAAATGTAAAGCATACTATAATAGGCCACTGGTATGAATTAGACTCCAATGTAAGGCCTCCCATACACTGTCTCTCTCTCATAAATGCCTCCAAAGAGGCAGAGTTTAGATACAGTTCTTTCACTTGTGTATGGTTCTGTAACGTTTTATGATGAAGCACTGAACAAGATGCTGGGACAGAACCAAGACTGTTTGCCATGAAGTGTGCTTGCAAATTCATATATAACATTGTATGAATGGATGAAAGTAGAAGGACTCATTTACTTCTCCAATGACTCTAAGGGGATGCGTATTTTGTTATAGGTCAATTTGGCCCCAATGTGGCAGGTAGGAAGGAGAAACTGAAAAAATCCTTACATCTGGGCTTAGTTTCCTTGGAATTTTCCCTTTGGAGAGCAGCCAGTTAGTCTCCAACCAAACAAGCCATAGGCAAATGGAGCAAGGGCTAATTGCCCTGTCCCACAGAGCTGGGGCCACTCATAAAAGATTAGGGTTGGAAGGAACTTCTGGTCATCTAGTCCACTCTCCTCAAAAGTAGGTTCAAAGTAGGGCCAACCCCAACTAAATCAATCCAGACAGGGCTTTGCCAAGCCAGGCCTTAAAAACCTCTAAAGGACAAAAGTTCCACTGTCTCTTTAGGTAACCCATTCCAGTATTTTGTCGCCCTTCTAGCGAGTTTTTTTTTTCTAAATACAGAACTTAGACTGTCCACGCTGCAATTTGAGATCATTTCTCCTAGTTCTATCATCTAGTACCACTAAGAATAACCTATTCCATTCTCTCTGGAACCTCCTTTCAAGTAGTTAAAGGCTACTATCAAATGATACCACAAAGCCTCACAATCTCTCCTAGGACACTAATGGCTTACAGCTCTTGTGTACAAGATGCTGCAACAAGGCCTCCTTCACCTCAGCACATGCTTGAGCAGGGAATGGAGTGTCACTCTATGGGAGGCTACACCATGGTAGCATCAGCATTAACAAATTTGGAGGATTGCTGAAAGGTGAGAAAATGGTGCAGCCAAGTGTAGAAACACCTTCTCTCATCCATAGAAAACCCAGGTGAAGTCTCCATAGAGTCAGGAAGAAAGAGGATAGAGTGGGGCCACAAACAGCTGCCATTTCTCCCCATTCTGTGCCTCTGATTCTTGCTAGGACAATTCAACCAATGCTGCTGAATCTGTACTTTCAGTGGACTCTGATCTATAGAGCCCACCAATGACAGTTTGAATTTCACTGATCAGGACCCAGAGCTCCACGGGTGTAGCAAGTGGAGCATCACATACATCTCTGTGGTAAAAGCCTGCTTCCCCAGGGTCCTCATGTTATTTATCCTGCTAACATGGCCATGACACCACACAGACTCCTCATTTCTTCCATTTAATAGAAAGCCCCTAGTGATGGTTTGGAGGGGAGCTAGAAGATTGCAAACACACACAAGTTCTAAACACATTATGAGCCAGTAATATGCTGGCATGACAGAGGAGTTTGGGAGTGTTGCACAGCAGATCTCAGACCTGGCAACTGAGGAGCCCAAATAAATTGTTTTGCTGGAGCTTTCAAAACTGAGGAACCAGCCCAGTCAATTAGTTTCATCCCCCTTTCCTTTCCGGAAAAAAAAACAAAAAAAAATAGGGGAGACTATTCCCCGCTGTTAGCAACTACCACCACAAGTCCTCTATGGTGGATATACGAAATGCTGTACTACTGTAATTATCTCCTTGCAAGTAAATTAACAAAAAAACCAACAAAACTCATTTACTACTTCTAGTCATTACTAAACATTGCATACATTGAAGCACACTTAACTGGCAGCACTGGAGGTGACAGGCCACATACAGCATGGACAGTAATACTATTAGTTTCTCCGTACTAATGTTCTTCAAGCCTGACTCAGAGAGAACTTGTAGAATCTCTTCTGGCTTGTTCACTCCTTGGTACATTTGTTAAGACTGCCACCAACAATAGCAGCTGTGATATAGGTATCTGTCTACTATACACAGAAGCAAGTTAATTGCCTCAGGCTACCAGCTGTCAGACTATAAAAATTTATAATCATCACAAACTGGTGTCACATTAGAACCAGCAATAAGACAAGACATGGAAAGCTGCATTATCTACCCTCTGAGTCATCTAGCACTTAGCCCAAAAAAGAAAACCACAAACCAAAAAAAACTCTACCACACTACAAGAAAATTCACCTGAAGCCAAACAAATGCCAAAGTTTCTATAAAAAAAAAAAAAACAAACAGGAAGTCCTGTAGCATTTTTAAAGACTAACAAATTTATTTACTGCATGAGCTTCTGTGGGTATAATTCCACTATACCTACGAAAGCTCATGCAATAGCTAAATTTGTTAGTCTACAAGTGCCACAGAACTCCTGGCTTGTTTTGCTGAAATAGACTAACATGGGTACACCTCTGAAAGTCTCTATAGTAACTTTAAATAACGTGAGAAATTTAGGTTTTAACAAAGTGCGGCACACCAAAGATAAAATGCAGGTAAGTGTAAGTCATATGATCAGGTCAGACTAGTTCAGCAAATCAAAGCAGTTGTAATTTAGATTCAAAAAGTAGAGAAAGCACAAAATTACCTTTTTCTTGAGAAAGCCAATCAATATTTCTGTTCAAGCCCAAGGTAATAGTATCAAATTTACAAATGAATTCTAATTCTGTAGTTTCTTTCAAAGCTTTGCTTTGTAATTAACAAAGCTTCCATGAAGTGAGCAGGTAAATTGAAGTGTTCCCCTACTGGTTTCTGAATTTTCTTATTTCTGATGTCAGGTTTGTGTCCATTTATTCTTAAGTGCAGAAACTGTCCAGTTTGGCCAATGTATAAGGCAGAGGGGCTTTGTTGACACATGAAGGCATGGCCAAGCCAATCAGTTTGTGACCTAAAAAGCAAGAAGCCGGTGGGAAGTAACCTAAACCTCACTAGCAGCCGAACAGTCTGAATGCCAATCTTTGGATGCGAACTTAATACACTAACCTACTACATCATTTAAAGAGCAGGCCAAGTTCCTCTGCTGTCTCTGAAGAAAGAGTCTAAGCAGAGTGGAAGCTGTACTACAGCCTCACACTGTGTAACACAAACTATCAGGCTATAGCACCACGATTCTAGTCAGCCAGAAGTGGAAAAAAGAAAACCAGTTTCAAAATATGAACTGCCTCCTAAAGACTGTTTCTCTGTATGTGACCGTCCAGGAGTTTGTGTGGCAAAGGACAGTATTTATATTTCATTCATCCTGTACAAAATAAAGTTTGCTGAAAAATGCTAATGATCAAGAAGAGAAGTGCACTTCATAAGTAACTGAGTTTACTGTGGTTAAGCAGACAGGTGCAATACATCCTTCTACCATGTCAATCTCTCTACTGGGGTGATCCCTGGTGAGTCACAATGGTGACAAACAATTATTTTTTAACATATAAAGCTAAAATAAAATCTAAGAAACTGAAGTTTCTTCCATCCTGCAAACAAACAGTCCTCCCAATAGACACCCCCTAGATCACATGCCATCAGAACTGAGGATTTGCCAGTGTGGAGAAGAGTCAGCTGTAACAGCAACTGCCTACCTTTGCCCTTCATACCGTGCAGGCTAGAATGTAAACTCTTTGGGGGCAGAGACCTTCATTTTTGTACAGTATCCATAAAGAGGATCCTGGTCAGTGACTGGGGCTTCCAAACACTGCAGTGTTTATGTATCTCAGAGTTCATCTTAAGCAGCAGTGAACCCAAAACCTTGTTTGAGACTTGTTTGGGCCTGCGAATGTTGTCTTGATTAAAATAAAAGAGATCAAGTGAAACACACATACTCAGAAAGCAATCTGGAACTTGAGGACTGACCATTTTCAGAATAGCTTCAGATATTTAAAACTGTAAAGTTCCAGAGGGATACCTATGCTAGTTTAGTTCAGCAAAACAAACAAGGAGCCCTGTGGCACTTTTAAAGACTAACAACTTTGTTAGTCTTTAGAAGTGCCACAGGACTCCTTAAATCTGTATATGTCCCTTAAATTAGTTTCAGCTGCTTTATTAAGGAGAACTCCTCCAGGATTGGAAGCTTTTAAACACCATTGAATGGTTTCAGGGATGTGATCCACTAGAATTGTATCCCAGAACTTTTACGGGGGGAAATATGACTGCAACTTGTGATCCCCAATACTGTTGCTTTTCTCCTCTCGTTCTACACCATCTGCCTTTGTCCATCCACTTGTGTCTTGTCTTAGAATGTAAGATCCTTGGAGCAGGAACCATCTCTAATCTGCATTTGGACAGTGCAGTCTTGAGCTACAATGATTACAACTCCTACAGGCTATGATAATACAAATAACTAAATATTTGAACTGGTAGGAAGCTTTATCCCAAAGTCCATCGAAAGACTCACAAGATGTATTGCATAACCCAAAACCCTCAATGTCAGGGGGAGTCTTTCCATTTACTTCAGTGGGCTGTGGACCATTATCCTCAGCTAGTGTGAACTTTCAGAACTCTACTGACATGAACTGAGTGGTGACAACTTACACAACCAAAGACCTGTCATGCACACCACAGCAGTAAACTGACTGCAGCAGCTGCTTCTCATTGTTTCTTTGGCTGACAAAAGAACAAATATGTGAAGTTAAGATAAAAGGAAAACAGTCTTTATTCAGGAGATTACAGTCACATTTTTCCCCCAACTCATATCCTGGGCACTTTAGCTCAGGAAATGCCAGTTTGGACTATCAACAATTCTTGTTTTAATTATTGGAGCAAAGGCTACAGTGGCTTATACTGAAATTATTTAAAAAAATAAATAAATGAAAGGCACAGGTAACCTGATACAACAGTGCATCTTTAAATTTGATGAACCAAAAAATTACACCATAACTCAGGAGGAATGAAAGGACAGGGGACAGCTTGCGAACAGGGGACAGCAAACAGGGGAGTTTGTGAGGGAGTTTGAGGAGGAGTTTGCTGAGGCCAAGATGGTGAAGAGGAGCCGTACTGCTGGAGCCAGTGCCCCTGCTATTTCCTTTAGCTCTGTTTCTACCCACACAGAGTGTCTGACGATGGATATCTCCACCCAGATCCTGGTGTGGATTTGCAAGGACTGTGGCCTTCATTTTCCTGCCACTGATGATCAGGCTAGGGAGATGAGCCTATGTGATAGGTGCCTTCTGGTGGCATCTCTTTGGAAACAGGTAGGAGAGCTACAGGAGGAGGTGTCACGCTTCAGGGGTATCTATTCCCTAGAGAAGTTCCTTGACAGTGTCTACTATGAGACCTGCAAGGAGGAGGTCCCTATCCCAGTACCAAGGGCTACTGCCACAGCTCTGGAAATGGATGGGATGCCTATGGCAGAGGGAGGACAGTGGCAGCTAGTCACCTCTGGCAGTAGACGGTGCTCCACGCCTGCTCACATCCCACCATCCCTTGTGGTGAGGAACCGTTATGCGGTGCTGGACACAATGCAGGAGGTAGAGGAGATGCCATCCACCCCAAAGGCTGGTCAGATCACAGCCACCTCACCTAAGAAGAAGCGTAGGGTTGTGGTGATTGGGGACTCCCTCCTGAGAGGAACGGAGGCACCCATCTGTCGCCCTGAAAAGGCCTCTAGAGAGGTATGCTGCCTGCCAGGTGCCCGTATCCGTGATGTAACGGAGGGATTGACAAAAATCATCCGCCCTTCAGACTACTACCCCATGCTGCTTATCCATGTGGGTACCAATGATACTGCGAGAGGTGATCCTCAGCAGATCAAAAGGTGACTTCAGGGCTCTGGGAGTGAGGGTGAAGGAGTTTGGAGCACAGGTGGTGTTCTCCTCGACCCTTCCAGTCAAGGCTAGAGGCCTGAGGAGAGAGAGATGTATCCTGGAGGTGAATGCCTGGCTGTGAAGATGGTGTCGTCAGGAAGGATTTGGCTTCCTTGACCATGGAGTCCTGTTTCAGGACAGAGGATTGATAGGCAGAGATGGCCTTCACCTGTCCAAGAGGGGGAAGAGCATATTTGGGCACCGACTGGCTGACCTAGTGAGGAAGGCTTTAAACTAGGTTCAATGGGGGAAGGACCCCAAAGCCCACAGGTAAGTGAGAATGTGGGTGATCTGGGGGAAGGGATGGAACTTGGGGGGTGCTGGGACTGTAGCACCAGGAATAAAAGAGAAGGTAGTTGGAACATGGGGGGGAAAATCAAACAAATGTCTTAAGGGCTCTACTGAAGCCCCAGTACGCGAGGAGAGTGGGGGAGGAGAACTCCTAGAAAAAATGCAAGGAGGTTTATGTAATAGAATTGGAAATCAACATGACAAAATAGGGCAATCGGCCGGATATCTTAGGTGCCTATACACTAACGCGAGGAGCCTGGGAAATAAGCAAGAAGAATTGGTAATACTAGTGCAGACAGGGAACTATGATATCATAGGAATAACAGAGACGTGGTGGGATAGTCTGCACGACTGGAGTTCTGCCATGGATGGTTATAAACTGTTCAGGAAGGACAGGCAGGGAAGAAGAGGGGGAGGAGTAGCGTTATATGTAAAAGAGCTCTATGACTGCTCAGAGCTCCATTATGGAAGTGGAAGCGTGCCTGTAGAAAGTCTGTGGGTTACATTGAGAGGGGAAAGCAAACAAGGGGGATGTTGTGGTGGGGGTCTGCTATAGACCACCAGACCAGAAGCAGGAGGTGGATGAGGTGTTCTATGGACAACTAGCGGAAGCTTCTAGATCACAGGCCCTGGTGCTCATGGGGGACTTCAATTTCCCTGACATCTGCTGGGAGGCCAATACAGCAGTGCATGGGCAATCCAGGAGACTTTTAGAGAGAGTGTTGGGGACAACTTTCTAGTACAAATGCTAGAGGAACCAACTAGGGGCCTTGCACTGCTCGACTTGCTGCTCACAAACAGGGAAGAATTGATCAGGGACATAGAGGTAAATGGCAAGCTAGGCAGTAGTGACCATGACATGGTTGAGTTCAGGTTGCTGATTAAAGGAAGGAAGGAAGGAAGGAAAGCAGCAAAACAAAAACCCTGGACTTCAAAAAAAGCAGATTTTGGCTCCCTCGGGGAACTGATGGGCAGGATCCCTTGGGAAGCTAATCTGAAGGGGAAAGGAGTCCAAGAGAGTTGGCTATATTTTAAAAAACAAAACTCTGCTAAGGGCACAGGAAGTTGCCATTCCAATTAGGAGAAAGAACAAACGTGAGGCAGCCAGAATGGCTTAGCAGAGAACTCTGCTCTGAGCTTAAACATAAAAAGGAAGCTTATAGGAAGTGGAAGCTTGATCAGATGTCCAAAAAGGCATATAAAGATATTGCTAGGGACTGCAGGAATAAAATCAGAAAGGCCAAAGGACAAATGGAGTTGCGGCTAGCAAGGGATGTAAAAGATAAGAAGGGGTTCTGCAAGTATATTAGTAACAAAAAGAGGATCAGGGATGGTGTAGGCCCCTTGCTGAATAGGGCAGGCATCCTTGTGACAGAGGATGAGGAAAAAGCTGAAGTGCTCAATGTATTTTTTCCTTCAATTTTCACAGGCAGAGTCAGCTCCCAGCCCACTACCATGGGTGTGGCAGATGGGAGAGAAGAAGAGAGGCCCTTGATGATGGAAGGTCAGGTTAGGGACTGCTTAAAGAAGCTGCAAGTGCACAAGTCCATGGGGCCGGACGAACTGCATCCAAGGGTGCTAAGGGAATTGGCCGACGAAATAGCTGCACCGCTGGCCGTTATCTTTCAAAACTCATGGAGAACGGGGGAGGTGCCAGAGGACTGGAAAAAAGCAAATGTAGTGCCTATTTTCAAGAAAGGGAAAAAGGAGGATCCAGGGAATAACAGACCAGTCAGCCTCACCTCAATCCCTGGAAAAATTATGGCGCAGATTCTCAAAGAATCCATCCTCGAACACTTAGAGGAAAATAAAGTGATCAGGAACAGTCAGCATGGATTTAACAAGGGTAAATCATGCCTGACCAATCTCATTTCCTTCTATGAGCAGATGACTGGTTTTCTGGATGCAGGAAGCACCGTTGATGTGCTATACCTTGATTTTAGCAAGGCTTTTGATACAGTTTCCCACAGCATTCTCATTAGCAGATTAAGGAAGTCTGGGTTGGATAGGTGGACTATAAGGTGGATAGAGAACTGGCTAGATCATTGGTTTCAGTGTGTAGGAATCAATGGTTCCATGTCTAGCTGGCAACCGGTCACGAGTGGTGTGCCCCAGGGGTCGGTTCTGTTAAACATTTTCATCAATGATCTGGATGAGGGAATAGACTGCATTCTCAGTAAGTTTGCGGATGACACCAAGCTGGGGGGACCAGTAGATACGTTGGAGGGCAAGGACAAGATTCAGGGAGACCTAGATAAATTGGAACAGTGGGCCAATAGAAACCTTATGAGATTCAATAAGGACAAACGTAAAATCCTGCATGTGGGATGAAAAAACCCCATGCACTGCTACAGGCTGGGAAACATTCAGCTAAGTAGCAGCAGTGTAGAAAAGGACCTGGGGTCATGGTGGATGGGAAGCTGGATATGAGTCAGCAGTGTGCTCTTGCCGCCAAAAAGGCCAATGGCATACTGGGCTGCATCAAAAGAAGTATTACCAGCAGATCAAGGGATGTGATCATTCCCCTCTATTCTGCACTAGTAAGGCCACATCTAGAATACGGTGTTCAGTTTTGGGCTCCCCACTACAAAAAGGACAGGGACATGCTAGAGAGAGTTCAGAGGAGGGCAACCAAAATGATCAAAGGGCTGGAGCACAAGCCCTATGAGGAAAGACTGAAAGCATTAGGCTTATTTAGTCTGCAGAAGAGAAGATTGAGGGGGGATTTGATAGCAGCCTTCAACTACTTGAAGGGATGCTCTAAGGAAGATGAGCTCGACTGCTCTCGGCAGTAACAGAGGACAGAACGAGGACCAATGGTCTCAAATTGCGGTTAGGGAGGTCGAGGCTGGATATTAGAAAGAACTTTTTTACTAGGAGAGTGGTGAAGTCTTGGAATGAGCTGCCGAGGGAGGTGGTGGAGTCTCCATCTTTGGAGGTGTTTAAGGCCCGGCTGGACAAAACCCTGACTGGGATGGTTTAAGTGGGAGTGGTCCTGCCTCTGGCAGGGGGTTGGACTAGATGACCTATGAGGTCCCTTCCAACCCTATGATTCTATTCTATGACAAGGCCTCAGGTATGAGCATGTGCTGAGAGCACATACAGCCGACACGCTATGCAACCACTGTACTCTATCATCATAGTAGAATCGTGAGCAGAAAATAAGTGGGATTCATTTTGGAGAAAAAGCAAGCTAGTCACATGGGGATAAAACACATATTGAATGAGAGAATGAATAGAAGGCCTTATGGAAAGAATGCAGGCAGAAAGTCAGAAAGCAGTATACACTGCAATATTGTTATTAAAAAAAGCGAGTGCAATTTGTGAGAACATGCTCAGAGGCAACACATCACAAAAAAGTAAGGTAAGAGCCTCTTTCCCTGGTGTACACCTGCAATAGTATGTTCAAGTCAGGGAACAAAAGTTCCAGAAAGATATTAAACTCAATTCCCTTGAGAAAAGAACAAAAGTGATCACAGAATGCAGGAAATTATTTGAAATTAAAGACAATATAAACAGCAATGTTAAACAATGACTGGAGCTGGAGGAATAAAATAATTAGACCCATCAAGTATTTGCAAACATTACATGAGAGAAAACACACACACACACACACACACACAGTTATGCACTTAGACAAAAAGAAGAAGGAATTAGCATGGTACGTATGCTTATAGCCCAGAATAGTTGGGAAGGGGATTCTTAGGAAATAGACAATTTAGGCTGAATGTCAAGAAAACCAGGTTGACAAAGGCACATATCAATAGTCTCCTGAAAGGGAGGGAGCGGGAAGGCCAGGTGGAAGTCTCCTGCCATGGAACTTTTAAAAACTAGATTGGACAAAACACTAGAAACTGAATTGTAATGAACAGCCTTGTCTTAGCAGGAACATAGACCATATTATCCAATTGTGTAATTATCCAATAGGAACTCTTATCTTTGTTCTTTTATCATTGCTATCTACATATACCTTTAGTGTAAGCATAAATTTTAGTATCTATACACAGTCATATTTTGTTTCAGGTGCTGATATTGCCCCAGCTGGTTACAGCAGTAAGATTACTATGAAAAAATTAAAATGCTTAAGGAAAACAATGCAGAGAAAAAGAGTTACTGAGCTGCTCTTTCATACAATTAACAATATCTAACCTTTAAAAACTGAATCTTGCTCTTTGTGCATTAATCACTTACATGCATGAGACCTGTATTCAACCAACAGAGCACTTTCTCGAGCATTGTACATAATGCAGTACCTCAGATGCTGTAACTTTTTCACTGGGTGATGATGCATCCTCTTTAAAACTATACTATTTTATTATCCTAGAAGTTTCCTTATAATAAACAATATACAGATTTTTATCTCAAGCTTGTATTTCAGCCAAAACGTCTTGCACAGCAAAGAACTGTTCACTGCAAATGAGAGTGGAAGAATCAGAACCTTAAGGTTTTGCCAGGTCAAGCTTGCAGTATTTACCCAAGGGGAGTGGCTGTTTCAAATACTTTGAACTTAAAAAAAAAAAAAAAAAAAAAAAAAAGGAGGCTACACTCACTTGATTGCTGTGACAGAGCACACTGCCTCTGTGTGCTCTGGACCCTGTTGAAGCGGTTTAAAATAATGCCAGGGCTTTCAGGATCAGAACACAGAGCTACACAATGCTTCAGAGAAATTGTGATAATGTGTAAATACTCAAGAGTCATCGGACAAAAGGACACTATAGGTCAAAACAAAATTTTTAATTTTTTAAATGTTTTTTCTTCCCCATTTTACCAATAACTCCCCAGGATGTTTAAATTTTTTAGATTTCTCCCAACTTAAAAAATAGTTTTTATTTATTTATGCTATTTACACTTTACATATTTCTTAGCTAGACCACTTAAAACAGACTGAGAATTAGGGCTTCACTTCTTGTTCACAGTATGAGCCTCATCTTAATAAAGGTGGTTACGCTAACATCAATTATGCTGCATCTCTCTGTTAATGATAGTGTTTTTACATGGAATAGTGAAGTATTTAAGTAACTGTCTTTATTGACGCAGGAAGTTTGACATATTTGAAAGACATTTGTCCACTTTGGCTTTTCATTTCTCATTTCCTCCTTGCCACTCAACAGCTGTTTATTTTGTTTCTCTTGCCCATTCTCCACTTCTACAGTAACACATGCTCCTCTTTTCTTCCACATCTTTTTCCCCTTCTCCCCACTCCTCTGTAAATACAATTCCAATCCAGAGGTAGTTCTGATACTACAGATGACTCCTAGATCTCACTGCTAACATTGGTTCCAAAGAACAGCCTCCACATCCTCTGCTCCTGTGTAGTAGACTTGCCAGTGTTTTTTAGGAAAATCCAGGCTACACTTTGCAGTTAAGAGCCCAAGGAACTTTCACAAGCAACTGGAAATAGGGAGGAGGAGAAGAAAGCATGGGGCGGGGGGGGGTCACCTTTCTAACCTCCATTAGTCAAACTGTTCTCAGAATAGTTTATGATTTCCTTATTATTATTACTGCCTAGTCAATTTCATTTTTAGATTCTCAGATATATTCCCAAAGCCACAACTGCCAAGCCACAAAACTGCAAGGGAATTTTTCTTTTTAGCATTCATGGGAGGGTGGGTTTGAAAAGACACACGAGATCAGATCTATTGATTAATAAAATTAAAGCCTAGATTTAAGAGCAAGTTTCCCTTTAAATGTCCTTTACATGTCAGGTTTTAAAAATATATAATCATTTTGAAATGTGGACCTTCTTCCAATGTTTCTTGTCAGGCTGCTTTTTAAAGAGTGGGTCTTTATATTTTGGGTTCTGATCCTGCAAGGAGCTCCATGGGTAGATGCTGAAGTCAATATAGGCAGAAAGGTCTGCCTGTACTGACTTCAGTGGAGACCCACTTGCATGGAGCAACTTGTGAGGTAGTGAGGGGATGCAAAAAAAAAAATATATAATAATTTTTCTGAACTATTTTAGGTAAGTTTGTTACTATCATCCACTATTAAGCATTTGAAGGTTTGAAATGCCAGTTATTAAATTAACCTATTTGGAAAATGGATGGTGGACAGGCTCAAGCCTGCCCACTGCTAAAACCCCTCCCACAGCCTGAGGGGCGGTGGCACTGGACCCGGGTCCAGCTGAAGGCAGGGGACAACTAATGGAAAAACAGGGATGGGTGTGAGGTCATAAAACAAGGGATTCAGAGAGGGACACTGAGCAGAGAACCCTGGAAGGTTATTAAATTAAGTGAGGAAGACACAAAAGACAAAAATGTGTTCAGTACATGAGCTCTAAATTGATGCAGATCCACCCACCTGCACCAAAACTGAATTCGGATTCACATTTTTGGTGTGGGGGGAGACAGAACAATAAATATGTCCTCAGAGACCTCTCATCTGAAACCAGTAGCACAGAAAACAAATAAGCAGTAAGAAAGTTAAAAAAAAAAAAAAAGTTGCCAACTTACCAAAAGAGTATTCTTAAAATATTTGCTACTAATAATACTAGACACACATAGGTCGAAAAGCCCTCTGCATTTTGTGTCCTTTTGATGTCTCTGTACTGGGGGATGTATGGCACCACACCTCCAAATACCATAGCACCAGCTGCACCCCAGGAAACCAGCTGGTGCATTGGAACCACCAGCCACTCCAAGCCATCTGCCTCCATGCTAGGCAAAATGGAGTCGTGCAGCACCAGGGCAACCTTGACAAGTGATTCCCCTTTCACTTTTTCCTCAGACTTTCGTTGATTTTAGTCATACACAGTCCTGGTGCAACATGTTGCCATGCTTACGTCATTCCTTGTGCAACTGTAACCTAGAGAGAGGAAGTGAGAGGGGAACATATCATCCTACAGCAAGAATATGAGCTCCACATACCAATGATCAAGTCAAAGCTTCAGCCTCCAGAGTGTCATAAATTAGCCCAGTATTAGCCAAAGCAGTCAAACTCCCAAAAGTTCTACAGTCCATGACTAGGGCGCCCAGGTGCTACAGCAGTACAAATAAAGAAATTGAACAGAGTTTGTGTCCAACCTCAGCTGATCACTAACATTAAGATGAAATGTTTCCTGTTGTGAACTTCATTTTCATATGAATTAACGCCAGTGGCATAATTAGAATATTGGGAGTGGCACAGTTGCACAAGGGGTTGTGAGGCGGGGGGGGGGACAAACAAAGGAGCCACCAGGGACAGCAATCAGGGAAGTGGGGGCAGGGGGAGCTAAAAGGACCAAGAGGGGTGACTGGGTCAAGGTAGGGGGAGTTGAGGGCAGCACTAAAGTAATTCAGAACCAGTGGGGAGGGAGGGAAGACTGTGGGTTTGTAGGAAAGCCATGCAGGAGCTAAGGCAGAAACTAAACAAGAGCAGAGGAATAGAAGAGCAGGATTAGAGCTACAGGGAAGCCTGAGGAGGCTGGATTGGGGCTGAGAGGATCTAGGCAGGAGCTATGGAACGGGGGCTGGAGTGGGACTGGGAGGGAGATAAAACAAGGGGTCTATTTTGGAATCAGGAAGAGACCCCAAACTATTCCTGCACTGGGGTGCCCTGGTGCCTTGTTAAACCACTGTAGGACTCATGGAAGAGACTGACCGGACAACCCTGAATGACAAAGTAGGTACTTCACAGACAGCAACAGAACAAGCTTTTCTACATGGGCGTGCCTCAATACCGATCTGCAAGGACCAGCTGTAGCAGTAAGAAAGTTCAGCCTCTGTGCTTCACTCAGTCCTCAAGTTCCAAAGGAGCAGCCATGTTAGCCTAGTAAAGCCAAAAAAAAAAAAAATCAAGGAGTCTCGTGGCACCTAAAGACTAACAGATTTATTTATCGCATGAGCTTTTGTGGGAGAAAATCCCACTTTGTAGCTCATGTGATAAATAAATCTGTTAGTCTTTAAGTGCCACAAGACTCATTCAATCCTCAGTTTACTTACCCCAGGCTACCACTGAAAACACCTATTCTAAGCAATTTGAATGATATGAACACCTCCTCACTGAGAGCCAGAACAAACTCCAACAAACTACAACCACAGATATGGCTGTAATCTGGGATTTCCCTAACACCTCCCCTAAATTTTCCAACACCCCCACAGTTGTCAGCTAGTAACAATATTGTACCAATTTAGTGAGTACTCCCAATACCCCCCTAATTTCAAGTCCTACAGAGGATACTGACTGGACTGTGTAGTTTTTGCAGTCTTGGTCTGGACCTCGGCACTAAAGATGTGGGTCCCTGTAATCTAGTGTATTTTGGACAGACAGCATGCACAACTCTCAGGCTTCTTGCAAGCTGCCAACACAACTCTCGCAGCGGGCAAAGCCTGGGCACTTGGGGCAAGTGAGGAAGCACGGGGGAAAGAGACAAAGAAACATCTCCACTCCCACAGGGCAGACGGCATGGCTAGGGGCTGCTCCGTCAGACCCCTTCCCGGGCTGCAGTGTTTTGGAATCGGTTCCCCGGATGCCTCCCCCCCTTTCTGTCTTATCTAATGTCCCCAGCCAGCACCAGGCACCGGATCCGGGGAGCCAGGCCCCCTAGTCCAGACACCCCCCCCCAGCGCCTTGCATTGGTTTGATCCTGCCCCTGCCGCCTCCACGCTCCCCCACTGCAGCGCCGCGCCGCCCCCACCTCACCTCGCGCGCCGGCTGCGGGTGACATTACCCGGCAGCAGGACTCAGGGTGCCTCTGTGACGTCACAATACCCAGCAGCGGCGCCTCCGTCAATGAAGGGAAGGGCCCACCCCCCCGGTCCAGTCTCTTCCCTCCGGGTCCTAGCGCACTCCGCGTCCCCTTGCACAGAGAGGCGTGCCCGGGACTGGCCCCTCCCAGCCACTGGGGTAGCCCACTCCGCCCACAAGCAGCGGCTCCTCCCTCGTGGTTTGCAGGGCCAGGCCAGTCGCCTCACATAGGGGACTGTGCAGGGTCCACACAGGATGAAGGGGAAGATGAGGCAACAAAACAACAAGCCGCTAGATTTGCGATAGAAACAAACCGCCCTGTGGCACTTTTAGAGACTAACAAATGTCTTTTTCTCATGCACTGATGTAAGGCAGGTTTAGAGGCTGTGTGCAACAGCCGAAAAAAGGGAGCAACCCTCAGGGCACCTCTACACTGCAAAGGTTTTTCGGGGTAAGAGCTTTCTCCCAAAAAAAACCTTTTCAGTGTCTGGGGAGCCCCTTTTGCTATTTCGAAAAAAAGCGTTCCAGTATATCAAAACACCAGAGTGCTTTTTGGAAAAAGCTAAAGAGCCTTTTTCGGAAAAAGAGAGACCCAGTATTTCAATATACCAGAGCACTTTGTCAAAAGCGCTAAACCTGGTTGCCATGCCAGCTGAAAAGGCCTTTTCAAAATAGCTTTTCTGGAAAAAGACATCACTGAACGTGGTAATGGCTTTTTTCAAAGAAATCTCCCTCTCTTTTAAATTGACTTTTTTTTCCCCCCCCAAAAGAGTCCACGTTGGATTCTTTTGAAAAAAAAATGAAAAACACCGCTTTATTTCGAGACAGAGTCCTCCCAGACTCCTCTCTCGAAATAACATTTTTTGAAAAAAAAATTTTTGTGGAAAAAAGCTTTCAAAAAAGCTTTGCAGTGTAGACAGCCTCTTTGTTCAGCCTAGAAAAAGAGTAAGAAATGGGTGGAGGATTAGCATTAGCTCATTTAAAGCTACGCCTGAGGCACTGCCTAACCACTGACCCCCTCTTTTTTGGCTATTAGGCACAACCTCTAAACCTGCCCTACACTTACTTATTAGTTTTTAAGTGCAACAGGACTCCTTGTTTGTTTGTTTTACCAGACTTCTTGTTTGTTTTGCTGAACTACACTAACACGGCCACCACTTTAGATTTGCACTGACTCCTGGTTAGGGTTACCAGACACTAAAGCCAGGAAAGGAGGCCAGGGAACTACAAAAAGGATGACATTGGAGGACACAGGGACAAAATGTAATTCTTCTGTTTTTAGGGAGCCCTGGAACACTTCCCCCTAAAAATAGAGAGTGTTCCAGGCCGTTCCAGCATATGTCAAAACCCTGAAAGTAAAAAGCCAAACAAAATTGTGTTTTTAAAATACCTGCCGGACAGAGGATGTGAAGGTAAAAAGGAGAACTTTTCCTCCGTTTGCCTAACATCTGGTAACCCAACTCCTGATAAAGACACATGCAGTCACTATAAAGTCTGCTGCATACCCCTTGTTGCTGTCCAAACTGTTCCCCAAACAAAAAATGCATTTGTTTGCACCCACAAACCACTGCCCTAGAGCCAGCAGCCAGCCATGCATTAAGACATCCCAAAACTACCAAGAAGTTTTACTGGGTGTCTCAGCAACCAGACCTGAGCCCCGCCTGCTCCTGGGGCCTTTGGCCACTAGGGTGTAAGCATTCATAAAGTAGCCTTGTATGGCCAAATTGGCCCATAAAATTACACAGTATGTAAGTCAGTCAACACAAATTTATAATGCTCATACCTTTTGTGTCCACAGATGTGTCTCCTATGTTCTGCATGCTCTGCTTGGTGAATAGGTCATGCTGTACATTAGCACTCTAAAACATTCTTGAGGAGCGCATTAAAAAAAATGCACTCTTGAATGGCTCTTCAACCATGACCGCTGAAAAAATCCTGTCTGAAAAAAAATCATGTGGGTATTATTCAACTGATAAACAAATACCTAGCAATGATTAACAACTTCACATACAATACACACCTATAAACCAGAGAACATGATTCAAATGTTAGCTTCCAAGGCATGCTTTATTGCAATAACTTTTATACAGTTATCATACATCAGTGGCCATACCTAAATATGAAAACAGTCATTGTTCTTTTTAGAGAGCTTCACATACAGACTGTTCAAACACCATTTATTAAGTCACCAGCATTTGTTGTGTTGCACTATTACCTTTGCAGGATGCTTCAACGGCACTGTTCAACCTGATCCCTTTTAGCAGTTGAAACTTCAAACAGTTCAAAGTCAAACACCCTTGTAATTCACATCTCTCACTACCACACGTCCATTTCCTTGTATAACAGAGGGACTGTATGCTTTACTTTTATAGTTAAGTGTTATGCTTTTGGGTTCAAACCTGCCTCGGAAGACTGAGCCATCAGGAATTTGGACATCTTCAGATCTTTGTATTTCTCCATTTCATGCAAAGCTCTGGAGTCATTCCAGGTACACCAGAACGGTTACAAGATTCTGTCACCCTCCCAAATGCATCTGTGTGTATATTTTGTGTCACCATTTATATATTATATCTACATAACACTTGAAAAGAACAAATGGGAATTATAATTCACAACCAAAACATAACTGAGAAGTCTTGCAAAGACATACACGATTCAAGTGAACTTAATTTAAAAACAAACATAGGCTAGAAATAAATGGGACAAGTAGAAATTCAAGCAAGAAAAACATGCAAACAGAACATCAGGAGAAAGTAGTCTGAAAGAGTTCTGCACCAGGCAGCTAAAACCCGGAAAGCACACCACACAGAAACCACCGCCTTTCGCTAAAAGCCAGGTTTTGGTGACACCCATACGAAAACCTAGATCCGTTCCTCTCAGGACAGGGGAGATAGGTGACTTACCTAGCCCTGAGAGGATTGCAGAGAAGATGAAGAAAGAGATAACGAAGGTGATATAAGGACACCAGAACCAAGCCCTTTTCAAAGAGTAATGGAATTAATAGCCAGAGAAATAAGGGAATTAGAAAGAAAGTGAAAAGGAATCATTCAAAGGCTAAGACACTATGCAACTATGGAAGCTAATACAATATTGTCTTCCAGAGACCAAGGGACTGCCCTGGACAAACTGTGCACAAAGTTAGGGCAGTAGAAAACCAAGGAGCCAGGATACTCTTGCCATGGTTGAGGCTGAGGCTGAAGAGGTCGTGGAATAGATGAAAATAAAGGAAGGGGGGGGGGAACAACAACACAAAAACCAGTGAATGGAAACCTGTCGTACAAATCATGCAGGAGAGAGAGAGAGAGAGAGATAATAAAATTGACAAATTGCAGGCACAGCTACAAATGTCAACTCAGCAGTGAAAGCAGAAAAAAAGGATAAGGAAAAGGAACTGGAAACACGTGTAGCTTTTTTCTCAGGATTAAATGAAGCCTGAGATACAGAGTTTAGGGCCTAAGAATGCCTGCCCCAAGACTCCTTTCCAGCAATCCATGACTTTAGAAGTCTGGGGATGCCCCCATTTACACATAAGGGTCAGGGATGGGCTAGTAAATTTTTTGTTACATACAGAGGCTGGATTTACCATAGTAAAAAACTTGAACATATTGTGGTACTCCTGGCAGAGCATGGTCAGGGGCTGCAGGCAAGATGTGTTATTATCCATGTTGTTCTGTGTTCAGCACTGACATCAGTTTGGCTGCATGAATCTCTGAAAGCGTGCTCATGCTTACTCCTGGCTGAGATCTCTTAGTGGGGACTCTGTTAGCTTGGATCTTTAGCAGGAACTGAGTTAGCTTGGTGATCCTAAGCTGAGGTGTTCATTTGGTTAATGCTTTAGGTTACCTTTGGCTCAAATCTCTAGTGAGAACTCAGTTAGCTCAGTGATTTGGAGCCTAGGCATACCTTGGATGCAACAGTTAAACTGAGGCAACACTCACGGTCAAGGAAACTGACATGACCACAGATCCTTGTAGAAACAAAGGTGCAACATAGTAATATGGCAAACAATCTATTTCAACAGCTCTTTTTTGGCAGCATTGCTACTCTCGATGCAACGGAACAGCTCAACTGACAGCAGGGCTCACCGTCACCCCCTTCGACCACAAGAAGTTTGGGCTCCGGGGCTCCTGTTCTTATACCCAACTCTGACCTGCTGACTTGGCCCCCTTCGGGATTCAGATTTACCTTGATTGGTCCACATGCCCTGTTTTGCTGTCACCCATCAATTTGATAGTTCTGTGCATCAGTGGACATCCTCCTCTGTCAAGGTGTTTTGAGTGGAGAATCACCTTTATCTCCTTGGTGCTAGGTTGGATATGTTGGGTCAGCCTCTCTCAAGGTGTTTTTCCATTTTTCATACCTAGTATGGCAATTTCACATATTTCTTGCCAATTTCAGTGAAGTTTACTTTTCACAACCTGTCTCTTGTCAAGTTCCCCGCTTCAAAGCATCTGATGAAGTGGAATTTTCTCCCACAAAAGCTCTTGTGATAAATAAATTTGTTAGTCTTTAAGTGCCACAAGACTCCTTGCTTTTTTTGTCTCTTGTCAGCACCTTCAGTTCAGACCCACTTGACATTCCATTCAGGCCCACTGTTTTGGATTTCTTTATTAGGCGTGGGCCCACACCTATTTGTCTTTCTTATTGTAACCTTTTACTTTCTCCTACACGTATATCAGATTGGTGAACATGAAAGCTTATGCATCTGATGAAGTAGTTTGGAACCCAAGAAAGCTTATGCCCAAAGAAAAGTGTTAGTCTTTAAGGTGCCACAGGACGATTGTTGTTTTTACTGCAACATCAATAAACCCTAAAATCCCACCACCAGCACCAGGAGGCTGGGAAAGTTGATGGATCAAGCTGCAAAATCTTTAGACTAAAAATTCCTTAAATGCAGAAAAAATAGAAATGTAAATTCCTTTAGTGGCAAAGATTTTTTATTAAGCACTAATTTCCATAGAGAATTTATAGTGGGACATGCAGAAAAGGCAAGACTGCTATATGAAGTGTTAAAAAGACCACAGTAGACTTGGACAGAAGAGGCAACTCAAACATTGGAAAGTTTACAGAAAAGGGTTAATGGAAGACCCTACCTTACTGGATCAAAACAATGAGTTCCCATACTTGTTGTGACCCAGGCCTCCTGGGGTACCCTCCTGAATATGCCAAAGTCAGGGCAAGCTGCAAAACCAGGGACCAAACCACGGATGGGTGGTGCTTAAACTAGTCTCCCAGCTAGTAACAAAACATGCTTCTGATTCCCCACTCTGGTTATCACAAAGCATAACATAATAGAGGCAGCCCCCTTTATTGCACATCAGCTTCTCTGGTCCCCACCTAGCCACTGGGTCTCTCAAGGAAATAGGTTTTCCTGACCCCAAAGGGCCAGTCACCTCACCCAGAACGATATAGGCTAGGCTCTTACCCAAACTGCCACACTGCCACCCAATCCTTTAGTAAGTACATCTAAAGGTTTAATAATAAAAAGAAAAGTAAAATGAGAGATGTTAAAGGGCCAAAGCAAATCAGATACATACAAATGATTTAGAGTCCATAGAAAGCAAGTCCCTTAAGAATTTGTAATTTGCAGGTTACTCCAATTCCTCTGGTATACACCCAGCACCTGGGCAGGTCTCAGTTCAGTGCAGTAGAATAGTTCCAGAGGACTGTGTTAATTACAGGTTGGAGCCTTTTATCACCTTTGGTTTTCCACATGCTCTCAGAGTCCATGCCAAATCAAAATGAAGCCGACCCACATGGTCAGTCCAGGTGACTCAAACAGTTTTCTTCCTAGGCCCACGGTAGCTGAGAGCTCCCTTAATGGGCCTTTAAGAGGACAATGGATCTTGGGTGAGAGACAGGGCCGGGAGAGGCAAGAGCCGCGCCGGGAACTCAGGGCACTGACGCTGGGATTCGGGGCATGAGCCCCGTGTGCCAGGTGCCAACACCCCTGATACTCAGCCCCCTTCACTTCATTCCAGCCACCAGTCCCCAGTACAGACACTAGGTCTCTTAAAGAAATAGGTTCTCCTGACCCCAAATGGTCAGCCACATCACTGAGAACAAGATAGGCTTGGCTCTTACCCAAAATACCATGCTGCCAGACTATCCTTTAGTAACTACAGCTAAAGGTTTAATATAAAAAGAAAAGAAACAAAATGAGAGATGTTATAGGATCAAAATGGATCACATACATACAAATGATTTAGAGTCCATAAAAAACAAGCCCTTGTTTCACAGCTTCAGTTGTTAGAAATCCAGTTTTAATGAACAGTGACTGAATAGTCCAGGTGTAGTTTGTTCTAATTCTCCTCTGAGAATTAGCAGGACAGTTTCCAGGCCAGTGCTGGCTGCGATCTCAATCCTGCAGCCCAAACTTTCCCTGAGAAGCTTGGAGAGATGAGATAAAGGGACTGTGTTTCTCACTCCCCCTTATAGTCATAGCAAGGTGGGCATTTGCAGGTGGTTTCTTCCTGTGGGCTTTGATGACAGTTCCCAAGTACTTTCTTAAGTGGAGAAGAGTCATGTATATTGTCCTTTGAAGTAAAACCTTACCTGTGGTGCCCAGAAGGTGAATTAGCTGCATTAACACCATTAACATTGGTGTTTATGTTGGTACATCAAAGGTCAATTTAGATGTTAATGTTCCCTCTTGACGCCTTCCAACAGAACAGGGGTGGCCAAATTTATGGAACTCAAGAGTCACACAAGCTGAATATTAATCTATCAAGAGCTGCACTGAGATATATAACCATATTTTACCTGCCCCAAAATTACTTTTAAAATTCATTGCACACTTTCATTTTATTGTAAAAAGAGGGAAAATATTGATCCTACTAATGTCAGATTCTAATCATTACTTCAGGTTACCATGAAAACTAGGCCTACCTACACAGTATAAACTTAGCTTCTCCCCTGCCGTCCCAACCACACCACCACTTCTCCCTGCCCTCTCTGACCATTCCACACTTCTCACCACCATCCTGACTCCTTCCCCCAGGCCCTGACACTGGCTCTGCAGGGCCCCTTACCTGGCTGCTCTGGTGGCTAGGCGCAGGCTGGGGCTCCCCCTGAGCATGCTCTCAGCATTCTCAGAGCATGTTCAGGTTGGGAGATTTTAAAATCCTAGGCTGGGGCTGCTTTCCTCTGGCTTTGTTCCGTGAGCCACACTTTTTCATTCAAGAGCCGGATGTGGGTGCCAAGCTACAGTTTGGCCACACCTGCCATAGAACAATAGTAACAGATAGGGAAGCAGTTCATTCACCTTCCTAACCTCTAACAGGATACATGTAAACATCATCAAGAAACCACTAATGATACACATGCATATCAAAGCCTTAGCCTACTTGAAACACTACCATTGTATTTTCCTGTAATAAGTCTTGAACACTGCTCCCTCTAAGCTGTGAGCATGTGCACACACAGGTCATGAAACCTGCACACACAACAAAATAAAGTGCACACAAAAAAATTCAATAGTGCTAATATTGGCGCTCACAAAGAAATGTTTTTGTGCACAAAAAGAAATTGTTTGTGCACACAGTCTACGAGTAGTTAGAGGGAACATTGTGAATGGTTAGATTTGGATCATGTATTTTCCAAGATGGCTTGGCCTTCTCAGGCCTAGCATGACACTTGCCATGGTGGGCTTCTCAAAATTTTGAAGGCACAGATGGGTCTGAAATAAAATAGATGTTTGGCTAAAACTGGAAAAAACTTATAAAAAAAAGTGTACACCAAAATTAGAACAGTTAAACTAAAAGCCCACCAAAAAAGAAATGGATCATTGCAATGAGGAAATGATCAGGCACTGCAACAGGCTGGTGAGCAATCAGCTAAATAGCAGCACTGTAGAAAAGGACCTTGGGGTCATGGTAAATGGGAAGCTGGATACAAGTCAGCAGTGTGCTCTTGTTGCCAAGAAGACCAATGGCATACTGGGCTGCATCAGTAGGGCTATGTTCACACAGGGTATGCTTGTTTCTAAACAAGACGTTTTGAAACAAGCTGTTTCGAAACAGATTATTTTGAAACACCTTATTTCGAGGACAAAAAACTTTGTCTTCGAAATAAGGCAGCGAAATAGCATGTCCACAGTGTGGACATGCTATTCCGCCTGGGGAGGGGATTGCAAGCACCAGCGGGGTAAAGCGCCGCTGGGCGCTTTACCCCGCCAGTGCCTGCAGGGGCTGCAGGCACCCACCAGGAGAGGGCAGTGGGGCGCCTCAGCCCGGGGGCTTTAAAGCCCTCGCTGCCCCCAAACCTGGGGGCACGGCCCCAGAGTGCAGCTGGAGCCCACTGCTGCCAGGGCCAGAGTAAGCGCCAGCCGGAATCCCCGGCGACCCCGCTCCTGCCAGGGGTGTGTTTTGGAGGAGCCCCGGACACGCCCCTGGAGTCCCCCACGTGACGCTCCTGCCGGGGTCGTGTCTGCCAGACACACCCCCGGCAGAAGC
>ML682005.1:40789947-40869618 GCA_007922195.1 Podocnemis expansa
GTGGACACCCCTCAGCACCCTGGCTTGGGTGCTGAGGGGGCAGCCCTTCCTCCCAGGGTGCTTGACACCCTGGGAGCAAGGTGACATGTTGTTTCGGAACACTTTGTTCCGAAACAACATGTCCGAACAGGGCTGTTTCAAAACAACCCTGTTTCGAAAGCAAATGAGGTTTAAGTTGTTTCGGAAGGAGCACGGCCATTTCGAAACAAGCTGTTTGCTTGTTTTGAAATGGCCATGCGTCGTGTGGCCATGGCACTTCTTATTTCGAAACAACCTCTGTTGTTTTGAAATAAGAAGTTTGTGTGGCCATACCCTCGAAGTGTTGCCAGCAGATCGAGGGATGTAATAATTCCTCTCTGATTGTCACTGGTGAGGCCACATCTGGAATACTGTGTCCAGTTTTGGGCTCCCCACTACAAAAAGGACATGGACAATTTAGAAAGAGTCTAGTAGAGGGCAACAAAAATGATCAAGCGGCTAGAGCATGAGACTTACAAAAAGAGAGACTGAAGGAACTAGGCTTATTTAGCCTGCAGAAGAGAAGATTGAGAGGGGATTTGATGGAACCTTCAACTACTTGAAGGGATGCTCCAAGGAGGATGGAGCTCAGCTGTTCTCAGTAGTAACAGAGGACAGAACAAGGAGCAATGGTTTCAAGTTACAGCTGGGGAGGTCGAGGTTGGATATTAGGAACTAACAAAAACAGGAGGCAACACATTTCAACCATTACCATAGGACCTTTTTTTAATCATAAGAAAGCTTAGATCAAGACCTAGACTGGTGCCTGTAAGAATGGGAAAAGTAAGCTCACAGGAGGAAGAAATAGTGAAAAATACTTTTACTAGATTGGCAACTCAGATAAAAGAAAAAAATGAAGACGTTCTAATGTGCTCTGTGAAGACAGGAGAGCTGCAACTCTATCACAGAGGAACCGCTATAAAAGAATTTGAAAGTGAAAAAACTAAAATATTTAGCTTCTAAAATAAATGCATTAACACACACAGTTGCCCAGAAACACTTCACTGCTGTGGGTAAGGGCACTCCTGCAGCCCATTTGTCATGCACACAGAAGCAACAGATGCTGGAAGAACAACTTCAGGTTTCACAAGAGCATCTGACAACTGCCACTCTCCTCTCAGAGCCAGAATAAAATCCAGGGATGGAGGTTCATGATTTCTTTGAATTACCCCCACTCTCAATTCCAAGCTCAAACCTTCTTTCTTAAATGTTTTTATATACCAGTCAAGTTTATTACAGAAAACACCATTCTGAAAGAGATGAAGCACCTAAGAACAGAACACAGACAAAGAAAAACCAGATTAAAAAGAAGGGCAAGTTATTTTTCAACTCTTCAGCAGCGTAATAGCTGGAGGTATGCCATCTATCTTGAAAATATGATTGCCAAGCAAAAGTAGTACAAACTGTGTGGAATCCTAACTGTTGATTGGCAGCATTTATTCATCATAGGAAATTTGTTCTGTATGTTGCCCTGTGCTTTATGTTGTGTCACACGAATACTCTCTTTTTGCAACAAGTGTCAATTTTTTTACTCTAAGTGCTACCACACTGTTCTAACACTGAAATTCATCATAACCTTCTTAATACCAAATTTATAATTGAAAACTTCAATATAACCTTATTGATAAATACACATATATATTTGTCTCAATAAATAATACAGTTATAAACACTTCTAATTGATCTTTTTTCCCCAAGAAGAAGAAGAATAAGGGGGAAAAAATAATGTAAAGGTAACAACAACACACACCAGTTTCAGGTTTGGGTCCTTATACACTTGTCTACACCTCCGTGAAATATGGAAATATTGTTATAAGAATTCTGTGGTGAAATGTATAATGATATATACTTGGTTTGGTAAAAATGTTAAAGTTAACCAAACAATTGCAACACATTTAGCTTGTGTTAAGGAAGACCTGGTTCCTATTGTATTGCAAACAAACTAACAATTATTGAAAACAAAAGAAATGTACAAACAAACATTTAAAGGTGTAATTATGTTGAGCTGTTTAAGGCTGCATCCAATAAACCAAAGACACCAGAAAACATCACACCCTAAAGACACCAGAAGATATCGATACACTGGGAAGAAACCCTAGGTATCAAGAAAAGGAAAATGAAGTACTTTAAAAATAATCCACTGGGCTGGTATAAATCTCAGTAGACCACACGTGGACAATTAAGTTGGCAATTACCTAGAACTGGACCAGGTTGATCTGTCATTTAAGTTACCTTTGGCAACCGTAAAAGCAATTTTATTCCTATTGTATTATTGTGCTGCACTGGTGTATTATTCCTGTGCTGCTGTCTGTCTTTTACAATGTGGCACAGCCATGCTACCGCAGGTAAAACTTAAACCAATGGCAGCAAATATAAAAGCAGGTAAAAAGCAAGGTAGTTAACAAATGAACAAAGTTACATAGTAACAAACGGTATCAACAGAGCCAATCCATTACTCCTAGTCAATTTGGAGTTAACAACAGTGCATCCTAACTAAGGCACAGGTAATTCAAAACCATCTTGCTCTGTGTCTAAGTACCAACATTAAGTCCTTACACAGCAATTTATTAAAATTGGTTATTCTTCAAGTCATAAAACTACATTCCCCAATCAAAATCACAGACCTGCGATCATCAGTCAGAACACCTCTCTTCCAAGCATGTAACACACACCACCCAGCACACCACACCTTCCCACAACTGTCTGTGTTAGGCTGACCAAACCGAGTTCTTTGCTTCTCCTCTCAAAGCGAAAAAAAGCAAAGAGTCACTTAAAGACTAAGACTATGTCCACACATACATGGTTATTTTGAAATAAAGTCCTTATTTCAAAATAAGTTAATTCAAATTAAGAAAATGTTAGTTCAAATTAAGGGAAAGCCTGCTATCGAAATGGCTGTTATTTTGAAACGGTTGTTCCAAAATAAGGCCATTTGGATATGTTGTTTCGAAACAGTTGTTTTGAAACAATGTCCAAACGGCATTATTTTGAAATAACCATTTCTAAATAACAGCCGTTTCTCAATGAATGGGGTTTAGGCTGTTTCGAAATGACGGTTCTTATTTGGAAATGACAGAGCCCATCATTTCGAAATAAGAAAACATTGTGTGGACAATCTTTTTTATTTTGAAATAACCAGTGTTATTTTGAAATAAAAAGAGACAAGTGGACATACCCTAACAGATTTAATCGCATGAGCTTTCGTGGGAGAAAAATCCCACTTCAGACGCACAATCTAATCCACGTATTAGTTCAATTTTAGCTGTTTCTCTTTGAAGTCTTGATGTCCCATTGATTGTGTGAAAGCAGGGCTGAATTGTGACCAGATTCTTTTCACATTATAACAGTTAAGTTGACTTCACCCTCCCCCATGTGCTGTTTCCTAGAATTTGAATCTTTACATATGCTCTGATTTGCTGTTGCAGTATGACCTGATCCCATGTCTTACACTCCCCTGCATTTATTTTCATCCCATTCTGTAAGTTCCCCTCTTCAAAGCATCTGACAAAGTGGGATCTTCTCCTACGAAAGCTCATGCAAGAAGTCAATCTGTTAGCCTTTAAGTGCCACAAGATTCGTTGCTTTTTTTTTGCTTTACTAGACTAACACGGCTGCCCTTTTGGAACTTCTCATAAGGCATTTTCTCCATACCTCAGATCATAGTAACCCTTCTCTACACCTGTTCCAGCCTGAATACATCTTTCTTGAAAATGGAAGACAAGAATTGCACAGAGCACTCCAGACAAGGTCTCACCAGTGACTTGTATAACATACTAACACCTCCCTGGATCTACTGGAAACACCTCACCTGATGCATCCTAGGACTGCAAGGCCTTTTTCAAGGCCATATCATATAGATGACAGGATGACTGAGTTCTCAGTTAGCAAGTTATCCCCAGATTTTCAACTCAGGAACCCCACAGTGACTTATTTTTATCAACACTTTGTCAAATTTATCAGTGACGTAAAAGGAATTGGTCCACACTGCCAGGGTTTACCAGGGTCTCCCTTTTAGCAGATGGGAAACCCTCCAGAAGAGGCTGACTGTTAATCCTTGAGGAGTGGGGACACAGATATATAGCTTCCACTCAAAGGCTTGCATCATTTCAAATGAAATCAGGCAAAAAGTACATTTTAAATGTAATTTTTTAAACTCAAGGTTATTAAATCCAATAATTAATTGTAACTATAATTATAATAAACTAATGCAAACTAAAACAACTTGTCCAACCACAAATATAGGACCAGCTAGTGGTCTAATCCCAAAACCAAATCAAAGGGTTTCAGTTGATTAGGTTCGATTCATGCATATACCTGTGGTGTTAAATGTATCTAATTGGGCCCCAAGGTAAATTTAACTATTGTGTCTATACACAAGTGCTTTCTTGTCAGCATTATTGACAAACAAAGTGGTAGCTTATCAACAACAAATGCAGGACATCACTGTACTAGGTATTTGACAGGCTCAGAAAAAAAAAAAAAAAAAAAACCCCAAACAAAAAACAATGCTTAAATCCCTCTAAAAACAGTGGGATCATTAGCCTGTCTATTTGATTCAGGCACATCTGTTTAAAACCAAACGAACATTTAAAAAATTCACAAACCCATTAACTATGTGCTGCAAAAAATAAATAAATAAATAAAATAAAAAAAAATCAAATAATTAACCCAATAATACAAGGCATAAAAGCATTGCCCTCCCCCACAAAATTTGCCCTTTTTAATATGCAAAACATACCTCAGCTTTTTAATAAAACTCAATCCAAGATTAGTCAGCTCATTACCCTAAATGATAATTTAAAAGAAATCAACATTTGGGTAAAAAATGTTCTGTTCTGTATACAAAAAAATATGTCCTAACTGCTGTCACAAAAACCTTGCAAGCTTTAAAGCTAAAAAAGTCACCAATTTAATTAAAAATAAGCAATTGTTAAATTGGTATTGTTCAAAATCATTTTTGATCTTTTGAATAAAACAATCTTTATGCTTAACACTCTGCCCTCATGCTTCATTGGGGTCAGTTTAACAAATAGGGTTTGTAACCCTGCTTCCCAACCGAGACAGTGGTGTTTACTATAAAAACTGAAAGTGGCATGGTCTTCAGGCATGTCACTCACTAAGGCTATGTCTACTTCTAAAACCTTAGTTCAGACCAGAGGCGTTGCTGGGGGGGGGGGGGTGCAATGGACCTGGGGCATGGGCCCAGCCCCCGCCCCCTGGGGAGAGGCCCCACCCCGTGGGGAGAGATAGGGCCAGGGGGAGGCCCTGCCACTGTGAGCAGCTAGGCTGCGGCATGGTGCGGCCTGAAGCAGCCGCTGGAGGCCAGGCCCGCGCCCGTGCCGGTGGGCGGCCAGGCCCCAGATCCCTGGCTGGGGACGGGGCCGCCATGGCCGCAGGCGGCCAGCTGGGCCCTGGACCCCCACTGGGGATCCGGGGCCTGGCCACCGGCAGCAGCCCCGTCCCTGGCCGGGGATTGGGGGCCTGGCCACCTGCCGCTGTGGGCGTGGGCACAGGCACGGGCCTGGCCTCCAGCGGCTGCTTCTGGCCATGCTGCAGCCTAGCCACTCGCAGCAGCGTGGCCTCCCCCTGGCCCTATCTCTGGCCAGGGGCAGGGCCTGCAGGGCAGCCAGCCAGGCCCCAGATACCCGGCCGGGGACGTGGCCACCGCAGCCCGCTAGGGATCAGGCCCCTGATAGCCGGCGTGATTGGGCTGGAGATCCAGGGCACTGGCATTGGGACCCGGGGCACATGCCCCGGCGTGCCCAACACCAGCGACACCACTGGTTCAGACTTGCTTAGTCCTAACTAAGTAGTTCAAAGTTAGTTAGAACTAACTGGATTTTCTTTAGCTCAAACTAGCCACACTTCTTTTAGTTTGAACCAACTTTTTAGTTTGAACTGAAAAAGCACAGCTATTTCAAACTAAAAGTTAGTTAGAACTAACCACTAGTTCGAACTTATATAGTTCAAACTAGCAAGTCTACATTGGGCTAGTTTGAACTAAATATGCAAATAAGTTTGAACTAAGCAATTAGTTCAAACTAACCAGCTGAACTAATTAGTTCGAACTAAGCTTTTTTTTTTTTTTTTTTTGTTTGAACTAGGCAAAGTCTGTTGTAGACAAGGTTCAAATCAGTTCAAAATAAGTCTCCTTAATTTGAACCAATTTGCTAGTGTAAACATAGCCTATATCTTTACCAGTGTTTAACCCCCAAAAAAGATTAATTTAAAAGTTGGCAACATTCCAGTCTTTAAAACACTGGGAAAATAACATTTATTAAAAAATGGCTTAATGTGACTCTACTCTATCACACTCCTACTAAAACTAGGAAAGTTCAGCAAATGGCCTGTTGCTCTAAAAAGGGCTTTTAGTACATTTGTAGGTGTAATGTGTTTAAAACAAATAGCCATGTGTGAATTAGAGGAAATGCAACATAGCAGTGTCTCTAGTACAGTTAATAAAATGAATAACTCCCAACAACATACACTGGTAGTACTCAATTCTGTGTAGTTAGTAATCAAAAAAAAAAAAATACCACCACCATGGTCCTGTAAAGTGCCTGATCACAACCCCAAATTTTTGCTTTATGCCAAAACAGCAACTTGAATTAGCAATCAGGTAACATCTCCTGTTTCTACTTTTAAAAACATTAGTCATGTCATCTATTGCAGGTTATCAAAATTTAATTATTCAAAATATACCAACATTTCTTGTCCACATCTGACCATTAAATTTATCTTCTAAAACATTGCTATCTCCAATTTTACAAATTACTAATAATATAAATCAGGTTAAACAAATAGTATCTCAGTTAATAAAAGTAAAAAATTTTCAATAAATTCTTGGAAAAAATTTGGTCTATAAAAATGGTTAATCATCCAAGAAATTGCCAGTAAAATCATTTCCATCTTACTGGGTTACCTGTATTATAAAATTAACAAATATAAACTCACATAAACCACATGCAAAACATTTAACATTAAAAAGCAAAACCTATAATACTGACCGGGTGAATCTATTTGTTCAATAATCTCTGAAGGAAAATCCCAGATAAATTATTTTGGATCATAACACATAGCTCAGCAGATAAAAAAAAAACACAACTGAAACAACAGTTCAAGGTGGGATCTTTGACATTTCATAGATTACCACAAACCCCACAAAATTCATAAATAAGAAAAGGGGAAGGTGGTAAAGAATAGTCTAGTGGGCAAAATATGCATCGATTGTACACACAATCTTATAGCCAATGATCTAGAGGTACCCTGATAATTTCTGGGGCAAGGACCCATATTTGGATGACCAGGGAGGATCTAACTTAACATATTTTTAGAAGAGTATAAAAGTGAAGACCCTGTTGGTAGGAGGGAAAAGGGGATTTAAGACCTTAGGATTCATAGAGCAAGAGGAATGAAGGAGAGGCTTCCAATCTTCAGTTTGCAGCTCTGCCTTTCTGCAGAAAGAACACCAGATACCCATCCTCCTCTTTCTTAGCTGTTTAGTCTTTGTTGCTTTAATAAGTTTCAATCAATCACTTACGGTTGCTAGACTCTGCATTGTTTCTGTCCATTGAGGAATCTGACTTATTCTTGGCTCCAGGGTATAAGTATAGCAAATATAAATTTTAACAGGAAACAAGCTATCAAATTATAAGCTGCATGAGATTTCCTAAATGCATTCTCTGTATATGAACTAATTTTTACATTCATCAACTAACCTTTCTGCTTTAAGCAATAAAGAATTTTATAAAGTAGTTTAAAGTATTTGTGTGGCATATACTCTAAGCCATTCTCCAGGGGTTCCCAGTTTACATTTTACAACATTATCTGTGGTCACATTTGACCTCAAGCCCAAATTTATTTATTGACAATTCTAATCCATAATCCAAATTCCAATTTCTCCATACAAATCATAAAAGAAAAATCAGGCTACATTTCCTGCAGTGGAATGAATGGCCATGAGAACCAAAGGCAATTTAAGATTCCAGTCTCATCCCAATTCAGATACTAGCTTGCGCAAAGCCATTTTAGGGATTCAGTTGTACCTCTCTGCTAAGCCCGATGACTGCAGGTGTCTGGCAATACGTCATTTCTGCTTAATTCCTACAGCTATGCATAATGGTTTGGTTACTTTCCTGTTTTGCACACGGCCCTCACTGGCTATTGCACCCAGGTCTAACTCTGCACACGGCACCTTGTGTTCCTGGGCAGAGTTGGTTGGTTCACACTGCTCAGTCTGGCACCTGATGAACAGCAGCCTCCTGTCAATCACCCATCCCTCTACCAGATACTAACAATTGGGTATAACTTATTAACCATACTGTATAACTTCCCCCTAACAAACTCACGCATTAAAGTAGCCAACATTGTCAAACCATACAATGGGAACAACAGCCTCAAGTGGTTACCTTCCACCTGAGGTCCAACTCATGTGGGATGCTGACAGCAATGAGTTCTCATTTATGCGTTATCAGAATATACAAAACACACACAAAGCTTTATTAACCTAGACATGCAAATTCAGTCTCATTGTTAAAATGGAATCATGAGGCTTACCTCAGTATAGCTTCACTCCCTCTGTCTCATCTGTGCCATGGTGTGTCAAACTAATCTGATCGGAGGGGCCACATTGGAAGGCTGTGCTGGGGGGGTGAGGCGGGCCAGCCCAGAGGCACAGCTCAGAGCTCCTGCCCCACTCATTGACTTCAGCTTGCTGCAGAAGGTAGTGTGGTGGGGAGGGAGGGCAGCTGTACAGGTCCCATGTTTCTCCACTGGCAGTGGTGTACCAAGACTTTCTGGTGCTCAGGGCCTCATGTCCTATCTCCCCTGCCTTATGCAGCCCCTTCCCCACACAGGACAGGAGGATCCCAGCAGCTGGCACCCCTGCTGCTCTGTATTGGGGGGGGGGTGATGCAAAGAGGGGGCATGAGGAAGACAGGGAGACAAAGGTGACAGCCCAAGATGCCAGATAGCCACTCCTGGGCCAGTGTAGTCCTAAAAACCATGTGCCGGCAGATTTTGTTACCATCTCAGTTTCTGTCAGAACAACCAAAGTAATAAAATCTGCCGGCACATGGTTTTTGGTACTACAGGTGCCCTGCACCAGGGCTGGATTAGAAGGGCCCCAGCCCAGGCTGCCCAGTTTTGGGGTGCCAATTGGCACCACTGCCCTCCCACAACACAGCGCAGAATGTTAGTGGGGTGGGGCAGCTGTGGCCCTGTGTGTTGGAGAAGATTTGGGCTCAGGCCCTGCATCTGGCCTCTCCCCCAGCGCTCCCCCCACCAGGGCCTGTGCCTGCTTCCCCTGCAGCATCCTGGCTCTGCTCTCCATGCCCCAGCTTCTGTCCCCCCCACTGGCACCCCTCCAGAGCCCCAAGCCACAGACCCAGGACTGTCCCTAGGGGGCTGTGGGGCCCCAAGCAAATCACCCTCTGTGGGGCCCCCACTCGCCCCCTCCAGTACCATGGGGGCAGGGCTGGGCATCCCAGGGGAGGGGCAGGCCCCACACCAGCTGGCCCATATCTCCTACCCCTTCCCCTCTGCTCAGGCACAGAACTGAGAGCAGCACATGTCACGGGGTGGAGGGGATGGCCAGACCAGCAGCGCTGAACTGGGCCACCCTTTTGGCCAGTTCACCTGGTCCCTGGCATGGTGGGGCAGTGATGCAGCCCTGCATGGCCCCCCAAAGCATGGGGCCCTGAGTGGCTGCCCCAGCTGCCTTACCCTAGAGATGGCCCTGTGCAGACCACCTCCAGCTTTCCCCTCCAGGGCAAGGCAGCCTACACCCAGGCTGTCTCTCAGAGCTGCATAGCCCAGCTCCTTGGCAGCCCAATGCTCCCCCTCTCACCGACCGACTTACCCCCTTCCCCATGCCCTTACCCAGTGGAGCCGAGCCCCACCCCCAAGGAGCTGCCACCATGCAGCTGGGGTGGAAGAGCAGGGCGAATTTTAAGTCCTCTACCTTCTCGTCTGCCCTGGTTACATAAAGCAGGGGGAGGGCCCCGCAGTACCTCTTGCTGCTCCAGGTGCTAGACTGGGTCTAGGGGTCCTCCTCTACACTGCACAGCAATGTTCCTGCCTGCCCTGCCCCACCAGCTCCCCACCCAGGGAGTGGAGAGTGGCCAGCATCTAACAGGCTTTATGGGGGCAGTGCCCTGGCTGCAATAGGTCCATTCAGCAGAGTTCAGGCCATTTCAAGCCCAGCCCCCCCCCCCCCCCCACCAAGCGCTAAACAGAGGCCGCTGGCCCTGGATTGGGCCTGTTCACTGTTGGGGGAGACCATGGCAAAGTAGCCCAAACTCCACTGAATGGGCCCCCTCCAGTCCAAGCCCTGGCCCTGCCCCCAGAAAGCCTCCATCAACACTGGACCAGGCTCTCTGTCCTCTGGGGTGGGGTGACTGGCCAGGGGCAGGGCAAGCAGTAATTCTGCCTGCTCTGCAGCAGAGGGGAGGCTGGCTTCTGGCCTTGGCCCCCCTACTAGCACTGTTCCTCCTCCAGCGCTTCTGGCCTGTGCACTGGGAGGGGACATGGGGGGGGTCACTGTGAGCTAGCCCAGAGGCTGGGCACGCTGCACTCCCACCTCGCCCTTGTCTTCAGCTAGTTGCTGAAGGCAGGATGTCAATAGAGGGACAATAGCGCTGTTCCGCGGGCCAGATCAGACTTGCCTATGGGCTGGATCCAGACTGCAGGCCATGAGATTGACACTCCAATCTATGGTACTTCTGCTCTTTCACAGACACTTCTTAGCTACTAGTGCTCCCTCTCTGCTACTGTGATTGCTTGATCTGCCACAGGAACCTAACCTTCTTCTCGCCCTCTTGAGTGATCTGAGCTCTTACCTTTCAGCTTCTCATGACTTCTTGATCATTCTCTTAGACTCCACAGACAGCAACCAGGTCCCCTTACAGCAGTCCCTCCCCAGCAGGCCAGATGGCAGAGCAACCAGGCCCAACCACCCACTATCAACACCCAGGCCCCATGGACAGTAAACAGAAATCATAGCGGCCCCCCAGAAACATACTTCCAAGACCTGACACCAGTAGTGGCGACCAGAGGAACTTTCCCACACCACAACACCATAGGAAACACCACCATCACCATTACAGCAACCCATACACCCAGAGCCGTAACGTGGTGTTTTGCTGATTGGAAAGCACCCCTTGCCATTAGCAGTGCTTAGAGCCGGTGCCGCAAAAGCCACCCCTTAATAGAGTGGCTCCATTGAGCCACTCCATGCCACCTGGGGCTTTGCCTCATTGGCCCCACCTTAGTTACGGCTCTGCACACACCAGATCCTATGTGCAGCAACAGACCACCCCACACCCCATTACAAGTAGCTTCCAGACCAGACCTGACCCCACGGGCAGCAACCAGGAACACCCCTCCCTCCTGTTACAAACCTCAGACCAGAGCCCCTTGTGGCAGCTGGGGATGGACAGATCCCGCCGAGACCAACTCTACAGCATGATAATAAAAGCACAACATGAGAGCCCCATACCACACCATCTGGGCAGCAAGCAGAGAACCCCCATCACACAGACCAAACCAAATCCCCTTGCTCCAACAGGCCCCACCCCATCACACAGAGCCACACCATGACCTCCCATGATAGCAACCAGAGACCAACCCCCTGCAACGCAACAAACCCCCGACCTGAGCCCACAGGCAGCAAGCCAACAACCAACCACAGGGGTGGCAATCAAAGGAATCCCCTACCCTAGCACCCCCCCAACAGACCTCATGGGGCAGTAGAGGATCCCACCATCACCATAATGACCACAGTATATCCCATGGGTAGCAACCACAGAGCTTCCCACCCCACATGTTGACCCCAGACCAGACCTCATCCTGTACAGCACTAAACAGAGAATATGCACCCCCTCAAACACCCCACCTTAGAGCCCAGAACAGCAACCAGCTCCCCTTACAAGATACTGAAAGCACAATATTACCCCCAGCAACCAGTCTCACAGGAGGGCAGACCATATGCCAGGGGTCTCAAGCTTGGGCCCACGTAAAGACTAGTATGTTAGTCTGAGGGCCACACCACCGAAACCTCTTCATATAACAATATTGCAAATATCAGTAACAATTGTGTCATCGTGGCCTGCAGGAAATAGCTTTAGGGGCTGCATGCAGCCCACGGGCTGCATGTTTGAGACCCCTACATTAGCCCAAGGGCCACACCACTGAAACCTTTTCATACAAGGATATTACAAATATCGGTAATGATAGCATTGTTGAGAGCTGCAGGAAATAGCTTTAGGGGCTGCATGCAGCCCAGGGGCCATTTGTTTGAGACCCCTGCCATATGCCTTTAAAGCAGCATCCTCCACAGCATGGCAACCAGACCCACCCAAGTAACACTCAAACCCCACAAGGCAGCTATCCAAGACCCCACTACAGCAGCAACCCCCAGTTCAAACCCCATCACATGGCAACCAGATACCCTGCCACTCTACAAGAAACCTAAGAGCTGACCCCACAGGTGACAACCGGAGGAACACTGCCCACCCACCTTCCCAAAACTCCGGACCAGACTGGACCCTACACATCCCCTTACAACAGCAGCTTGCACCCCTAGGCCCCACAGCACAGTAAACAGTTCATCCCACCCCCTCAGCAAATCTTGTCCCATCTCCTCCATTCCAAATCCACCCACATCACAAACACAGACCAGATGCCACAGCCACCCCACCCTGCAGTAGCAACCCCCAAACCAGATCCCATGGCACATTCACCAACCACTCCTGTCACATCAGAGCCATACCACAGCAGAACCCACTGTGCAACCCCCAGCAGCCCCCCTTCCTCCAATAGCAACCCCCAAATTAGACCCCATAGCACAGCCACCACTTTAACAACCCCCAAACAAGGGCCCACAGCACTGCCCCTAGTGGTCCACCCCTACCCACCTGGAGCAACACCAAACCAGGCTCCACAGTGCAATAGTCAGCATGCATGCTGCCTGGAGTAGCCCCCAGACTTGACATGCACTGGCACTCACACTGCCAAACCAGAGCCCACAGCACACCATCAGTGCCTGCCCTATAGTAAACCCTAAACCAGACCCCTCTATACAGCAACCCTGAGATTAAACTTCAAGGCACAGAGCCCAGGATCCACCCTGCTCTGCCCTCCATTCTCAGTCTAGATCCCATAGCAGCTACTCCCCACCTATCACAACCCCCAGACACAAACTACAGTACCAAGCACCAAAGAAGACTCCACATAAGACACCTATTTTGACCAGCCCCCCCAAAAGTCCCAGGTGCCCAAAGGATCCTCCCACCCATTACTGATAACCCCTCGGCCAGACCTCAAGGCCACCAGACCACCCCCCACAGGTCCCTATAGCAACCCCCAACCAGACCACACCCCACCCCTCCCCAAGCTCCATGCAAATAACCTGTGAGGGACACCCCAACAAGCATGGCAGTCACACTTGCCCTAGAGTTTGAGATTTTAGGGAGACTTTTCCACAGCTTAGAAATCTCCCTCCCCAAGAGAGCCCTGGGAAAGGGTGCACTCACCATCCACACTCCTGCCCATGGCCAGGTGTGGCATAACAGCTCTTTCAGGCTGTCAAACCCTTACCTATGGCCACTCTATCACTACAGTGCTCTCTTTCCTCCACTCAACCCTCTAGGTCAGTCACAGTTCAGTTCACCCCTCCTGGGAGAAGAGAGAATCCAATGGAGAACAGTTCAACAACTCAACAAAGTCTTTGGCCCCAGCACCAGACCCTTTCTCCTCACCCCCTTGCCTCAGGGCTTTCTAACAGCCTCCTGCCCTTTTCCAAACTCAGAATTGCAAAGAAGCCCTCCTGCTACTTGGGTTTCCAGCCCAGTGACCTTCAACCACCAAGATCTGTATGGTCCCCTCCTTACCTTTGTTTCTCCAGACTCCTTCCTGAACAGCCTGTCTCAGTCCTTTCTCTCCTAGACTGAAGTTTCCCCCTGCTCAACACTGTGAGCCCACCCTTCAAACTCTCTTTTCTGCAACAGACTCCCTCTCCCCCTCACTTTTCAACCTTCTAAGCTTCAATTATACCTGGTCCTTCCTACAGGTGCAGCCAGGTAACTTAATTGGCTTCTCTGGGGTGCTGTTAACCCCTTCAGGGCCTCAGTGGGATGCACACACCCAACATCATCTTCTCTGACAACTCTTCTCATGTCTTCCTGCTGGGACCTTGTGTTCCTCCCTCCTCTTTCTGCTTTGGCATCTTTAGCAAACTCAGCATGTTTGCCAGGTCCCATCTTCCCTGCCTCACCCCTAACATATACAAACAGAGAAAGAGAGCCTGAGGTGAAGGAGACAAATTAACCCTCCACAACATCAAACCATTTCCTTGCACCCGTGCAGGGATGTGACGTCAGACGACTGGGAGCATGGAATGGGCACCGGAAGAAACAGAGTAAGATGATTGCACTGAGCAAGCTTGATTTGTGTACACCCAGGCCCAAGAAGGTAACCCCATTCTAATCCATCAATTGAAAACACAGCAGCCAGGGCTTAGAATCAGAGGCGCTGCTGGCTGGGGGAGGGACCTGGGACACGGGCCCAGGCCCCACCCCCGGCCTGCAGCCCCACCCCCAGCCTGCAGGCCCTGCCCCCTGGCCAGGGACAGGGCCAGGTGCTGCCGCGCCACCGCGGGTGGCCAGGCCCCAGATCCCCAGCTGGGGATGGGGCCACCGCAGCCGCCAGCGCCTGGGCCCCGGATCAGCGGCCCAATTGGGCTGGAGATCTGGGGCACTGGCAATGGGGTTCGGGACACATGCCCCAGAGTGCCCAGCGCCAGCGATGCCCCTGCTTAGAATAATAGTGGGTGCCTGTTGCTTTTCTCCCAGCAGATGCAAGGGCCCTGGTGCTCAGAGAGTTTGTGGCGGGATAGGTGTTATCTCCCACTATTTATTCCAGGGTACTAAGCTGCCCATAAACTGCACATGAAGATCAAAACCTAGGGGTCATAAAACTCGTGCGCCCTCCTTGCAATGCATCCTCCTTAGGCAATGTAGCCATGAAGCACGAACAGCCAGCAGAGGAGTGTAGCTGGTTTTCTAGTACAGAGCTCTGAGCCTGCAGGACACTGTGCATGCCAGGGGCAGAGACAGCTATGCAGGGCTCTGAAGAAACTGCAAAGCATGATGTGATTACTGGGAGGCAGAATCTGCAATGGCATTTAAAACTGAAAAGTAGATCCAACAGCTAAGGGAAAACAGGAACTGCATCCAACAAGCTGAGCGTACGCGCACGTGCGTGTGTGTGTGTACATGTTACAGGCTGGTACTGCTGTACTTGTGAGAAGAACAGATCTCACTAGCACACATTCCTGGCCAGTTACCCAGTACTTGTGTTTAGCAAAGATATGCTTTGGGAATACATTATCATCTATTCCTTTTCTTATACTATGACATCAGAACACCTTATCAGGGTTATAGGTGGCACCAAAAAGGTGGCTTGTCCTATAGGGCTGCTATCTGAAGGGCTCTTTTTCTTCTCTCCCTCCCTTCCTCTTCACTATCAGCCTTAACCTTGAAGCTGAAATCTGCCTAGCAAAGGATAATCTCCTGGGCTTTCCATAAAGGGGCAAGTGGCAACAGTTTAGGTCCGCACTGTCCAGAGACCTAATTTAATTTCATAAGGGATTGATCAGTCACTTGTTTTGGAGGCACTTTTCACCACAGAAGAACAAGATAACCATGAGGGAGCAAATCAACGAGATTACAACCAAGATGGATGTGCCAAGACACTGCTGTGCAGTGTTCTCCACCAGAGAAGAGGAACAGCTCCAGGCTCAGGTATACAGATAAGGCTGAGGTGCTTCAGAGAGAAGCTAGAAGGTTCAGTCTAAATCACAAACTACTACCGAGGTGGTTAGCAAAGGGTGAGCATGTAACACAAAGCAATTCAGGAAAAATGATTTTGTTTTTGTGGGAAGGCACTTTTGAGCAAGAGACTGGAAGCCAGCCACTCCTGAATGGCAATCTCACCTCTGACAGGCATGCCATCTGCTGCCTTGGTCAACATTTTTTGGGTGGTCTTGGCCGAGGCCAAAAGAAGAATCTCTCACCAAGACTAACTATGAAGAGTCCCTAGGGAAAAGGGCTACCTGTCAGGCAGCCCATGCTGTTACTACTGACCCTATACTATTTCCATGGATACAGTATATCTCAGTCTTTAGGGCTGCCAAGTCAATGTTTCTTATTAACTAAAACCCTGAGGGTGCCCTTGTTCACCCTATCAGGTTTCTGCAAATGGCAAGTGGGAGCCCAAGCAGTTAGTTTGAACTAAAAAGTTAGTTCAAACTCTTAGTTCTATCTTTCAAACTACTTAGTTTGGACTAACCAAGTCTGAACTAAGATTTTAAGTGTAGACATAGCCATACTGTTATACCAATTTAGTCACTGGGTAGAAATGACTGACTGAACTGAATTCACTTAGAAGTAAGGAAAGTGAACAAGGAGTCTGATGGCACTTTAAAAGATTAAAAAATTTAAGGAGGTTAAGATGCCATATCAGACTGCTGCTCAGTTGGGGGGGGGGGGGAAGGGGTCAGATGTTTGCTTGATGTCATGGGCTCTCCCTTACAAGCATGACCTGATTAGCAATCAGCTCTATCTTTTAACAAGTATTGCACTGGTCAAATAGTGCTTGTCATTCTTAGTCAAGCTCTGTATGGAGTCTTTCACTATTTTAAGTGACCATTATACCTGAAATCACAGATAATCAGGTCTAAGTGCTAGTGCTTAGACCTGGAGTATGGGAAAGTATTTTGTGGGGACTAAACATTTCTAGCCTGCATCACTTAACTCCCCCCCCACTGAGACCTAAAATCCCATAAATTGAGTCACACAAAGTGTGGAGAAGGACACTATATCCATAACAAAGGTGATTGAGTGAAGTATTGAAGAACATGACCAACAGCTAGAGGAATAAGCAAGGTGCTACTGCCTTTGTCCCCCTTTTCCCTTGAAAGTGAACTCTTGTGAAAGCACCTCTGAACTGTGGGTCTCCCTCCAGTATGGACAAGGAGGACAACAAGGTGAGTGAGGTATGGAGAAGAGAGAGGAGCATGATAAAGGAACATTTGTTTGTTGAACAAACAAGGAGTCTAGTAGCACTTTTAAAGACTAACAGTTTTATTATCTCACTGTGTTTTAGCAACTTTGCTCCAGAATGCTAGACTTGCGACTGGGAAACTTATATAAATATTTCCTAGTAGGCCAAGATTTTTTAAATGCTTTATTTGCCAAGGTTATTATCTCACATCATCACTACCTTGAGAGGTCATTATCTTGGATATTTTCTGTACTAATTTTTTTATGTTTTAATTAATTTTTACATAAGAGCATTAGGCTGGCCATACTGGATTTAAACAATGGCCATCTAGCCCAGTAACCTGTTTTCTGACAGTGGCCAATGCCAGGTGCCTCAGAGGAAATGAACTGAATATTCAATCATGGAGCTATCCAGCTCTTGACATCTAGTCCCACCTTATTGTAAAAGGAGACCAGGAACATTTCAGAGCATGGTGTTGCATTCATCCCTGTCCACCCCAGTTAATACCATTGATTCCAAACTGAAAAGTCTCAGTTATATTAAGCTCTTCTTAGACAGAAGCTGTGCAATTCCCCTAATCATTTTAATTGCCTTTCTCTGTACCTTTTCCAGTTCTACTATATATATAAAAAAATTCCTCTCTCACCCCTATGGGTGGTATGTGTCATCCTCAACCTCGGGTCCTCTACCAGAGGCCTGGGAGTTTGAGGGTTCTGCACAGTATCTTAGCTGTTCTTAGCACTGCACTCTTCTGGACAGAGAGCTCTGATGTTGTTCCTGGGATCTGTTGGAGCCACTCTCCCAGCTTAGGAGTCACATGTTCCTGTACACAATGCCAGCTACTTGGTTATGCCGTTCAGTGTATGCTGTTCCTGCCTGCATCTTACATCCTGCCACTATGTGTTGGACTGTCTCTGAGGCCTCTCTGCACAGTCTGCACCTTGCATCCTGTCTAGTGTGGTAGACCCCTGCTTCAATGGATCTGGTGCTCAGTGCCTGTTCTTGTGCTGCTATAATCAGTGCCTCAGTGCTGTCTTTTAGTCCAGCTTTTTCCAGCCACTGGTAGGATTTCCCAATGTCAGCCACCTCAGCTATCTGTCGATGGTACATTCCATGCAGGGTCTTGTCTTGCCATGGCACTTCTTCTGCTTGATCTTCCTCCCATGTCTGCTGCTGCTGTCTCAGGCATTCTCTCAGCAGCTCATCTTTGGGTGCCATCTTACTGATGTACTCCTGGATGCTCTGGGTTTCATCCAGGACTGTGGCTTTGACACTGACCAAACCCCGCCCACCTTCTTTCCGGCTGGCGTACAGTCTCTGGGTGTTGGACTTGGGGTGGAAACCTCCGTACATTGTGAGGAGCTTCCGGGTCTTCACATCGGCAGCCTCCATGTCCTCCTTTGGCCAGCTCACTATACCAGCAGGGTATCTGATGACTGGCAGGGCGTACCTGTTGATGGCGTGGATCTTGTTCTTCCCATTGAGCTAGCTCTTCAGGACCTGTCTTATCCTTTGGTGGTACTTGGATGTTGCTGTCTTCCTTGCCTCCTCATCGTGAGTCCCATGTGACTGTGGGATGCCAAGGTACTTGTAGCTGGTCTGTATGTCTGCTATGTGGCCTGCTGGTAGTTCCACCCCATCAGTCTTGACTACCTTCCCTCTCTTTACTACCATCCGGCCACACTTCTCCAGTCCGAATGACATCCCAATATCCTCACTGTAGATCCGTGTCAGGTGGATTAGCGAGTCGATGTCTCGTTCATTCTTAGCATACAGCTTGATGTCATCCATGTAGAGGAGGTGGCTGATGGTAGTTCCACTCTTGAACTTGTATCCGTATCCAGTCCTTGTGATTATCTGGCTGAGGGGGTTCAAGCCAATGCAGAACAGCAGCGGGGACAGCGCATCACCTTGGTATATGCCGCACTTGATGGCCACTTGTGCAAGCTGTCTTGAGTTGACTTCCAGTGTTGTCTTCCACAGTCCCATTGAGTTCTTGAGGAAGGTTCTTAGTGTCCTGTTGACTTTGTATAGCGCCAGACATTCACAGATCCATGTGTGCGGCATTGAGTCGTAGGCTTTCCTGTAGTCAATCCAGGCTGTGCTCAGATTGGTCTGTCTAGACCTTGAGTCTTGGGTGACTGCTCTATCTATGAGCAGCTGGTGTTTTGAGCCTCTGGTGTTGTTCCCAATGCCCTTCTGAGCTGTGCTCATGTACTGGCCCACGTGGTCCTGTAGCTTGGCGGCTATGATGCCTGATAGGACTTTCCATGTTGTGGGGAGGCAGGTTATTGGCTGGTAGTTGGATGGTGCTGTTCCCTTTTGGGGGTCTTTCATGATCAGCACTGTCCTTCCTTGTGTTAGCCAGTCTGGGTGGGAGCCTGCTGCTAGCAGCTGGTTCATCTGTGCTGCTAGGCGTTCATGCACTGCTGTTAGTTTCTTTAGCCAGTAGGTGTGGATCATGTCCGGGCCAGGTGCTGTCCAGCTCTTCATGTTCTTGACCCGCTGTTGGATGTCGGCTATTGTGATGGTGACTGGTTCCTGTTCTGGGAGATTGCTGTGGTCTGTTCTCAGGTCCTGAAGCCACTTTGCACTGGTGTTATGAGTCTTCTCTTTCTCCCAGATGTTCTTCCAGTACTGTTGAGTTTCTGCTGTTGGTGGCTCTGCTGTTGTTGTGTTGTTGCGTTGTTGCACTGCAGTTGGGAGTACACCTTGGATGGTTCTTTGGAGAACAGGGCATTTATCTTTTTGGCCTCTGCTTCTCTAGTGTATCTCCTTAGCCTGGTGGCCAGTGCTGTGAGCCTTTGCTTAGCAGTCTCTAGGGCTTCAGATGGAGTCAGGCCCTTGTATTTTCTCAGTAGCCAAGTCTTATCCTTAATCTCTACACCCTTCTGTAGTTCCACCAGCCGGCTAACTTCTCTCCGGGTTGCCTTGATCTTATCCTCCAACCTCATTTTCCAGGGAGGGTATGTATTGCTGTTCTTCTTGATCATGTAGCCAAGCATCTCCAGGATTACAGAGGCTGTCGCATATACCAGTTCATTGGTTTCAGTGATGGTGGTAGTAGGAATTGTCATTAGGGCTTTATTGGCATCTTCTAGCATACTATCTGATGGTACTTCTCCAACGAGCCTTGGTAATCGGTCTCCAGGGTTGACTGTAGCTAGTTTATCCATGATCTTATGCCTCATATCAGCTGCTGTGTTCTGTAATGGAGGGGGTGGCAGTGAAGTTCCAGCTTCAGGTGGTGGCTGCATATCTAGTTGTTCTTCTGGGACTTCTTCTTGAGTGTGGGAGGTAACGTGCAGTTGGTCTATCTCCAATTGTGAGAGCAGCTGCCTCTTTACTATGTTGAAGCGTTGGGTAACTAGCTGTTTCTCAGTTAGTGTGGATGTAGGTCTTTTGTCCATCCATAGTTCCCTCATACGTTTCATATATCCCCTCTCATTAGGTCTGCTGTTGCAGTAGCATTCCATCAATTCCAGGTTCTCTTGTCTCATCCATGCATGGTTTGTTCCAGTAGCCCACTTATCGTCAGATTGTCCTGGTTCCCCAACATCTGGCGCAGACCTTGTTAATCCGGGCGACGTCCGAGCCAGCATGACTCTCCTAGTTCGTGTCACTCTCATATTTGAGGTAGGCAAGTGAGGCATTAGGGGGTCTTTTGCCCAAGGACCCCTACTGGGAAGGTAGATAGGAACCCACCGGGATTTGAACCCCAGTCTCCTGTATCACAGGGTGTCGGTATTAACCACTACGGCGCTCTTAACCACTACGCTATCCAGTCACCATATATCTATATATCTATATATTTATTTATTTAATTTATTTATTTTGAGATCAAGCAACCAGATCTGCATGCATTATTCAAGATGTGGGAGTATCCTGGATTTATATAGTGGCATTATGATATTTTCTGTCGCATTAAACCCATTTCCGTTCCTATTGGTTCCTTCCTACCATGCCATTAGCTTTTGTGCACACACACTGAACAGAATTTTTCTGAAAACTATCCAGAATAGACTCCAACATCTGGTGAGATGTGCTCATATGCTCAGGGTTTTACTGATTGCCATATTTTGAGTCAGAATTAGGGAAGGAATTTTCCCCCAGTGCAGATTGGCGAGGGCTGTGGGGGATCTTCACCTTCCTCTGTACCATGGGGCAAAGGATGGGTTACTTGCTGATGGATTCTCTGTATTTTAAAGTCTTTAAATCATGACACGAGAACTTTAATAACTCAGTCAGAGATCAGAGATTTATTACAAGAGTGAGTGGTTGAGGTTTTGTGTCCTGCATTGTGTAGGAGGCCACACCATCATATTGTTCCTTTCTGACTTTAAAGTCTATGAGTCTGTCTTTTTTTTTTGAGTAGTAACAGCTAAATTAGACCCCATTATTTTATATGTGTCATTGGGTTTCTGTTTTCAAATATGCATTACTTTGTATTTATCAACATTGAATTTCAGCTGTCATTTTGTTGTCCAGTCATCCAGTTTTGTAAGATCCCTTTGTAATTTAATAATCCAAATTTAATAATAATCCAATTTAATCTTGAGTAATTTGTACCATCTGCAAAACTTGCCCCCTCAGTGTTTACCCCTTTTACCTGATCATTTCTGAATACGTTGAATGGTATTAGTCCCAGACCAGTAGCCAATTTGGTGTGATAATCTCAGAAAATGGTCATTCATAAATTACTTTTCAAGCTTTTACTATGGTGCCATATAGCCCTCTTCACCACCACAATCTCACATCTCATTGGCCCTCACATCCCCCTTGTAAATTCCAACACCCCCTCACCCCAATTTCAGTTCCTGGGGAGAATACTGGAGGTATGGTGATGGCAAGAGCACACAATCAATAGAGTTCACTGAAGAACATTTTCAGTTCTTCAAGTAGATTAAGCACTTGCTTCATTGTGGCAGTTTTTACTTCTCTGTCACATTCATACGTCTCTAGAACTTTTGGAAATAGCCTCAGTTCTGCTTCAGATCCATCCATATCACTGTTGTAATGTCTTGCAAATGGACTGAGCTTCTCTGAATCACGAAAAGAATGGCACTTTGGACTGAATGCTCTGACCTCATTTAAAACATGGGAGTTGTCTGTAAATCATTATTTAAGTTCACTGATGGTGCTATCACAAATAGGAAGGAACATCTTTACTTTAAAATCATGGTCATTTTTTGCAAGTATAGTTCCTGCTGTATTGAGTTCAGTTTTGAAACATAGCTTTGAAATTTTGGGGGCATTCTTTAATTTGTTGGAAATTTTTTCTGCAGTAATCTTTATATCATATATGAGTTTGAAATGCTCCTCACAATCCCTCAAATCTTGCAGTTTATCAGTCAAAGAGTTAAGAAGGAAGCACGCTTGGGCCACATCACAATCTGATTTCTGCAGTAATGTGATACTACTTTAAGTTAAAAAAAGCACTTCATTAAAAAGATTCAGACAAAACACAAAGCAAAAGTCTATCTGGTTTTGAATGCCACGTGCCTCTACACCTCTTTCAGAATTCGATTCATTGCTGATTATATTCAGAAGCAATAAAATTACTGCAAGTGTTGCTTTAACAGCTAAGCATGATGCAATCTGACATACCTAGGAAGTGTCTGGCAATTTCTTCAATAATTCTGCTCCCAGTTTCCTTTCCCAATTCAGTGAAATGTAAAAGCACAAAGAAACATGAAAGAAACATATATAGTCATTGAAGAAGAGTAAAGAAATTTGCAACATCTATGTTTTTACAGACACAATTGTTAAGTTCAACCTGTGGTTGGAACAATGAATATAGCGAGCTTGTCGTACTTCAACAAGAAATTGTGCTTGCACACCATTTACTGCTCTATTCATTACACTGGCACAATCATAGGTTTGCCATAACATGCTAAAGTATTCTTTATATAACTCATTAGTGAGGTAGCATCCAGTGAATGTCCTGGATGAAAGCCAACAAATCATTCAAATAGACTGCCTCTGTAGCAATAATGGAGGAAATTTGTTCCTGTTTATGGATGTCCCTTGTTTCATCAGCAATTAATGCAAAAAAAAAAAAAAAAAACCACCAGCTTTTTTGACTTCTTGGGAAATCGACTCTAGAACCATTCTGCTCATGATATTAGTCTTGAGCTGAATGATGTGTATACTTTGCATTGCAAGGTAGACTATCTTTTTAGACTGAATTCTGGGATCATGGTTTGCAACTAGCTGCAACAGTTCAAGAAAATTTTCTCTATTGTCACTCATCTCATCACTTCCCCATATTCACACTGAGCAATTTTTTGTTCAGAGGTGAACAAAAGAATGTCTGCAAGAGTAGGCACATAATGTCTAGTTTCTTTTATAAGTTCTTTACAAGCATCACTTAACTGGGCTAAAACTGAGCCTCCCTTGCCTGCACATGTTTGTCTGTAACTCTCCCAAGCTACCATGCAGTGTTTGTGGACTGCACTTCTGTTATGCAGCCTCAGACCTGAATCATTCTCAGCAGCCTTTTTTCCAATGGCTATACCCTTTGTGACTAAACACATTTTCACTACTACTTGCATCCTTTCCAATGAAATGGCAACAAACAAAGCAAAACACAGCATTTCCCAGTGCACTGTATTCCAACCAGGAGTACAGTTTGTACCAACCTGTAATGAAATGTTACTGTGATTTGCCAAATTTTGTTGGCAGGAAATATTTTAGCACTGACTGCATAGGACTTTCTTGCTTAAACTGTGCAATGTCACTTGGACCAGGTAACTTATTTACATAAGTAGGTACAAACACCTCTTGCAATAGACCAGCATATGCCACCCCCAAAGCATTTTCCTCATCACACTGATCCTCACAAATGTCAGACTCACTAGCACTGTGTAATTCCTTCTCCCAACACATGCTTGCTCCACTGGACCTTTAGAGGAACCTCCCTGTACTTCTGTGATATCAGAACTTCTTTGAGGTGTTTTTTTTGCCTGGATTTATGAAATATTGATCTAAAGCTCCTGAAAATGGGTGTTTTTGCTTAGACAGCAAGATATGGCAGAAATGGGGTGGAATGGTTGGGCCTTCACAAAAAAAGAATACAAGACTAGGGCTACCAGATACCAAAGCATGGAAAGGTGGACAGGGAAGTACAAAAAGGAGGACTTTGGAGGACACACACACACATCCGGGGCCCTGCCCACGTCCCCTTCATCCACCCAGCCACTGCCCCCCACCAAAATGCTTGCCCCATTGATAACCCAACTCCAGAGAAATCTGCCTAGCCCCCTAGTTACAGTGTGAGATTAATTGCATGAACAGCAGCTCAAGAATATCAAATAAATGGCTTAACTATTTTTCATCTTAATGTAAAAGTAACCATAAAGCCAACCCACTTTAAGGAGTCACAAAATTAAGTATTTAATGTTTATATCAAGGTACAAGGAGAATCACACTGCAGACCTCCTATCTAGATGGATATTTTTACATTGTGAGTTGCAAATGGAAGCAAACCTCCAATAAATTTAATGTAGTAATTATGGACAAGATTAAAATCAGTTTAAACACAGTAAGTTCCTTCACAGAATTCACTCTCGTTGTTTGACACAAGGAGGGGCAGGCCCTTGACTACATGAAGACTAACAGAATTCGAGGTGTTGGCTTCTAAAGGAAAAGTAATCTCTGTCAGTATTCTCCCAGGACTTGAAATTAGGGGTCTGGTGCAGGGGGTGCTCACTAATTTGGTATAACACTGTTATTAACTGACAAGTGGGAGGAGGGGTGCAGGAAGGGTGTACAGAAATCCCTGTCTAGCCTCAGTTTTGAGCCTCACTGTGCAATATTAAAAAAAAAAAATTCAGACAAGCTCTTTAAATTTTACACACACAGGAAAGGAGAAATCAGAAGTGAGTGCTGCTGGTTTTTATGTACAGACCTGCCTGAAACATACCCTTTTACCTAAAATGCAAATTTTTGGAGATATCATATCCCTCTATGTCTGCCATAAGCCACAGATGGATCTCTCTCTCTTTATGACAGTTGACATTTTCTGTTTGCTTTTATGTGAAATACACATGGGGGGGGTAGAATTAGATGTTTGTGACTACCAAATCTTCCACCCAAGAGGACACCACCTATTCTTAGATGCAATGATCAGTTTTTTCCTAAATATACCAAAAGAAACACTCTCTCTAAAAGTAAAATAAAAATAAGCATAGAATATATAAGCAAAAGGCAAAACCATGCTGCTTGTTTTCTGTGATTTGATACACTACTAACAAAGGGACAAATATTGTAATTCTTGCTCAATCAAATTTCCCACTGACTTCATTTAAACTATAGGATCAGGCCCAACCCAGCAGCTACTATAGAATGTATAATACTTGCACATTTGTATATCTTAATAAAATTTAAGGATACATCTATAGTGGACTAATGTCATCTTGGAAGGTAGAAGCAAATTGAAAAATCACATTGAGAAAAGGAATATCATATAGATTGAAACCTCCTCACAATCAAAAGTGAACTTTCCTTGACTCACTGAACAAAAGATTTGTTGCCAAAAGCCAAAGTTCATTAGCAGGAATAAAGATCTGGCTTAGCGGAGCCATTAGAGAAAGAAACCTCCCCAGAAACTTTAAGCAGGGTGGCAAAGCAGAAAGTGAAGAAGCAGTCACAGGTTTGTCTCTGGGCACTGCAGAGACACCATCAAGCTGAAGAAAAGCCCCAGCCCCTCCAAAAAGAAGATCACCAAAAAGATCGAGCTTTCCCCAAAATCAGGCAGAGCGAAAGGAGAGCAGACCTGATCTGGTGCCTTGAAAGAAGCCCGGAGTGAGGAGCAGAAGCAGCAAGGCAAAGCAAAACCACTTCCCTGACCCCAGCCAGCCCTCTTCACTTTCAATAAAGGTGCACCCAGCCCAGCAAGGGATCCTCTCCAAATTCCCAACCCCACCAGCAGCTGCAGCTGGGCTGAGTCAGCACCGGAACACATGCTGGAGCTGCATGCTTCCATTTTTAGAGAGCTGCCCCAGCCTCCAGCAAAAAGCCGGACAAAAAGCACTTTTACACTAATGCCTGGATGACAGAGCACGGCAGAGCAAAAAGGAGGACATGTCCTCCTTTTGCTGTATGTCTGGTAACCCTACCAAGACTTTTCATTGTCTGGTCTTGGAAACCTCTCCTCCCTTACCAGCTTTTTGGGCTGCAGCCCTGCTTTCCCTCAGCAATCTGTCTACTCTCTCCACTTGTCTCCTGTTTGAAACCTCTCAGGACAGCTACCTTTCAGCAGAAAGCAGCTGAATAAAGCAGACAGCAGTCAGGCCTGGTCTAACAGAACTTTACTAGTTTGAAAGAGCATTAAAGTAAGATTTGAAATGTACAAGCAACAGTACAGATCAGCAAGACTAGGCCTTCCACCTTCCACCTTCTCAGTCAGAACAGGAAAAAGGACACAAACAAACTCTGCAGGTTCCTCAAAACAAAACTCCCCTCTGCCACTTAGACATATTAACCCTTTAATAGCAGTCTTTTGGTGTGATCCTTTTCCATTGCTATTCCAACATCCTTAAAGGGCCCAGTGAACCTGTGAAAAATGCCTGTCTGAAAGCCTAACAAAATGACTATGTGAAAACTGCCTTTCCCTACAACCAATCAAAGTGGTCCAGCCAGACTGGTGGGGTAGGCCCTTCCTGTCCCCCCTCTCCAACCACGTTCTGGAGCTGCCAGTGAGGTTTTTTGGAGCATTTCATTGTATTTAACTTTTTTATGCCGCTTTGTAATAGTAAAAAGTGGATTTAATAACTCAGAAGGCTCATTTACTCTGATTTAATTCACAGCTTTAAAGATGACTGTAACCTATTTAATTCAATGCTATTTTATTTAATTTTGCAACTTACCAGTTTTATTTTTGAAATATTGTAATAACATCCTAAATATCCATCTTCAGATTTAAAGTCTTGATTAACTAGGTTTATCTTTTTTAAAAATATGCCTTCAAGACATTAATGTACTTTTTTACAGTAGGAAATATTCCAGCTAATGTCAATAATTGCATGTAGAGTCTTTTTAACATTCACTTTAAAAGTCATACATATATTTGCTCTTAAAAAGTACAGCAAAATACATTTTCTTCTTGTTCCAAAGGGGTAGCCATGTTAGTCTAGTTCAGCAAAACAAACAAGGAGTCCTGTGCCACTTATAGATTAACAAACGTATTTTTCACATGAGCTTCCGTGGGAGAAATTCCACTCCATTAGATGCTAGAAAATGTAAGTTTTCTGTTTCACGCACATGAGGAAATGAGATTTCTCCCATAAAAGCTTTTGCAAAATGTGTGAGTCCTTAAGAGGGCCATAAGACTGTGTGTGTGCGTACGCGCACGCGCGTGAGCATTTCAGTCCCAGCATTGATCAGCTGCCATCTAAATCCCAAGCATTGTGTTTATTCATTCACTGTGTGCCTGTCAGAAGATCCGGAACTGGGCAGCGTGTCTCTGTATTTGTCAACACTGGCATGTCTGACTCTGTTACAGACTGTGAAAATGTTTGTGAGGGTATGGCTGTGTGCCACAAGTGCCTGTTTTCATAGATCTCCTTGGAGTTTAGGACCAGTAGGGCTAATTACATTAGAGCAGTGGTTGTCAAACTTAGGGTCACTACCAGGGGCATCGCTGGCAACTAGCACACAGGGCACATGCCCCACATCTCAGCACCAGTGCCCCTAGTGTCCAGGCCAGCCCCATCCTGGACTGGTGGCCAGGGATGGGGTGCCCGCTGCAGCGCATGCCTCTTCTGGCCCCAGCCCTGGCTGGGGATTAAGGCTGGATCACAGGGGTGGTGCCTGCTTCACCCAGCAGGGGATTGAGGAAAGGATGGCCGTAGTGGTGCCTGCCTCTCCTGGCCCTCAACTTGGCTGGGGATCCAGGGCCAGGCTGGAGGCAACAGGAGCCTGATGCACAGTCAGGCCTGGGGTGCCAGACTGTGACCTATGAGGTGTCGTCTGGTCCCAGGAGGTGGGGCCTGGGCTCACGGCTTGGGTCTTTGCCCCCCGCAGCGATGTTCCTGGTCACCACCCAGTACCGACTCACAGACCCTCAAGTGGTGGCACCCCTTGCTGCCACTGCCAAAACCCTGCAGTACATGGCTCAAAGACACAACTGCTGGGCACTGTTCCCTCCAAGCTGTGTGCACCTGTGCACTCACACAGACCATGAAACCTGCACACACAACAAAATTCAATAGTGCTAATATTGCTGCTCACAAAGAAGTTTTTTGCACACACAGCCTACCAATACTTAGAGGGAACACTGTTGCCTCGACTTGGGCGTCAGTGATTTTTTCCAAGCGGGTCCTGAGGAAAAAGTTTGACAACCACGGTCTGTATGGGCTCATGGGACTTGTGCCAGCCCTGGAGGCGACGTGCCCGTCTGGCGGGCGGGCAGGCGTGTGGCCGGGGTGCGGCTGCAGGGGACTTTGCAGGGCCAGGTGGCCGCCTCCTCCGCGGGCGGGTCTCGGCACCTCTTGGCGCGCCAGCGAGGAGCAGGAGGCAGGCGGCGCCGGCGCGGATGGCAGACAGCGAGCCGCCCAGCGCGCAGGAGCTCTCGCAGTTTGTGAGTGCGGGGTGAGGGGCGGCGCCGCCCCACGGGCTAATTGACAATGCAACATTTTCAGAGGCGCAAATAGGGGGCGGGGGTTGAGCCTCTGCAAACCCCCCAGCAAAAGCCGGGGTAGATCAGCTCTCTCCTCGCCCGCCCTGGGGCAGTGGATGCCCGCCCCGCGTGGTCCCTGGCAAAATCCGGAGAGTGGGTCAGTAAGAGCCAGCTGGTGAGGCGGCAGGGTTTGGAAACCGAGGCAGCATCAGGGCCCAGCTTATTAGACAGCTGAGCAAGGAAACGCCTCATAGCCAGGCAGCCGCTCTCGCTCAGACCCCACTGCAGCCCCAAAGGCAATAAAAAGTGTGTTACCCAACATATTGACGTTTACAGCTTCCACCTGTTTCCTTATCTAGCCCTTTATAGCTCACCCGGACAAAGCAGATAAAGGCACTTCTCACTGTGTCGTGGAGACCTAGGAATGAAGAGAAATCTCTAAGCTTAGCAGCTCAGAGCGTGTGAGAAGCTGTCTGAGTAGCAGCAGTGGTGCTCGCTCTGATAGTGCCTTCCACCCAAGGAGCTGAAAATGCTTTACAAGCTTTAGCCTCACAAGACTGAGGTATTGGTCCCTCCCTTTTGCATACATGAAGCAAACACAATGAGATCAGATGCTTCAAATCATCTGAGGAAGTGAGATATTCTCTCAGGAAAGCTCATGCCCTAAATAAATGTTAGTCTTTAAGTGCCACAAGACTCCCTGCTTTTTTTTGCTTTACTAGACTAACAGCACTGCCCCTTTAGAACAATAAGATCAGGATTCATGTTACTCAACAGAAGCTAAAGAAAATGTTCAGCTTTTAATTGCTTGATTCATCACAGGCTCAGAGCAGCACCTGAGTGATATATTCAGTCTGTATGTCTCATGAGTCACCATGATCTTCTTTCCAACTTGATTGCTACTTACAATTCCAGCCAGGGGAAAAGAATAAACTGTATGTGTTCATTCCATGTTCATACCTAGGACAGACATCAGTAAGATCCCCCCAGACTTCTTAGCTGTCTCTCAGTCCCTGCTTTCCTAATGTTCTAGTTCAGCATAAGTTGTTCATAGAATAGAAAAGTCTTATGCAATGTCAGGTCTGTATATTCATTGCTGATTTAGGTAGATCTTTTAATTAAAGTTTGTTTTTTTTCCCCCTCCAGGCAGAAAACCTGCTACAGCAGCTGCAGGACAACTTTCAAGCTTTGACTGAAAAGTTAACTCTGAGAAATATCCTTTTTATTACTCACTATTTTACTAGATTAATAGTACCAATTCAGTAGGATTTTACATAAACTTACATAAAGGAACACTAACTGCTGTAGTAGCAGCAAAAAGCTGCAACTGTAGTTCACTGTAGCCACCTATGTAATAGTAGGTTACACACAGCATAGGCTCTCTCTTCTGAGAGGAACTTTTGAGCAGGAGCCTCCCTGCCCCAGGGCACCAGCTCAGGCCCTGCCCCCTGAGCACAGGCCACACCCACAGGGCCCATAGCTGCAGCCATGGGTGCAGGGCTGCCGGACCTTGGGAAGTGGCCGCCACTGCCACAGGCGACTGGGCCCCGGATCCCCAGCCAAGGACAGGGCCAGGAGCGGCAGCCTCAGCCACGGGGCCACATGGCCTTGGGGAAGCAGCCCCCACTGCCGTGGGTGGCTGAGCCCCAGATCTCCACCCCAATCCAGCCAGAGAGGGGGCCCCGCAGGACCCAGGGCACTGGCACCAGGATTCGAGGCACGGGCCCTGTGTGCCCAGCAGCAGCGACACCCCTGCTCTTGAGGCACATTCCTCAAGAGCAGCAGTCAGCAACCTTTGCCCCTCCTCCTTAAATGTCAGCCAGTGCCAGCTGCTTCCTCCACAGAAATAGAAACGGCAGCTGTCTGAAAATTTAGTGGCAGCCATGGCTGGAGGTTGGGGGGCAAGAAGTGGGGCACTTCCATGACACACCACTGAAAGGAGCCACTCATGGAAAGAAGATGCCTCCTCTTGGTAGCATGCCTGGGGACGGGGGCCCCCCAGGATGCCATGGAAAGAAGCTACCTGGAGCAGCTTATCTTAGGGGTCCCCAAGCATGCTGAGGAAAGAAGCTACCTAGAGTGGCTCCTTGACAGTTGCACACCATGGAGAGAAGCCATTCCAGGCGTCCTCTTCTGCTGGGACCCTCCATACCCCAGCTGCCCCTGAAAGAAGCTGCCCAGAGTGACTTTCAGTGGCAGGAGCCACAATTTCTGTGGCATTGTAGAGGCTGCCACGTGCCACTCCAAACAGGCTCTCATGCCAGGGACTGCCCACCCCTGCTCAAGAGGAAACTAGTCTGTTAGGAAGAAAGCTGTTCTGACTCTACAGAGTAGCACTCTCGCACCACACTCCCAGCAGCATGGCCCATTTCAAAAAGCATAAGATACTATGATCTTCCAATATAATTTGTGACGTCCCTTCCAGCTTCAATTCTGCATTAGTTAGATGAACAATGAATTAATGTGACACAGGCATCTAAAAGCATTAACTTCTGACTGGTAAACATTTCACAGAAGTGAAAGCTAGCAAAAGGATACACATCTTGCCAGATGTAATGTCCTCTTTAACTTTTTTACTGGATGAAATGGGTGAAAATATTGATGATCTTGAGAAGCATGTCACTGACCTAATGGTACAGGCTGGGATAGAAAATACCAGTGAGGATTGATGGTAAGTGTTATTCTGTAAAACAAAGTTGTATATAGTTACACTGTAAACTGCTTCTAAACTACATGGGAGGAAGGCTTGGCACCGAGCCACCCTATTGATTTTCTGTCCTTGTTAAAGGTGGCCATGTGAATTACAGTTTGTGACAAGAAAGGCTGGGGAAGGAGAAAGGTTCACCCACTACAACATCCCTCTTGAGCCAAGCTCAGTAAGAATGCATTAAGAATTGTCTACACTCTGTGAACCATTTGTGTCTAACATCACTGGGAAAGTGCTATTGTCGATAAGACAGCACAAATGAGAAAACTTGTCTCTAAATCACAGAAAAGCATTACTTGGAAAAAAAAAAAAGTTTTGGTGCTTCATTTAACAAAGAAGGCTTCCTACAGGTTGCATCTTTCCATTTGGTCTTGATAGGTGAAGTCCCACTAAAATACTAAAAGTAAATGCTTTGGAGTGCAGTCATTCCCTTAATGGGAACAGCACACTCATATCCACTGTATATTCTAATAGTCTGTCCCCTCAGATTCCATTTAAATGCTTAATATTAAACTGAATCTCTAATAAGTAAGTTTGAGACTCTAAATAGAAACAGACCTTGCATAAGTTCACACTAAAATATTTTAACACAATACATTCAACACAAACTCATTTAATCAAATTTCTAGGTGCCATCTCAAGAACACAAAGCAAAGCTGGTACCTAAAATTTCTCTAGATCCATCATATCCCATATTGTAGAGCAGTGATTTGCAACCTTTTGCAGGTTGTGACACACTTGGTGGCATATCGCAACCCTAGAGGACACACCAGCCTGTACCCAAAGCCAAAACCAGCCATCTCCCTGGCTCTCTGCAACACACCTTCCACTGTGTGGTGACACAGTAATATTTTCCAACACTGGTTGAGAACCATCGTTGTAGAGTGTGTGGTTTACGAGGCAGAGCCGAGCACATTATCATGTTATATCCTGACAAAAAAAAAAAAAAGAGTAGCATTTGACTTTTAAATGTTCTTAAAATATATTTTGCTAAAGTCTGCACTTATTGGAATCTAAATAATATTTTTTTTTAAAAGTTTGAGATCTTTAATAATTTGATATGCCTGGGATTTAATTCTGACAAACGCCATGAACTATAGTATGTGGCATCTATTACAACTGGTTGAAAAAAGTAATTTATCTCAAATTAACAAGAAAAACTGAGATCTTGTATCACATACCTGAACTATCACAATGACCCTAATCTGTAACTGAAGAATTGGTGAATCAAAATATGGTGTCTAGGTCCCTGGATAGAAGCCTGATAAATACAAATATGTAAAAATGTGGCATACTTCATAGGTATATAGTTGTCTCCCTTTAGCTATTCTGTAGTCTCTGATACTTCCTTTTATTGCCATGATCTTCCTTTACCATATCGGAAGAAGATCCCCAAATACGAGAAATGAGTACTTGTAATTTTGTAATTTAAAGGAAACCATTTTAAACAGAGCAAGGAAAAAGAGTAAGCCTTGATGTGCATTTTATTCTTCCATCCCTTCTGATCCGTAATTTCTGTGGAAAAACAATTAAAATATTTCATAACATTGAACAACCATCTCCAATTTTACATTAAGATGTTTTTAGTTGTACACGGATGCACCTATTACTCTGAACCATATTCATGAACTGAATAAGCTTTTTTTTTTTTTTTTTTTGGCAGAGTATTGAAAATGAGAACACATTGATCAAGAAATGTGGACAGAATCCAATTTCATTGTATCTGGAAAGAAGAAAGGTCATTTACAGACAGGAAGTGCATTTCTACAAAATTAAAAATCCCACACATTGTAAAGGACTTGAAAGGGTAAAAGTTTTAGTCTTGCATCATGACTGACAACTAGGACTTCCATTAATATTTCAGCAATCAAAAAGAGCTGCTCCAGTGAAAGAAATATATATAATCAAATTATGTCATGCAAGATGTGAACTCTCCATTTTTTTTTATTATTAATCCAGTAAAAGATGAAAGATGAGTTATAGCCATCAGGCTAATGATATATTTTACTTAAGGCTGCCATAGAAAAAACACTAGTTCAAGAGAAGACTAAATTTGTGTACTATATTCATTAATTCCAAAAATATATTATAAAATGAATCTGTCAAACCATGTAACTTTTAAAATGATTCAGATTAAATAAAAAGTTATTCAGTTTGAAAATGCCTGAGAACATGTTCTGGTAAAAAAAAAAAAAACAAACAAAAAACCTACATTTGTTTCAGAATTTCCTTGCTTTTGAGATTAATATTCCCAAATAACTGAATCCTGTTGTGGTAAGGTACTTCCAGATTTGCACTATTTGTGTGTATGAACCTGCATTATTTTGTCACATCCTTCAATTCACTATGCAATAAATTAATACTATGAATTTAATATGTTACGCTATAAATCTACCAAACTCATTGTTAATGCTGAAATAGTAATTTTAAAAAACAGTGTGGTACACGGTACTTTGGGACACAGAGTATGCCTACACTACCTGTTAGGGCTGCAAGTCCTCTGCATGCACACACATGCTTGCACTTCCTTTCATCAAGCTAGTGCAAGTATAAGTAGCAGTGCAGCCATAGCACCATGAGTAGCAGCACTCATTAGTGAAAGGTTTGTACCAAGCATGGCTAAGCTGTGCCTCCACTGTGACTACCCACTCCTCTGGAAACACTGCTATTTCTACTCATGCTAGTTCAATGAGAGCTAGCATGAATACATGTAGACGAACAGGAGAATCACACTCCTAGCTTGCAGTAGACATGGCCAAAGATGCATGTTGGAAATTCTGTACTTGTGCATCTCTGAACACAAGATGCTTTTTCAAAGTTTTATTCAGAACAAGGATCGTGCACTTAAACAGAGCCTTCATTTCTGTCTTGGTACATACCTCTTTTCAAAGCTCCACTCAAAAACAGCGCATAACAAAAGTAAGGTACGCATGCATCTCACAACATTACTTGTAGCAGCAAAACATCTCACCCATGTATTTTTGCCAACATGAGAGATTAGCTAGGAGATGGATCCCATTTTGAATACAGGATAGGTTTTGGAATACAAGATGATGCTATCCTACATGCCTTAATGCAGGGGTAGACAAATTTGGCTCACAGCTAGACATCAGCAATTTTACTTTTTGTCATTAGGGAGCATTCCTCCATTACATTTCTGCAGTAGAGCTGGGCAACAGGCTACTAAAAACTGGTTGCCATGGTGACCAGAAACATGAATTTGGTGAGGCCTGCCTTAACAACCTAGACGCAACAGAACAAATTTTAAAAAGTAGGATATTCTAACTTATTTCGGGATCTAAGATTCCAAAAATATATTGTTACAATGCAAGATCTTGCCAGAAACAGAATTTAACAGCAATTAAACATCTTTTATGGGGTCTAAAAACAAAGCTATGAGTAGGTATACAATATTGTTCATAAAAATGCTACTTTATTTATAGTCCAGAAGCATTTCTTATGCACTGGGCATTGTTTACATAAGGGAAGCCTATCCTTATCCCAAAATATTAACAGTCTAGGAAATTTCCCAATTAAAATGGTTACAATGCAGTTTATACTGGCCTTTTCTTGAACGCACCCAAATTAATTATAGTAAGAGAAACAAAAACAGCAAAAGACCAAAAGGAAGTCTTCAAGAAAGGCAGGTTAACCACACTACTCCCACTGCTAGTTTCTCCATCCAAGAGGGAGTTGCAGCAAGTATCTTTCATTCTCTACAATAGTGTTTTAGGAAGGAGTACACACTTAAAATTTCTAGGGATCTTGCTTCATCTCACCTCCCTTCCACTGGCTTGAGACAAAAGGCAGGAATGCAGAAGTTCACAAATAAATCTTCAGAAAGTGGAACACTACAATAAGGCAGTTACTTCTGAGCAGGGGCAACACAAGCGCTGGGCACCGGGGCCCAGCCGCCGGTGGCCACGGCAGCCCTGTCCCCAGCTGGGGATCCCAGGCTCGGCCGCTGCCACTTCCAGCCCCATCCCCAGCTGGGGATGCGGGTCCCAGCCGCCCGCAGCCGCTTCCTGCCCCATCCCTGCTGGGGATGCAGGCCCCAGCTGCCCGTGGCAGCACGCGGCAGCATCTAGCCCTGTCCCCGGCCAGGGAGCGGGGCCTGTGGGCCGTGCCCCGGGTCCCTCCCCAGGACAGAAGCAGGGGCGTCGCTGAGGCCTTTAGCGAGCTCTTTAGCAGAGAAATTGTGGATCAGTCTAATAATCTATTTAAAATCAATGTAGCGAAACAAGTTCAAATCTCTAATCGAGATACATGTAAACAAGTTTCATTGTCACTTAAAACTGTTTAGCTCATTCTTGTTAAGTTACCAAAAACAAGCTAAAATTATTTAAGCATTACTTACATTGGTTTAAACAGGGTGGGAGTTTCACCCACGTTTAACTATGGTAGATCAATTTCAAACATTCAGTCTCACTCCTGATGAGTGGATGGGAAAATGCTATAACTAAATATGCATAGTAAAGCACTGGTCAGCTAAGCATTTACTTCTTTCTTGCATCAACTGATTGAGTCAGCTCTATTTAGTGTAGCAGGAAGAAACAAAAATCAAACAACAGTTTTTCAGCTGTTAAATTGTTAAAATTATTTTCTTAACTATGTTAGTGAAAGTCAGAGGCCTGGACAGACCTCGAGAGTCAGTTAACTGTTGACCTAGCTTTAAAAAACTGTTTATGTTCTGCTAGTCAAAGTTTATCTTTAGCATTACCTGGGTTGTTTCTTTCCCTTTATAATAAAGGTGCCTTAAGCAACTTCATTGCAGCTAAGAAATTATAAACAGAATCAGCTATGAACTCTTCCACCATCCCAATCAAGTTTTGCAGATTTTTCCAGTTACATGGATGCTTTAAGAACTGAGGTTTTCAAGCTACTTCAGAATCTCCATAGCCATGCTCCTGGTTATTGGAAGCATATTTGCCAAGTTGCTTCATTCTTTCTGGGAGTTCCCAACAAACCTAAAAGTGCAATAATATACCCCTCATCCTGTAATAGTGTTCCCCTCAGCCATCATAGCTGCAACACTACCATTTACATGTACATTCTACAAGGCTTTGTTTTTGATCTCGTGGTCCTGTGACAGTATGTCTAAGTTAATTATCTTTGTTATGTAGTTTATATAATTAAAAGTCTTTGATAAACAGGATAATATAAAATAGAGCAGACTAATTTCTTTTTTAATCCTAAGAAAAATTTGTTAAAAGAATTAAATTTGCAAACATCTCCCACTTGTTGCTATCATAAAAAAGACCTTTAGAAGTAAGAAATACATGGTTGTTTCCAAAAGCCACCTTATTTCAATCTCTATACCACATATCCAATGAAGTGGGAATGTGTTGCAGCTATTTGAATTTCAGAAAAAAATTAAACTGACAACTGCAAATGTAATAGCCTACAGCCATGTCACTTATTTTTCACAGACTGAGGGAAAGTAACAACTAAACAGCAAAGAAAAACCTGCAGCTGATCCATGCCAGTTGACTTGGGCAGGAGCATGAGCTCTGGGATCCTCCCACCCCGCTAATTCAGGTTTATCCAAAAAACTCTCCCATCAAAGAGAAACATGGATTAGCAAAGTCTACACAGCAATGAAACAGCCTTATGAGCCTGAGTCAGCTGGCATCAGCCAGCTGTGGGATTTTCTATGCTGTGTCATCATACCGTACATCACTGGTTTTCAAACTTTTTTTCTCAGGACCCAGTTGAAAAAATCATTTATGCACACAAACCAACAATTATATCTTTCAGTAATACATTCAAGTCTTTCAGCAGCGGCGGTAGGGGGCACAATGACCCAGTATATGAGCATCTATGACCCAGTCCTGGGTCCCAGTCTATGGTTTGAAAACCACTGCCCTGTATGGTTTATATGTGCTGGGTAAAGTTTTCCAGTCACCAGGAGGTTGAGGGCACGTACTGAGAATGGGGTAACTAGCCTTATGCCTAAGACAGAGCTCTCTGACTCTCAGCGGAATGGTGTTGTATGGGAGAGATGCTCCTAAACTATATTTGGATGACATGATGCAATATGTTGTTCTTAGGACCATAATGAAAAAGCAGGGACTCACTAGTTAGTACAAACAAGAAGCAAAAGTATGGTGAACTGGAAGTGTACCTGTGGGCCACATGCAGTGGTCTGGACAAGTTTTAGTACAATCTGGAAAGGCACAGACAGTCAGGTGAATGAAGAAGATACACTTCTGATGAGGGCGAAATTAGTCAGGGATAGCAGGGAGAAGTTAAGGATGTTTAGGGAATCTGAACTACGAATTATTTTCATTTTTAAAATTAAGTAGTTTTATATTTTAAACTATTAAGACAGCTAATGTTGTATATAAATCTTCGGCAATTTCCTGACAAAAAGGATGGTTTTTTAAAATAATCTTCACATGGATGAATCACAACAACCTCAACTACAAACACTGGGGCTGGGACATCTGTGGTGGTGCTGCTTCTGAGACGCCCAATAGTCTTGGCCCTTGATTTCTATTCCTAGGCTGCTTTCAAAATTAGCAGGACTTCTCATGTAATTTTTACTATTTTGCATAGCACTTAGAAATACATTTTTACATAGCAACAAGGTAACATTCACCAGACCATAACTCAATATAGCTATACATACTAGTTCTAATGAGGATCAGGAAGTAAGTTGTAGAATACCAGTTCAAGCTGTTTTTCTCAAAATGGCTGGTGCAGTTGTCCACAAACTAAACAAATAAAAGATCTTTTGGGGTTAAGTCAGAAGGGGATTTCAAAGTCAGATTTATAATGAAAAGCACATCATCACAATGATGTCTAATTTTTAACTGCAGAATAGCAATTCCATAATCATAATTTTATAGTGAGGAAAAATCACACAAAGTTTTTTTTTTTCCCCACATGCATATAGGATGCTTTTTTGCAGATACAGAACAACTATATTTCCAGAGAATTTTGCCTGCCTAGTATTTCACTACCTTTTATTGCCAATGGTTTCTAGTATCCATTACCAAACAAATAAAATACCAACATGTGGATCCTGACACAAGTGATAAGTCATTAACTTTGAGAAGCATACATCAAAAGGCAAATCTTTAATAAAAAAAAGTTACCTACACCAAGTACACAAGCTGTAATTTTTTGCCCATTAAAAGGCTACGCTAAAGTTTAACATACATTGATTTTTCAATGTGTTATATTTTATACATATTTTTCTAAGAATAAAATTGTGTTAAAAATATGTTCTACTGAAAGATCAAAATTTGGGGAGTTAAAGTTGTCTAATTCAAAAGGAACGATCCAACTACGTACTGTATTTCTGAAATCAAATGGTTCCAGACTTCATGTCTGTTTATTTTTTCCAAATGAAATTTGACAAAGCATTTAAATAAGAGTTCAAAAAAACCATGCACAACAACAAAATACAAAACCATCAATTTTTACATACAAAGGATAATGTGTTTGTGGAGTTGGACAAAAAAGAAAAAAGGTAAGCAACACAAAATGTCAATATCTATATTTGGTAGAATAGTCTTTTGGTGACACCACGAGACCTCTACCTTTACGAGCTCCTCTATAAACTGTTTCTATAATGTCAATCATCTCTTGCTTATCTTCCATCGCCCAGTTAATTTTGTTGTTGTTACCTGTTCCTAAATCAATCATGATGTGTTTGTTCCTGAAAAAAAAAAAAAAACAAAGAAAAATGTGGGTGAATGTGTCATACAACTCTCATTTTCTGAGTATTTCATACAGCCAAACAGCCCTGCAATATGTACCTCTTCTAACACATCCTTGTAGATCAGCAAGTATTACACTAAATGTCAGAATACTACATTTATTATGGACACATTCAGGTTGAAAGTTGGTAGCCTACTGGTTTTAAAATAATATTTTTCTGTTCCTAGAATTACAACAAAAATGTACAGAGATAAACAGTGTTACAAAAATTACACATTTGGTATTTAAAATAAATATTTTTATAACATTTAGAGCTTGTTTCTGAACATCTTTACCTTCCAAAAATCAGCTGCTGTGCATAGTCAAATATGTGGAATTGCCAATTTTATAGATAAATTGTCATGCACAGCTAGGTAGTAGGAAGAAAAAACCTCAGGATGTATTTTTAAAAACTCTGCATAAGAAGTGAATTCAATGCTTCTTGTGTGCAATGGTCCTTCTGCAGGTCAATGGGAATACTTCACTGACCCGAATGAGGAAAATTATCCAAACTTATCAACCCAGATGGTGTAATTTAATTAAAAAGTTAATGCACAATAAAACCAATGATAAACTATTGCATTTAGAATTCTTGGCAGCTATAAATCTTATTTAACTTCCTCAACATAAAGACGACACTAGAGCAGCATTTCTCAACCAGTGTTCTATGGAACACTGGTGCTCCTCAGACATAGTGTTTTGTGACCTGATCGACCTCTCCTTGTTGGGGGAAGGAGCAATTTAATGCCAGTAAAGCTTCCAGGTCTGTGGTAGTCAATGCTGACACACTACTGGAAGCTTTGTTCTGGGTGGGGCATTTTAAATCTCCTGCCACTGTTACCAGCTTTTTCAACAATATTTTCATCAGGTATTCCACATAAAGTAATCAATACTTTTAGCTGTTCCCTGATCCAATAAAGGTAGAAAAACACTGCTCTAGAGTGTAACTCAGCCCACAATCAGGGTCTTAAGGATCATTTACACTTAAAATGCTGCAACAGGACCACTGCAGCACTTCAGTTAAGATGCTACCTATGCTGACGGGAGTGGTTCTTCTGTCAAGGTAGGTAATATCTCCCTGAGCAGCGACAGCTTGGTCACCAGATAATTCTGCTATAGACAGAACATTGTCTACACTGCCAGTTAGGTGGGTTTAACTTAATCGCTCAGGGTGTGGATTTTTCACACACCTCAGAAACAAAGTTATAACAACCCAACTTCTTAGTCTAGACCATGCCTTATTTGCAGTAATTTAATTTATACCCATTCTGTTTTTAATTCTCAGACCTGGAAATGCTATGTGGCAATGACTCAGGGTATCAATGTTAGTTAAGAACAGACAAATGGTGTTAAACTTTTATTACATTAATTAGTGAAAGAGCCACACAACTTAACTTTATATACAAGCACAATACATCCTTAATTTTTTTTAAAATATACATGAGCATACATGAAATGCATTCAATACACTGCCCATAATTATAGCATGCAACCCACAATACACCAAATTAAATTATATACAAAAATAAGGCATACCTAAAGAAAAACATAACTGTACAGGGATCATATAACTCATACATCTTGTTGAAGTCTGGTACTTCTGTGATATCCACAAGATAAATAACAGCAAAATTTTTTACCTGAACAGAAGAACAAAATTAAAAAGACTGTGAATAGAGCAAAATACAGTGGCAAGCTTCTAATAACTATGTAAGAAGACTGATCTTTTATATCATGTTAAGCATATTTTTCTAAAATAATTTCAAGTTTTCACTAAAATAATTTTGCAAGATGCTCATTCCTAAATTAAAGTAAATTTAGTAATAAAATATTTATTCCCTTTGGCCATTTCTAACATTCTTAAAAGTTTGGAAAATAAATAAATTTGAAAACAACACAGGCAAGACACTAATTTTATAACAATAAGGAATTCACATCCAGTAGCAATACAAAAATGGCACATATTAAAATAGTGGTCAGGGACACACTCCATGGGTACTCACTTCTCAATTATATGCCTGACCCTAACAAAATTTAGGGTGGGAGAGTTAAATACAAATCATAAAGGTTGCTGAACAGTTAGTATTTAAAGGCTTAATTTTCAGTTGTTTGACATCCAGAAACTTGTACCTGTAAAACTGAATTTTTCCAGATTTTGTTTGTGTCCAAAGCATTTTTTTTTTAAAGTTTGAACAAAGATAGGTTAGCTATTAATGAACAGTAGGAAAAAAAATTTCACTAACCTCAGAATTAGAGAGATTTTGGTCAGATATGAAGTGCAAATAGCAGGGGCAGAAAGTTTAAATTTGGCATGGAAATATTCTTCACTGACAAGTGCTTTAGAGAGCTCTGACAAAAGTTGGGTTTGATTTTGCAGAGTTATTAGCTGCTGAACATACACAGTACATTTTGAGAGGGCTTTTCTTAATTTGCAGAGGAAAGCTATGTTGCCAGTTGAGAAGAACATGTATAGTACACAGGCTCTGAGAAAATTATTAAAAGTTTCAGAAAGAGGAGAACCAATATGATCATTTAAGTCACTAAACATACTGAACAATGATAATGAAAATATGAATGAACACAAGCATTAAAAATGTTGAAGCTGCTACTTATGTACCTAAGTTGTTGAAACAACACACAGTTTGGAGAACTATTTGAGAGTATACTTGCATACCTCTGTAATACATGTATAATGGAAAAGTTAATGTAGTCAAACATCATTAGGTTTTTCTTTCCTGACTTTTCAATGCACAAAGGCAAATTTAGCATTCTCTAAAGATAATATTTATCATATATTGTAACAAGATTAATATTTTTCAAAGTACTTTTAACTATTTTGTTTTCTGTCAATTACAACCAAAACCACAATGATTAAACAGAAATTACATAATATATTAAGAAATACATCAATATGGAATTATGTCATATCAGACAAGCACTTGCTTTATCTAGTGTAAACAGCAATTAGATATTTGCATACACAATAGTAGGTACTTTAAGAACGTATCCTGATTTTTAATTAATTAGCTTATGAAGTGACAAAGCTATTTAGTGTATATCATGATCCAAATGTTTATCCAAACCACAAGTTTATAGAACCATAGTATCAAACCTCAAAGTGTGTGTAAATGTATTCTGTAACAACCATCCCCCCACCTCAAAATTTGGTGAAACAATTTCTGTACTAAGTCAAAATAGTTTATGATGTTTGCAATAATTTTATGTAATTTTTCACCTTAAATATTGACTGATGGTGTAAGCGGGACAATACCTATATTCCAAGACCCTAGTTCACATTTCTTAATTGTATTATAGGGTCAAATTAGATAATGTTTTAAATAAAGTAGTAATTGACAGCTGGAGATGTTCTTTTCCTGCAAAAGCAACCTGGAAGCAGAGTGAAACTCATGTTATTTTCACTCCACTTCCGTTTCTCTAAGAACTACCAGGTGACTGATGCACATACAACACCAACAGCTGAAGTGAAATTTTCCTACTGGCAAATGTGTACAGTGCCATTTGTCAGCAAAAACCTAAAATTCTTATGGCACACTAAATTTAATCCTTGAATAAAACATTAGTGTCTGGTTCACCTTGAGATTACTTTTCAAAATCTATTTTGTTTCCTGAAAGAGCATTACTGCAAAAGGGAGACTCTATTATGAACCACAGCACAAGCATTTCTACTTATTGAATTACAAAAGTATAATTAAAAATATTGAGAAATATAACAAATATTTTTACTTACAAAAAGATTTTTACATAATGCAATAAGTATTAAAGTAGCACCTATCACATAGGCTTAAAACTTAATTTGTTTGATATTTCTCTATTTAAAAGAGCTGAATTATATCATTAGTAAGGACCAGCCTGGACACTTTAGGAGAAGAAAGCACAGTGAGAGTACAAATACTAACTTTTCTTTAGGAAACTGAGAAATCTTACATAATTAATATTCAATAAATAATTAACTACATTAATGGCATCTCACTTTGAAAATGAGACTGTTCTGGCTACGCTACCAAATTATATACAGATCTTAACACTATAATCCAAGCACCTCACAAATATTAATGAAATTAACATCCCAAAATGCCCACCAGGTTGGAAGAGAAACAATGTTATCCTATTTTTTTAACTGAACTGAGACACTTGGATTCTGCAATTTGCCAAAAAAACTTCACACAAAATTTGAGGTAGTCAGGAACTGAATCCATAACTCCTGAGTTACAGCCCAGTGCCTTAGCCATAAGACTATCCTTCCTTCCTTTCCTCTTGCCTTCTCCATGCCCTTTGTTTAAATTCTGACAGGATTTTAACAAGAAATCAATATTTTACAGCATTTGAACATTGGAATCACTAGCCAGGTTTCTTAGTTTATGGGTTCTGGACATTTCTTAGCTTGTAGTTTCCACATTTCTATAGTGCCCAGCACAAATGGGACATGATCCACGACTAGGACTCTTTGGCACTACTGCAATACAAATGACATATGATCCTATATAAAACTAGTTCCCTAACCTTTCTGTATGGTAGTTGCTGTCTGGAAGTCAGATAAGGGAACAAGAAATTAGACTAACTTTAACATAGGCACCTCAGACCAGAGAAGAAAATAAATACAATACTAAAAAGCAAATCTTATAGTACTGTCAGCTACAGATGTATTTAAAAACAGTTGCAGCTGGCACAATTCCGACTTCTGTGAAAGATACTGGAGTTCGCAATCAGATACTTGTAAATAGACACAGGTATTTATTATATTAAATCCATTTTTAAACATTTACTTTTTCAAAAAAAAGAACAAAAACAAAAAAGATAAGATGCTTTAGACTTTAAAAGTGTCCGGTGAAGACACCTATAGAGATGTGAATGTAAGTCTTTGTATACATATTCTACAGTAGTCAAAAAAGATATGTGCAAATAAATAAAAATCCTTGGCATAAATCAGTTACTTCAATGGAACTTCTCAGCAAACATTTCCTTTTAGCATTTAGAAATTAAAAAATGCATGACCCCAAAATTTGGAAAAAAGAACAGTGTCCAAATTATTTGCAAGATGTCAGACGGACCTCAAGCATCACCTTTTGCTGCTAAGTTGTCACCTTCCATTTATCTTGTAACTCCAGTCTGATTCTAGTGACTCCTTATTAGAACCGTTATAAGCGTTGGTTCTAGTGCCACCATCTGAATATTGATTTAAAAAAGCATAAGCAATGTTCACTTGAAGCTTTAGGAATTAAGAGTATGATGCATTAAAAGTCGTACTGAAATGGAAGATGTGGAGAGCATGCAGGGAAGCACAACCATTATCCTGGTGTTTCTCAGTTCAATGTTTTTGTTACTGAATTACAGTGTAGAACTTCAGTAATCCCAAGATGCTACACTTCCCTCTTCAAGCAAAGTCTGAGGAGCCATTCAAGCCCAAAAATGCTAAAGTTTCTTCCTCCATAGTCAAGAGAACCAAAAAGAAAAAAGACCCAATGACACTGAGTGGAGCATATGTTGACTGAGAAAAGAGTTAAAAGTTGGGTATTTTCTCCACTAAACTACAATGTTACATTTAAGTTCTGTTGAATACAGTAGCAGTGTAGATTGTAAAAGCCTACCGCACCTGTTACACATGTACAGAAGTACATATAACATATACATAATTTTTGTGAAGTTGCCATAGTTTTACATGATTCAATAAACAAATCCAAAAAGGTTTACTGTTAAATGATAGCCATATTTACGGTCCAATATTTTAATAATTCTCATGGCTAGAAACTTTTGGTGGACCATTATAAAGCCTTTTCTTATCTCTGGTCATGAACCAGTTCTAAGAAAACTTGTAGGTGCCTTACTTTCCATGATATCAAATGTAAGTGTGATGCATTTCCCACTTCTCCTATAATTCAGCAAAATAAACTGTCAGTTCTACAATATTTTCCCATTAACGTCAGACAAGAAAACATGTCCAAGTCCTATTTTCCTCCAAGATATTTCTTTTTAATGCCATTTACAACATATGGGGGGGGATCATACAGCCCTCCTTCAAATTCTCCAGCAATACACGTACAAAAAACTGAATAAGCCTGCACTGAGTTTCACTCAACTTCTGAAGGCTGTAAATAATTTTGTGCTTACATAACTGCTTTCTTGTTAGGCTCTCAAATACATCATAAAATTAAGTCACATGATTGCCCTCAGGTTTTATAATATTAAATAAGGTTCAATGTCACAACCAAGGCCATGCACAGTGAGTCCACAATAGACCCAGTAATGGAATCAACAGCTACTGACCACCACACACTATACCAGGCATGGCCAAACTGCAGCTCTTGAATGAAAAAGTGCGGCTCCTGGAAGAACATCAGCAAATCAGTTTAGGAAAGCATCCCTAACCTAGGATTTTAAATCTCCTGCCCTGAGTGCAGCCTCATCCCAGAGGTGCCAACGTCAGGGCCTGGGGGTTTGGGAGGGGGTCAGGGATGACAGGGAGAAGCGTGGCATGATTGAGATTAAAAAAAAAACAAAAAAAACTCCCCACTAGCCTGTGTCTTCTACACTGAACCACAGCTAGGCTTCTACTGTATAGGCCTAGTTTTCATGGTAACCGTAAGTAATTTTTAGAATCTGACATTAGTAGGATCAATATTTGCCCTCTTTTTACGATAAAATTAAAGTGTGAAATGAATTTTAAACTTAGTAATTTTGCAATAGTTAAAAGTATATGGCTGTATGCTTCAGCGTGGCTCTTGAAGATTTAATAATCAACTTGCATGACGCCTGAGTTCCATAAGTTTGGCCACCCCTGCACTATACCAACTCTTAGACAATACTCCTAACCCATGGATGTGCTATGAAAAGGGAAGCCAAGAAGGAAGACAAAGACAGATCTGTGCACAGCAGGCAGAACTCGTCTTTCTGACAGCTCAGCCAAGTTAGAGATATCTATCTTTCATTCCTGTGGTTGCAACAACATTACAACAGCAACAGGGAATGAAACTAACAATTTCCCTGTAGTTAACACCTAATCTACAGTGGCTTAAAACTATTTCTTCCTGAAGCTGTTTTCACACACCTTAGATGGCAAGTGTTAAGTCACCAGACACTTCCCTCACCCCACCCCAAAAAAACAACTGCAATTAGCATCTACTCTTGGGAAACAGACAACTTTAACTGGCCAGAATGGACAATGTCAAACTTTTAGCTGGACGCTATTTTAGAAAGAGCTTCAACACATGCATAATAGGGATTTAAAGAGCTGCATTAATTCATCAAAGATAGTTGGAACTTTTGGTCAGAGCTTTTGTCCGGTTTTTGTCAGTTACATGAAGTAATTTGGGAGGGGTTTAAAGGGAAATTCTGCACAGTCCTAGAATAAAGTGGAGGAAGCACCAGTAAAGAGCACAGGAGGAAATGAACATGGATATTGAGGTGTAAGGGAGAAAGATCCAAAAAAAATTTTGGGGTGAGAAACATTACTTTGAAACTAATGAACATTAATGAAATATTAACAGGGGTACAAGTTTTACAATTTACCAAATTTTTTTGGCTTTAAAAATCATCATTTAAATTTAAAAAGCCCAGAATGCTTATCATAATGATTGCCAAATACCACCAGCTTCAACAGCAGCCGCATTTTTCTAACCTCCCTACCCGACCCATTAACTCTTGCTGTATGACTAGAAATACAGTGACATGTGGGCATTTCTTGAGTAGATGCCATTGCTATTTTATTTTGCCTGTTGCCCATATTTGGGTAGATGCAAAGCAACAGACCCAATCACTTCATATCATCACTTGTTAAATGACTCTCTACCAAAAGTCAAGTATAAAATAAAGTTTTCTGGTTTGAGGTGATTGTCTGATTTTTGGTGTTTACATTAAGATGTATTTTAGATTTTTATTGTAAATATTGTTCATACATACATTACTACTTCCTAAAAACATGCCACAATGTCCCCCTTCAGCATTAAGTGTGAAATAGAACTACATTTTCATCAAATGTAGCATGCAGCTACAGCATGGCAATATTTTGTACTATGCTCTAGATTATAAACACCTGTACAATTGGAACTTTTACTCACTCTTTAAAACAGCTGCGAGATCCAAACATGGCTCGTAAGCAAGAGGATGAGGAAGGATCTCCCCCTTTAACCTGCCATTTCTGCAGAGGGAGATTTTTAAATAAAAAGTTACATTGTTCTTTTTCCCCAAAAAAGCCCTTAAGTGCCAATATGTCTGCCAAACTGCCAAAAGTCCTGCCAAAGATTGAAATACTAACAACATTCCCACAGATCATCCATCAATTCCCATTGCATTAAATGTAAACATAAGACAAATGCAAAGAAGCTGTGCTGAAGAAATGTCAAAGTATTCTCCTAGTTTAAAACCTGTTTGGCTCAATATTTGATGTGCATGCAGTAGACGTATCAGAGGGCTTCAGCAACACTAGGATGTACAAAAGAACTGTCATTGTTTTAAGAATACCTCAAAACAGAAACAACTGCCACAGAAACAGCTTCCTAGGTGTTAATAGCATATAGAGAACAGTATAAATGATTTTGGAAACTGCTAATTACCATTAAACATGAATTCATGGTAGTTTTTCTGACCAGGTTCTTATTTGAGTTTCTATTTTTTCTCCGTTGAGGCTTAAATCAACTAATAATTTGCTAAGAGTTCTGTCATTATTGCATATAATACAAGTAAATATCTGAAATAATGTGAAGAGGTAAGATATGTTCAGCCACATATTTCAGTAAGCAATGCTTAAATAAGTGATCTATTTGTCACTGCACCTAAGAAAGTTTCAAGAGATTGGCTCAGTATGTACAAATCAAAATTCGTTCCAGCCCTGTAATAACTAAATGCAAGCTCTAAACAAGTCAATGGAGTAGCACCCATTTCAAGCAAGATGGAATATGGCCTATAAGTGTTGTTTCTTCCCATGTATTATTTTAACATTTTTAAGATAGAAACATACACCAAACTAAAAACTTCTAAAGCTATTTAGAATTAACTTTTAAAGCTATTCCAATGCAATCTGATGTTGCTGAGGTATTAATATTACATATTCTGAGCTTAAAATTACAAGCGTGGCTCAATTTTACCTATAGTGGTCAAACAATTCTATTAATGGAACTTGTTTCCCTTCAAATGGTCAAGATTTTTAGAGGTTAAATTATCATCAGTCAGAAAAGAAAAATATTCTTCCACCATCTCAAGGACAGATGCTCAGTTTTAGAATTTAGTATTAGTTCTATTCAATTAAGCATTAAACAACATGGTGGGTAATTATTTCAGGTGGCCATGAAAGCAGACAGCTATTTCACTTTCATCCAAAGTAGGCATAACTCTTTAAGAAAACTAAAGTTGGATTTGTTGCTTAGAAACTGCCTTAGACTAAAAGGAACAAGCAATTTCAGATGCTAAGTAATACATAATTATGTCAAATGAAAACCGAAATTTACCTTCTCAGCAATACTATATAAAACTTCATCCATTTTCATACAAGTTGGATCCCAATCGTGTCCAAACCGGATGACCACCACACGATCTTCTTCTGAAAGAATGGCCTGGTCTACTTGCCAGCCATTGTGCAAGTGAGGAAGCATATACGACATCTTAAAAACTTTTTGAATGGCCTGGAAAAGGAGAGAAATCATCTAAGAATGACAATTCTATTTCTTGAAATCTAATTAACATTACTCATGAAAGCCAACCCACTGAAGCCAAAAGAACCCCATCTGTTAACTCTTATTTAATTTCCAGAAGGTCAGATATGTTAGTCAATTTTAGCAAAATGTGTCCCAAGCTAACTGGTTCCCTTAAAAACAACAACAGAAAAACCTTACAAACCCAAAAGAACTGGTGACAGTGGAATAATTCTAATAAAGACAGCCTTTTTTTTTTTTTCCTAACGCTGTGCCTAGACTGTGCTTTTTCTCCTACTATTGCCATTTTATCAAACGTAGTTCCAGGACAGAGCAACAGTGAGCTTCTTCAGAATGGTTACCTAGGCTTAGGGTTGTTAGGATCTAGTATTTTCATGTCTTTTTAGATAATTTTTTTTTGTCAGGTGGCTTCTGTTATATTTTAGATGCCTCTACAGCCAGAAAGCTTGGGGCATGAAACTTACACAAAGAACAGATAGGTATACCAGATGCACCCAGGGCGATGGTGCTGTAAACAATCAATAAAGCAGTGGCCAGCTGCCTACTGAGAAACCCTGACTTAGCACCAATACATTTCTCAGACTTTCTGGCACACACACTGCTTACCTACAAGGACTCTCCTCTCTGTACCACTCCCCACCCTAACTGTAGTCATAGGATCTTTAACATAATTAACAGTCTATATCTGTAATTATCACCTCTGTTCTCTCCAGGTGAATCGAAGTCTGTACTTGTAAGTAAATAGGTAAAGAATTCCAAATAGATTATGTAACCCAGGAGTATCCAACCTTTTTGGGTGAGGGGCCACACTGCAATTCCTTTCTCTGTTGGGGGGCTGGTGAGAATTTTTGACAGATAAGACATACAGATTGATCTTCATTAATAAACTTTAATAAACAATGATTAGTGTGATATTTGGCACTGCTTTTGCTTGCACAAATTGCCAATGTCTGCCCGCACACTTGATGTAGCAATACAGAGTATTCCAGATAGCCCAGGCCAGCCCCAGCTCCCAGGGTCTCATGGCAGCACTCAGCAGGCCGGATAAAAGCCCTTGGCAGGCCAGATTCTGGCCCCGGGGGTCACATGTTGCACAAGCCTGATGTAACTGGCATAGAAAAATATATATTTGACCACTGTAACATCACCAATTTGAAGCTGAATCCAGTCAGCCTTCCTTCTTGGTACCTTTAACAAAAACCTCCTCAGAATTATTTCTCGGGGAAAGACTCTTTCATGCTTAACATGGTGAACAGACAGCAACTGTGAAAAAAACATGACGGGGTGGGAAGTAAGGCTATGTCCACACAAAAAACAAGCAGTTGTGTGGCACTTTAAGACTAACAGATTTATTTTTTGCATGAGCTTTCGTGGGAGAAGATACATCATTATTTCGAAATAAGTTATTTCAAAATAAAGTCCCTATTTCGAAATAAGTTAATTCGAATTAAGAAAATGTTAATTTGAATGAAGGGAAAGCCTGCTTTTGAAACAGCTGTTATTTCAAAATGGTTATTTCAAAATAAGGCCGTTTGGACATGTTTTGAAACAACATGTCCGAACGGCCTTATTTTGAAATAACCATTTCGAAATAACAGCTGTTTTGAAATGAATGGCATTTAAGCTGTTTTGAAATGACGGTTCTTATTTCAAAATGACAGAGCCTGTCATTTCGAAATAAGAAAACGACATGTGGACATTCAGTTTATTTCGAAACAACCAGTGTTGTTTCGAAACAAAAGACTCGTGTGGACATACCCTAATAGATACCTTTATAAGAAAAAGCCCCAAACATCAGGACTGTCCCTATATACCTAGCCTGTCTCAGAACAGCTCTAAATTACATGGGGAGGGGGCACCATCACTAAGGCAGCAGTGAGGGATTTTAAGTAAAACCCCAGCAAGGGCTAGGACCAGGCTTCACACGGCAGCCCTCAGCCAGTCCACTAAGATTAGGGTTACCAGACACTAAAGCATAGAAAGGAGGACAGGGAAGTATGAAAAGGAGGACGTTGGAGGACACGTGGAGAAAATGTAATATATTCTTCGCTTTTGGGGGCTCTGGAACACTTCCCTCTAAAAATAGGGTGTTTCAGGGCATTCCTGCCTACTTTAACCCCTGGAAGTAAAAAGCCAAACCAAAACATGTACTTTTAAAATATCTGCTGGATGGAGGATCATAGAATCCTAGGGTTGGAAGGGACCTCATAGGTCATCTAGTCCAAACCCCTGCCAGAGGCAGGACAACTCCCACTAAACCATCCCAGTCATGGTTTTGTCCAGCCGGGCCTTAAACACCTCCAAAGATGGAGATTTCACCACCTCCCTCGGCAGCTCATTCTAAGGCTTCGTAACTCGCCTAGTAAAAAAGTTTTTTCTAATATCCAGCCTCGACCTCCCTAACCTCAACTTGAGACCATTGCTCCTCGTTCTGCCCTCTGTTACTACCGAGAACAGTCGAGCTCCCTCCTCCTTGGAGCATCCCTTCAGGTAGTTGAAGGTTGCTATCAAATCCCCCCTCAATCTTCTCTTCTGCAGGCTAAATAAGCCTAATGCTTCCAGTCTTTCCTCATAGGGCTTGTGCTCCAGCCCTTTAATCATTTTGGTTGCCCTCCGCTGGACTCTCTCTAGCATGTCCCTGTCCTTTTTGTAGTAGGGAGCCCAAAGGGGAGCCTCCTTTTGCCTGACATCTGGGAACCCTAATTAACACAGACCCAGCAGGATTCCCACCCATGAACATAGTATTCTCTCCAGGACTTTAAATAAGGGGGTGTGGGGTGCAGTGCTGGGGTGCTCATTAAGTTGGTATAACACTGTTACCAGTCGACAGCTGGGGGGGCGTTGGGAAATTGGGGGGGGGGTAGAGAAATCCCTGCATGAACAGAAAGAAGGGGAGAAACCCCTCAGACACCCCACTCCTTCCAATTTTCTACCAGCAGGCCCAGGCCCATGGTATGTGCCAAAATTCAGAGGCTTGACAGACCTGCCCCCCAAATTATTACCAACCCCTCCAAGGTGGGGAGGGTGAGCAGGAGGCCGCCCCCTCTGCGGGCAAATGAGATGGGGCCGTTGAAACCTGAGCAGCTTTGACACCGCCTCACCATGGCCCACTGACCAGCCCCCGCCCCGCCCCCATTCCCCTCCCCCAGCCCGTTCCCGCCTCTTCTAGAACGCCCCACGCGGAACCCGCCGCCGGATGGCAGGAGGGGCGGCGGCCGCGAGACACCAACCTCCCCCCGGCGCGCGCACAGAGAGCAACCGCCACCGTTGCCAGCACAACGCTCCGCCGCGAACGCACCGCAAGGCTGATGAACTCGAACGCCTCGCGCAACCGCTCCGTCCGACAGGGCGGAAGTGACGGAGGGCGAAGTCGGAACCGAACGCCGCCGCGCCAGGAAGGAGCAGCGTCGCCATTTTGTTTGCGGGCTGCCCTTGAATAGGTGGGGTCTTACCACCCCGCTCACATGGGTGGAGCATACCAGCTCTCTAAAACGGCAGGGGGAAATAGACTGTACCAACTCACGCCAAAAGGGGTGTGTGCTAGGCTCAGACCAAACCCCACAAGGGGGCAGAGGGGAGAGGCAGCAAAGCCCAGCCTGCCCTGAGGCTTGCTGTGCCAGGCAGGGAGGGCCTAGCCCTAGGGAGTGGTGCCAGGGGGTTACAGGTGTTGGACTTGCTCAGGGCAGGAGCCCAATGCTGACTGCCTGGGCTCAGGTCATGGCATCGCCAAGGCCAGGCGAAACCATTAGTCTTACACCCACTTTCGGTCTCCTGCACCCAGTGCTCTCCCCAGGACTTGAAATTATGAGGCGTGTAGAGGGAGGTGTGCTGGGATATTGTGGGTGTTCACTAAATCAGTCTAGCACTGTTACTAGCTGACAACTGGGGAGGGGGGGTGTTAGGGAAACCCCTGCCTGCGCCATCCTCTGAAGCAGCTGGTGCCAGGGCCCCCAGACTGAGAGCACGGCTGGCTCCCTGCGAGTCCTGCTGCAGTCAAGTTTCAAGGGGTTGCAAATTCACAGCAACAAGTGACTGTGGCTAAGCGGGCCCCACTGTCTGCATCAAGCTAGTCCTCCCACAGCGCAGGCCTCCTGAGCTTAAGGGTACCAAATGTCAGGCAAAAGGAGGACATGTCTTCCTTTCGACCTTCACATCCTCCGTCCAGGAAAAATTTTAAAAGTATATGATTTTGTCTGGCTTTTTACTTCCAGGGGTTAAAGCAGGGGTGGCCAAACTTATGGAACTCAAGAGCCGCACAAGTTGATTATTAAACCTTCGAGACTGGCACTGAGACATATAGCCACATGCTTTTACCTACTCCAAAATTACTAAGTTTCAAATTCATTGCACACTAATTTTATCATGAAAAGAGGGCAAATATTGATCCTACTAATGTCAGATTCTGCTTAAGGTTTCCATGAAAATTAGGCCTATACAGTAAAAACTTAGCTGCTGCTTAACGTAGAAGACTGCAGACTAGCGGCGAGTTATTTAAAATCCCAACCATGCCACACATCTCCCTGCCATCCCCGACCATGCGGCGCTTCTCCCCACTGTCCTGACCCCCTCCTGAACTGCTAGTCTGGGGCTGCTTTCCTAAATTGATTTGCTGACACTCTTCCGGGAGCCACAATCTTTCATTCAAAAGCCACATGTGGCTCCCGAGCCAGTTTGGCCACACCTGGGTTAAAGTATGCTGCAACATCCCAGAATGCTCTATTTTTAGGGGCAAGCATTTCAGGGCCCCCTAAAAAAAAGATTACATGAATACTACATTTTCTCCATGTTTCCTCCAATGTCTTCCTTTTTGAACTTCCCTGGCCTCCTTTCCATGGTTTGGTATCTGGTAACCCTACCTGAGCTGGACTTAGCAGATGAGATGACAGACTGAAAAATAAAAACACTCACCAACTGCCTGCCACAAACTATTTTATGGATGTTGAAAGCGCTCTGCACTCTTAGCAGACAATTGTGGCCAAGGAAATAGTGTTAGCAATGTTGAAATTTAATTGATATCATTGGATTTCAGCATTAACACAATGATCTCTCTCTTTGACTCAGTGCTACTCCACTTGAGGGTGAGGAATTAATCAATCAATTTCCCAGTCTACTGAACGGGTCTTCACAAACTCCTCAATCAAACTGGGAAGTTTGAACTGACAGTGGCAAATTTACTGCTGTTAGTATAGATCTCCCCTAAGTTAATTTGCATTAGGTTCATACTCAAAAGGTTATCTTTGCAACCATTAAGGTTAGAAGCAATTTTTTTTCCTCAGGAAAAATTAGATTTTGGAGCACTTTTTGATAGTAATGGATGGATTCTGAATCAGATTCCATTGCCACAAGAATGTATTTAGCAGCTCACAGAGAAGAGACTTAAAAACATCCCACAGCATCTTCTGCTTATTCCCCTTCCCACAGAATTCAGTTTTGGAGGCAAGGGAGAGCAAAAATCACATTCTTTAGCCAGCCTCTACTTAATTGCCTTGCATAGCAAGTCCAAGAGGATGAGGTGAAGACTGGCAAATACTGTCACTGTATGTAGCAATTCCTGCTGAAATGTCCAGAGACACTGTGATTGAGAGTGAAACTGGCAGAGATGCTGGCAGTGTTCACAGTCATGTGAATGTACTCAGCTGCTGCCGGCTGAAATTACACAGGAAGACTGTGTATTATAATGGATTACCAATGTGGGGTTGAATTCAGGCAGAATAAAGACAGCTATTGGATCTTGCAGGGGTGTTGCTGGTGCCTGGCACGCAGGGCACATGCCCCGAGTGCTGCACCAGTGTCTTGAGTGCCTGGGGTGGCCCCTGCCTCTTCTGGGCCCATCCCCAACCTGGGATCCAGGGCCGGGCTGCCTGCAGCAGCGCCTTACTCTCCTGGCCAGGGATTGAGGCCTGGCTGCGTGTGGCGACGCTCGTCTCTTCCAGCCCCAGCCCTGGCCAGGGATTCAAAACCAAGCTGGCAGGAGCAGGAGCCCGATGACAGAAAAGGGCCGGGTGCTGGATCAATGGTGGGCCCCAGAACACACCGTTCCAACTCCTCGTTCTATTTTTAGGGGCCCCGGCACGCTGAGCCCCTAAAAATAGTGGGCCCCGGAATGGCATTCCAGGGCGTTCCACCTTACTTTAACCCCTGCCAGTGAGACACGGTATGCTCGATTTACAGATCGCTAAGGTTTAATGCACAACGCTTTTTATAGATAGTTAAATACAAAGCCTAATATTAACTACAGTGTATCATACTAAGTCTGGAGAGCTAAGCAGTTAGTCAGAAGTCTGTGTACAGCAATGGCTTTCTTCAGGGGCCCTGTCACGGTGTCAGTGGATCCTCTCATTCAACTGGCAGCACCTTCCACAGAATCAGGCATCAATAGAGCATGCCCCTTTATTAAGAAGTGACTTTTTAATTTTCTATTTTTATTTTAATTGACTGTTAAGAGTAGAGTGAAGATTGTTAAGGAGCAGGGTTATGAGTTAAGCTTGTTAGGATGATCATTCAGCCTCTGCACAAATAGCTTTTCTTCTGCTTATGAACACAAAGCACTTCTAAAATAAATACAGGTATGACTGTGCTATTGGTGAGCAATGTGTTGCAATGAAGGAAGACTTGTGAACTAAGAACAAAAAGGTACAATTCAACAGTTTTCTCTTTCATTCTGAAAATAGTCAGTGAAGAGACTTTATTCTGGATGATGGATCTAACTTATCCTGATTAGGAAGCTGTGGTGCATGGTGATTTAAGAACTCTAACATCTGCATGTGACTACTGCATGGGTTTGCAATGATGTAGGCTGGCAGAGTTCGGAAGACTTGTCCGTTGACAGCAATTGCAACTTGGAAAAGGCTGAATGGAGCTAAGAAAGAAGGACCCTTTCACTTTATTGACACAATTACTTTATTTTCTTGATTTTGTTCTGATCCCATTACAATTATTTCATTAAAATGCCTTGTCAGCTGACTTGAGTATGAGAAGACAAAATAGCTGCAGGGCACTAGCATGTCAAAATCATACAGGTTTTTTTTTTCCCCTGATGCATGCTTATACTCTGCCCCTTAAGTCACAATGTAACATTTAACTCCAGTGTTCATAGTCCAAAAAGAAGATTTGTGTATTATTTACAGGAAATTTCCTGTAATCAACAAAGATCTGCATTATTTAGATTATGCCTTTCTAAGAAATGTTCTAAATGTATAGTTGCTAATCTATTCTGTTAAACTATTTCTATTATATTTTATTTTAAAGAATCATGTCTTCAGATATTGGGAGCTGGGTGCATTCTACACAAAGTAACAATGGCAAATGCTAATTGAGCCAGGTTGTTAACCATACAGTTCAGAGCAGGTTTGTGTTACCATTGATAACTGTAATTGGAAATTTTAGAAAACAAGGTATAATGTAAACAGAGCCGTGTGGTTGTGTTTGAGACAAGAAGAAATATTGTTTGGTTGAAATGTATATCTGAACTGACAGTTTCTTATGTGCCTCCATGACTGTGCAAGAGGGGATTCCGCAAGGAACATCCCCCTCCTTGTGCTTCTGGCATAGAATGGTCATATTTCTGTTGAGTTAAAATTTTGATTATAGCATACCTCTCAGTCTGCCAGGATCCAAACCTGGATGTAGTGTGTGAAAAGAGAACTGAAAGGAGGAACAGAAAACAGACTGGCATGCAGGCAACTTAAATTGACTCTTTTTAATAGCTTCACTTTCCTGATCCTGAGATAATTTTCAAAAATAAAGTGCGGAGCCGCCAAATGTGTGGAACAGAAGTAACCTTGGGTATGTCTACACTTACAATTTAATTCAAATTAATGAGTATTAATTTGAATTAAATTAATGCATGGCTACACCAGCTTTCATTAATTCAAACTAATAGCTCCATGCTTCAAAGTTATAAAACCTTGCTTAACTTTGAAGTAAGGGTTAATTCAAATTTAGTTCTAATTAACCCAGTGTAGCCATGCAAATTCAAACTCACCATTGGTTCAAATTAATGCTTTTTGACTTTCCTCCTAGGGTGCCTTCCTCTTTCTGTATAGTGGGTGGGGGCATGGCCCTTCTTGGGGGCCATTTTGCAACACCTCCCATGGTACCCCTCTCCTAATTTGAACTAGCAAGTCCTGTCTATGGACATACTAGTTCAAATTGGTTTTCCTAGTGGGGCCATGTTAGTTTGAATTAAGTTAATTAGAACTAATCATTATTAGTTCAAATTACATTAATTCAAACTAAGCTTCTAAGTGCAGACATAGCCCTTGGCACTAAAATGAGTGATCTCCCTAGAAATGAGGGCCAAGTCAGAGTTATACCATTTAGCATTCCTAGAGACACTAGGCCTGATGGGCGCCTGCTCTGGAATCAGCTGGTCCTGCACTCATTGACGTCACTGGTAGGATTCCCATTGATTTCACTCATTACTGGATCAGTCAGGCCCCCATGCCAATGTAAATCGAGAATAACTTCACTGACCTCAAGTTAATAACTCTGCATTTACATTGTTTAACTGAGGGAACAGAAAGGATATAGCTCCACTAAGTATTGATTCACAAATACAGATTGATATAATCCCTCCTGTCATGGAGTAGGTAAACCTTGTCATGCCATGTCAGATTGCAGGAGGCTATTCAAGTGGATATTTTATGGCCCAAGTGTCTGGGGTTTATGTAGTAGCCCAGCAGCTAAGGGCAGTATGGCCCAATAGCCAGATCTGTAAAACTGTCTTTCTGCAGCAAAGTTTACTACTGTGGTAGAGCAGCCAGACTGGGGGCCCGCCCTTCTCCACCAGGTCCTGACCCAGGGCTCTAGGGAACCAGTATTTCCATACTACTAGTATGTCTCAGTTTCCTGTTATTACAGTTCTGTTCCCCGGCACACTTCCTAGCAACATGGGTAGCCTCATGACCTCTGCTCTCTGTTCCACCAATGTTGGATGTCAGTTTTTCAACTTGACTGGCTTCTTTGTCCTGGAGCTCCAGCACTAGTCTGTAACATGTCTGCTCTATTCAGTGCCTGCTCAGAGTGAGCTGAGCATCTCTTCTATTTGGAGCATACCCAGCAGGGATGAAGAGCTGTGTCTTCCTCAGCCCACAGCATGTGCTTAGCTCCTGCTCGACTGGTGTGAGGTAAGTACACCCACTTCTTGAATGGTATTTTTACAAAAATGTTCTTTTCTCATAGTCAAGGGTATTTTTCTTCTAATCTTTTTTTACAGGTCATGGCAGAACAAAAGGAGCCTGGTCTTCTGCTCTTTGAAATAGGAGGCCCACATGGTGTACTAGATGATATGGAGCTCTTAAAGAAACACTTTCACCTTCTCACAATGAAAGAATTTGAGAACAAAAAAAAAGTGAGTGAAAAGATCAAATCTGTTTTCATATTTGATTGTTGAGCAGTTGTTGACCAGGAGCTCGTCCAGAGCCTGCCTCATTTAAAGGTGACTGTAAACCCTGGGGTAGATGTGGATCACCTAGACTTGAAACTGATTTCTAGCTTTGGAGTTAAAGTGACAAATAACCTCCATGCTGTTTCTGACTCCACAGCAGACATAGGGATGGCCTTGATGCTGGCATCTGCTAGAAGGCTAGTGGACAGTAACTTTTTAAATTCCTTTGCTAATACTTCTATGTCAGATATATTTCTGGTGTACAGTACTTAATTTTTATTCTATCACATTTTGCTTGAAATAATATGTAAGCGTCTTTACAGGAAGAAATGCTGCAAATATTTAGTTTTCCAGTCTTCCTCATTTTTCTGGTTTTTATTTTCTGATATTCTGCATCCAATCCAGCTTCTACTGTAGGCAGTGGCAACAGAATTAAGGCTTCTGTCTAAATTAGGTACTTAAGGCTGCCTATGATTTGATTTATATACTGGATTTACTGTTTGGACTAGAATCTGCACTCCCTTTCCCCACAGCCTTCGCCTTGTGCAGTTATTTACTCCTCTCCAAAGGGGATGCAAAATGCTAGCAACTTATATTTTCCCAGTCATTAATATCCCCTGTGCATCAGTGCAAAAGACTACACAAGGTTGTAAGGCAATGGATATCAGGCCTTGGATATATATCACCAAAGCAGGGGATTTGCTATGAAATTCACTGAATAACTTTGCTTTGCACTCCTGATACGGGGAAGAACCCGAGTTAGTAAACCCTATTCCCAGAATAATGTTAGAATCTCTGACGATGCTATTGTCAAAAACTGTTTGCCATTGTGCTCTGTCTGAGGGGCAACTCCTTTCCAAACAGTGCTTAGCTGAAGCAGCGAGCTGCGTCCTGGCAGAGGGGAGAGTGTCTGTGGAAGCCGGAAGAAAGAAATCTCCTTTTCCCCCAGGGAAACAGCACTTCTCTGATCACCACTGCAGCCCTCACCATGCAGAAGTGCCTGTGCCCTGGGCACTGTCTCACTTCTCCCCCATCTCACATTGCCCCAAGTGCCCTTGCCAACAATATGCAGGGGTCCCCTGTTGAGCTGGTCTCTGCAGTGCGCCAGAGTATTGTATCGTAGAATCATAGGGTTGGAAGGGACCTCATGAGGTCATCTAGTCCAACCCCCTGCCAAAAAAAGCAGGACCACTCCCACTAAACTATTCCAGCTAGAGTTTCATTCAGCCGGGCCTTAATCACCTAAATGGACTTTCCAAATCCTTCACCACCTGTCCTATAAAGAAAAAAACTACATACACTCCTTCAGTTGTGTCTTGGTAATGGGATTTACCCTGGCAGAAAAGTGGGTGAGGGAAATCAAAGTCTGTCTAGTGGAAAGACAAGTTATTGTAAGCTTCAAAGAGGATATTACAAAGAGGGAAGAATCCATACACCACGAATCCATTTCTTACTTGTCATTTTTTGTTTTTAACTGTTCAGATTGCAATTGCTCCACAAACTGAGTATTTTGCTGTGAACTGGCTGGGTGTTGAAGTCACTCAGACCACTCTCGGCATCATCGGCATGGGCAGCGTTGGGTATAAAGGTAGCCAAGAGGGCCAAAGCTTTTGAAATGAAAATTTTGTACCACAACAGGAACCAGAGGTAAACATGCACCTGATGTGAACTAGAGCAGATTATATTCTTGATTCTCTTAAAAGTTATGTATAGATCAGGGGTGGCCAAACTGTGGCTTGGAAGCCACATGTGGCTCTTGAATGCAAAACTGTGGCTCCCAGAAGAATTTCAGCAAATCAATTTAGAAAAGCAGCCCCAGTCTAGGAGTTCAGGAGGGGGTTGGGAAAGTGGGGAGAAGGTGCGGCATGGTCGGGGATGGCAGGGAGAAGTGCGGCATGGTTAGGATTTAAAAAAACTTGCCACTAGCCTGCAATATTCTACATCCAGTGACAGCTAAGTTTTTACTGAATAGGCCTAGTTTTCATGGTAATCTTAAGTCATTATTAGAATCTGACATTAGTAGGGACGATATTTGTCCTTGTTTTATAATAAAATTAAAGTCTGCAGTGAATTTTAAACTAAGTAATTTTGGAGTAGGTAAAAGTATATGGCTATATGCCTCAGTGTGGCTCTTGAAGGTTTAATACTCAACTTGTGTGGCTCTTGAGTTCCATAAGTTTGGCTACCCCTGGTATAGATCTTTTTGTTACAAACCCACTCTACAGAACGTCTTTCCCAATTCATGCCAAATCCCCTTAGTCTAATTCAAGTGAGAATTCTCATCATTGTCAAGAGTCAGAATTTTCAAATTTGGCTGTCACAAGTTTGGTAGTTGAGATACTTGAGCATGCTGATTTTTCAAATGTTCTAAGCAAACAGTTCCCATTGATCTCAGTGGGAACTGTAAATACTTTACATTTGAAAATCGGGTCACTCATTTATTTGCATGATTAAATATGAATTCAGGTGCCTTAAGTTGGCAGCTAAGTTTGAAAATTTTGACCCAGAAGAACAGAGTGGGGTAATATAATATATTAAGCATAATTTGAGCACTATTTAAATAGCTTTATCGGAAGAAAAAGGGTCAGTGTATGCCAGGCGCCCGGGCCCCCTTTTGGGATACCTGTGGGCTAAGTGCCCTTGCCTCCTTGTAGGGCGCCTGTCTATGAGTCTTTCCTCACCGAAACATCCCTCAGGCAGGTGGCAGCTAATGCTCCGGACTCTACTCTGGGGCAGGTCGATGAAGGCAACTGTCTCTACCCCACAAGCTGGGCTGGGAAGGGTTATTGTCCTTGGCCCCATGGAGGGGCCAGGCTGACAAGACACAATAATTCTATGAGTGGGATTTGGAAAGAAACAAGCTAGCTTCTAGGGGTAGGGAAGGAAGAGCTTCTGCCACAAGCGGGAAGCAGGGAGGTGGGTAGCTATCACCCGACCCACCTGCACTGTGTCTCAGCCCAGGTCCTGACCTGGTGTCAGCCCATCCGGGACTTGCGGCAGGGTCCCAACTGCAACACACTGGTACGGGCCCTGAGTCAGCCTCCCCTGGGTAGGATTCCTGTTCCCAGTCTAAACCTGGTTGCGGGGTTGCTGCTTCGGATAGGGAGCCGGCGGGGTCCGAACCACAACACGCCGGTGTGGCCTCAGGGTCGGCCTCCGCCGCATAGGAGTTCTGTCTCCCGTCCAAGCCTCGTTCCAGGGCTGCCACATTTGAGAGAGGACCAGCGGGATCCGATCTGCAATATGCCGGTCCCTCTCACAAGATCCTGAAGGGCCAGCAGGCCAGGTATGTCTTCCGCCGAGGGGAGTTTCTCTAGGTCATAGCCAGCTTCGCCGGTGTCGTTGTCACTCACGAGGGGAAGCTCCTCTAGATCATTGGTGATGGAAAAGTAAACAGGTGCTGCTGCCAGGTCAGGGCCAGGTGCTGGGCCCTGGAGCTCTTGATACTCTGCTAAGTCAGCTCCCTGGGGGGACTGCCTCGGTAGTTCCGGTGCTGGCAGCTCCACCTGGCCATCCCACTCCCTGGGCCTGGCCGGGCTTTTGGTGGGCCAGGCCTTCTGTCGGGGTTCTGCGGGTCCATCTAGGTGGGTGCCTGGTCCCCAGGGTGCTGGCGGGCTCTCGACAGGCCAGGATTTCCACTGGGGCTCCGCTGGTATGTCCACATGGCCGTCTGGTCCCCATGGTGCTGGCATATTCTCCACTGTACCAGTCTCCTGCTGGGCCTGTGGAGAGAACAAAGGGAGCTCCTTCCCCTTCGGCCGCCAAGCCCTTGCTGAGCTCCATGGCTTGCCTCTTATACTTCCTGTCCCGCCCCCTTGTCTCTTATCTGACAGACATGTTGCATCTAGCTCCACCCCTGGAAGGGTGGAGCAACTCTGCCTGCCTGTTGTTGGGCGAGGCTATTTTGTCTCTGTATACAAGGGTGGCCATCTTGCCTCCTTATATACAGGAGCCCATCGCTCTCTTTTACAGTCAGCAATACACAGCTCCTTCTCAAAGTGGATTCTTCTCACCACAACCCTGGCCCATTCTTTGGGGGCTAGCCAAATTTTGTTAAAGGAAAAGCAAACTTGCTTACTTCCTTACCGTTTTTATGAATAAATAAACTTATTGCATTGTTACACCCATGTTATAGCAGCAGAAAGTGGAATTAATGAGCAAAATACATGCTAGAACCAGAAATGGGATATAAAAGATAACACTGAGCTGCAGCGATCTTCAACACCAGAGGCCAATGTTCCTTTCTATGGTGACCACTTAAATTGTTTTTGTTGTGTGTCTCATTTACCACCTGTAATGAATCCTTGACTGTAAAAAGACTTCAGAATTGAAGTGAACATGTGCAGCAGCAGAAAGAGCTGAAGACATCAGCACTACCATTGCAGCCAGGTGCCCCCCTAGTCTGGAAAAAGACCCAGGGCTCAGGCACCAGGACTTGGGGCTCACATGCTTTAAGTGCGCTGCTGCGGCAGACATGGGGTTCTGGCACTGGGACTCCCTGTAAGCCAGCAACAGTGACGCCTCTGATTTCAGCCAAGGCAAAATATTCACAAGTAGAGAGCTTGGGGAGCTTAAATCTTCTGACCAGCCGTAGAATCATAAAAACAGAGGATTGGAAGGAACCTCAAGAGGTCATTCCAGTCTAGCACTCTGTGCTGAACTCAAATCAAGAATATGTAGAGGCTGAGATACTTCTCTATGTAAGAAGTTCTGACTTTCCATTCAGAGAAGGCAGTGGCATGTACATATGCCAGCCAATATATACTGATAATTTTGAGAGGGATAGCTGTGTTAGTGTGTATAGAGCAAAAACAACTAGAGTCCTATGCTACCTTATAAGGCTAACAAATTTCTTCGGGCATAAACTTTTGTGGGCTGCAACCCACTTTGTCACAGTCATGAAGTGGAAACATTACAATAGGGAAGGCAAGTACGAACAGAGTCAATTCTGTTAGGGAAGGTGAAGCCCATTCACAACAGTTAATTAGAAGACAAGAATGTATGAATAGGGACAATTACCTTTTGTAAAGAGAGAACAATTCCAAGTCCCTATTCTGACCCAATCTGATTGTGTCAAGTTTGTACATGAGTTCCAGCTCTGCAGTTTCACACAGGAGTCTTTTTGAAGTTTTTTCTTTAAGTATGGCAACTTGTAAGTCTACTACACTATGTCCAAAGAGATTGAAGTGCTCTCCTGCTGGTTTATGGATGTTACCATTTTTTGTGTGCATTTATTCTTTTGCGTAGTGACAATCCAGCCTGGCCAATATACATGGCAAAGGGACATTGCTGGCACATGAAAACATATATTACATTAATAGATGTGTCTGATGGTGTGTAATGGTGTTACTACAATCCATATGTGGGCAGAGTTGGCAATGGGATTTGTTGCAGGGATAGGTTCCTGCGTTAGTGCTTGTGTATGGTGTCTTATTGCTGGTGAGTATTTGCTTCAGGTTGGGGGACTGTCTGTAAGCAAGGATAGGCCTGCCTTGCAAGGCATGAGAGAGTGAGGGATCATCATCTAGGATAGGCTGTAGATTCTTAATGATGTATTGGAGAGATTTTAGCTGGGGCTGTAGGTGATGGCTGGTGGTGGTCTCTTTTTTTCCTTGTTGGGTCTGTCCTGTAGAAGGTGATTTCTGGGTAACTGTCTGGTTCTGTCAATCTGTTTCTTTACTTCCCCAGCTGGGGAAGCTTTAAGAATGTTTGGTAGAGATACTGTGGGTGTTTCTCTTTGTCTGAGGGGTCAGAGCACATAAGGTTGTATCTTAAGGCTTAGATGTAGACAGTGGATTGTGTAATGTGTCCATGGTGGAAACTAGGGGCATGAAGGTATATATTGAGGTCAGCTGTTTTTTGGTGCAGGCTGGTGTTAATGTGACCATCTCTTATTTGTGTTGTAGTGTCCAGGAAGTGGATTACTCGTGTAGACTGGTCCAGGCTGAGGTTGATGGTGGGGTGGAAATTGTAATCCTGGTGGAATTCTTCAAGCAATTCTTTCCTGTGGGTCCAGATGATGAAAATGTCATCAATGTGGTGTAGGTAAAGGAGAGGTACTTGGGGACAAGATTTCAGAAAGCGATGTTCTAGGTCAGCCACAAAAATGTTGGCATACTGTGGGGTCATGAGGACACCCATAGCTGTGCCACTGACTTGAAGTTATAGATCAGGTGTGGCCAAAGTGCGGCTCACCTGCAGGGAGCTGCTTCAGGCTGAGGGAGTTAAAACCTCTGGCCTGTCAAGTAGCTGCGCAGCCAGCAGCTCAGAAGAGAGGTGAGGAGGAAGAGCCAGTGGGCAACTGAAAGCTCAGAGGAGGGGGTGGCAGGGAGCAGCCAGCACAGAACAGCAGCTGGTAGCTCGGAGAAGTGGTGGGAGAGGGGGAAGCAGCAGCTCTGGCTCAGAGAAGGGTGGGGAGGAGGGAGCTGGCAGCTCAGGGAAGCAATGGGGGGGGGCAGGCGCAAGGGATGTCTTAGGACAGAAGGGAACTTAGGGAACGGAGGCAGTGAAGGAAGTGACTGAGGGGATCAGGGAGGAGACAAGCTGTAAAGGACTTAAAGACTAACAAATTATTGTTAGTTATTTTCTGTTTCATAGATTTCAGTGTGGGTTTTATTTTGCTTTAGCTTATGTATGTGTACTTTGTATTTTTTTTTATTTTCTTTTGGTTTGGGTGGATTTATTTATTTGTTTGTTTTGTACTTACCTTATACCACATGCCGTGGCAGTCTCAGCCCTGTCCACAGCACTTTACAAACTTAAGGGCACCTAATGCACTCCCTTTACAAGTATGGTAGTCAGGGAAACAGGTTAAAGAGTCTTCCATTGTAGCAGAGGGAGAAGGAATAAGTCAATGAAGAATCCTACTGCTTCTTGCCCACTTTACAGAAAGCTGTAGATTGAGCTCTGGACAGGTAAACAAGGAGTTTTATGGAACTTTTTAAGACTAACCCATTTATTTATCACATTTTCCTCATGAAAGCTCATGTGATAAACACGTTAGCCTTTAAAAGTGCCGCAGGACTCCTTGTTTGTTTTGCTGAACTAGACTAACACATCTACCTCTTTGGAGCTGTGGATAGTTGACGCTTTTCAGAGACCCTGAGGCATTGGGACTAGGAATGAGCTGTTTTCCATAGCATCCTCCCCCCTCAGAATTATTTCATGCAGAATCCTATTCCATAAAACCAAGCCTGTTTTGAAAGACAAGTGTTGGGCCATGTATGGAGTAGGAAAGTGTTTCCCATGACAGTTGAGCTGTCATGGGAGACAGAAGCAATGTTCCTTCTAAGCTGATGATACAGCTGAGTAAGTTATGTATGCACTTGTAGAGCCAATGAGCAGGGGCCCAGCACTGGGTTAGGGAACCGGGAAGGAACTTGCTCAGCTGCATCCAAAAATTGCTAAGCTGCATCATCAGCTTAGAGGGAACACTGCAGGGAAGCGCAGCATGGTGGGAGACAGCAGGAGAAGTGAGCAATGGTTGGGGACAGCAAAGAAGCAGCAGCATGGTAAGAGATGGCAGGGATGCAACAAGGGGGTGGGAGGGAGTGCGGCATAGTTGGAGAAGCTGTGACATGTTTAGATTTTCTCATAGACCCTACTGCAGCTTACTCCTTTGTTAAAATTGTGTCATGTCTTACATGTCCTAAACATGACATGGAATATTAAGAAATGAAAATACAAAGGACAAAAGTTTAAAACTGAATGTAGATTACTTTCAATTTTTAGCACAACTTATTGCTGTGAAGCATTGTATTCCACAATGAAATTTGTTAAATCAGAACATTGTGCAATACTGAGAGATCAGCACCTGTGAGAGCTTTTACGTACTGCATTGATAAGTTATTGCCCAGATTTTTAAAAACTTGCCACTAGCCTGCAACAATGGTCCCTCTAAGGGGAGCAGGCAGCTGAGCAACTCCTGTTGCTCACTGCGCTCCCCCCTCCCCGCGGGGCTCACTGCGCAGCCCCCCCTCCTGCTCGCCCCCCCCAGCTCCCGGCAGCATCCCAGCAGCATCTGCCCCACTCGCCCCCCTGCTCCCAGCAGCATCTCCCCACTTGCCCCCCTGCTCCCAGCAGCATCCCCCCGCTTGCCCCCCTGCTCCCGCTCACCCCTGGTCCCAGCGGCATCCCCCCCACTCCTGCTCGCTCCCCCACTCCCGGCAGCATCCCTCCGCTCCCGCTCCTGGCGGCCCCCCCCACAGCCCCCACAAACTTACCTTGGCGCTAGCCTGGAGCCGCACAGCCCAGCCGTAACTCCTGGGGCAGAGAAGCACTACGGAGCATGCTCAGATTTTCTGGGCATGCTCCGTTAGAGCTTCCCTGGGCAGGAGTTTTGAAAACTCCCTGCTCCACAGGAGCTCTCAGCCGGGACTCTGGCTGGTGGCTGCACAGCTTAGAGGGAACATTGGCCTGCAATATTCTACATCCAGTGACAGCTAAGTTTTTACTGTATAGGCCTAGTTTTCATGGTAACCTTAAATAATTATAGAATCTGACATTAGTAGGATCAATATTTGCCCTGTTTTTCAGATAAAATTAATGTGTGCAACAAATTTTAAGCTTAGTAATTTTGGAATAGGTCAGTGTGGCTCTCAAAGGTTTAATAATTGACTTGTGCGGCTCTTGAGTTCCATAAGTTTGGCCATCCCTGTTATAGATTGTCTCCATATCTGAAGTAGTTATGGGTCAGGAGTAAAGTTGTGAAGTTTGATTACTAGGTGTGCCATGTCACCATCGGGTAAACTGCTCCCAATGGCTTGTTGTCCATCTTTGTGTGGAATGTTGGTATAAGAGCTTCTATATCCATAGCAGCTAGAAAGATAACCAATGGATTGTAGTTTTCTCAGGAAGCCAGTGGTATCACAAAGATAGGTAGGAGTGCTGCTAGCTTAGGGCCTGAGGAGAGAGTCCACATAGCCTGACAATCCTGCTGTGAGAGTGCCAGTGCCTGAGATGATGGAGCGCCCAGTATTCTCAGGTTTGTGGATCTTGGGTAGCAGATAGAATATCCCTGGTCAGGGGTCTTGGGGTGTGTACATGTTGATTTGTTCCTGTTCTTCCTCCGGGAGTTTCTTAAGCAGATGTTGTAGGTGTTGGAGAGTTATCTGGCAGCCTCCCATTTGCAATCCAACCTATTCATGATGACTACAGCACCTCCTTTTTGATTATAATGTCAGAGTTGTTTTTGAGGATGTGGATAGCATTGTGTTCTGCATAGCTGAGGTTATGGGGCAAGTGATGTTGCTTGTCTACAATCTCAATTGGTGAAAACTTATCTAAAAGTCTAGTCTGCTGTTTCAACTGTCAGGAGTCCATGCAGAAGGGACCCCCCCGCTAAAATCTTTCCAACACATCTTTAAGGATCTACAACCTATCCTAGAAGATGATCCGTCACTCTCTCAAGCCTTGGGTGGCAGGCCAATCCTTGCTTACAGACAGACCCCCAACCTATAGCAAATACTCACCAGCAACCGGACACCATATAACAAGAACATTAACCCAAGAACCTATCCCTGCAATAAACCCTATTGCCAATTCTGCCCACATATTGACTGTAGTGACGCCATCACAGGTCCTCACCATAGAATCATAGAATCATAGGGTTGGAAGGAACCTCATAGGTCATCTAGTCCAACCCCCTGCCAGAGGCAGGACCACTCCCACTTAAACCATCCCAGTCAGGGTTTTGTCCAGCTGGGCCTTAAACACCTCCAAAGATGGAGACTCCACCACCTCCCTAGGCAGCTCATTCCAAGGCTTCACCACTCGCCTAGTAAAAAAGTTTTTTCTAATATTCAGCCTCGACCTCCCTAACTATAACTTGAGACCATTGCTCCTCGTTCTGTCCTCCGTTACTACCGAAAATAGTCGAGCTCCCTCCTCCTTGGAGCATCCCTTCAAGTAGTTGAAGGTTGCTATCAAATCCCCCCTCAATCTTCTCTTCTGCAGACTCTTCTGCAGACCACATCAGCTGCATCATCAGGAGCTCATCCAACTGCACATCTACTAATGCGATATATGCTATCATATGCCAGCAATGCTCCTCTGCTATATACATTGGCCAGACTGGATTGTCTCTATGCAAAAGAATAAATAGACACAAATTGGACATAAAAAATAGTAACATCCATAACCCAGTAGGAGAGCACTTTGGACACACTTTAGCAGACTTGAAAATTGCCATACTTCAGCTAAAAAACTTCAGAAAGACTTCAGTGTGAAACTGCAGAGCTGGAACTCATGTGCAAACTTGACACTAACAGATTGGGCCTGAATAGGGACTTGGAATTGTTCTCTCTTTACAAAAGGTAATTGTCCCTGTTCATAAATTCTCACCTTCTAATCAACTGTTGTGAACAAGCCTCAACTTCCATTACTGAATTAACTTTGTTAGCGCTTGCCCTCCCCAATGTATTGTTTGTCACCCTTGCAAGTGTATATGTACCTCCTAACTGTAGTTTCCACTTCATGCATCTGATGAAGTTGGGTCAGCTCACAAAAGCTTAGGCCTGAAAAAAATTGTTACTCTTTAAGGTGCCACAGGACTCTGATTGTTTTTCCAAGATCTTGCACACCACTTCTATATTTTTTAACTTGCAGCAGTTTCCAAGCTGTGGGCCAAATCCTGAACTCTTTACTCAGCAAGTACTTACACAAGCAAAGTCTGCATTAACAAGGATCACTTACAAATTGAGTAAAGAGTTCTGGTTTTTGCCTTTTAGTTGGGTAACTAAGAGGGAAAGTGATTGATGGTTATAGCATAGTTCAAAGAATTATAATATTAAAATATATAAATTAAAAACATGTTTATTTGTATGTCACTTGAATTTAACACTTTAATGTGGCAAATTTTTGTAAGACCAGTGAACAGTTCTAATCAGTTCAAAAAATGGCTTGTCTACTGTCATCTCACACTGCATTATATACTCTCCCTCGAGAGGCCAGATTAGCACTTATGAGAACATGTTCACGGACAAATCATATCTTTCATTAATACCAAAGGGGCCGTTGAAGTGCTTTTCTATCTGCTTTTTTCCTTGAAACTGTACAGGGAAATAAGTATAATCAATACAGTAAAATGCTTGGTATTCATCTTAATGAAATGACATTTATTTTAGTTCCTCCTGTGGCTCCCTTTGGATTAATGTAGTCACATTTCTCTCCCCCTCCCCACCAGAGTTCTCACTGAAGACCAGTTCAGATAGGATTGTAGGAGACAACCAGTTCTTTCCATGCCATTGTTCCCCATTTATGCTATAACAGCAGAGACACTGACTGACAACAAACGTGTGCTGTTTCCATCCTCCATCAGGCTGCAGTCAGAGCAGTAGTAGTAGTGGCAGCAAGTGGGTTTTGTACTAGCAATATGAGATAATACTGATCTTTTTGCCTGAGAAAAAAAGAAGAGGAGGAGGCTGTTGTTGCCCCCTACTGTGAAAAGAAGGAAGACCTGCTCCAGTAATCTGACTTCAATATGCTGGTTGTGAACCTTACACCTCAGATGCACAAATGGGAGTTAGAAATGATGAAACCCACTGCCACTCTCATTGACGTCAGCAGAGGTAGGGGGTTCTGGAAGCCCTGGGTACAGTTTTCTAGTTACAGATGAGTTAAATGTTGTCCATTTACATCAAGAAACTCCCTTAACAAAGGTCTGTGTCTTTCCCTGTGTTTTGTTCCTTCCACACACAGGATAGCTGGCACTTAACTAATAGATAGTGAACTACAGAGTGAATGCTAAAGATCCACAGCTCCCACTGACCTCTGATCACAGAGCTGGTGGTCTCCAGAGCTGACCCCTTATCACGGGGTTCGTGGTAAGAGGCCACTCCACAATACCCTGCTTCTGCTTCCCTTTCTTCAGGGCCCCTGAAGGATTACATTCTTTGTTGTTTGTTACTAGTAAGAGAGCTTTTTTCCTATAATGAGCTGTAAATCCAATAGTTAAATTGTACTATGAGACCCTTCTTCTTGATAAAAGGTATGAAGTTTACCTGGACATTAGTTTCCTTTCGTATCTTTTCTGCATACAGCAATAAGACACTACCATTTTAATGTAGGTGCAGTAGTTGATCAGGATGCCTTGGTGAAAGCTTTTCAAAATGGGATCTTTAAGGCTGCAGCTTTGGATGTGACATACCCTGAACCTCTGCCAAGGTAGAAACCATCTTCTTTATTTTTCAGAAATTATTTTCGTTACAAATTAATAACTGAAAACATTCTTAAATTCTTCAGCATACCTTCAAAATTCTGGGAATATGTTAGACACAATCTTCAAATCCAAATCACCTTTTATGTGGGAGTTTGCATATTTTCGTGGAAAAGATGAGCTCTGGTACACTGAGCACCACAATGGAAGCCAGGAACTTCTGAGAACCAATACTCATTATGTCCAAATTTTTAAAGTCTGTGTGCATGTGCACTAGAACGAGCAAAAATATGCTTGCAGTGCCAATATCCTTCATGTACAAATTCCTGTAAGCTGTGTGAGGCAAAATCTTCAGGCTGGTATGCACAAGAGACTGGCAAATTAGCTCCTTTTCTTCACGTATTGTAGCTTGACAGCCGGCAAAGTGACTGTAGCATGAATGGTAGTGAGGCCAGTGCAGGAGAAGTGGCAAATGAGGTCCTGCTGCCCTGTGCAACTCTTTGCATCATGGCCCCCCTTCCTCACCTGCAAGACTGCCAAAGCTACTGCTGCCCTAGGGTTTGGCCATTTTCAGTTAGAATGAACATGGCAGTAGAAACGTTAAATTCACGTCTTATTATTCTGTCTTTTCTTTTTCTTGCAGAGATCATCCACTATTAAAATTAAAGAACTTTATCATAACACCTCATATTGGAACTGCAACAGTCCAAGCCACCTGCATGATGACAGAAGCAGCAGCAGCAAATATAGTGGCTGTTCTAAATGGTCTCCCCATTCCTAGTGAAGTGCTCCCTAGGTGACGCAGAGCATGTAAATATACCATGGCATATCTGTGAAAGGACATTATTCTACCAACTCATACAGTATCTTTTCTGTGGAACACACAGGATGAGTGTGTTCCTAGGCTGTTGTCACATTTATGGTGCCACTTAGTGGCTATTCTGTATAACTGCATGCTAGTTGTGTTAATCTGAAAAATAACAATGAATGAATAAAATCAGTTGTTCAAAGGCTCTTAGCCAAGCAGCTGCAGAGTAGCTCTCTGATGTTTTTAATCTACTCTTTTCACCAAACACACACTGCATATTTATCCTAATACTTGCTACATCCTAAAAGGGTGGGAGTGGGAGAAGGACATCTTGCTGCTTTTTATGGTGTTCAGAATAACACAGTCCGAAGGGGTAGTCATGTTAGTTTAGTTCTGCAAAACAAAGAGTCCTGTGGCACTTTTAAAGACCAGCGAAGTGCCACAGGACTCTGTTTCTTTTGCTGAAGTAGACTAACAAGGCTACTCCTTTGGAACTTGTCAACATGCAAGGCACTGAATACAGCTGTTTAAAGTGGAAATTCATCAACTTCATGAAACAGCTCGCACAGATTCAGACAGGCATCATCTTCCTTTCATTGGATAAATAAATTTGTTAGTCTTTAAAAATAACACAAGACTATCAGAAATAATAATTGACTGAAAGAGGAGTTTTATATTAAATATATCAAATTCCACAATGGGTATAATCAAGGAAAGGAAATATATTTACTAAGGATTTAATCAGATGCTCTTGGGCATGTCAAGGATCAACTGAACATGAATCCTCTGCAGAAATTTGACTTCACTCCAGAATACCTTTGTGTCAGCATAGCAGCACTGCATCTTGATATCAAGACACCAACAAAGCTGGTGTCTTCAGGTTGAGTCTTGATCTGAAATTTCATAACATATTGTACTTCATCTTGAGAGCTTTGCACTCTCAGCATTAGTAAATCAAAGCAGATCGGTAATTCAAATATTATGTTCTAGTTTTCTAAGGGTGCTTTTGAAAAGCAACTTAAACAGGAAAGTTTCAAAGGGACAGCCATGTTAGTCTAGTAAAGCAAAAAAGCAAGGAGTCTTGTGACACGTAAAGACTAACAGATTGATTTATCACATGAGCTTTCATGGGAGAATATCCCACTTTGTCAGATGCTTTGAAGATGGAGAACTTACAAAATTGGATGAAAATAAATGCAGGGGAGTGTAAGACATGGGATCAGGTCATACTGAAACAGCAAACCAGAGCATTTGTAAGGATTCAAACTTTAGGAAACAGCATACAGAAGGAGGGTGAAGTCAACTTACCTGTTATAATGTGAAAAGAATCCGTAGTCACGATTCAGCCCTGCTTTCACACAATTTAATTTCTATATTAATTTAATTTCAGCTGTTTCTCTTTGAAGTCTTAATTAAACGGGAAAGTGATAGTGTTCTCATAGCAACTACTACACAAAAAGGTTAATTTTATCTTGACCAAGCCAAGAAACAAAGCTGTATCTGGCACTGGAATCCCAGGGGTGAAGCCACATCTTGAAATAAAAATCTAACCGAGTCCTACCCAAAGTCTGTCCAACTCCTTGTAATCCAATTTCTGAGTCAGAACAAAGAACACACTGAGAGAAAGCAGGGAATGTCTTGTTGCTGCTGCATGCTTAGTAAAGGCAGGAGTCCTTCGCCTTTCTGAGCAAGCTGGCCAAGGAAGGAGGACTAGGATTTTCCAAAGCTTCTGAGAAGGATTGTAAGCCAAAGATTTAGCATAGTACACTTAGGCTATCTAGTAGCTTGTATGACTCACTGAAGATCCAAATGTTGAAGGATTATAAATAATGCTGAAGGACTACTAATAACAACAGTTGCTGACACTGCTGGGGGTTTGAAAGCCTTCAAGTCTTTCAACTTTCTTTCTCCACTCACAGAAATCCAGTGGAAAGTCTAATCTACTGCTGATATAGAGCTGGTTGTTCTCAGAAGTGCTGCAAACTCACTGATGTCACTGAAAGCTGCAGATGCTCAACACCTTGTAAAATCAACCCACCTATTTGCGTGCCTAAATTTAGTATTCTCAGGCACCTTTACTAGAGATTGCAGCTTCAAAGAGAGACTTCAGAGTTAGAATTCATATACAAATTCGATACCATCAACTTGGGTCTGAATGAAAACATGAAGTGCCTTTCCCACTACAAACATTAAACTTTAAATGTGCCACAGGCACTGCCATCCTTGAGGGGGGTGAACTCCATGCAGCCTTCCACCCGCCACTGCCTTTGGTAACAAGCCAAAGGCAAGAGGTGGGGCAGGAGCACAGAGCCTGGTCCCTGGGTCAGCATGTACACAATGGGGATGATGGCCCTCACAGACTGATTGGCCCTGGGCCCCATCCCTCCCCTCCACAAGAATGGCTCTGGCTACAAGACTCCTCCTCTGTTTTTCATTACTAACAGTGATTTTCATCTCTCTCAACCTCACCACTTTCTGATATGTTGCATTTGAATCTACATAGTTTGTTTGATTTTGCTGAAGTTATCTGACCTGATGCAGTGAAGCATAATCATAGGATTTGTTTTCTTCCCATGCTGTAAAATTTTTTTCTATGTAAGTTTTCTCCACTCTGGTGTCTGATAAAGTGGGGTATTGCCCACAAAAGCTCATGTGAGAAATACATTTGTTAGTCTTTATAAGTGCCAGCAGACTACTTGTTTGTTTTGCTGAATTAGACTAACAAGGCTACCCCTTTGAATCTGAAAAGAAGGAACCGAAGGAGCTCAGGGTCAGTTGGGCCCTTTGCTTCAGTGCCCCTGGCATGCATTCAAGCTGCCCTGACACATACCACCACGTGAGTGAGGCATGGTCACTCACCTCCCCCCACCAAATTTACTGAACAGGCTCACACAGACTGAGCATGCTCAGTAACTCTGCTGATGTTGACTGCCCTGCCCTGCGCTACTCCCCCATGCCCAACTATCAGCAGGCATAGGCAGTCTCCAAGTATCACCGACTGAAAAGTTTCCAGTGGCTGTATACAGTGCATGCACGCACCCAAGAATGGAAAGGACGTGTTGCAACATACCTCCAAGCACAGCAGTTATGAAAGGTTAGTAACTTGTTTCACTCACATTTCTTCAGCACTGTTAGCTGCAAAAAACCTCAGCAGTAAAGCATTCAAAAAGTTACGTAGTAACTCCAATATTCAAAGTCTAAGACAAAGCTCTGAATATTACTTACAGGGATCACATATGGTTTGATAAGATGTGAATTATTTAGACTCAAGTTTGTTTGTTTGTTTAATGGAATGTTCGCTGGTTGGTCTGAATCTAAGATATCCAACAGGAATGATTTTGGACACCGTGAAGGTTATAAGCATTATAGCTGTGAGGTGACAGCCTAAAGCCCAGAAGGAACAGAAGTAGTTCAGATTTAGTTTTGTGATTTGCATTTTTGGATACCGTTGATAAATGACTCAAGATAAGCATTAAATTGATCTGGTTTGTTTACCCCATTCTCCAAATGTTTTGTATACACATTTTCTTTCTACATTTGTCACGATTCAGGAAGGCAACGCAATGAGGCAGGCATTCCTGAATTGTGTGCAAAATGTTTTGACATCATTAAGCAACATTTGTTTTCTTTCCTCATGCAGATCATATTCAAGAGCTCCCTGTGCTTTTGGTTAATGACGTGGGGGGAATAAGAGGCGTGCTAGATGCCCATGTGGAATTCTTGAAGAAACACTTCCATCTTATCACCATGAAGGAATTTCTCGGAAACAAAAAATATTTTAGTGAAAAGGTCCAAGCTATTTACTTGTGGTGGCACAAACCAATCATTGACCGTGAACTCCTTGAGAGCCTGCCTAACTTGAAGGTGATTGCAAATTCAGGGGTAGGAATGGATCACTTGGATCTAAAACTAATCTCTAGCTTTGGAGTGAAAATGACTAATGCACCACATGCTGTTTCCAACTCAACAGCTGACACTGGAATGGCTTTGCTGCTGGCATCTGCTAAAAGACTAGTGGAAGGTAACATTTAAATCTGAATTCATATTTCCAGAAATCATATGAGCTGCATCTAGTAATAACTTGAATTTTCCTAGAACTGTTCCCACTGTTATAAACTGTGAATGTTTAAGTGTCAGAACAGATATTTGGATGATGAACAATAGCATTTAAAATACTAAACCTCACATTTATAATAATGATGGCTAGCTTGGCATATGTTATAAATGTTTATAACACATTATCCAGGTGAAACTATGTTGAAAGACTGTTGAGGAAATTATCACCAAGTTCTGTTTAAGTTAATTTGCAGTGCAGTGGGCAGAACTCACTAATCACACCAGAAGCTAGATTTCCATCTCCAGAACAAGTGTGGAGATATATTTCATGCTCTCTCCCTACAATGTATTTTCAACACTTGTCAACATTTTAAGTTGTCTGATCTTTGGCCATAAGCAAAATATTTCATGATACAAATGGCAATATAGTACTATTGACCCAAAGTAACCTGTGATTTTGGGTACCTGACATCAGAAACTTTAAAGGGCTGGATACATGGCGAGTAGGTGCTCACCACTTTCTGAAAATCAGGGCCCCTGAAGGTATTCCAGGTTAAGCGCACAAAATTGTAAATCACTTATGAAAAGCTGGGCCATTGGTTTTAGATCCTTAATTTTGACCTCCCTTAAAACTATTGCAAGATTATTGCAAACCTTCCTCCAGAACCATATCATTTTTGTTTTTAAAAAATCCACCATTTCACCACACAAATAAACAAGAATTACCTTGGTTATTACATGAAGCTGCCACATCTTTGTTCAGCACCTGCAGCAGAAGCTCAAATAACAAATGGCCTTTAAGTTCCACAATGTGGCTAAATGGTACTGCTCTAACATTCACATAGAAAAGAGCTTGGAATGGAGAGGGACACAACTAGGCAGTGTAAAGGAACCAGGGGCAGGAAGTGGAAAGCTGCTCCAAGCTGTCCTTGTCTATGAGTATCTGTGAGCCTGCCAGTTTGGGGTAAACGCTTGAAAATGGCACGTTCAGAGTAGGCTGCAAAACAGAGAGCACATTCTGTCCATACTGATGAGTGACACTGAAGTAAGACTTCCCAATAAGTCACAAATTATGTTTCTGATTCTTCCCACTGGTTATCAAGATGCCACAACAAAATAAAAACAGCCCCCTTTACTGCATTTCAGCCACTGGTTCCCCATCAGCCACTGGGTCTAGTTAAGAGATGTTACTTAAAACACCATGCTCTTTACCAAAAGGGTTCTCCTGACCCCAAAAGGATCAGCCACATTACCAGATCAACACATGTGTGGATCTATGAAAAAATACCACACTGCCAGCCAATCCTTTAGTAATTAAACTAAAGGTTTATTATGCAAGGAAAGAAACAAACTATGGGGTTAAAACAATCAGCTACATACAAGTCCATACACATCACAGCCTTGGCAGAATTTGGAGTCTGCAGGCTTGTATAGTTCCTCTGGTATACATCCAGTAGCTGGATAGGCCTTAGTACTTTATTCACAGCTTTGGTTGTAGATCAATAGACCCAGAGGTAGATGTTGACTGAAAGCTGCATAGACTAAAAGGCAAAATGGAGGTTGTCCTGCTGCCTTTTTTGTCCTCTGGCCTTTTCCGTGCAGTTTGTGGAATTTTACAGAAACAAAATGGAGTCCAGAGTCACATGGGCAAATCCTGGTGACTCATCAGGTCTCTTCCTGGGTCTATTGTACCTGAGAGTTTCCTTAATGGGCCATTAAGCAGACAATCTCCCGGAAACACATCACAAGTTGAAATACATATCCATAACTTCCAGTACAAATATGGCACATACACATGAGCACTATAATCATTCTTACCAAATTATAACCTTTCTGTCAGTACCCAACATGGCTTATCTCATATGGATTACAGCAATTATTGATGCTAAATAATATCATAAATAGTCCCCTTAATCCAGACAGTGCCACAGCATCCCTCCAGTTTATCCCATCAATCTCCCCTTTCTCCTCAGCCATCTTCAAGCTACCCCAGGATCTTTCCTCATTAAACCTGTTCTCCCCCATTAACCTGGCTCCCTTAAGCCACCTTTGCTTCCCAACCCCCCCCCCCCCCCCACTAATTAGGAGCTCCAGAGAGACAAGCTCCTGCCCTCGAGACCTGCTTTCACAGCCTGGGGAGCAAAGAGACCATGAGGAGAGATCAGTGACTTGTTCTCCCCTTGAGCTGCACAAAACAGGGCAGCCATGAGTATGGCACAGTTGAGATTTTATTTTTAGGCATGGATAGTTGCACTACCTGTTTTGTAATTCATGGTTAAAATGGGAGAGCTGTGAATGTCTGAGAAGATGGATTTTAGCAACAACACCTCTGTTGGCTAGCTAACGGTAAGTGAGCAGTGCACGTGAGTCATTTTCTTATGTATTCTGCAAATAAAGATAACTTGTTTAATCTATAACCACAGTTAGGGGTTAATTGATAATCTTGGAAAACAGCTGACAAATGCTCACAAAGAAGTCAGTCTCCTTTCCAGGAAGAGGTGAAAATCATAGGCTGACCTTTTTTAAATAACATAAACATTGAATATTATTCTCCTTTAATAACATCAAACCCTGTGCAGTTTTTATTGTGAACTTTACTATTCTGAGCAGGGCTATAGAACAGTGTGGTACTTTTTTTGCAAGGGCATACATATGCAGATCAAAGTCTGGGAGAGACTCTATGGCTATGTCTACATCTTTTTTTTTAATTCAAACTTGTTAATCTGAACTAAAAAAGTCCAAGGTTAGTCCAAACTAACCCTGGGCTAGTTTGGACTAACCACAGCTTTTTAGTTCAAACTAGCAGCGCATCCTAGTTCAAACTGATTTTTTAGTTCAAACTAGGATGCACGGCTAGTTCAAACTAGCCAATAGTCCTTGTCTACATTGCACCTAGTTTGAACTAAAGTTCGAACTAAGCGCTTACTCCAGGCTAACCAGGCAAATTTTATTAGTTTGGACTAAGCTTTGCCTAGTTCAAATAAGAAATTTCTTACTTTGACCTAAGCAAAAGCTAGCACAGACATGGGCTAAATTAGTCCAGACTAAGCTTGCTTAGTCCAGATTAATTGGCTACTGTAGACATAGCCTAGGGGGCAATGGTCTTTCTGTGTTAACTGGAGCATGATTAAAGTCCTCAGCACAGCAGGGCTAGATTCAAATAGGATACTAAGCAAGAAAGAAGGAGGAGCAAAGGCTATTAATTAAAACAGTTTCTTTCTATTCTTAATTATTATTTAACATTTATGTTGTAGTAATGCCTTAAGGCCACATTTTAGCATCTTGTTCCTCCATCTTGAGACACAAATTTCTCTGTATTTTTCATTTCAGGTTGTCAGATTGCAGTTTCCCCAGACACTGAATATTTTGCTGCTGACTGGATTGGTGATGAAGTCACAGGGGCTACCCTTGGTATCATTGGAATGGGAAGGATTGGGTATAAGATTGCACAGAGGTCAAAAGCTTTTGAAATGAAAATTCTGTATCACAACAGGAACCAAAGGTAAAAATAATCTTGATCCCCCCCCCTTTAAAGCAGAATATATTTTTCACTTATTTATCATTACACAGTTAATATTTTTCTAAAACAGGCCCTCCTTTTTCTAGGGACTGTGTAGTTGTGATATTTTCATTCAGAGAGAAAGGATAATCTTTGATGATAGCAAAGAATTGGAAAGTAGGCAGGAGAGGACAAGATTTTAAGAAAAGGTTGCCTTAAGTTAGATGTTTAAAGCCATGTTTATGGACTTAGACATTTTCTTTAAGTCTTATCTTTATTGGTAGCTTGCTACAGAGATGATCAGCAGCGTTAAAACAAAGGCCTATACCTGGTTTTGTTTGGTTTTGATGTATAAAGGTCTGATTTTTTTCAATTTCTTTACTAATCTTTTTAAATTGGAAATTCAGATCTTCCCTGAAATTCTGCAGATGACTGGAGGACTAGAAAGATTATGACATTAAAAGAGAATGAAAGATGAATAATTGAGAGGTGATTACATTTTTACTCAATTGGTTTAAAACATTTTTTGGTGATATCCTGATCCCATTGACATCAGTGGGAGGTTTTCTATTGATTTCACAGGAATCAGGATTTCATCCTTTCTTTGTAATACTACTCTACTCAAATGCCTGAGAAACAGATGGGAGAAAGGAGATCTTTGTTATTAAAATTTAGCACTTCTGCCCCTTTGGCTAAGAGGTGAAAATGTGTAACACACATTTGAGACCTTTAGTCTTTTCTACAGTGGGAGTGCGTCTACACTAGAAACCTAAGTCAACCTGTATCAGCTCAGCTTAGAGTCACTATGGTAATTAATGTGGTGGTGCACGTCCACACTACCCTCCTTGAGTCAGTGGTATATATCCTCACCTGGAGTGCTTCCATAGGCCTAACAAGGGCACTATGGGGAGCTGATAGCCTGGCCTCTCAGCTCTGCTAGCATCTCCATCCTGGCTAAGGGGAGCCAGGATGGAGATGCTAGCAGAGCTGA
>ML682005.1:40869718-41148458 GCA_007922195.1 Podocnemis expansa
CTCTCAGCTCCCCATACTGCCCCTCTTAGGCCTATGGAAGCACCCCCTACTCCCCATCAGGAGTGGAGGGTAGCTGCCCAGGGCTTCTTGCCCCAGAGACTGGGGTCTAGATATCTCAATTCCTTGGCCCCCTTCATGATCCTAGGAGCAGCTGGGAGCAGAAGAAAAAGCCCAGCTCGCAAGGGGATTGGAGAAAGTTCTGTTCTAGCTGTACTGCTTTCTTGTCAATTTCATGGCTCCTGCTGTAAAACTGAGAAGACAGCCAATAGCCTATATAAGGGACACAGGCTATGTCTACATTAGCAAATTAGTTCAGACTAAGCAAACTTAGTCCGAACTAATTTGAAAATTGTCTACACTAGGCTTTGCCTAGTTTGAACTAAAAAAATTTTTACTTCGAACCAAGCAAATCTCAGTTCAAACTAGTTAGTTCAGCTGGCTAGTCCGAGCTAACTGCTTAGTTCAAACTAATTTGCATTTTTAGTTTGAACTAGCCGAATGGAGACATGCTAGTTCAAACTAAATAAGTTTGAACTAGTGATTAGTTCAAACTAAGCACAGTTTTTTAGTTCAAACTAACTTTTAGTTCAAACTAGCCAGGCTTTTTTAGTTCAAACTAAAAAGTTAGTTTGAACTAGAAGAAGCGCAGCTAGTTCAAACTAAAAGTTAGTTTGAACTAAAAGAACACACTTAGTTCAAATTAACTTTTGAACTACTTAGTTCAGACTAACCAAGTCTGAACCAAGATTTTAGGTGAAGACATAGCCACAGTGTCTACAGATTCCAGAGAAGTAGCCCTGTTAGAGTCAGCAAAACAAAGAGTCCTGTGGCACTTTTAAAGACCAACAAATATATTTATTGCATGAGCTTTCGTGGGTACAATCCCACTTTATGAGATGCATGAAATGGAAAATGGAGCAAGTTACCTGAATATATACATACAGAGAAGGATGGGTTGCAACCTCAGTTCAAACAGTTCCAGCATCTGGTAGTCTATCTAAGCTAAGTAAACAAGCTGTTTTGATTCAAACAGTATGGAAGAGGGAAGCAAGAGCTGTAAGCAAGAGCTGAGAACACTGAATGGCCTTTAATACACCAATATAAGCTTTCATGGAGGGGGAGTTATTTTGCTGCCTATGTAGTAGGGCATTTTCAGTGGCAGGAAGAAGACTGTAGTGTAGACAGTGACACAATTAGGAAGACATAAGCTATCTTATGTCAACCTAACTGTAGTGTAGACAAGCTATACAATTTCAGTCATCAATAGCCAGCTGCTGCCATCGCTACTCCTGTGCAAATGCCTAGTGTATTTCTGGTATAGTGACAGAGCTGCTATAACCCATGATTTTCATCACTGCAGCCTCATCCCTTTTGAAACGGTGGTTGGTGGCACTGGTGCTAATTTCACCTTGTTGTGGTTTTGCCTGTCTGCAGTAGGGGCTTGAAGCAGTTCAGTTATGCTATTAGCTAGCTTCAAATTACTATAATTGGGGCAAATTCAAATGCAAATGAGGTCAGACATTTCAAAAAAATAAAAAAAATAAAAACAGAGAAGACCACAGATGACATTGCTAATATTTCTAAATAGGAAAACCTGAGCAGAAAAAATGACTAGGGGAGTAAATCAAAACAAACAAATGGTAGGCCTCCTTTTATAATTCATAAAGAGCCAAAGAGCCACCCAAAAAAAGCAGAAACCCATTTTTTAATTTCCTCTACAGATGTCTATTAACTTCATGCTGCCAGTTTAGGTTCTATTCATCTTCCCAGGTTGCTGGAAAGCTTAATTTTTGTTTGTAAGCAATTTGAGATCCTTGCAGAAGCTACAATAGAAGTGAAAAAATATTATTTTGAAGAAACTTTAAAATAATTTTATTTTTATCAAAGGTTAAAATATGTGTATGTAGCTATTCAAGTACTGTAGCACATGTCTGTGCTGGGTGACATCCAGATAAAAACCCTGAAAACTTCAGAGCAGTTTTTTTCAATTCCTGTCTCACTGGCTCCCTGAATATTGACTTACACAGCAGGAGAAAATAATGTAACAATCCATGTGTTAGAAAAAACACTTAATGAACCATGACACCACAGTTACAGGGTTTTGTCTGTATACATCATCTTTTTGTAGCCTCCATTTTTATCTCATTCTTTAGTTTTTACTTCTTCACCTTCACTCACAAGTTTAAGAAGTTTTTCAAAAGCACTTAGTGGATTGAGGAGTACAGATCTCATTGAAAGTCAATGGGACTTGTGTTCCTGATTTTTACAGGTGCATATGAAAATCTATTCTTTAGTTCTCAAACTACAACAGGGAAAGTTTATAAAGAATAGGATTGATAGTCATTTAATAATACTCCACTGTAAAAAGTTTAAGCTAAAAATCTCTCTATGTCAGAATCATGGAGCATAATTGAACAGTCCTACTTGCCCAAGGAACTCTTTTGCCACTTTCATCCTTCATAAAAAAGGTATATGAAGGCTCCATCTTCCCTGTGTAAAAACCAAGATAACTGAGGTGCTGGAGAATCATTTTGTTGAAGGATGGTCAAGAGATCAGAACCACTCATAATGGCATATGTGCCACTGAAAACAAATGCAGAAACCATACTTCTATTACCTCTGCTCTGCCACACAGTTTACTTTCCTGTAGAAATTAAACCACAAGTGGCTGTTAAATCCATTCCTCCTTTATGACTGTGAACTCTGCTGAAAGCACATCACTGGTCAATTTAGTTACCAATGATACTGGGGAGCACTGCCCGGCATCAGTAAATTTACTGACAGTCAGCTTAAAAAAGGCACAATTTTAACGGTCAGTAAATCCATAAATAAATTAAAATATCAGTAAAATGGGTAGAAATAAAACCTATTGTATTCTGACAGTTGTCATTCAGAATCACTTCTTGTATTACAAAACTACACTGATCATGACTTTATCATTTCTGTTATTGCACATACCCAAAGAACCCAAGTGATCAATTAACTATAGCTAAAACAATTGCATAATTCCAAATTCCTGTGTATAGAATATCACAAGTGAGTAGACACTTTTGTGGCATTATTATATTGTCTATGCTGTTTTTAATGATGTCAGTAAAAAAAAAAATTAAATCTTTATGGTAGGAAAAACTAAAACACAAGGTCAGCAGCCCTGCTGAAGAAGAAATTTTCCTAGTTGTAGTTTGAGAACTAAAGTATCTGTGGGAGTAACATAATGTAGAAGTGTAATATTTCCATGACCAAGACATCCTATAATGTAACGTGATTCTTATTTCTCCATCAGAACAGAGGAAGAGGAACAGGCTGTTGGTGCCATTTACTGTAAAAAGATAGACGACTTGCTCCAGCAGTCAGATTTCGTGATGCTGGTTGTGAACCTGACACCACAGACAAACAAACTGATTGGGAAAAAGGAGCTGGAACTGATGAAACCCACTGCAACTCTCATTAACATCAGCAGAGGTAGGGCACAGTGTAGTGGTTTGACTGCACAATAGTTACCAACCCGTACCAAAGATTCTGAGGCTCACGAGGCTATGTCTACACTGCAGGGTAAGCCCAGGGTTAGGAGGACCTGAGTTAATAGAACCTGGGTTTCTTAACTCAGGGGCTTGAGAGTCTATGCTCATTTGTAACCCCAGGTTAAAAACTGCTGAACCTTGGATGTCATCCTGCAGCGTCAACACCTACACTGGCTGGGAGCAGGGGCTGCCAACCGGGAGCAGCAGGGTCAGGAGCTGGATCTAGCTCAGGAGCTGGGGCCACCAGTCACTGGTGGCAGGGGCTGAGAATGTGGATGGGGGTGAGTGGGAGCACAGTAGGGGGTATGAGCCTGGGCCTGTGCCCTGAATGGGGTTTTGAGGCAGGTATGCTCCTGATAGTGTCTTCATTGCAAAGCAGTAGGACTTGAACCCAAAGTCACAGCTTCCCTCAAGCTCAGACCCTCCACTTTTGGGCTGAGTGTCCTGGGACCTTAGGTCCAAGTCCTTGGCAGTGTTCCCTGTAAGCTGCGCACTCGCGCGGGTGCGCAGCTGCTGTCACTGACCTGCCCACACATCAGTGTTGGCCAAACATGGCCAGCAGCCGCTGCCCTGAGCCAGTTGGAACTTTCATTCTGCCAGCTGGCAGGGAGCTGCTTCAGGCTGGGGGAGTTAAGCCTGTCATGTAGCTCCACAGCCAGCAGCTCAGAAAAGGGGTGGGAAGGAGGAGCAGGTTGGCAGTGGAGAGCTCAGAGAGGTGGGGACTGTGGAGGAGAGAGCATGGGGCAGCAGTCAACAGCTCAGAGAAGATGGGGAACAGTTGGGCAGCTCAGGGAAGTGATGGGGGGTATCTTAGAACAGAAAGTAACTTCAGAGAATGAAGGCAGTGAGGGAAGTGATTGAGGGGATCAGGGAGGAGACAAGCTGTAAAGGACTCCCATCTATAGCGGCAGACCCACAATTTGTGTAAGTGTCTGACTTGTGAACAACAAGTACATGATCATGATTTTGAGAAAAAGCAGCTGTCACTCACAACAGGCAAATTAACACAGAACAAGATCTGAACATTTGTGAAGCTTTACTATGCTGTACATGTAAGTATAGCTGCACCAGATCAAATCATTCCTACCCATTTAATCTAAATATCCTGACTCTGAAAGATAAGTTTACATATACTTTAGAGGACAATTAACAATTTATTCCTATTCTTTATTTTCTTTCTATGTTGTCATCTTCTAAATCATCACCATATTTTGCTTCTCAATTAGTGTCCACAGCACTTTACAAATTTAGGGGCACCTCATGCACTCCCTTTACAAGTATGGTGGTCAGGAAAACAGGTTAAAAAGTCTTCCATCATATCACAGGGAGAAGGAATAAACCAAGGAAGAATCCTACTCCTTCTTGCCGGCTCTACAGAAACCTTTAGATCGAACTCTGGACAGTTAAACAAGGAGTTTTGTGGCACTTTTAAAGACTAGCACACTTATCACTGTGACAAATAAATGTGTTAGTATTTAAAAGTGCCACAAGGCTCCTTGTTTGTTTTGCTGAACTAGACTACCACGGCTCTTTGGAACTCTGGATAGTTGAGGCTTCTCAGAGACCCTGAGGCCTTGGGACCAGGGATGAGCTATTTCCCATAGCATCCTCCCCCTTCCAAATTATTTTATACAGATTCCTATTCTACAAAACCAAACCTGTTTTGAAAGACAAGTGTTGGGCTATGCAATGAGTAAGAAAGAGCTTCCCAGTACAATTGAGTTGTTATGGGAGACAGAAGCAATGTTCCCTCTAAGCTGATGATGCAACTGAGCAAGTTACGGATGCACTTGGGGAGCCGATGGGCAGCAGCCCAGGGGCCCAGCCCCAGACAGGGAACTGGGAGGGAACTTTCTCAGCTGCATCCATAAGTTGCTCAGCTGCATCATCAGCTTAGAGCAGGGATCAGCAACACAGGCTCAGTGAGCCGCCTGTGGCTCACTGAGCGTCCCCTTCTGGCTCCATGGAAGTCTCTTCCAGGGAGCCAGCTGTGCCAGAGGACTCACGGCTTGCCCCCTCTGCTGGCACAACTGCATGAGCCAGAGCTGGCAAAGTGGCTGCACCATGGTTCCCTAGCACTGGTGGGGGGTGTGCGGGCAGCACACGCTCCCTCCCTCCCTCTGCTGGTGGCCTACCAGCAAGCTGTCCCTCCCAAAAGTGGCCAGGGGAGAGCTGCGGCTTGTGGGGGGCAGGGCCCTGGAACGGGCCCTCCATGGTGTTCATGCCACTTCGACCTGGCCACCCTGGGGCCGAACAGGCCTGATCCATGGCCTGGGGCGGCCAGGTCAAAGTGGCCTGAACTCCATGGAGAGGCCATTCTAGGGCCCCACCTCTGCAAGCTGCAGCTCTCCCACAGCCACTTTTGGGAGGGTCGGCCGGGTGGCAGGCAGGGCCCCTTTACTCTGCCCCACCAGTGGAGGGAAGGAGGGAGGGCGTACACACTGCCCATGCACCCCCCCCCCGCCCCCAGCCAGCACTAGGGGGCTGCGGCACAGCCAATGGGCTGGCTTTGGCTCATGTGGTTGGAGGTGGAGGGGGGAATGGCTCTTCTCCCCTTCTTGATTGCCATCCCCTGGCTTAGAGGGAACGTTGGACTCCTGGGTTAACCCAATTTGTGTGTAGACAGAAGGCAGGTTACACTTATACTTAAATTCAAACTCTGAGCTTATATTCCTAGAGGTTTATTTACCATCTACAAGGGATTTGTTCAAATTAAGGCCTTTTGGTTTGCATATGCTGGGGAAAGAGAGAGAGCAGAGAGGTTTGTGAACCAGTACAGTACTGCTCATTTGAGGATGGTGGCTGGGTAGGAAAACTACAAGAACTAATTGGAATAGCAGATGACACTGCTGCTGGGCTTGAACCTATCGTGACCTTAAGCTGTCTGGATGTCTCTCACGCAAAGGAAGAATTTTCCAAAGTTTTATTAAACTGGCTGTTTTGCTTTTTTGCTTTAAGTGACTGAAAATGTTTCTGCTTCTGAAAAGTTTGGCAGATGGTTTTTACAGCCTAGTAATTCACATAAGATTCCAATATGCAGATGTGGCATGCATGTAGTCTTCTATAAAGCATATGAGTTGAACAATGTACACAACTCTTATGAATAGGCAGTATACAGTTGATTATGTTCGTATCTGCTCACTTCCTTACTTTTAAGTGCCTGGGTATTGTAAATGATGGGGTAAGTGACAACATCGTTCTTACCTAGAAACCTTAACGGCTTTCTACAATGAAGTTTCTGAAATACACACTACAGTATAAATTTCTACAATGCAGTACTTTTCATGTACTTTATATACACTATTAGATGTATACAGTAAAAGAACTGTTACAGATGTGTGTTCCATTCAGTTAGTTACGGTTGCTGAAATAACCAGAATTTAGAATTTCCTGACTGGTCCATTAGTCTCTTAACCATAACTCCATTCATCATCTGCATTGAGAGGGTAAATTTATCTCACTGCTTTGCTCAATATTTGTTCCTCAGATTCTGGTTCTCTCTACATGTCTCCCATTGTAAGATCAAATTAACAATTTGAAAACATCAATTGTTTGTTTTATGTAAAATAACTAACAACATTTATCCACTGCCCTGGGATGTTTGGATGATTGGTTAATGTTTCTAAAGCACTTTGAAGAGGAACAACCTGATATTAATGTTCAATAATATTTTGTTAATCTTTTAAACAAGAACTCTTGTGTTTGAGCTTAAATCCACTTGCACTTTAATTTTTAACATTAAAATCCCTTCCCTAGATTAGTAAATAATGAAGTTTTCCCTTTATACTTTGTTTCTTTTCATCCTAACATTAACTGTACATAGCACTAAGAATGTATACTGTTATTTCAACCAAGGCCCAGTAGTAGACCAAGATGCACTGGTGGAAGCTCTTCAGACTGGTGTTATCAAGGCTGCAGCCTTGGATGTCACTTACCCTGAACCACTACCCAGGTAAACAACTGCATCCATTTATCAAAAAATATTTGAAATGACTGAGAACAAGAAATAAAGATTCAAAAAGGCAGAGCAGGTGGGGATTTGGCAGTGGTTAGAGATTGGCAGGGCTGCCTTCTGAATTAGAAGGTAGCTTGCTTTCATGTTATGCACTGTGATTGGGAGCATCCCAGAATTCACTGCCTTACAAGTTCAAACACAAGAGGCAGTAAATAGCAGGTGGGCAGTACGTGTACCAAGCTAAGCCCTTTGCCTCCCCGGAGAATCACAGCATGAAGCAGCAACTTCTGAAGTTCCAAACTCTTTACCTGAAGAAAACACCAGTCCTTGGTCAAGAGAATGATGTTAATGGGTAGACACAGCCTCAGCAGTGGTGGCTCATATAATCTTCAGAAACCTCAATTTTCCCCTTCCCTCTTGGTCTTGTCTCCTCCTTATGTTACTCATTTTACTGAAGGTCTGCAGGTCTCTTAATAATTAAAAAAACACATGACATTGTGCAGTTTTAACGTTACATTCATTAATCATTACCCATCTTCCATGACATAATATGGTTATATTAACACTACTTTTTCTCTATGTCCTCCGATGCCCTCCTTTTTGTACTTCTTTGTCCTCCTTTCCATGCTTTGGTATCTGGCAACCCTACAGCCCATGTGAGTTTAGAGCATTAAACAAATGTGGAGGGGATGCCCCTTATCTCAGTCATGTAGGTAAACCCCACGGCATAGGGCCTTTACGGGCTTAATCCTTTCCTTCAATATGTGGAACAGATTGCTCCTATTACAGGACATCAGTTTCTATGCTTCAGCAAAGGAGTGATGTAAAACCTTAAAACATTCCATTTGCTTGCAAAGCATACTGAACTCGAGTTAGCAAAGATCTTACGGAGATACATACCATTGATGTTAATGAGCTTTAAACAAGTGCCTACCTTTAAGAACATGCTTAAATGCTTTGCTAAAGCAAGCCCTTTATTAATTAGGATGAACGCCAGTAGCTGTCTTAACCACACCTTTCTTTTTCTACTTTTTTGGCAGAGATCATCCATTATTAAAACTAAAGAATATCATCATAACTCCTCACCTCGGCACTAAAACAGACAAGACCGCTCACATGATAACAGAGGAAGCAGTTGCAAATATACTGGCAGCTCTTAATGGTCTCCATATCCCCAATGAAGTGCTTCCCTAACTGAGATATACTAAAGGACATCCCAGCTGTAAAAGAACACTATTCTGAACTTTCTTACAGGAATGAAGACTCGTTACTAGAGATGTATGAAACCTTTGATTTGAACCTCAACCTAATCCTTGAATTTGGTTTGCAAATAAATAGTAACAATAGGTCTTATATAGCATTTTTCATTGGTAGATCTCAGAGTGCTCTGTATCATCTGGGTTTGTTTAGGCTAGAAAAGAGGAGACTGAGATGGGACATAATAATGGTTTTAAGTACCTAAGAGGTTGTCATGAGGAGGACAGAGAAAAATTGTTCTCCTTAACTGCCAATGATAGAACAAGAAGCAATGGGCTTAAATTACAGCAAGGGAGGTTCAGGTTGGACATTAGGGAAAAATTCCTAACTGTCCAGGGTGATTAACCACTAGAATAATTTACATAAGCAGGTCGCAGAATCTCCATCATTTGGAAGTATTTAAGAGCAGATTAAACAAGCACCTGCCAGGGATGGTTTATAAGAGTACTTGGTCCTGCCACGAGTACAGGGGACTGGACTTGATGACCTCCCATGATCCTTTCCAGTTTCAATGATATTATGCGTCTTCTACATATCAATAACGATATTTGATACAGATATGAAAATATTGGCCAATACCCTCATGCTCAAATTACTGAAATATGTCTCATAATTCAGTGTTGTCCATATTTAATTAACACAAAGAGGTTTTGTGCTACTCTACAGAAGATTAAAAACTCAGTTTTTTATTTAATTCATAATTCAAGAGTCCCAAAAGCCCTCACCCATATCATATCTAAGGAGACTATGAGACCTTGGGCTATGGCTACACTAGGAAAAGTTAGTTCAAATTTGCTAATTAAAACTAATAAGTTTGATTTTAGTTTGAACTAAACTCGAACTTCTTAGTTCGAACTAACAACATGGACTAATTAAAACTAACATTAGTCTACTTTGTTAATTTGAACTAAGTTCACACTAAGGGTTAATCCTGGTCTACATAGTACTTAGTCTGAACTAACAACCAAACTAAGGGCTTAATTCAAACTTACCGGCAGGTCTTACTAGTTTGAACTAAGGAATTCCTTAGTTTGAACTAAGGAATTCCTTAGTTTGAACTAATGAAAGCCTACTGTAGATAGGTACTAAATTAGTTTGAATTAAACCTCCTTAATTCAAACTAGCTTGGAAGTGTAGACATACCCTTTGTCTACACCAGCCTTCTTTTTTGTCATTATATCAATTTGACCTTGGCAAAATATTGATTATAATACTGATCCCCAAAACACCTTAGTGCTGATTATTAAAACATCAGATTCTTCTGCCTCATTTAGACATTGGCTAGAAATATCCCCTCTTCTCAGTCCTGTTAGCTCTTGTGATTGAACCTCTCACAGAGCAATTTAGAAGCAGTAAACAAACCAAAGGCATACAAATTGTTCAGACAGAAGTTGCACTACATTCAGCTGATTTGCTTACTTTTTTTATATACTCAAGTCATCTAGTCCACACCTGCAACACCAGAGTAAAGTATATGGTTAAATTCAATTTTCCAAAACCCCTGACATCCTGCTGTGTGAAAAAGCCATACAAGACATTTTCATTTAAACAAGCTCCAGGATGAATAAAATAATTTACAGTGAAAGTCCCTTCAAACCTCAAAAAATGCATCCATATTCCATATCACTCACTTAACCCATTCAACCAGGCTTTATATAGGCAGATTAAGTTAACAGAGCAATGTGAATAGTCCTCTTCAAGATGAATAGTCCACTGTGTCTGGAATACCAAATGTATTCATATAATTTATCATCCTGATTTTTCCACATATGCATACAATTTTTTAAATTAAATTACTCTGACAAACTAAGAAACTAAAAACTGACCTAAAGAATTTTGGAAACAAAGAAAACTCTATGAAAATGCAGCAAACTTTGCACCAGTAACCGTGGCATTACCCTCAATATATATATGCCATTCCCTCCTTACATCACTCTGTCTGGATACACAGAAACATAAATAAATTCTGGGGCAAGGCCTATGTAACAAGGGCCAGATTAATGCAGGGGCTTAAAGGGCTGAATGAAGCCTCGGGCCCCAGCCTAAAAGGGGGTCTCAGGCTCCAGCCACTAAAGCCCCTATCTGATTCCCCTCCCCCTGCTCTGCTCAGTGCCAGCAAGACTCAAGGTGGGGGGTGGGGGTGGGATCAGAGACCGAGCTCACCCCTCCCACCTTAACCCTGTGCTCATTGGTCTGCCCCTGGAGGTGGGGCAAGCATGCATGTGGTTGCTCTGCCCAGAGGGTGAGGTACAGCCTCTGTGCCAGCCTCCCGAGCAGCACTGATTGGGAGCTCCACATACCCACAGCAGCACTGGCCACGGCCCCATCCCCACTCCCTTCCCTGCCTCCCAGCAGCCTGCCCACCCCCCAGCAGGGAACCACTGCAATGGAGGGGCCCAGTGGGATCAGCATCCTCACCCCCCCACTCCCGATATGGTCCTATGTGCGACTGGAGGTAGAGTACTTCAGGGTCTGTTACCACAAGACCTGACACTCTGCCTCCTATGGATAAATCTGGGCAATAGGATTTCAACTTCTGTAAAAACAGAAAACCTCCCAACAACTTGTTTTGAGTACTGAGGTAAAAATCGGTGGGTTACTCTTCAGTAACTGTCCTTCTTCGAGATGGGCTGCTCGGATCCATTCAGTAATAGGTGTCTCCGTGCGGGAGTGCCAGATTGGTCGGAAAAACTTGTCCTAGCCTGTCAGAAGAAGGGAGCCACCCGCGGCTATATATACGGCCGCCTCCCCACCCCCTCCTCAGTTCCTGAGAGTCACCAACTCCAGATGCGGGGATGGAGGGGAGGGACCTGAATGGATCCGAGCAGCCCATCTTGAAGAAGGACGGTTACCAAAGAGTAACCCACCGTTCTTCTTCGAGCACTGCTCGGATGCATTCAGTAATAGGTGACCACTAGTCATGCTGAAAGGACGCGGGTGGAGTTGGTACTTCTGCCTACAGCACAGCAACAAGCCCTGTAAGGCAGAAGCCCCGCAGCAAGGCGCTCGCCAAAGACAAGAAGCAAACAGGCCTTGGCGGCCCCGAAAAAGCAAGGGCTGAGGGTCAACCAGAACAGGGAAAACCTGTACCTGCCGAAGCAAAGCGCATACGCAGGTTGGTGAAGTCACCAGAGCTGGAGAAAAGGGGCACAACCTAAGAAGACAGGTTACACGGCTGCCCCGCCCAGGAGGAGAAACGTGGAACATGATCGATAGACTACAATGTCTGGCCTACATCGTGTCACGTGGCCTCGAAGGAGAACACTGAAAACTGGCCGACGAGACCAGCCATCTGGTCGCGTCTCACATGAGAACAAAGGAAGGGCAGACATAGAACACCAAAGGCTTTGCAGGAGCCATGTAGTCATGGACTGAGCTGGTGACTACTGAGTACACGAGGAGGAACAAGGGAATGGCCAAGCCTCTTATGTAGGATGCAGCCAAGCAAGCCGTCTGGCCAAAGACAAAGGAAGAGTACAAAGCTGCGAGGTGGACTCGAGCGACTGAGGAGGCCGTGGGACACTAGCTGCTACGTATAGAGTCGAGCCAAGCAGGATGGCTTTACAGCATGCTAATTCGCGACCTGGTAGCACTGGAGCACAGATATAGCTAAGCTGGCACCACGACTGGGCTCTCGCAGAAGAGAGGCCCCAGAAAGGTACTGACCGCATGGTGGCCTGAGGCAATATTGGCAAAAACGACAGCCTACTACTGGCCGTGGGAAGCTAGGAAGTAAGGTATGGGCCCCATAGGTCTAAGCTACTGGGTTTCCCTCAAAGCTCTCACTGAGTGTGAGGGGAAGGGAGAAAGGGGGGGATGACAGAGAACTCTACGCCATCTAGACAGCCCCTCAGAGACCGAGAAATTGAAGGAGAGTCGAGAAGGACTGCAACCGCAGTACGTAAGGTGCATTCCTGAGTGAGGATGCTACCACTTTGCCAAGTCAGGCTACCAGGACGGAAAACTCTTCAATACATGGATAGTGAAGAACTCCGCTGTCAAGGAAGGGTCCTTCTTCAGCTAGAGAGTGGACCGTAACAAGGTGGCAGGTGCCACGTCTAACAGTCACCTCAGGATCAGAAAACCTAATGAAGTTTTCTCCCCAGGGAGAGCCCACGAACGAATAAAGGGGGTATAGCCCCAAACTGTTACATGTTGTACAGGCTGAGTTCTGTGTGTCACACCATCATAATGGCCATGGGAGTAAGCAGGTCCTTAAGGAGGGAAAAAGAGAACCACAGAAGTGTCCGGCATCGCCAATGTGTGTGGGGAGAATGCTGTAGCCTGAAGGGGCTACATGTGGCGTAATGGGTGGGTCCCCCTGGGGCCCAAACCCAGGCCCTTCGGCCTCACAAGCAGTGGCGCTGACCTAGTAAGCCATCTAACCACCCATGTATTCTGCTGTGCCGTAGGCAACCGTCCAGTGGGTGGAGGTACTGAGGTGGGAGCCACAAGGGAGGCACTCTAAGGGATAGGCCTTAGGCATTTTTCCCATCTATGATACACGGTGAGGTATTTCCCTTCAGGGTTGAAAAAGGGGTGATCCTGGCCATACTTTGGGAAGGTTGGGGAAGCATGGACTACCTCTGAGGCAGTAACCCAAGTCGAGGGTTCCAAGATGAGCCCCTGGTTCCCACAAGATAACCATAGGGCAGAGACGGAAACCCATACAAGGGGATAGGGGCCATACCAAGGCCCCGGGCAGGTGTAAAAACCCCCTGTAAAGGTTTCTTCCCCACAAAGTAGCCATCCAGGTAGCCGAATACCACACAGATGTGTTCCCTTAAAGCGCAGAGAAGGTTCTTGGTCACAGAGCAGAAGACGGTGGTGTGACCCGGGACATCCCTTCCCCTTCCCCTAACCCGGATCAAGGGGGCCTACCTGGGACACGTGTCATGGCCACAGGCAAAGTCCTGTTGCGAATAGGCTTTGGATGTGCACATCTCAGAGCCCTGCCACAGCTGAGCTACAATGAGATGCGTCTTCATCCCTCGACAAGGGGTTAGGGGTAGAAGAGGGATGGCTTTCGTCCTCCAGGAAAAATGCTGCTCAAGGGGGGGGGGGGTTTGGTGGTGACCAACATAATTGGAATACCGGCACCATAGGTGGGCGTCCTACGCTGTCAGCCCCAGCGTCCTGATGGAAGCTTTGGTCCTGCAATTGAGGGAGGGAGAGGACGGGGGATGGGGGGGTGGGTGGGGGATCGAGGTGGTTCCCCACAAACCTATCTTCCCTATGGGGAAAAAGGGGAACAAGGACACCGCAGGGGCCCCTTACACCCCAAGGGTAAAGAGGGTAATGGTCGGGGGACTCCTCCCTGGGGAGGGGTGACCGAAGGCCCTCTTTCTGCCATGAATGAGGCGAAAGGAGAAAGAGGAGAAGTTGTCCCGCCCAGGGAAGCTAAGTTGGGGGGGTGGGTCTGGGAGGGAGAAGGCCAAGATACTTGGCTTCTCCTCAGAGATCCCAGGCCGTACCCATCATGGAGAGGGTCTCCAGAGGGAACAGGACGTTTCCCTCAAAAGGCAAGTCCAGGACCAGCTGCTGAGCATTAGGAGGCGCTCTAGCCTCCCTGAGCCATGCTACCCTATGGAGGGTAACAGCCGAGGTCATGGTGCGAGCTGCAATGTCCACTGCATCATGGGCGGAGAGAAGGAGGTGCTGAAATATTGTGTTGCCTTCCTCCAAGAAGGCATCATACTCCTCCCTGGCCTCTGGTGGGAGCATATTCCTAAATCTCCCGAGGGATTCCCAGACATCCAGCAAGTACCTACTGGTTATAGCCTGGCTGTTTGCCACCTGCAGTTGAAAAGCCGACGAGGAGTACACCTTGCGGCCTAACAAATCCAGTTCCCTGACCTCTTTGGAGCCAGGGAGGGGGTCCCTGGGGGGTTCTCTGGCCCCCATTGCCATTTGGATCACATCCCTGGGGGGCAATGGGTGGCCAGCGAAGGAGGGGTAATCCAATTTGGGTATCCAATATTTCATGTTCGCTGTATCCGAAACTGGAGGGACAGAACTTGGGGACTTTGCCACTGGGAGCGTGCAATGTCCCACACGCTCGGGTGGGGCGGAAGTGCTAAAGGCACTGTGGAGGAAAATGCTGGTCTGAACAGGGTATTGGGAGGGGGGTTTAGAGGTTCCACCTCCATACCTAAGTGGGCTGTGGCCTGGCGCAGCAGATCAAAGTGCGCCAGAAGGTTGCCCATGAAGGCCTCCAGTATCGGGGACAGCATGGTACCGGGAGTCTGCCACGGAAGGGGGGAGTGCCCTCAGGAGATCATTCTTGTGGTCGAAATCAGAAGGGTGACGGAGCCGATGTGCAGCGCCGGGGTTGTTTGGAGCCCCTAGAAGGTCCCTCTTCCAGACTGGAGCCAGGGGACAGGGATCAGGATTCCTGGCCTGGTGCCATCGGCAGGGTGGAAGGCAGGGGGCTGGACGGCAAGGGTGAGCGTCCCATGTGAACCCAGGCCTTTGAAATGAAGGCCGGTTTCCCCGTCTGATTGGGAGTGGGGCAGGTGGGGTAGGGAGGAGCAGCAGGGCTCATGCTGCCTCCACCGCTTCTGTGGTAGACAAGACAAGAAGCGACCCCTCATGAGTCGCAGGCAAGTCCTCACTAGGGGAGGGTTCCCGTTCTCTCGGTACTGGACTTCACGATGCCAAGGGTGGGGTCAGCCAGTGCCAAGGTGATGTCGGCACCGGTGAGGCTGGGCTGTACTGAGCCGTCGGCACCAGGGATGACACGGTGCAGTGCCAAGGCAAGCCCTGTGCCAACGGTGCCGGGCTGGCTGAGGACAACCTCGATTAGTGCCGAGGTGCCGGGTAGGCGCTGCGGTGCCAGAGTCGGCACCAAGGTGGTGCCGCGGCAGCGGCCACCGGTGGCATGGTGCCACATAGGCTCCGATGCCAAGCTGGGTCTCGGTGCTGGGTTCTCACCCGAGGCTTTGGGTGAAGGGTGCCGAGCCGCCTCCAAGGCTAGGGCACGGCATCACTGTTCCCTCTTCTTAATTGTTTGGGTTTAAAGGAGAGACAAATGGAACATGCTGAGACCATGTGGTCCTTGCCCAGGCACCTGAAGCACTTCCCATGGGGGTCGTCCTGGGGAAAGGCCTTGCCACACTTGGCACAGGGTTTAAACCCCAGCATCGTCGACGCGATGTTCTGGTCCGGTGTTGGGCTCTCGCAGTCGGATTAGATCCACAAAGGAGATGTGCCCTGCTGGACGGTGAATCCAATGACGAGACAGGCTGCTTGCGATTAGCAAGGAGTGGACATTCCAGATCTGACACGCAAGGCGGAAGAAATAAAACTGAGGAGAGGGCGGGGAGGCGGCTGCATATATAGCCGTGGGTGGTGCGAAGGGTGGTGGCTGCCTCCCCTCTTCTGACAGGCTAGGACAAGTTTTTCTGACCAATCTGGCGCTCTGGCTTGGAGACATCTATTACTGAACGCATCTGAGCAGCGCTCAAAAAAGAAGTATATTTTACTATCGGACATTAGAGCGAAACCCTATGCTAAATCAATGGTTTTCATTAATCAGCAGTTTTTACTTACAGTACAGAACCATAGAACCATAGGGTTGGAAGGGACCTCATGAGGTCATCTAGTCCAACCCCCTGCCAAAAAAAGCAGGACCAGTCCCATTAAATTATCCCAGGTAGAGTTTTATCCAGCCAGGCCTTAAACATCTCCAAAGACAGAGATTCCACCACCTCCCTAGGTAGCCCATTCCAGTGCTTTACCACCCTCCTAGTAAGAAAGTTTTTCCTAATATCCAGCCTCGACCTCCCCAGCTGCAACTTGAAACTGTTGCTCCTTGTTCCATCCTCTTACTACTGAGAACAGCCGAGCTCCATCCCCCGTGGAGCATTCCTTCAGGTAATTGAAGGTTGCTATCAAATCCCCCCTCAGTCTTCCCTTCTGCAGCCTAAATAAGCCTAGTTCCTTTAGTCTCTCTTCATAGGTTTTGTGCTCCAGCCCCTTGATCATTTTTGTTGCCCTCTGCTGGACTCTTTCTAATTTGTCTACATCCTTTTTGTAGTGGGCAGCCCAAAACTGGACACAGTATTCCAGATGTGGCCTCACTAGTGCCAAATAGAGGGGAATGATCACATCCCTCGATCTGCTGGCAATGCTTGTTCTGATGCAGCCCAGTATGCCACTGGCCTTTTTGACAGTAAGAGCACACTGTTGATTCATACCCAGCTTCCCATCCACCAGGACCCCCAAACAGGTCTTGGTTTACATCATACAAAAAAGAAGCATTTTGCAAAAACAATGGTTACATATGCTACTATACTTTTGTAAAAACTCTGTTGTATACCCTCTACTTTGTAACATCAAAGATTAATTCAATGTGTCTTCAATCTGACCAGAACCTATATTGTCTGCATTGCTCCCACGTATGTCGCTGGCTGGGGGGGGACCCGGGGCACAGGCCCAAACCTCACCCCCGGCCCGCCGGCCATGCTCCGCAGCCACCAGGCCATGCCCTCTGGCCAAGGACATGGCCCTGCACTGCCGTGCCGCTGTAAGTGGCTAGGCCCCGCATCCCCGGCTGGGATTGGGGCCGCTGCCAGCACACGCGGCTGGGCCCAGGACTGCCCGCCGCGGCCGCGAGCGGCTGGGCCCCAGATCCCTGGCCGGGGACGGGGCCAGAAGAGGCCACAGGAGGCTGGGCCCCCTATTTTTAGGGGGCGAGTGTTCCAGGACCCCTAAAAGCAGAAAATGGAGCCGGAATGCTGCATTCCAGGACCCATCATTTAAAACAGCAGGCACAAGAACACAGCGTTCCGGCTCCATTTTCTATTTTTAGATAAAACAACTACTAGTTTACTGATCAGATTATAATACTAAGTGAGAACATGGCCAATCCTGACAGAATCACAATACAAATGAGTCAGGAGAGACCAGAAGGAAATAAAAGGTAAAATATGCATGCTAGCCTAATATTTCTACTTAAACTAACCTCATAGCCCAAACAAGTTCATTCTCAAAACAGGGCTGTAACTAGACTTTTTGTCACCTGGGGCAAGCAGCCCCAAAGGCAACCCCCCTCCCGACACCAGGCCCCATTCAGTGCAGGACCTGATCCAACACTATGCTGCTGCCAGACGATGGTGCAGAGCTGGAATCTGTCCCCAGCCACCAACAACCATCAGCATAAAGCTCGATCTGTCCCCTGCCACCACTGGGGGGCCTTCCCACCAGTGCCCCTCCTCAACTGCTGGGCCTACCCCACCAGTGGGCCCATCCTAGGGTGGCAGCAAAGGAATGGAGCATACCCAGTGGTTAAAGTATAATTTGACTGGCCCAAGAACTCACCTAATCTCTGGGCCACCTTCCTGTATTGTCCAAGCTCCCTTTATGCATGGGCGCGCCTCAGCGCAGGTAGGCATTTGCAACTGCTTCTCAGTACCATATGCATCAGTTATTGCTCCATAAAAATATTTATAATTTTATATTGCATTTATGTCTATATTAATCATTGTCAAACTAGCAAACACTGCATAACACAATAAGTATTGTGATTAACAACATGATGATTAAATAAAATGTGATATAAAATTGAACACAATGCAACACAGTGATATGTGGTATGTAATTGAACACAATGCATAAGCAGAAACAATTGAGTCAAACAAAAACACAAAACTGTATTTATTGGTTGCAGTAAAACAGTGGGTTTTATAGTACAGTCTACCGGAAAAGGGGTAAGGCGGGCACAGAGCCAATCATAATTCAGGGTCGGGGGCTGTATACCTTATATGTCTGGTGTGGGGGAAAAATCTAACTCTGGCCCTCAACTTCAGAAAGAGGCACACCAGAGCCTCCCCAACGAAGCAGACCCATTCCCAGCCGAGACTCCAATGAGCAGAGAACGAGGTGTGGCTCAGAGTTTATTATTCAGCTGAATAACAAAAGGAACTGCATCAGAGGGCAGCAAAGAGAAGCTAACCTCTCTGAGCAAGAACCCCCAGTATAGGGGTTACAGGTCACATATACCTTCTAACATGCAAAATACAATATACATAATACAACAAGCTCATGCATAATACAACAAGTTACATCATGCCTAAAATCCGTACATGGTATTACTAATTTTAATATGCAGGTTACATAATTAGATTATAATTAATAGGCAGCATATAGTTAGCCCGCCTCTGTTGTTGTTTACAGCTTATTTGAGTAACAGTTACTGTCCTTGACCAATGAGAGTGGCCAGACTCCTGTGACCCCTCAGCTACCTAGCCCCTGCCAACCTATTTACCAGACTAGGGTGATAACTTCCCAGCAGGGTCCAGACAGGAGGGATTGTCTTATAATCAACCTTTGTGGATTACCTCTTGTATCCATAGAAACAGTCTATCTTTTTATCAATCTAAACCCCTAGCTCTCCTGACTTATGCCTTAATAAACTTGTCTAAGCAAACACAGAGCCTTGGACACAGAACTTCCAGACCAAACTTACTCCATCTTTAAACTTCCTTTACAATACACTTTTTGAGGTGGCTGGGAGGGCACAAAGGGATCACCTTTGCCCAAAAAAGTAGGGGCTGTGGGGGGGTTTTGAGACAAAGAAAAGCTCTTGGGAAGATTTGAGGTTTTTGGCCTGGTACTTCTCCACCTGGAAACAAGTTCAAGCAAGATCTGGGCACTGCCTGCCCTCAGGCAGAGACTGGCTATGCAAACATCTAACAACTGAACACCTTGAGACAGGGCCCTAAGGGGCAGGGCTCTGGGTGAATGGTTTTACAGGGCACCAAAACTATGCTCACACAGATAGGTCTTGGCAGCAAAGAAGTTGAGGGTACTGTGCTCTGTTCGTCTCCAGACAGGAGCTTGTGTTAGCCTGACAGGTTAAGTATTCCCCTGCCAGGAACTTAGTGATTTGCACCTCTCAGCCACTCTTAAAGTTTCTTATTGTGTAAGCTGCCCAGGGGGCATGCAAATCGCTAAGTGTCAGAGTCTGCTCTCAGCTCGGGGGGGGCCCCCCCCCCCCCTTGCTGAGACACATCCTCCATCCGGCAGGAATTTTTAAAATACATGATTTTGACTGGCTTTTTACTTACAGGGGTTAAAGTATGCTGGAACACCCCAGAACACCCTGTTTTTAGGGGGAAGCATTCCAGGGCCACTAAAAACAGAAGAATATTACATTAATACTACATTTTCTCAATATGTCCTCCTTTTTGTACTTCCCTGTCTTCCTTTCCATGCTTTGGTATCTGGTAACCCTACTCCTGTCTCTGTTCCAGGGGAAGAGAGGATGGCAAGTTGAATCTCCCTAAGTACAAGGTATCAGGGCTCAGGGGAGGGAAAGGGAAGCTAAGAAGTGGGGAGGGTGGCAGGTCACCCAGGGGGCCCCAGGCCTGGCATGGTGCCCCAGAGGACAAATCAGGGCCAGGGCAAAGGGGGAAGGCCTGGCAGAGAGACAGTTTGGGGTGAGAATCTGAGCAATACTGGGGGGTGAGTCAGACTCCCAGATGGGACAATAGCTGCCCAGCTGCAGTGGTATGGGCCATGGGGTGGGGAAGTGGGTGGCTTTGGGGCAGTAGGGGGTGGGGGGAACAGGTGCTTTAGAAGAAATGGGGGGTGGACTGTTTTGTGCTGGGCTGGGGTGGGGGGGTAGCTAGGAGGGCCTAGCTGGGGGCAATAGACTTTGAGGGTGGATTTGAGCCAGGTAGGGCACTGAGTTATGGGGTGGTTTTGGGGGCAATAGCAGGGGGCTGTTTTGGGCCAAGAGGGAGAAGTAACTCCCAGCTCCCTGTAATAGCTGGGAGAAGAGGATAGTAGGTTTTTGAGTTGGGGGCAGGGGGAGGGGGGCTGGAGCTGCTTTGGTTGTGTGAAGCTCTCTGGAAAACGCTGGACTGCAGGTTGCTGGCTGTACCATGGATGGGCTGAAAAGGTGAGAAGCAAGTGCCAGCCTCCCTATGGTGGGTCTCTGGAGTGTTTGAAATAACTCAGGTTTCCAGCAGAACTTTCATAAGAATAATTTTTAAAAATTGTTTAAAAAATTACCTGTTCATAAAAATAAATACTGTGCAATATAAGTCCTCCTGGGATGTGACACTATGGGAAATGAGACAGGGCTGGGGGAAGATGCTGTAGGGAGGGTGGGGGGAGGAGGATGAAGAGGGCAAGTGCATTGGGTGGGTGTGTAGGAGAGGAATGATGGGTTGCTGGTGGGTGGAGTCAGGGGCGTTGCTGGTGCTGGGCACTCTGGGGCACGTGCCCCGAACCCCAGTGCCAGTGCCCTGGCTGTCCGTGGCCACGGCAGCCCCGTCCCCTGCCAGGGATCCGGGGCCTGGCCATCAGCGGCTGCGGTGGTCCCGTCCCCTGCCAGGGATGTGGGGCCTAACTGCCCATGGTGGTGCCTGGCCCTGTCCCCAGCCGGGGGCGGGGCCAGGGGTGGGGCCTGGGCCCATGGCCCGGGTCCCTCCCCCAGCCAGTGACGCCCCTGGGTGGAGCGGTTGGAGAAGTGAGTGATGGATGGAGCCATGGCAGCTGGTATCTGGGGGAGACATAGAGGGATGGCCGGGCTGGTTATAAAGTCATAGTCCCATATAAAGAGTCTTTCAAAAGGCATCAATTTCTTGAAATAACTGATGTTCCTCTGTGGCTGGCCTATAGATTTGAGCAATGGGGTTACATCATGCCATTGACAGCTAGCAGGGCAGATCCTTCTGTTCTCCTTCGAGTGCTGCGCACATCATTCAGTTACAGGTGTCTACGTGCCGCAGCACACGGTAGCTCGGAAAGTCTTTAGTGTTATCCTGTCAGGTTAGGGCGCATGGCCAACGCTCCCTCCACGCCACGACTGCAGCTAAATAGGTGACTGTGACCCTGACCCTCCCAGTTCCTTTTTCTGCCATCAGTGTCAGTTTGTATCAGTGTTACTTTGGAAAATGCAAGGGCCTGTCTTTTCACGCGAAACTCAAAATGCCAGGTTTAAAGCCATGCTTAACATGCTGCAAGGCTTTCCCGATGGACGACCCACACGAGAAATGCCTCACTTGTTTGGGTGAGTCCCACCTTACAGCAGACTGCCCCATTTGCCGATCCTTCAAATGATGGACTTGGCTGGAAAGGAAGTGTCACCTCCACCTAATTTCGGGGACCAGAGCCGCTCCGCTCGAAAGCGGCCGAGTCACCAGTGCTCCGCCGGATCCTTGATTGGCCTGGGCTCAAGATCCCCGCCGATCTCCAGTACCGGGCTCAAAATCTAGACCCACTATGGTACCTCCTCGGCACCGACCTTGCCGGTCTCCCAGTAGCCTTCCAGCCACCCCAGGTAGGGCTCTGGCTCAGGCACCGGCTCACCAAGGGCATTTAAACCCAGCTTCAGTGCAGAATAAGAAGAAACGGGCCACAGCGGCACCGCCTCCCTCAGCACCGCTGGATATGGCACCGCCCACAAGTCTGGCACTGCCATCGAGCCCAGTACAACTGGACTCGGCACCGTTGCCGATAACGCCACTTCCGGTGCTGCCACGTCCAGTACCGTCGGACTCAGCACCGACAGCACCTGCACTGATACCAGTACCGTTGCAGGCCTCTTCACCCCTCTCCGAACCGGCACCGTCAAACCCAGTGCCAGGCCCAGGTTCTACAGCTCTGCCTCATCGCTCCTCTGAGGAACTTTTGGTACTGGACTGCCGGCTGTCAGGGGGGAGGTCATCTAGATCGTTCTTGGAAGACCCCATTCTTTCTCCTCAGGAGGAGCACCTGAGAAAGCAGGCCTGGAAAAGTTCTGTGTCACCGAACTCAAGGGGAAGGCACCCATCAGGGGAGGCACCTGCTCCTCTCATGATGCCTTTGCCACCGTTGAGGTCTCCGCGCAATGAATGGACTCTCGACTGGCTGAACGTGACAGCAGATGATACCTCTTTCCGCTATGCCCACTCGCCAGCACCAGAGTCTTCGGATTTCTCCAACGATGAGCGAGACCCTGATTCTACCCAATGAAGCAGATCAAGGGCCTCATCATCTTCATCACCCGACGAGCGCTTAATTGAAATGTCTGCTGACCACCAAGGGGATCCTTGCGTCAAGCAGGACCTTATCCGCTGCATGGCGGCAAACCTGAAGCTCAGGCTAGGGGTGATTCAAGTGGAAGATGATTCTCTCTTTGACGCGTGCCGTAGAGCCCCGCTGGCTAAGGTCGCAATCCCCTTGCGTGCCAGGGTGTTCCACATCATCCAGGAACATTGGCAAATGCCTTCCTCAATCCCACCAGTGTCCAAAGTAGCGGATAAGAAGTATTCTGTCTCCCCAAAAGGATTCCCCTCCCTGTTTCATCACCTGGCCCCAGGATCCCTGGTGCTTGATGCAGTTAACCAAAGGGAGAGACAAGGTCAATCTAGCACCATGCCCAAGAACAGAGAGGCGAGGAGGCTTGACCTGTTGGGCAGGAAAGTTTACTCCTCTGCTGCCCTCTAGCTGTGCATCTCAAATCATTCAACGGTGATGATGTGCTGCATCTTCAACCTGTAGGAAGTGCTACAAAATCTCTGCTCAGCCATCTCCGAGGATCGCCTGAGAGACTTTGAGGCAGTGCTGGATGATGGAGAGAGAGCGTCCAGGGATGTGCTTGTCGCAACTTGGGATGCAGTGGACACAGCAGCACGTACAATGGCATCGGCAGTGGTGATGCACCATTGGTCTGGCTCTAGAACTCCAGTTTCTCCATGCAGATCCAACTGATTATCCAGGACCTTCCCTTCAAGGGTCCCGACCTCTTTGCACCTTCCACAGACATGAAGCTGCATGATGTGAAGGACTCGAGGGCTACACTGAGGTCCCTCAGGATCTACACCCCTCAACCTGTTAGGTGCTCCTTGAGGTCGCACCAGCTACAACAGCAGTTACAGCAACTGAAACAACAGCTGCAACTGTAGACCCAGTTTCCGAGATCTCTCCAGTTTCCCCAGTGCAACCTCGGGGACCTGGACAAGGGTAAAGGCCTATCAGGTAAAGGGGGTAAGCTGGGCACCTCACAGTCAGGCCAGCACGGACGGGGTCGGACTGTTCGTCAGGCTGCAAACAGCATTTTTGATGGTTCCACCGAGAGCAGCGCTCCACACAATGTTCCCTCTAAGACCCACCAGCAGCTGAGCAACTCCTGTTGCTCGCTGCGCGGGGCCCCCCACCCCCTGTGCGGGCCCGATCCTGGTGGCCCCCCCCTGCTTACCTTGCATGGCCCTGCCACAGCTCCTGGGCCAGAGAAGAACTAACGGAGCATGCTCAGATATTCTGGGCATGCTCCGTTAGAGCTTCTGTGGACGGGAGTTTTAATAACTCCCTGCCCCACAGGAGCTGTGAGCAGGGCCTCTGGCTGCCGGCCCTGTGCGGGGGGGCTTGGCGGGCGGCCGCGCAGCTTAAAGGGAACAGTACTCCACAACCCCCCACTGCCTCCGCCACTTCGCTCCATGATGGACCCAGGTCACATCAGACCAGTGGGTCCTCGACACAGTGGCCAGAGAATACCACATCCAATTCCTCTCAACCCCACGGGACAGAAAACTGCCTCCTCCCATAATCCCAGAGAACCCAGATCCGGTAGGCAAGCTCGAGGCCGAATGCCAGAAGTTACTCTCCTTCGGAGCCATCGAAAAGGTTCCCAAGAGCGAACGCAGCAAAGGGTTCTCCTTCCCGCTACTTCCTGGTCCCCAAACCCAACGGGGCCCTATGGCCCATTCTAGATCTCAGAGCTTAACAAAACATAAAATAAAATTCTGCATGGTCTCCCTACCACAGATCATCCCCTCCTTGTCCCCAGGAGTGTGGTTTGCAGCCCTCAACCTAACAGACGCTTACTTCTACATAGCCATTCGACCCTACCACAGGTGGTTTCTCAGGATTGTAGTGGCACGACGCCATTACCAGTTCACCACCCTCCACTTCAGGTTATCGCTAGCCCCCAGGGTGTTCACAAGGTGTGTCGCACCAGTTGCAGCATTCCTACGCAGGACGGGTGTAAGAATCTATCCCTACCTAGACGACTGGCTCATAGTGGGCAAGTCAAGTCGACAAGTACAAGACCACATCAACATGGTAATGAACCTGTGCAAGTTTCTGGGCTTCTGCGTGAACTTGGAGAAGGCCAAGCTTTGTTCCACTCAGCACATAGAGTTCATTGGGGCACGCTTAAATGCCCGGCAAGGCACCGCATCCTTGCCCCTGTCAAGATTTCGGTCCATGTGCACCATCATCATGGAGCACCAGGCACCGAGGCTGACCACAGTGGGCAGATGCATGCAGCTCCTGGGGCACATGGCAGCAGCCGCGTCGGTAATCTGAACAGCCTGCCTGCGGATGCAACCGTTCCAGCTCTGGTTCGTCACAAGCTTCCAACCAGAAAGGGACCACCTAGACAAGATAATCTCGGTACCCCTGTATGCTCTGGAGTCCCTTCACATGTGGAGGGACCCCAACTTCGTGATGGGGGCAATTCCGTTCAGGGAGTCCAAGCCCTCAGTGACCCTGATAATGGATGCCTCTAACTTGGGATGGGGTGCCCACCTGTTCAGGGGCCTCTCCACGCAAGGTGTTTGGAACTCCGAGGACAGCCTCCTCCGCATAAACGTGAAGGAGCTCAAGGCCATCAGACTGGCCTGCATGCTGCATGACCTACCTAGACCAGATCCAGGACAGGGTGGTCCAAATCCTTTCAGACAACACAACAGCCATGTTCTACACAAACCGTCAAGGGGTAGTCTGCTCCTCAGCACTATGCGAGGAAGCAACCAAGCTTTGGCAACTAGCAATAGACCATCACTTCACACCAACTGCCGCCCATCTTCCTGGGGTGGACAATGGCATAGTGGATCCACTCAGCAGAAAGCCACTGGCAAATCATGAGTGGTCCCTCCACAACGAGGTCTTCTCCCTGCTGACAACCAGATGGGGAACCCCTCAGATCGATCTCTTTGCCACGGCACAGAGCCACAAATGCCCTCGGTTCTGCTCCCTCTGAGGTCGGGAGAAAGGTTGTCTCAGTGATGCCTTCCTCCTCAATTGGTCGGGAGCCCTATTGTATGCCTTCCTGCCAATTCCCTTGATTCACTGGGTGCTCCTGAAGGCCCTCGCGGACGAGGCACTCATCATCCTGATAGCCCCGGACTGGCCCAGGCAACACTGGTTCCTTCTCCTTCAAGACATGTCAGTGAGGACCCCCCTCCGCCTCCCATGGTGGGCAGACCTTCTGACACATGACTCGGGATGCCTTCGGCACCCAAACCCAGGCCTGCTGCGCCTGACAGCCTGGATGCTCTCTGGCGCAGCGAGCAAGAGAGACACTGCTTGGATAGGGTTAAAAAGGTTCTGGCTGGTAGCAGAAAACCGTCCACCAGGTCCACCTACATGGCAAAATGGAATCACTTCTCCACTTGGTACCGTGATAAAGACATAGACCCTACCTCCGCACCAATTCAGGCAATTTTAAATTACCTTCTTGACCTAAGGGAGAAAGGCCTATCCCTGTCCTCATTGAAAGTCTATTTGGCAGTAATCTCAGGCTTTCACCAAAGAGTAGATGGAGCTCCAGTCTTTTCACACCCCATCTGCCATAGATTCATGAAAGGAGTGGAAAAACTTTTTCATCAGATCCATAACCCCAGCCCACAGTGGGATTTGAACGTTCTGCTGTGAGCTCTGACAGAACCGCCTTACGAGCCCTTGGACTCAGCCACCCTGCTTGTGCTGTCCTGGAAGGTGGATTTCCTGTAGCTGTTACCTCAGCCAGAAGAGTCTCAGAGTTATGAGCTCTATCCTCTGAACCTCCATATACTGTTTTCTTCCCAGACAAGGTGGTCCTGCGTCACCACCCCTCGTTCTTGCCCAAGGTTGTCGCCCCCTTCCACGTGAATCAAGAAATCTGCCTGTTGGTCTTCTATCCAGACCCTCAGGTGACAGAAAACCGGAGACGGTGGCACAGCCTGGATGTGAGGAGAGCTCTCTTAATCTATATTGAGCGCACATGATCTTTCCGCAAGACCTCCCAACTGTTCGTGGCGGTCGCGGAACACATGAGAGATTCTCCAGTATCCTCCCAATGCATCTCCAAATGGATTGTGAACTTTATTAAAGACTGCTGAAGGGGTTAGCATGAGTCACCAGACTCCATTTTGAGTCCTGAGACACCATTTCAGGGACCCAGGGTAGTCACATCTCACCTGTCCTCACCATCTCCGGGTCAGTCACATGGGCCCAGAAGCATCAGATGAGGTGATGCACCATATTAGGAAACAACCCTTCCCTGACCAGGTGAGGTGACCAGTGTAAGGGAGGTTTAAAGATGGAGTAAGTTTGGTCTGGAAGTTCTGTGCCAGAGACTGTTGTGTTTGCTTAGACAAGTTTAGTTAGTCAGGGGAGCTAGGGGGTTTAGATTGATAGGAAGTTAGACTGCTTCTATAGATACATGAGGTAATCCACAAAGGTTTATTATGAGACAATCACTCCTGTCTGGGCCCTGATGGGAAGCTATTACCCTAGCACGTCTCTCTGAGTCTTTCTGGACCTTTGATGACTCGACTAGATCTTCTCAGTACTGGTCCTTCGTTCAGGTCTGAATTCTCTTGTTCCCTGATGGTTTCATTACCATGTGTTGAAGATGTCGGATCTGTCAGGGAAGGCATGCCAGAATCTACCTCAACTTCCACGGCGTTGGAACTTTCCGGAATAAGTCGTAGATCCCGTTGATTATGTCGAAATGTGTCCCCTTGATCTGTGTGGACCATGGAAGACCATGGATGCAGCTGTTTTTTAATAGTACCTCTTTGTTCCCAGGTACTAGAGGAGTGATTCCTCAGGCACACTCTATCACCTGGGTTAAGGGATGAAAGATCACGAGCCCTCCTATCAAAATAATATTTCTGCTTCCACTTCTGGTTTTCTTTCATCTTCCGAATGTTAGCATTGTTCCTAGATTGCAGCAATTTATCAATAATAGGTAAATTAGATCCGATCCTTCTTCCCATTAACAGCTGAGCTGGAGAAAAGCCATTCTCCAGGGGTGTACTTCGGTAGACCAGCAATGCTGTATATAGATCACCTCCACTTTCAAAAGTCTTTTTTATCAGATTCTTTACTGTCTGTATAGACCTTTCCACCAGTCCGTTTGATTGGGGATAATTTGGACTGGAGGTTTCATGATGAAAATCCCAATCTGAGGCAAACTGCCTGAATTCTGCACTTGAAAATTGTGGCCCATTGTCGCTGAAGACCTCATCAGGAATTCCATGTCTGGAGAAAATTCCTTTCATGCCTGTGATCACTGAATTACTATTAGTACTGTTCTGTGTGCATATTTCTGGATATAAAGAGTAATAATCAGTGACTATTAAGTAATCCTTGGAATGCCAGGTAAATAAATCCACACCTACCTTCTCATAAGGTCTCTGTGGAACAGGATGGGGTCTCTGTGTCTCTGCCTGTTGGCATGGCCTGTATTTCAAGCATGAAAAGCAGTTTTTTACCACACTGGTAATGTCGTGACTGATCCGTGGCCAATACATGAACCCTCGTGCTTGTTCTTTGCACTTCTCAATTCCTAAGTGACCTTCATGAATCTTCTGTAACATTTCTTTTCAGAGGCTTGATGGAATTACAACCTTACCACCTTTGAAAATCACCCCATCTACCACAGTCAGTTCATGTCTGCAGTTCCAATAGTCTCTTATACTTAGAGACCAGCTGCTTATAATTTCAGGCCATCCTTTAATTATCACCTCTTTGAAGTGTCCCAATGATTCATCTTTCTCATTCTCTTCTCTTATGCGTTGCAGTCTTCTGCTAGTTATGGGATTTGCACTCACAATCATATCTACATAGGCTTGCACTTCTCTTTCCAGTGTCTTCTCAGGTACCATGGGTGCTACTGCTCTGGAAAGTGCATCTGCTGTGAACATAAATTTGCCTGGTGTATAGGTCACCATCTTGAAATTCAAAGTCATTATATACATCCAGTGCCTCCTCCCCAGCAACATGCAAAATATAGATGATTTCTGATTTTCATCTTTGTTCTGCGCTCCAATGGCAGACAAATACAACAGAAATCACTGCTTAAACTTTAGCCAGTTTTCTGCAACATTCAAGCAGTTGTGTGGCACTTTAAGACTAACAGATTTATTTTTTGCATGAGCTTTCGTGGGAGAAGATCCCACTTCCTCAGCTGTTACTTTATGACCTGATCCTATGTTTTACACCCCCTTGCATTTAGTTTCATTCCTTTCTGTAAGTTCACCCATCTTCGAAGCATCTGAGGAAGTGGGATCTTCTCCCAAGAAAGCTCATGCAAAAAATAAATCTGTTAGTCTTAAAGTGCCACACAACTCCTTGTTGTTTTATCCAGGTATGTACCTGGGAGCAGCCATGTTAGATCTTCTCTGGGGCATGTCTCCCAATTTACGCAACATTGGCCCATGCTAGGGAGTGTCTTTAAATTCACAGCCTTCTACAAGCATATCACTACAAGGCGGAGCCACAGTACTTGGGCCCGGTGTCGGGCTTGACGGTAGCGGGTTGGAAAAGGGTGAAGAGGTGCACGACAGTACCGGTACCAGTGTAACCTGCTAGGGTGGGCTCAAATTCACTCAATTGCCCCTCTCCAGTGCCTCACAGAGAAAACCCCTGATGAAAGCAACTGGAGAGCCAGGATCCAGTTGTCAAAAGGACTCACAGCGAAGACTGCTCAGAGTTCCCATCCCTCATTAAACTACCACTCAACATAAACATACAATGAACTTTATTAACTAACTAAACACACCTTATCCTAAGGAACCATAATACATTTAAACAAAACAGTAAGAAACCCAAGAGTCCCAAAGTTCAGGTGGAGTCACCCTTATCTCAATTGCAGTCATTTAAGTCCTTGGGGCTTGAATGCAGAACGAAAGCAATCCTCATCCTCTCTAGCTGCAGGAATCTTCAGGCAGATGCCATGCAGTCCTTTCTTCCTCCTGTGCAGCCAGCACCATGCAATCAGGTCACTGGCCATCCAGCTCTCAGTTCCACTGCAGACAACTCCCCTGCAAAGCAGTCGAAAGCTGGGAGAAAACATCCTGCAGTCCACTCCTGCTCAGCTCCTTTCACTGAGTCCCTTAGCCAATGTCCTCCGCAGCTCTCTGTTTGCTCCTCTCCAGGCTTCTCTTCTCAGGCTTCTCCCTGGGCATGCACTTCCAGCTCAACAATAAAACTTGTGGGGCATGCTCAGTGTGCTTCCTCACCTTCTTACCAGAAGTTTCTGGTTTCTGGGCTCCAAAATCTGCCCAGCAACGTAACCCAGCCATAAGGGTCCCTAAAAGAGATTGCACCTATTTAGGCACATGGGTTACACCAGCACGGGTGTTGTTGGTGCCGGGTCCAACAGTACCGGAAGTGACGGCACTGGAAGCGGTGGTATTGGCAACGGTGCTGGGTCCAACGGTCCCGGGCTTGATGGCAGTACCGGGCTTAGCGGCGGTACCACAAGAGGCAGTACTGTGTCCAGCAGAGCTGAAAGGGGCGGTGCCGCTATGGTCTGCTTCTTCCTTTCTGCACCTGGGCCGGGTTTGAATGCCTTTGGTGGGTCGGTGCCTGAGCCTGTGCCCTACTCTGGGCAGCTGGGAGGCTACCGGAAGACCAGCGAGGTCGGTGCTGAGGCGGTACCGTAGCAGGCTAAGATTTCGGGCCCGGTACCAGTGGCCGGTGGGGATCCTGAGCCCGGGCCAAGCTAGGCTCCAGCGGAGCGCTAGTGGCTCAGCCGCCTTCAGGTGGCGTGGCTCCATTCCCCGAAATCGAGAGGAGACAGCGCTCTCTTTCCAGCCAAGTCCTTTGCTTGAAGGATCGGCAAATGGAGCACTCCGCAGCAAGATGGGACTCACCCAGGCAAGTGAGGCATTTCTCGGGCGGGTCGTCCATTGGAAAAGCCTTGCAGCATCCTAAGCACGGCTTGAAACATGGCATTTCAAGTTTCACGCGAAAGACAGGCACTTGTGTTTCGCAAGATAACGCTGATCCGAACCGATGAGGATGGCAGATAAAGGAACTGGGAGGGTCAGGGTTACGGTCACCTATATAGTCGTGGTCGCGGCGTGGAGGGGGCGTTGGCTGTGAGCCATGACCTGACAGGCTAACGCTAAAGACTTTCCAAGCTACCGTGTGCTGTGGCACGTAGATACCTGTAACTGAATGTATGTGAGCAGTGCTCGACGGAGAATGGTGGGTTACTTACCAGTAACTGTTTTTCTTCGAGATGGACTGCTCACACACATTCAGTTACAGATGTCTATGTGCTGAAGCGTACGGTAGCTCACAGAGTCTTTAGCCTTAGCCTGTCAGGTCGGGGCACGCAGCCAATGCCCTCTCTGTGCCGCGGCCATGGCTATATAGGTGACCATGACCCTGACCCTTCCACAGTCTCTTATACCTTGGCCAGCTCTGTTAGCGGGGCCAGTGGGAGGGGCCTGAATGTATGTGAGCAGCTCATCTCGAAGGACAGTTACTGGTAAGCAACCCACCGTTCTTCTTCAAGTGCTGCTCACATCATTCAGTTACAGGTGACTGCTAGCCATACCCAAGGATGATGGGAGGAGTTACAGTCTGCCCACACTGAGTACAGCTCTGCCCAACATGGTGTCCTTTCTAGTCTGTTGGGCAATGGCATAGTGCATCGTGAAAGCAGGTACCGACGACCACAAAGCTGCCCTGCAGATCTCTTGGATTGGGACTTTGGCAAGGAAGGCCACTGACAACACTTGGGCCCCGGTGGAATGGGCTCTAACAGTCCCAGGAAGGAGTGTATTTGACCTTCCATAGCAGTCTTTGATACATTTCACTACCCACTTGGAGATGCACTGAGAGGACACTGGGAGACCTCATTTGAGCTCGGCAACCGCCATAAAAAGTTGGGAGGTTTTGCGGAGTGAACACGTGCACTCGATGTATGTTAAGAGCGCTCTCCTCACATCCAGGGTATGCGCCTCCTCTGGCTCTCCGTAACCTGAGGATCTGGATAGAATACTGGCAAACAAATCTCCTGATTAAGGTGAAAGGGAGTAGCCACCTTAGGGAGGAAGGATGGGTGGTGCTGCAGGACCACTTTGTCAGGGAAGAACCTTGTATATGAGGCTTTTGAGGAAAAGGCCCTCATTTCTGAAACCCTTCTAGCAGAGCTGATTGCTACTAAGAAGGCCACCTTCCAAGAAAGGACCAGTAGGGTGCATGAGTCTAAGGGTTCATAGGGTGTCTCCGTTAGTGCCTGAAGCACCACATTCAAGTTCCACGGGAGGGTGGGTTAACGGGGGTGTGGAGAGAGTCTTTCGAACCCTTTCAGCAACCTTGTGGAGGTACGATGGGAAAAAACCCGAAGTCCCGTCCACCTTCTCATGGAGGGCTGAGATCGCTGCTAGGTGGCCTCTCAGTGAGGAAAGAGAGAGGCCTTTGTCTCTAAGGTCTACCAGATAGTCCAGGATTAGGTATAGCGGGGCTAGTGCAGGGTCTATACCTTTGTCCTGGGCCCAGATGGAAAACCACTTCCATTTGGCTGTATAGATGGACCTGGTGGATGGTCTTCTGCTATCAACCAGGACCTTCCTAACCCTGTCCGAGCAGAGCTTTTCCCTCTCATTGAGCCAGAGAGTTTCCAGGCTGTTAGGTGCAGGCGACCTGGGTTCGGGTGCTGCAGGCGGCCCAAATCCTGTGTCAAGAGCTCTGCCCACAGGGGGAGGTGGAGTGAGGTCTCTATGGCCAGGTCTTGGAGAAATGGGAGCCAGTGTTGCCTGGGCCAGTCTGGAGCTATTAATATTATGTTTGCTCCCTCCATCCTGACCTTCAGGAAAACCCTGTGTATCAAATGGACCAATGGGAAGGCATACAGCAGAGGGCCTGACCAGCTGCTGAGGAAGGTGTCGTTGATGGACCCTTCCTCCCGACCCCTGAGGAAACGGAATTGCTGACATTTGCAATTCTGCTGTGTCGCAAACAAGTTTATCTAAGGTGTACCCCATTTGTGCACCAGATAGGAGAACACTGTGTTGTGGAGCGACCACTCATGATTCGCTCTGGGCTTTCTGCTGAATGAGTCCGCCAGCCTGTTGTCCACCCCTGGCGGATGGGAGGCCACCAGGGTGAAATTGTATTTTAGGGCTAACTCCCAGAGTTTGCACGCTTCCTTGCAGAGCACTGGGGAGTGGACTCCCCCCTGCTGGTTCGTATCGAACATGGTTGTGGTACTGTCTGTTAGAATCTGAACCAACTTGCCCTGTATGCTGTCCAGGAAGGTCATGCAAGACAGTCTGATGAACTGCAGTTTCTTCACATTTACGTGGAGAAGGCTGTTTGCATGGGACCATAGCCCCTGGGTGGGGAGTCCCCCGGAGACATGGGCCCCCCACCCTGAGTCCGAGGCATCGGTTATCAGAGTCACTGTGGGCATTAGCTCTTTGAAGGGAATACCCCCCATGGAAAACCAGGGGTCCCTCCAAATTTGTAATGTCCCCAGAATATCTTGGGGAACTGACAGTACCTTGGTTAGGGAGTCCCTCCGCAGGTGGAACACTGTGGAGAACCAGATCTGGAGGGGCCTCATTCTCAGGCGTGCTGTCCAAATCAGAGGTGGAGACTGCCATGTGGCTGAGGAGCTGTAGGCAGTGGCGGGCTGTGGTCACCTGGGACTCCTCCAGTTCCATAATGATGGTGCAAATGGACCGAAATCTTGAAGGGGTCAGAGAGGCCATCCCTTTGTGAGCATCTAGGAGGGCTCCTATGAACTCTATAGTTTGGGACAAACAGAGTTTTGACTCTTCTCAATTTATGCAGACCCAGCTACTCACAAAGCTGGCTCACTGCTCTGACATAGAGCTTTACCTGAGACCTCGATTCCCCTAGTATTAGCCATCATCTAAGCAGATGTAGATTTTTATGCCCCACTGGTGCAGGAACGCCACCACTGGTGGCATGCACTTTGTGAACACCCTGAGGGCCAGCGAGAGCCCGAAGGGGAGCAATGTAAACTGGAAGTAATTTCCCTGCCACAATGAACCTTAGGTACTGTCTGTGGCAGGGACCTATTGCTATGTGAAAATAAGCATCTTTGAGGTTGAGGGCTGCGAACCAATACCCTGGAGACAGAGAAGGAACGATCTGTAACAGGGAAAACATACGGAAGTTTATTTTTTTTTATTGTTTGTTTATTTTAGTGTTTGTTTAAGGCTCTGAGATCTAGAATGGGTCAGAGGTCCCCGTTGGGTTTGGGGGCCAGAAAGTATCTGGAATAGAACCCTTTCCCTCGCTCCCGCTTTAGGACCTTTTCTATGGCCCCAAAGGAGAAAAGCTTATCACATTTCGTCTCGAGCAGGCCTTCCAGTTCCCGGTTCCCGCAGTTTGGGTGAGGGGACTGTTTTCTGGTCCAAGGAGTTGAGTGAAACTGAATGCAGTACCCTTTTGCTAACATCTCTAGGATGTGATGTTGGCCCACTGGTGTGTGAAGCGGTGCAGACTGATGGGGACAGATAGGGTCGAGGCTGTGGGTTTGGTGCCCTTGTGGTAACCGTCAAAAATGCTGCTTCCTTCCCAACGAGCAGATGGAACCTTGCCCAAGCCTCCTGGACTGGGAGGCGTGGGACTTCCCACTCTTGCTTGAGCGGGCCTTGTTCTTATCCAAATCCCCAAGGTTACATTGGGGGTATTGGTAGGAGTGATGATAGGAACTCTGCATTTGGATCTGCTGTTTTAGCAGCTGCAACTGCTGTTGCAGGAGCTGATGGGGTTTCAGGGAGCACCTGGAAGGTTGCGAGGTGTACATTCCCAGTGACTGGAGAGTAGCTCTCAAGTCCTTCATACCATGGAGTTTGGTGTCTGTGGACTTGGCAAATAAATCAGGACCCTTGAATGGCAGATCTTGAATGATAAGCTGCATTTGTTGGGACAAGCCCAAGCCCTGAAGCCAGGTGAAGCAACACATCACCACAGCAGAGGCCATGGTGCGTGAGGCTGTGTCCAAAGCATCCCAAGCAGCCATAAGGGCGTCCTTAGAAGCCAAGGCCCCTTCTTCGACCATCACCTCAAAGTCCCTTAGGTGATCCTTAGGGATGAGGTCATGAAAGCCATGGCTTGACAAAGGTTAAGGACATATCTTGTCATAAGGGCCGAATGGTTGGAGATGCACAGCTGTAGAGCTGCCGCAGCATAGACCCTCCTGCCCAGCAAATTGAGCTTTCTAGCCTCCTTATTCTTAGGAGTGGAGCTCCATTGGCCCTGTCTCTCTTTCTGATTGATCCCATCAGCTACCAGTGACCCTGGGGTAGGGTGCTGGAAAAGGAACGCAAACTTGTCCTAAGGCACGTGACATTTGCGATCCACCGCCAGGGGCATCGCTGCCCTGGGGAAGCACCCAGGGCACCGACCCAGGCCACACCCCCTGCCAGGATGCCATGCCCCCTGGCCACAGGCCACGCCCCCAGCTAGGGATGGGGCTGGGAGCGGCCATGAGTGGCTGAGCCCCAGATCCCCGGCTGGGGGTGGGGCTGCCGTGGCCATGGGTGACTAGGCCCTGGATCCCTGGCTGGGGAGAGGGCCAGGAGTGGCCTCTGCGGCCGCAGGCAGCTGAGTCCTGGATCCTTCGCCGGGGATGGGGCTGCCCCAGCCATAGGTGGCCAGGCCCTGGATGCTCCGCTGGGGACAGGGCTGCAGTGGGCAGCTGGGCCCTGGATCTTTCACCAGGGATGGGGCTGCCGTGGCTGGGCCCCAGAACCCCAGCCAGGGATGGGGCCAGGAGTGGCCTCCGTGGCCGTGGGTGGCTGAGTCCTGGATACCCAGCCAGGGATGGGGCCGCCGTGGCCGCAGGCGGCTGAGCCCTGGATCCCCGGCTGGGGATGGGGCTGCTGCAGCCACAGGCGGCTGGGCCCTGGATCTCTGGCCCAATGGGGCCAGAGACCAGGAGAGGCGGGCCCCGCCAGACCCAGGGCACTGGACCCAGGATTCGGGGCATGTACCCTGGGGGTCCAGCACCAGCAATGCACCCATCCACTGCCCTTGACACTGGTGGAATTTAGGTAGGGGTCTGCAATCACTCCCTGGCAATTCTGTATACCCCTTCATGGAGGAGGACAAATACCTTGGCAAGTGGGGCACTATCCCCTATGTCAAAGAGGGGGTTTGTTTCCTCCTGGACCAGCCCAGTTCTATATTCAAATTCACTGCCATGCAGTGGAGTAACTCCTGATGGCCGTAGGAATCCTCCTTATAGGATAGAGGCCTTTGGAAAATACGTTCATCCAGCGAGGAGGACAAAGGGGCCTGAGATCTACTACGCTGACTAGAGTCGGGGTCGGGCTTATCATCTGAAATATCCAAGGAATCTGGAGTCTGAGATGGAGATGATGCCGAATGGTGCCGTGAAGTTGAGCTGTTGTCGGGCGTCATGTCTAGCCAATTATGCAACCAGTCCTTAAAAGAAGTTCTGGTCACGGTATGGCATGAAGGAGAGCAGCCCCTGCTTGGTTGAGGGGTCTTAGCGGTACCAAAGGAGCTGGACCTCAATGTTCATAGCAGGGCCGATAGGGTTGTCTTTCTCCATGGCCTGGGCATCAGGGATGGCTTTCGACGCCATTTTCCAGACCATTCTCTGGCTCCCAAGGCCAGTTTGGGAGGAACGGAGGAGCGGGCAGAGGCCAGGGAGGACAAGATGGACCTCCATCTTCTGGAGCCCTGGGAACATGGTACCAAAAGTTCACAAGACGAGCGCTAAGAGGAGGGACACTCAGAGCAGTCATCGGCCTCATTTTGCGGTGCCAGTGGAGGGCTGGACGGTACCAGGCTTGAAGGAGGTACTGATTCCTGCATCGACCACATTGTGGGTACCAACACCGACATTGTCTTCGACCTGGCCTTCTTCGTCGGTACTGGAGTTGGATCTCAGGACTGAGCTCATGTCCGTATGGGGCCCCGCAGCGTCAACGGTACTGAAGACAGTCCCAGTCCTGTTTCACCATATGGGAGGTTTGGCGACTGAGGCGAATGGTGTCGTGGAGATACCAAAGAGGAAGCCAACCGAGGCTTTGGACTCTGTGCCAGAGGGTGGTGCCGAGACTCCAGTGCAAGAGTTGCTCAGGGTGCCAGCGGAGCACTAGTGGCTCAGGCCGCTTCAAAGGCAGGTGCACTGTTCTCGGCAAGAGTACATAGGCACTGTTCTCTGTTTTTGTGAGTCCTTCATTTAAAGGACTGGCAAATACGGCAGTTCGCAGAGAGGTGTGACTCACCCAGGCATGTGAGGCATTTCTTGTGAGGATCGTCAAGTGGAAAAGCTTTGGAACACGCCAGACATGGTTTTAAGCCTGGCATCTTAATTTCACATGAAGGGAAGACAGGCACTTGCTTCTGCAAGTTTTGGCTGATCCAAAACCATCGCTGAGGGCGGAAAAAGGAACTGGGAGGGTCAGGATCGTGGTCACCTATATAGCCGTGGTCGCAGCACAGAGCGGGCGTTGGCCATGTGCCCTGACCTGACAGGCTAAGGCTAAAGACTCTCTGAGCTACTGTGAGCTGTGGCACATAGACACCTGTAACTGAATGATGTGAGTAGCACTCGAAGAAGAACTCCTTCACTTCATTCTCCTTGTGTCATATGACAGCCACTGACTACTCTCTATTCCTTCCAGTTTTTCTGAAGGCTTGAAACTTTAACTTGTTAAGAGTGACCTAATTCCGAGGTCTGAAGTGGATCAATGGCAAAATTACTAAAGGCAAGCTCTTTGTTGCAGCTCTCAAACATCTGCAGCAGGCAGCTTCAAGAAGGCAATTTTCTTCTGATTGAATGAGTTATAAATCATTCTGCAGCCCAGCAAGCACTATAAACTCACTGGCTGACTGCCTCTCTCATTTCAGGGGCACTTCTGTTGTTGCTGTCCTTGGGCAACTTACTGTAGTAGAATTGTCACCAGAGGCAAGCTCTGTGGTTCCTATTGTTGACTTACTTCAACCATTGAGATTGCAGTATGCAAATAGATTTAGGGAGAAGTGACTTGTCAATGTCACAAGTCCATTCTGTTTTAAAGAAAAAGAACTAATTTGTTCACCCACTTACTAAGACAGAGGTCTCAAATTCAAATCACCACAAGGGCTGCATGAGGATTAGTATGGTAGCCTGAGGGCCGCACCATTGAAACCTTTCCCTACAATGATATTGCAAACATCAGTAATGATCGTGTCATTGTGGGCCGCAGGAAATAGCTTTAGGGGCCACATGTGGCCCACAGGCTGCGTGTTGGAGACCCCTGTACTAAGAGTTAGTTCTGGATTCCCCCAAAGAATCCTGTCTCCTTTCTCACTAGTGCTGAAAGTTAGTAGTTTGCCAAGAGGTGGAGGAGTGAATAAAACCATTGTACAGGTGAACAAGGACACTGCATGCAGAACAGCACACATATCTCAGTGCTAGATATGAATGAGCTTGCATTTTGAGTTCTCGCTGTGAGTTCTTGTAAATACCTGCGATTTGCTGCATTCCTGAGCAAAAACATTACTGGTAGAAATAGTTCAGCAGCCCCTCCTCCTCCTCCCAAACACTAATTCCTAGTCTCTCCTCCTTCTGAGCCCAATTAGAGTTCTCTATGACCCCAGTGAACATTAAAAAACACTACCTTCTCCTTCTTTGTCCTGGCCACTTGTGCCCCAGTTCCTATCTGCTATGAACTCCATGCAGTGTTGGCCCCAAAAGAGCCTGACATCAATTTCGCATAAACACATGTATTCTTGAAAAAGAAAATATTGTTTTATTTCCCCATAATCAGGTCCAGACTGGTTCATTAAACAAAACAAAAAGACCACCCAACATCACTATGATTCCATGAGTAACAGGCTTTAGAATATCCCTGGGAACAACAAGGCCTTTTAATAGAAAGTATTAAATTAATTCATTAAGTCAAAAAGACTCAAAAAAATTACAGTAATAGAGACATTTGTGGACTAATTGTGAAATAACTCCTGGTGTCTAAACCAAAGTTCAGGGACATCAACAGAAATTCTCCCCTGATTTCAATGGACATTGGATTAGGCTCCTTTAGAAAGGGCCTTTTTTAAAACTGGAACTGATTGTTTACTAGTAGTTCTGGAATGGATAAGTTAGGATTCTTCTTCGAGTGCTGCTCGGATTCATTCAGTATCAGATGTACATGCTGCAGTGCACGATTGGCCGTAAACTTTTTAGCCTTAGCCTGTCAGGACAGGGCTGGTGGCCACTGCTCCCTGGCCACCCTGTGGTTATATATATGGCCGCAGCCCTGCTCCTCCCCAGTTCATTTTTCTCTGCCCTCAGCAACAGTTACAGAACAGCCTGTTGCTTGCTTTTTGCAAGTGCCTGTCTGTCTGCTGTTTTACGGGAGTTGTCACTGGAAGATCTGTTTGCAGACATTACCAGCACTCCTACCGAGTCCTTCCAACTGAAACCCGAATCTGAGGGACAACCCCCATGGGAGATATCTTAAATGCCTGGGTAAGCTTCACCAGGTGGATCATGCTCCATTTGCAGATCTTTAAAATGAAGGACTCAGGAAGACAGGGAGCGAAGGCTGCATAATATTGCCTAAGAATGGGCCCTGCAGCCAATGCCAGGTACGTCTGTCGCACCCAAGGATTCACCAGCACCGCGTGCTCGGCTGGCACCGGAGCCTTCTCAGCGCTCCTCTCAGGCTATGAATAAAAGCCACAATCAGCCACTAATGTGGCACCACGTGCTAGATTGGCACCAGAGCCCTCTCAGCACTGCTCTCTGGCTATGAATAAAGCCGCAATCGGCCTCTACCTCAGCATTGCGTGCTCAGTCAGCGCCGGAGCCCTCTCAGCGCCGCTCTCTGGCTATGAATAAACAGCCATGATCAGCATTTGGCTTGTCATCATCTCAGTGCCGTGTGACTTTATCCCCGGCACCTCCTCTCCGAAGAAAAGGGCCAGAGCATCTGAGCACCATGTGTTGGCAGCAGCGCCTCATGCCAGTCGGCACCAAGGCCCTCTCGGTGCTGCTCCCTAGCAGAGCGTAGGTAAAGGCGCTCCACATCAACTTTGGCACTGAAGTGCCAGTGTCGTTCTGGATCTCCCTTCCAGGGGGTGAGGGCCCAGAACTTATCATGGTGCCATCCACCAGAGGCTTTTGAAGCAGCAAAGGCTCTTCGGCTCCTGAAATCATTGCCAGACCACCGAAGCAAATGGTAAGTCCACCTTACTCTCACTTTACCCAGCACTGGGGGAGCTACTCACTCCTTGGCCCTGTCTTACTGCAGAACTGATGGCTCCAACCCCTGTGGCGCCGACACCTTGCCTTGGCTCCGCAAGGAGGTCCAAGAATGCGTGCCTTGGGCCCGTCCTCCTACTGAAGGGTCCCCAGCACTGGGTTCTTCTTGGTACTGCACTTGAAGCTGATTACTTCCCCCTGAGGCATTGGAAGGGGAGTTCCATCTCGGGGCCATGGCCCCAGGAGAGGGCACCCCAGTACCGGGGTTGTCCCTTCTCCCGGCTAGAGTAATGAACCCAGGGCCAGGCTCTTACAGAGAAGACCCTACCACACTTCAACCCCCTTCACCAGCTCAGTGCCTAACTGGGGGTCAGGGTCACATCCCTCGAGGGGAACCAAGGCCCCTTATTCGACCTGGGGCTTGCATCCTCTCCAGTCACCATTACGATCCCTCTTCATGCTCATGTCCTTGACATCACTGGGACACACTTGCCCAAGCCGCCCTGATTTACGCCCGGGCTCCCAGGTATACAGGAGGTTTGACCTCCTGGGTCAAAGACCTATAGACTAACACGGCTATCCCTTTGGAAATTGACTATTCAACTTCAGCCTTTCAGCTGAGGATTGCTAAACTTCAGACCTTGTTTAACAGATATTTCCTAGATCTGTGTAATGCTGTGAAGGGTTTTAGCAGCTTCCTCCCACAAGAACACTTGGAGGATTAGGATGCCTTCGTCGAAGAAGGTGACTTCACTTCATGCGAAGCCCTTACAATGGCATGGGATGCCTCAGATACGGCCAGCTGCAGCATTGCTACAGCCATGGTTATGCAACAAGCGGTCTCTCTCAGGACTTACAGCAGTCCATATTAGACCTTCCCTTTTCAGAGACACTCTCTCCTTGCCCTGGCCACTGACTCCCTGATCTGCAGCACTGTGACCCTAGGTCAGCCCTCAGAACCCTGGCCATGCTTACTCCCCAGGTGCTTCAACGTCCTGCCAGCCCACCATGACCCCACAAATCTTGGGATGAGGGGCCCTCATGGTAGTCTCCCCCCCATAAGTGAAAGGGCTTCCTTTTAGGGGCCCTTGGACAGCGGGTTGATGGCCCCCTTTTCTCTCATTCTCACCTCTCCCTCCATCAAACCCAACCCTTGAACTTCAGGGTGGCACCCTAAATCGCTTATGTTAAACGCCCCCTCACAACAAGCCTCACCTCTTCCTCCTCTCCGGTAAAGATGCGTCTCTCTCTCCCTTAGCACACCCTTCAGCTCAAGTAAGGACCTGGCAACAGGAGAACTCTCTTCACATGTGCTCGATTCTAGTCGCATGTGCCCTTGGAGCCTTGGTGGAAATCCAGGAGTGATAGAAGTATGAGAAGGGGGCATGTGATGTCCCCCACCACCACAACACCTGCTCCGTGGCCCTTACGCCAGGCTACAGTCCACTGGGACACGTAGGGGAGGATACCCACTCCCCATCCTCGTACCCAGAGGCCCCTTCCCCCCCCACACCTTGTCCAACCCTTCCCCAGTCAGGCACACTGGGACAGGTATGCTCCTGCTTCGCTGATCCCAAGAGCATTTCTTACTCGTGTTGGCCTGCAACAGATCTTGGGGGAAATTACTGCGGGATGATGCACCCTGCCTCCTAGGTGGTAGGTAAGAGAGCGAGCTCGTACCCTCTTGTCCTCTACCTTTTCCTTCCTCGCCTCCCCAGGCAGTCCCCTTTTTATTCTCAGGACAATGGTCTTCAGACTCATAGGCCTTTCGCTCGAGTCATGCTCGAGCTCCACTGTAGGGGTTTTGCCTCTTCAGCTCCTGCCCCTCCTCCCCAAGGACATTCATCACACCTCATTGGTCCATCTGCCCATGGGAAGCCTCACATTTAGCCCTCTACTGGAAACCCCTCTGCTCTGGTGCCTCCTGCCAACTGGGCAAGGGACACTTTCTACCGAAAACCCCCAGACAGCCATCTAGGAGTTGCCTTGATCTTTCTATGGCATTCCCCTCCTCCCTATAATCGCAATGAAGAGAGTAGTGGATGGAACTCTTAACACCCATTGGTATTCGCAAACTTGAGTGAGCCCGCTTGAGGTCCTGCAGTCCTTAGCTCACAGCTAGTTCTCTTGCAGAACTCTGGCTCCCAAGGGAATTTGCAAAACCCTTAGCAGGCTGGAAACCCTGACGCCTTATGGGTGACGCTTTTGTGATGTCCCCTCATGCTCTCCGTGTTCCGTAGAGGACAAGTAGCTTTCCCTTGTTTTTCCCTAACTAGAGGTTGCTTTATGCCCTCCTCCCCTCGCTCCGGGGTCTCTCTCTTCCCCTTGGGGCCTGCCCAAGCCCTACCTCTTCCAATACGCGGGGAGGTGCACCAGTAACACCCTTCCCCTCTCAGAGCAGGCATTATAGACCACGCTCACCTTGCATCTTGGCTAAGTCATCATCTTATCTCCTCATCTGGAACTATGCAAGATTCCTTGTAGTTGGCCCGTCGCAGCCTGGACCCAATACCTACACCCGCCACTAGATAGAGATGAGTCAACCAGCCATGATATGAAGGTTGACTGCCTCTCCATAGAAGTGAGAGTGAGAATATCAGGCGAGAGGAGAAGTGAGAATATCACATGAGCCACGTACTCCCCCAACCACTCAGATTCTGGAGCTTGGGGGGGCACGGCCCTTGGGGGGAGACTTGACTCATCTATAGAGATGGTCAGATACCCCTTCCCTCGGTTCAGCACACCTCTCGCTTCGCAAATCCGTGTAACAGGAGAGTAGAGTACAGGGGCAAGGGAGAGAAATGCGCACTGAGCCTTGAAGTTGCATAAGCCCCTCCCAGAACTCTGCAGTGGTTTCTCACGGCCCCTGTCTCAGGTCATTCTCCTACCCTTTTGGTCAGGGATGACCTAACATGGGAATTCAGTCACCTTTCCTCCAGCTTCTCTGTTTTCACTTCCCAGTCATTCAACATTCATGACCTCCACCATTTGGCTTCCTTCCTGATGCTAGGATGGGTGTACCTAAGGGTCCACCTTTTTCCTACTATAACCCATTGAAGGGTCACCTCTAAAGAAAGGCCCTTTTGGGATGCCCACTTCTCTCCTTATGATGACCTCCTTGACGGAGTGTCTCTGACACTTTGGGCCCCCGAGTAAGGCCTGCCCAACATCTATGCCTTATTCTGGGGCCCTCCCTCCAGGCCCTCCATTCCTACGCATCAACAGATTGGGGGGGGGGGGTCCCCAGCTACTCTTTACTAATTATTTTTCTTCCTACATTATCTTCCATATGGAGGCAGGATGTCTTAGTTTAGGGTGCCTCTTATCAATCCTGCCCTTTGCAACTCCTGCTGGTATGTAAATGCGGAAAGGCCTTTTCCCTACCCCTGTTTGGTCACGGGGCAATATGTTCCCTGCCCCTGGTCTTGGTTAGTAACCTAACCCAATTGACCTCCCATTGGGATTAAGGCAGCAAGGGCAGCAATTATTCCACCCTTACTCATCGCCTGCAGCTGTAAGAGCCTGATGCTCTGGATCACAACTGCCTTTCTCAGGAGTCAATTCTACTAGGGAAGGGCAACCTTCTTATTTTAGACAGTCTTGCTGGTGGCAAGGTCCCTGGTAATGAACTGGGACTGCCCCTGTTGGAGTTCTGATCTCCTGATGGAGTGGCAAATGACCCCTTGGCACTCTCATGCATGTCTTCTCTTGAAGATCTTGCACTTGGTGATGTGTCCGTAGGTGTTCGCCTGGTGGCCCACTGCTTCTTAGCCCAATTTTGGGTGCTATGCCGTTTGCGGGTAGCCATGCTGACAGCGGATAAGGTTCTTACTCCGCCCACCTTCCACAGTACCTGATACTGAATGTATGCGAGCAGCGCTCAAAGAACAGTGGGTTACTTACCAGTAACTGTCCTTATTCGAGATGGGCTGCTCGGATTCATTCAGATCCCTATCACCATCCCTGCTACTTGGAGTTAGCGATTAGTTGGGGCTGGGGAGGAGCAGGGCTGTGGCCATATATATAGTCACAAGGTGGTCAAGGGGCAGTGGCCACCAGCCCTGTCCTGACAGGCTAAGGCTAAAAAGTTTCTGGCCCATCATTCTCTGCGGCATGTACACCGGATACTGAATGAATCCGAGCAGCTCATCTTGAAGAAGGACAGTCACCGGTAAGTAATCCACCGATTCTGCCATGGGTGAGACTAAGCTTCCACTTTCCAATGGGAAACCATTCCCAAACCCCAAACTGTGATCAGACATAACCTGCCACTCTGGGGTCACAATCTGATCCTTAAACCAGGATTTGGTAAAGGTAAGGTTAGTTAAGCAGCTAGCACGTATTAGAGAGGCCTGAAAGAGTTTGCTCACGAAGGCAAGTGATTGGGGCATTTGCCTGGGAAATTGCAGGAAAAGGGAACAGAATAAGGCAGGATTTTTGAGACTGAGCTTCCAGTTCAGAAGATCTAGGGTTTGAGAGAGGCAAGTCTTTGTTCTGTATGGAGTAAGTCAATCAACGCCCCTGTCTTTCACACACATATGCACATGCACACTCACACATACCCCTATTGAAATAAAATAAAAGGAAAGGAGTTTCTTCTTCGAGCGCTGCTCAGATGCATTCAGTAATAGGTGTCTCCATGCCAGAGCACCGGATTGGTCGGAAAAAACTTGTCCTAGCCTGTCAGGAGACGGTAGGCAGCCTCTGCCCCTTGCGCCACACCGTGGCTATATATATGGCCGCCTCCTGACGCCTCCTCAGTTTCATTTCTTCCGCCTTGTGCATCGGAATTGGAATGTCTACTCCTTGCGAACCGCAAGCAGCCTGTCCTTTTCTGAAGTTTTCTATTTGGCTGGGAGCATCTCTGCGTGGATTTAATTCCACTACAACAGTTCCCATTACCGGACCGAAACATCTCGTTGACCATGCCAGGGTTCAAACCCTGTGCTGAGTGTGGCAAGGCCTTCCCCTGGGACAACGCCCACAGGAAGTGCCTTAGGTTCCTGGGTAAAGACCACATGGTCTCGGCCTGTTCCATTTGTCCCTCCTTTAAACCTAGAACGATCAAGGAAAAGGAACAGCAACGCCACGCCCTAGCCTCTGAGGAGGCCCGGCACACTTTACCCAAGGCTTCAAGTTCTCGCTCGGCACCGGAGCCCATGTGGCACCACACCACTGGTAGCCACCGCCACCATACAACCTCAGTACCGACTCCGGCACCCCACTGCCTACCCGGCGCCCTGACATCTCAGCACCACTCGAGGTCGCCCTCAGATAGTCTGGCACCGACAGTACTGGGATAGCCTCGGCGCCGCTCCACATCATCTCCAGCACCAATGGCCCGGTACAGTCCGGCCTCGCCGGTATTGAGCTCACCCCCGCACCAGTCAATTTCACCCTCGGCAACGCAGGCCTGCCACAGCCCAGTGCCGCAGGAGCGGGAGTCCTCCTGCCCAGGAAGTCCTCCCTCCCCGAGCGAGGACTTGCCACTGGGCCAAATGGAGTCATTCCTTGTCTCATCCACCCCAGAGGCAGTGAAGGCAGCACGAGCCCTCCTGCTACTCCTGACACCCCTTGCCCCACTCCAAACCAGAAGGGGCAAACCAGCCTTCATATCGAAGGCCTGGGTCCACCCGGGGCATTCGCCCTCACCACATAGCCCCCCGTCATCCACTCCCGTGGGGGCTGACACCACCCCATCATCGTCGGTACCACCCCAGGAGTCTCAGTCCCCTTCCCCTGCTAAGCCTGGTACCTCCACCAAATCCAGTAATGCTGGAACCGGCCCCGGCGCCAATACCACCACTTCCAATGCCGTCACTTCCAGTACCATTGGACCCGGCCCCGACAACACCCGTGCTGGTACCAGTACCATTATGCGCCTCTTCACCCTTCTCCAACCTGGTACCGTCAAGCCCGACACCAGGCCCAAGTACTGCAGCTCCGCCTCATCGTTCCTCCAAAGAGCTCTTGGTACTGGGCTACCAGATGTCGGGCAGAGGTCATCCAGATCGTCCTCTGAAGACCCCTATCTTCCCCCCCCAGGAGAAAAGTGTCCGAGAAAGAAGCTTCGAAAGAGCTCTGTATCACCGAACTTGAGGGGAATATGGCCATCAGGAGAGGTCTCTGCTCCCCCCCATGGCTCCTATGCTGCCAACCAGGTCACCGCACAACAGGTGGACCCTCAACTGGCTGAACGTGACGGCAGATGATGGCTCCTTCCATTATGCTTGATCGCCGGTGCCGGAGTCCTCGGATTTCTCTGACGACAAGCCAGATCCTGATTCTACTCAACGTAGCAGATCAAGGGCTCAATCATCATTGTCACCCAACAAGCGCCTAATTGACATGACCGCCAACCACGAGGGAGATCCCTGCATCAGGCAGGACCTCCTCCGCCGCATGGCAGCAAATCTGAAGCTCAAGCTAGGGGTGATCCAAGTGAAAGATCATTCCCTTTTCAAAACATGCCACAGAGCCCCTCTGCGTAAGGTCGCGATACCCCTACACTCCGGGGTATTTCGTATTGTCCAAGAATGCTGGCAAACGCCTTCCTCGATTCCGCCAGTGTCCAAAGGGAGAGACGGGGCCAGCCGAGCTCCACACCCAAGAACAGAGAGGAGAGGAAGCTTGATCTATTAGGCAAGGAATTTACTCCTCTGCTGCCCTACAGCAGTGTATCTCAAACCACTCAGCCCTGATGACGCGCTACATCTTCAACTGGTGGGAGGCGCTGCGAAATCTCTGCTCAGCCATCCCCGAGGAGCACCTGAGACACTTCGAGGCAATGCTGGACGAAAGGAGAGAGAGCATCCAGGGATGCGCTCGCAGCAACCTGGGACGCAGTAGATACAGTGGCATGCATAATGGCATCCGCAGTCATTATGTGCCGGTTGGCCTGACTCCAAAACTCTGGCCTTTCCACGCAGATGCAGCAAATTATCCAAGACCTTCCCTTCGAAGGTCCCAACCTCTTCGCATCTTCCACAGACGCAAAGCTGCATGGTACGAAGGACTCGAGGGCTATGCTCCAGTCCCTTGGAATTTACACTCCTCAACTCATCAGGAGCTCCTCAAGGTCACATCAGCAGCTACAGCTCCAGTTGCAGCAGCTGAAACACCAGCTGAAACTGCAGACCCAGTTCCCGAGATCCCTCCAATTTCCCCAGCACCATCTTGGGGACCTGGACAAAGACAAGAGCTGATCAGGTAAAGGGGGTAAGCTGAGCGCCTAACAGTCTGGGTGGTGCAGACAGGGATCGGACCACTCTTCGGGCCACAAGCAGCATTTTTGACGGTCCCCCCAGGCTGACCACAGCACGCTGGTGCATGCAGCTCTTGGGACACATGGCAGCGGCCACCTCGGTAATCCGAACAGCCCGTCAGCGGATGAGACCGTTCCAGCTCTGGTTCGCCATGAGCTTCCAACCAGGAAAAGACCACCTGGACAAAGTACTCTCAGTTCCTCAATATGCCCTGGAGGCCCTCCAAATCTGGAAGGACCCCGAATTCACGATGGGGTGAATTCCGTTCAGGGAGTCCAAGGCCTCAGTGACCCTGATAATGGATGCGTCCAACTCGGGCTGGGGAGCCCACCTGTCCAGGGGCCTCTCCACGCAAGGTGTTTGGAATCCCGAGGACAGACTCCTCCACATAAATGTGAAGGAGCTCCAGGCTATCAAGCTGGCTTGCATGACCTTCCTCGACCAGATCCGAGGCAGGGTGGTCCAGGTCCTCTCAGAAAATACAGCGGCCATGTTCTACAGAAACCATCAAGTGGGGGTCCGCTCCTTGGCTCTATGGGAGGAAGTGACCAAGCTTTGGCAATTAGAGGTAGACCATCACTTCAAGCCGACTGCCTCCCACTTGCCCGGGGTAGACAACAGCATAACGGACTCACTCAGCAGGAAACCCCTTGCGAATCACAAGTGGTCCCTCTACCACAAGGTTTTCTCCCTGCTGACAAATGGATGGGGAACCCTCAGATCAACCTGTTCGCCACAGGGCGGAACCACAAATGTCCCCGGTTCTGCTCCCTTCGTGGTCGGGAGGAGGGTTCTCTCAGCGATGCCTTCCTCCTCAATTGGTCGGGGGCCCTAATGTATGCCTTCCCTCCAATCCCCCTGATCCACAGGGTGCTACTGAAGGTCCTCACGGATGAAACACACATCATTCTGGTAGCCCCGGACTGGCCCGAACAACACTGGTTTCCCCTCCTACAGGACATGTCCGTGAGGATCCTGCTCCGCCTCCCATGGTGGGTGGACCTCCTGACACAGGACTCAGGCTGCCTCTAGCATTCGAACCTGGGCCCCCTGCACCTGACAGGCTGGATGGTCTCTGGCTCAGTGAGCAAGAGAGGTGCTGCTCGGATAGGGCTAAGAAGGTCCTGGTTGGCAGCAGAAAACCTTCCACCAGGTCCACCTACATGGCAAAATGGAACCACTTTTCCACTTGGTGTCATGACGAAGACATAGACCCTACCTTCGTACCAATTCAGGCAGCTTTAGACTACCTTCTTGATTTGAGAGAGAAAGGCCTATCCTTGTCCTCATTGTCAGTCCACTTGGCGGCAATTTCGGCCTTTCACCAAAGAATAGATGGGGCTCCACTCTTTTCACACCCTATCTATCATAGATTTCTGAAAGGGGTGGAAAACCTTTTTCCCCACCCTTGTAAGCCTCAGTGGGATTTGAACTCCTCAGTGGGATTTGAAAGTTGTGCTGCAGGCTCTGACGGAGCTGCCTTACGAGCCCTTGGACTCAGCCACCCTGCTCTTACTGTCCTGAAAGGTGGCTTTCCTGGTAGCGACTACCTCGGCCAGAAGGGTCTCAGAGTTACAAGCACTGTCCTCTGAACTGCCATATATGGTTTTCTTCCCAGACAAGGTGGTCCTTCGTCACCACCCCTTGTTCTTGCCCAAGGTTTCCACCCCCTTGCACATGAATCAAGAAATCTGCCTGCCGGTCTTCTATCCAGACCCTCAAGTGACAGAAAACCAGAGACGGTGGCACACCCTGGATGTGAGGAAAGCCCTCCTAATCTGTATTGAGCGCATGCAATCTTTTCGCAAGACCTCCCAATTCTTTGTGGCAGTTGCTGAACATATGAGGCTCCCCAGTATCCTCTCAATGCATCTCCAAATGGATTGTGAATTGCATTAAAGACCGCTACGGAAGGTCAAATACGCCTCTCCCAGAGACTGTGAGAGCCCACTCTACCAGAGCTCAGGCATCTTCCACAGCCTTCCTCATCAAGGGCCCAATCCAAGAGATCTGCAGGGCTGCTACATTGTCGTCAAGACATACCTTCACAACGCACTACGCCATTGCCCAACAGGCTAGAGACGATGCCGCTTTCACTGTGGGCAGAGCTGTACTCAGTGTGGGTAGACTGTAACTCCTCCCACCATCCTTGGGTACGGCTAGCAGTCACCTGTAACTGAATGATGTGAGCTGCGCTCGATGGAGAACGGTTGGTTACTCACCAGTAACTGTCCTTCTTCGAGATGGGCTGCCCACATACATTCAGGCCCCTCCCACCGTCCCTGCTAATGGAGTTGGCAGAGGTATATGGGACTGGGAGGGTCACAGTCACCTATATAGTCACGGTCGCGGCATGGAGGGGGCATTGGCCGTGCACCCTGACCTGACAGGCTAACGCTAAAGACTTTCCGAGCTACTGTGCGCTGTGGCATGTAAACAGCTGTAACTGAATGATGGGAGCAGCGCTCGAAGGAGAATAATTTCTGCATGGTATACCTGGTGTTTCCTCCTGCAAAGCAGAGACCCATGCAAATACAGGGCTCCTATATGGCTATGCACAGGGCTGGAAAGAAGTAACTAGCCAGCTGAATTTCACAGACAGCACAGCAGGAGGCTGAAAAAGTGAAGTACATTTCTGCAATAGAAATTTTAACCTCCTCCAATATCTTCTACTGACAAGTGAAGTTGAATTGTGTTTTCCCACAGAAAAGAAGAAGAGGAACAGGCTTTTGGTGCCATTTTCTGTAGAATGATAGAAGACCTGCTCCAGCAGTCAGAGTTTGTGATGCTGGTTGTGAACGTGACACCACAGACACACAAACTGATTGAGAAGAAAGAGTTAGTATTGATGAAATCCACAACTACTCTCATTAACATCAGTAGAGGTAGGGTACAGAATAACTGAATACCAGTCATAATGTACCTTCGTTGCCACAGTCTCCAGGGGCGGACGACACACATTTCCTGGTACCAGCACCTACCATACATCTAAATTTTCAGCAGAAAATTTAACCACAGGTTTGTCAAAATTCTAAAGCATCTGTGCACCTAATTCAGCAAAACAATTAAGCAAAGGAATAACTTTAAAAATGTGAATAGTCCTATTAAACTTTTAATGGACATTTGCCTGCTTAAAATTAATTACATGTGTAAGTGCATTGCTGAATAGGGATGGGTATGCCTACACGTACAATTTAAGTCAAATTAATGAGGATTAATTTGAATTAAATTAATGCAGGGCTACACTGGCTTTCACTAATTCGAACTAAGGAATTGGTTAGTTCAAATTAATGAAAGCTTACTTCGAAGTTATAAAACCTCACCTAACTTCAAAGTGTTAATTTGAAACATTAGTTTGAATTAACACTTTTTGACTTTCTTCCTCTCAGAGTGCCTTCCTCTTTTTATCTATTGGGTGGAGGCACGGCCTCTCTCCTAATTCAAACTAGCAAGTCCTGTTCATGTACAAGCTAGTTTGATTGGTTTTCCTAGTGGGCCATGTTAGTTCAAATTAAGTTAGTTCAAACTAATCATTATTAGTTCAAACTAAGTTAATTCCAACTAACCCTCTAAGTGTAGACATAGCCTATGGGACCAACTCCAATGTCTGAAGTTCTGCACGTACCCAAGTAGTCTGTTAAATCAGGGACAATAAAAGGAGATTGTCTCCTATGAGTTTAGGGGAGTGACATAGTTTAGGCACAGTGACAGATTAAATTCTCCTGTTGCCTTTATGTAAACATAAAAAAGCTGACACGTCTCCAACCCCTAATCAACCTATTCTTTTTAGAGTGAAAAGTTTTAAATAAAAATCACCTATAACCCATGCAGATTGCCATAATGGCACCAAATTCATCATATGTGCAAAACTTTGAGTACAGTACCTATACAAAGAACATCTTAAAAATCAAGAACAGTATTACCTTACAATAAAAGCTTTTCTTGTAAATTTCCTGTTAAACATCAGAATCGGCACTCATGTTTAAAGATTTAAAAATCCATTTTCATTTAAAAAATATAGTATGGATTTTTTTTTGATTTATGGGAGATGGTAGTAAAAATATTGTTATTCTAAATTCAGGTCCAGTAGTTGATCAAGATGCACTGGTGGAAGTCCTTCAGAATGGGGTTATTAAGGCTGCTGCTTTGGATGTGACATACCCAGAACTTTTACCAAGGTAAAAAATTGTTGAAAGTTAAACATAGAAGTGTCTGCACATGTGTGTGTGCGCGCACATGCGTGTGGTTTAAAATAAATGTGTGTACATGAACATATGCATAACAGTTGCATCACGTTTTATGTATATATATTCCCATTGGAATCAACAGGAGTACTCATATATATATTAAGTGGGACTGAGGCCTTAAGGCCCAATCTGTTCATCCTTAGACACAGGCCCAAATTAAGGGGTCTCTAGAACCTGGGCTGCCCTACCACTGTGGGCTCCTCCCCCTGGCCTGGGTGTGCCCACTCTGGGGCCCCAGCACCTACCAGCATGGGAACCCCCACCTGAGCCATCCCTGAGGGCAGGGCTGGCCATCCCTGTTTACTCCATTCCGCAATAGCTCTGAACCACATCTATACTTCTATTTTTTTTCTCCCCAAACGCCATCCTTTGTTAAAATTAAAAAAAGTTATTATAACTCCTCACCTTGGAAGTGCTACAACAAGTGCTCGTCACCTCATGATGAAGAGTATGGTTGAAAGCATATTGGCTGCTCTTAATGGTCTCCCTATCCCCAATAAAGTTATTCCCTAAAACAGTGGTTTTTAAACTTTTTTTCCTCAGGACCCAGTTGAAAAAAAATCTTTTATGCCCATGACCCAACAGCTACATCTTTGAGTAATGCATTCCAGTCTTTTGGCAGCAGTGGCAGGTCCTCCTTTTCACCTTGTCCTCTGTCCTGCAGGCATTTTTAAAATAAATGATTTTGACTTTTTACGTACAGGGGTTAAAGTATGCTGGAGGGCCCCAAATACCCTATTTTTAGGGGAAAGCATGCCAGCGACCCCTGAAAACAGGAGAATATTACATTAATACTACATTTTCCCCCCACGTCCTCCTTAAATAGTGTAGTAGCTAACACCTCTGCTTAACATACAGAAGGTCCTGGGTTCAATTCCCAGGGGGTTGGACTCAATGATCTCACGAGGTCCCTTCCAGCCCTATGATTTGATCTGAACGATTTTCGTACTTCCCTCTCCTCCTTTCCGTGCTTTGGTATCTGCTAACCCTACCCAGACCCCAGCTCCTGCACCCCCCATACACCAACACCACACCTCCCCAACTGGGCCATCCCTGCACTTACCGGAGGCGCTGCTGCTGGGGTGGGGTGTGGTAGGCCCCAGGTCGGGGGGTGGTGGTGTGGCTGGGGAGGAGGCTGCAGGCCCCACGTTGGTGCAGGGCATGGAAAGGGAAGGGTTTAGGGTGGGGCTCGAGCCCCCCAGCAACGCCCCTGGCCCTGGCTGCCTGAACGCAGAGGAACGCCACAGCCCAGCGTTCGGGCCCCTAAAAACAGAACATGGAACTTGGCGGCTGTTCCAGAACCTGCTATTGTTCCATGGTTCCGGCTCCACGTTCTATTTTTAGGGGCTCTGGAACGCTGAGCCCCAGACGGGTGTTCCGCCGCGTTCCGGCTCACTTGAACCCCTGCCCCAGACCGCCCCCTGACTTCAAGTCCTGGGGGACTGCGGGCACCCGGGCTGAGCCGAGCGGGCTCAGCTCTGGCTTACCGGACTAGAGTAACACGACTAGCCCTTTTGAATTTGGCTTCCAACTCGCCTGCCCGGGGTTGGGCTGAGCCGAGCCCGCCGGCCCCCGCTGACCCTCCGGGGCTGTCTGGGGCACTCGTGCCCCTCCTGCAAGTGGAGGCGGGCGAAGCCAGCCCCGCCCTATGAGTGCAACCTCGGCGGCTCCTCCCCCGGCTGGGCGGTGCAGCATGGCGGGCTTGCGGGCCGGCGCGGGGCTCCCATGGCGCCAGCTCCGAGCCATCGCGCCCGGCGGCCGCCGGCTCCTGCACGGCTCCGGCGCCCTGTGCGGCTCCAGGAACCTGCTGAAGAAATTCGCCTCGAAAACCAAGTAAGTGCCTGGGCCTGGCAGCAGCCTCGCCTCTTTCCTGCAATGCAGCTGGAGCGCCTGTGGCCTCGCTCCTTGCTTTCTCTCAGCGCCCTTTGCACTCCTTGCGCCGACTTGCAAACGGATGAGCTTCAGCGCTTGTCCCTGCCACTACTCGAGTCCTCTTCTGCTGGGGGAGGCGGGGCTCTTGGCCATTTCCCAGCCTGGCTGCTTTCAGTAGGAAAAAACCAAGGAGGCGTGCGGCACTTGAAAACTAACAGACTTACTTTTCGCATGAGCTTTCGTGGGAGAAAATCCCACTTCGTCTGATGCTTTCAACTGAGCAGTGTTACCCAGCCTGATCTGAGCAGGTGCGCCAAACTTTTTTTTTGAAAAAAGCTACTCAAAGAGCTCTGGATTGGCTCATGCATATTCATGAGTCCATTTGGCAACTGTAAGGTGGTGTGCCTCAAATTTATTAAAGGCAGCAAGGTGTGCCAGGGCAGAGAAAATGTTGGGAACCACTGCAGTAGAGAACAAAAGGCTGACTACCCCAGCCTGAGCTATTTGCAGTAAAAGTTAATTTCAGCAGTATGTGTCCCACTGCACGCTCAAAGGCTGTGTGTTCTCAGACAGAAAGTGTACTAAAGTAGAGGTGAGATTGAGGGAATTGGTCAGTTATGATAAAGTATGTTAAAGGGATGTTTTATAACTATTCCAAAATTAACTGCATGGTAGTAACAAGCTTAATTCTGTAATGATCCTGCAGTAACTGAAATAAGGCATTTTAATAGAATAGTGGTGGTTCCAGCTCAAGTGTGTGTGTGTGTGTGTTTGTTTTTTGAAGGTACATCAGGAGCTCTTCTCCCCTATTGTGTCACTACAGGGTGGTGTTGCTATCTAGTTGCCCCACTAACTAAAAAGCATAAGGATTTGTAAACTGAATATACTTAATGTAACATCACAGACACAACCAGAATCTGTTCTTTATGAAGCTTTTTTCTGTACTATTATGCTTAATAGTTCTTTACAGTTTTTAAAATGTAAAATTTAATCTCTTCTGTTTTGAAAAGAAAGAAGTTTTGGTATGACAGCCCTACAGTGGTGTCTCATGTGGTAAGTGCACATTTTCAGAATTTAAAGTGTCATGGGCTACCTAAGGAGGTGGTGGAATCTCCATCTTTGGAGATGTTTAAGGCCTGGCTGGATAAAACTCTAGCTGGAATAATTTAGTGGGAGTGGTCCTGCTTTTTTGGCAGGGGGTTGGACTAGGTGACCTCATGAGGTCCCTTCCAATCCTATGATTCTGTGATCTTCATCTGTGTTAAGTGGGGCAAACTTATGCTTTTGCCATCATATGGAACTTTAGCACTTCAGTTTACTGCCAGGGGTGTTGCTGGCACCAGGCTTACAGGGCTCAAGGCTCAGGTCCACTACTAGGCCGCCCATGGCAGCAGCGTGCAAATGAGTCTCAAGAACCAAGTCACAGCACCCTGAGCCCCAGGTCTTTTCCAGGGCCAGCAGCGCTTCTGTTTGCTACCAAGAAACATCAGAATTTTCGAAATGAAGACTAACAATCTTGTTATCTCCAGAACACATACAGCGGGTATTGTTCTGCTTCAACATCATAAATGTGCTTGATTCTCTACAGACCGAGGAAGACAAGATTTCCTGTCCTAAGGAGTTCAGTCTTGGGTCCTGACTCTGGAAACACTTATCCACATGAGTAATTTTACACGCACAAATAATACCATTGAGGTGCAGCTTTGGCAGAAGGAACTGAGACCTAAATTAGAATTAAGAGAGGAGGAGAAAGGATGTTGTGGAAAAAGTTGGTTTGATTTAAGTTCAGCACACATTATATTAGTTTCAAGTTTTGTGTCTGTAAGCACTGTGTGCTTTCTTTTGTTGTAGAGCCACAGTATCTGCAAGCTTTTTCACCAGGTTCCTTGTGTTTTCTTACCAGAGGCAACGGTCACCAGATAGCACATGTGAAAAATTGGGACTGGGGGGGGGGGGGACACTAATAGGCACCCATCTGAATAAGTCAAAGCTCAAAAGTAGCAGAACTCTCCTTGTAAAATTGGAACATCTGCTCACCCTACCTGTGGCTCCCTGGAAAATTCTCTTTTTAACCTTGCAGCCACTAAAAGTTTTGTTGTAAGTAATCTGCTCTGTGTATATGGTGAAATTATCCTCCCCCTGCTTCTCTGCTTCATCTCCATGCACATTTAGTCCTAGACTGCAATCTAGCAAGTGTGTATGAGTAGCCCCCATGAACTGGGACTTGTTGGTTGTGTAAAATTAAGCATGTGACAAGTTTGCAGGATTTGGGGTCTTGGTATTCAGCTCACAGGCTTATAAATATAGTTTATATGCTTAGCTCTTCAGGTGTGGGAAAGGAAGTAATGTGTAGCCTAAAAGCTCCTGCCAGCAGAATTTGGTCCAATACGAATAAAAGTAAGTTTGCTATCTAGGCTATTGGACTGTGGACACCTACCGGTAGCCACATGAAGTGAACTGTGATACTCATTCTACAACAATCATCAATAGGAAAAAGTAATTACAATTTGGAAAGAGTCAAATTCACATTAGAGTTCTCTAGGTAATAGTTTTAGCATCATCCATCCCCATGTTCAAAATAAGTCTTCCAGATACCTTGTGTTTTTGTCTCATCCGTCCCCACATTCAAAATATCACTTTTGATTATTTTCATAATCTAATTCTGTTAAGGTGTTCATGAACTTTAACTGTACTGTGCTTAGTTTTCCTAAGGCACACCATCTTGCAAAATCACTGTAGGTTTTACCCAAAGTGCAATGTGAAAAGCAACCTTTTCCTAAAGCTAGTAGTAATTTTCCTGGTCATACTCATTCCGTTTTAGAGCATAGATTTACTGAGCTTTATGGATGGTTAAATTAAAGAAGCTACAAAATAGCTCAGCAAATAGATCTTGAATAGATTAGTTTAAGAGTACATTTCCATTCTGGTGAAATTGAAAAGGAATAGAATTAAAAAGCTTTTGTACATTTACCTAGAGTGACTACTTAAATGTTTTTGTTTTTAAACATGTACAAGCCATCCAGCATGACCTCCCTACTAAAGGCTACTCTGCAGAAAACTAGGAGAGAAGACAGCGTACGCAAAAGGACCCTAAATATTCTCTTGTATAAAGCTGTGACAGATTTGACGAGCACCTGTGAAGTCAGCCAAGAGTTTTATGACCTCAAACTTGAGCTCACCAAGGCAAGTACAAAAGCAGCTGTTGACATGAAAGTTCCCCCATCTTGAAAGTGTCTGATGAAGTGGGATTTTCTCCCATGAAAGCTGATGAAAAAAATAAATATGTTAATCTTTAAGTGCCACAGGATTCCTTGTTTGTTTGTTCACATGAAGCCATTTGGACTAATTTATGATAGAAGATAATATTCAAAAACAGCTTTGAGACCCCAGTCCTGTATACTGATCTATGCAGGTCTAATGCTGCACTCATGAAGAGCCCCTGCTGTCTTCCATGGGATCCAGTGGAAACCAACCAGTTCACCTGTGAGGATCATGGTGCACAATCTGGGTCTTAAGTATACAGACACCAAAAGCACTCACCTCCAGCCTACAAATAGATTCTTTATATTGCGTGACCAGTAAAACTTTGTAAGATCCTAGAAGCTTAAAGTCTGCATATACAGTGTATTTCTTTTAAGAGGATTACATTTAAGTTGGCCACAATAGTATTTCCAAATGTCAGAGATAGGATGGGAGTTTGAATCTTAAACTTTTTTTTTTGGCTCTCTGAGTCACTTAAATAGGTGTACACATTGCAGAGATGACACTGTCTGCTCTGGGCCTGAAGCATAGTGTGGTTCTTTCTGGCTGGTTTGGAGGGATCCTCCCTTTCCTGAAAGATGCTTGTCCTGTTGGAGTGTAATGAAGAAAGAGATTTTGATGCTCTTATTGCAGACAATGTGCTGTCACACAGATAGGAGCTGTAGGAGAGAGATCTCACTACTGATATAATTTTTGCAAGTTTTTTATTAGATAATTACAAAGGTTTTTGTGTTATTGAATATTAAGTTATAGCTGCAAGTGTGTTATAGCCAGGATGCTTGGAAATATAATTATGTTACAAAATAAAAACTAACCGAAGAGAAACAGAAGCCTTCTGGAATTTCTCTTTCAAGAACGAGCAAACATCAAGAAATAAACCATGCAGAACATTCTTTTCACAATCAAGTTTCCTTCTAAAACAGGAATGTAGGATGTGTTCTCAGAGCAAAAATCTAAGTGAAAGGGGTTTAACCAGCCTTCACCTCGTGCAGGAAAGCCTATTTGTATTCTTAAACTTAAGAGGAAAAAGGTGTAGTTGGAAATGTTTGAATTTTATTTCTCAGGCGTTGAAATGGTAAACGCCTTTCTAAAGTGCATAATCTAGCTATTTTAGTTAAATGCAAAGTGAATATAACCACTAATGTGTTTTATATACCAACATGGAATCTAGTGACTTTGCTAAATTAATTACTAATGTACAAAGATATTTAGGTGTAGAATGTATATCAAAAGGAAATTAATCACTAGCAGCTCACAAGCAAAACCTCATTCAAATCAGGAAGACAAAAAAAAATCCATTCACATGCTCATTTCTATCTTGAGCTTTGTTCCTTTTTAGAAATTGTGTAGGGAAGTCAGAATCAGTCAGAATTCCATTTTTCCTACTGGTTGTTAAAGTTCCTATTATATGAAATTTAAAATAGTATTTGGGGTTCAATCCTACAAACATTTGTATACTGGCTCATGTGAGTAGTCCTATTTAAAGTGTGGCTACTCTCTGTGAGCAAATTATTCATATGCATAAGTGTATGGTGGATTAGGCTCTTGATTTGTGGGTTTAGAACCGTCCAACTTGCTGCAGAAGAAGCAAGTGATCAGTGTATGCTCTCCTTAATGGGGGGAGTTCTAAAGGACAAGTAGTGGGATTTTACCTAGTGTGGACGTACACAAGGAGACTGAGTAGTGGCCAGTCCCTCTAAAACCTAGATATGCTGGTGAAGAGACCAGCAATGTTACCTCACTTGTATCATATTTTACTCTTGATAATAGTCTTCGGGAAAATTACTGGTTTTTTTGTTTGTTTTTGTTTTTTTTCCTTTTCTTTCTTTCTTTTAAAAGCTAATGTCTGTGGACAGCTGCTTCTTAGGAGAACTGGTTTCTAGGGTAGACTGTACTACTTGGCCTTTGTCCTCCATCTCTAAATTAATAGGTGTGTGCTTCTCTCTTATCCCTTTCTCTTTTGTGAGAGCCATGTATGGTGTTCAGGATAGCGCTGCAGAAGTTTACTAAACCCGCTATCCCAGGGAGTAATGTTCTTTAAGGCACTTGCTAGACTGGATGAGAGAGAATTTAGAGGGAACAGGTATTTTAAAATAGGAACAAAATACTGAAAAAGTACACTGCTCAAAGTTTGACATCTGTCTGTTAGCATGCAGTGGCAGAAGCATAAATAACTTGACAACCATATACATATAACCCCATGCATGACTACAGCTGCACTACAAAACAAGGAGCCCTGTGGCACTTTTGAAGACTTACTAAATTTATTTACCACGCGAGCATTCATGGGAGAAAATCCCGCTTTGTTAGATGCCTTTGGAACTTTACAACTGCACTGATCATCTGAATTCACTTAGTATTAAATTAACAATTGGGGTTGGCATATGTACACTTGCACTTTTGCAGGCTGTTTTGAAAGTGGATTAAGGGAATGACGGTGAAGGATTCTCAATTTCTTCCAGCAAATTGCTAAGGAACAGTAACAGCACTTAAGGCTGAAAAGAACAAAAGATGGCCTTAGTTCTTGCCTTCCTTTTTCAAGAAATTGCAATTTGCATTGCCTACTTTCTAACAAGTATATCCAGAAATAATCATCAAATATCTGTTCTAGACTTGTATTATGATAGCATCCACATTGTACTTGGAGATGTCTAGAGAGCTATAAAAACTTTTCCCCACAATTTCATTAGCGCTTGCAATTCTGAAGTGAGAAGTCCCTGAGTGAGAAATCTCCTTTCCTCACTCTTTATTGAGTGTTAAATTGTACCTCCAAATTTGCTCATAAGTCTATTGAATGATTTTGTTCCTAGGTCTTTGGGGAGATCCCCTTTGTCTTGCCTGGCTTTCAGTATACCCTTTGTATAACATAACTGGATCATTGTAGAATTGCTTTTTCTTCAAGTCTGAATACTTTATTACATGAAGCTTTCATTTATAGAAATCTTTGAATTTTGCAGGTATCCATAGCACATGACTGTTCAGCATGTCGTGTGTACTGGAACCCTCCTGAAAGTGCAGAGGAAGAGAATCGTGCTGAAAATATTATACAGAAAAGTGCCCCACGGATAAGGTACTGCTGTGTGCTGTAAGCAGTTAATTCTGCTTCGTAATCAATCACTTCCTCTCAGGAATTTCTGAAGGGAAAATTTATAAGGTAGTTTTACAAATCATAGAATCATAGGGTTGGAAGGGACCTGATAGGTCATCTAGTCCAACCCCTTGCCAGAGGCAGGACCACTCCCACTAAACCATCCCAGTCATGGTTTTGTCCAGCTGGGCCTTAAACACCTCCAAAGATGGAGATTTCACCACCTCCCTTGGCAGTTCATTCCAAGGCTTCACCACTCTAATAAAAAAGTTTTTTCTAATATCCAGCCTTGACCTCCCTAACAGAAACTTGAGACCATTGGTCCTCGTTCTGTCCTCTGTTACTGCCGAGAGCAGTCGAGCTCCATCTTCCTTAGAGCATCCCTTCAAGTAGTTGAAGGTTGCTATCAAATCCCCCCTCAATCTTCTCTTCTGCAGACTAAATAAGCCTAATGCTTTCAGTCTTTCCTCATAGGGCTTGTGCTCCAGCCCTTTGATCATTTTGGTTGCCCTCCTCTGAACTCTCTCTAGCATGTCCCTGTCCTTTTTGTAGTGGGGAGCCCAAAACTGAACACAGTATTCTAGATGTGGCCTTACTAGTGCAGAATAGAGGGGAATGATCACATCCCTTGATCTGCTGGTAACACTTCTTTTGATGCAGCCCAGTATGCCATTGGCCTTTTTGGCAGCAAGAGCACACTGCTGACTCATATCTAGCTTATGACCCCCAGGTCCTTTTCTACACTGCTGCTACTTAACTGAATGTTTCCCAGCCTGTAGCAGTGCATGGGATTTTTCCGTCCCACATGCAGGATCTTACACTTGTCCTTATTGAACTTCATAAGATTTTTATTGGCCCATTGTTCCAATTTATCTAGGTCTCCCTGAATCCTGTCCTTGCCCTCCAATGTGTCTACTGGTCCCCCCAGCTTGGTGTCATCTGCAAACTTACTGAGAGTGCAGTCTATTCCATCATCCAGATCATTGATGAAAATGTTGAACAGAACTGGCCCCAGGACCGACCCTTGGGGCACACCACTCGTGACTGGTTGCCAGCCAGACATGGAACCATTGATTCCTACATGCCGAAACCGTTGATCTAGCCAGTTTTCTATCCACCTTATAGTCCACCTATCCAACCCATACTTCCTTAATTTGCCAACGAGAATGCTGTGGGAAACTGCAACAAAAGCCTTACTAAAATCAAGGTATATCACATCAACAGTTCTTCCTGCATCCAGAAAACCAGTCATCTGCTCATAGAAGGAAATGAGATTGGTCAGACATGATTTACCCTTGGTAAATCCATGCTGACTGTTCCTGATCACTTTATTTTCTTCTAAGTGTTTGAGGATGGATTCTTTAAGAATCTGCTCCATAATTTTTCCAGGGATTGAGGTGAGGCTGACTGGTCTGTAATTCCCCGGATCCTCCTTTTTCCCTTTCTTGAAAATAGGCACTACATTTGCTTTTTTCCAGTTCTCTGGCACCTCCCCCGTTCTCCATGAGTTTTGTAAAATAACGGCCAGCGGTGCTGCTATCTCATCAGCCAATTCCCTTCACACCCTTGGATGCAGTTCGTCCAGCCCCATGGACTTGTGCACATCCAGCTTCTTTAAGCAGTCCCTAACCTGACCTTCCATCACAAAGAGCCTGTCTTCTTCTCTCCCATCTGCCACACCCATGGTAGTGGGCTGGGAGCTGACCCTGCCTGTGAAAACTGAAGCAAAAAAAGCATTGAGCACTTCAGCTTTTTCTTCATCCTCTGTCACAAGGATGCCTGCCCCATTCAGCAAGGGACCTACACCATCCCTGATCCTCTTCTTGTTATTAACATACTTGTAGAACCCCTTCTTGTTATCCTTTACATCCCTCGCTAGCCACAGCTGCATTTGTCCTTTGGCCTTTCTGATTTTATCCCTGCAGACCCTAGCAATACCTTTATATGCCTCCTTGGTCATCTGGCCAAGCTTTCACTTCCTGTAAGCTTCCTTTTTATGTTTAAGCTCAGAGCAGAGTTCTCTGCTAAGCCATTCTGGCTGCCTCACATGTTTATTCTTTCTCCTAATTGGAATGGCAACTTCCTGTGCCCTTAGCAGGGTTTCTTTAAAATATAACCAGTTTTCTTGGACTCCTTTCCCCTCCAGATTAGCTTCCCAAGGGATCCTGCCCATCAGTTCCCTGAGGGAGCCAAAATCTGCTTTTTTGAAGTCCAGGGTTTTTGTTTTGCTTCTTTCCTTCCTTCCTTTAATCAGCATCCTGAACTCAACCATGTCATGGTCACTACTGCCTAGCTTGCCATTTACCTCTACGTCCCTGATCAATTCTTCCCTATTTGTGAGCAGCAGGTCGAGAGGTGCAAGGCCCCTAGTTGGTTCCTCCAGCATTTGTACTAGAAAGTTGTCCCCAACACACTCTAAAAACTTCCTGGATTGCCCATGCACTGCTGTATTGGCCTCCCAGCAGATGTCAGGGTAATTGAAGTCCCCCATGAGCACCAGGGCTTGTGATTTACAAGCTTCCGCTAGTTGTCCATAGAACACCTCATCCACCTCCTGCTTCTGGTCTGGTGGTCTATAGCAGACCCCCACCACAACATCCCCCTTGTTGCTTTCCCCTCTCAATGTAACCCACAGACTTTCTACAGGCACGCTTCCACTTCCATAATGGAGCTCTGAGCAGTCATAGAGCTCTTTTACATATAACGCTACTCCTCCCCCTCTTCTTCCCTGCCTGTCCTTCCTGAACAGTTTATAACCATCCATGGCAGAGCTCCAGTCATGCAGACTATCCCACCACGTCTCGGTCATTCCTATGATATCATAGTTCCTTGCCTGCACTAGTACTTCCAATTCTTCCTGTTTATTTCCCAGGCTCCTCGCATTAGTGTATAGGCACCTAAGATACCCAGTCACTTGCCCTACTTTGTCAGTTTGGTTTTCAATTCTATTACATATAACTCCTTGCATTTTTTCTTGGAGTCCTCCTCCCCTACTCTCCTCATGTGTTGGCGCTTCAGTGGAACATTTAAGACTATTTGATTTCCCCTCCCATGTTCCAACTACCTTCTCTTTTATTCCTGGTACTACAGTCGCAACACCCCCCAAGTTCCATCCTTTCCCCCAGATCTCCCACATTGCCACTTACCTGTGGGCTCTGGTCTCCTTCCCCCGTTGAACCTAGTTTAAAGCCCTCCTCACTAGGTCAGCCAGTCTGTGCCCAAACACACTCTTCCCCTTCCTGGACAGGTGAAGGCCATCTCTGCCTATCAATCCTCTGTCCTGAAACAGGACTCCAAGGTCAAGGAAGCCAAATCCCTCCTGACCACACCATCTTCACAGCCAGGCATTCACCTCTAGGATGCATCTGTCTCCTCACATTTATTTATTGTATGAGCTTTTGTGGGCAAAAATCCCACTTTGTCAGATGCTTTGAAGAAGTGGGATTTTCTCCCACAAAAGCTCATGTGATAAATAAATGTGTTAGCCTTTAAAAGTGCCACAGGACTCCTTGTTTGTTTTGCTGACCTAGACTAACATGGCTACCTCTGTGGAATTTGCCTTATGGTTATTTGCTTCTCATTGACCTTGGTGTGGCTTGAATAATTATACAAACTGAACAGCTGGAGTGACCCATATAAATGAAGACAGACTGGCTATGGCTTCCATATTCTGGATTGGTCTTGTACAGATAAATGTGAACAAAAACCCTTCTGTAATCATGAGACAAAAGAGCCCTGCACCCCTCAGAACAGTACCTGATTGACTGACTCTGTGGGTGTATCTACACTACAGAAATTTGTTGACATAAGATGTGTTGACTATCAATAATTATAATGGTGGCTGCTATCCCTGGGTCAGTTGAGTGCGCCCTCACCAGGACCACTTCCACCGACCTACAGGGAAACCATCTCTCAGCTCCCTGCAGGGAATCAGACTCCCAGCTGCCCTGCCAACCACTACCAAGCCCATCTCAGGCAGGGGGATGTCTCTGCTTCCACGTTGGAGCCAGCTGCAGCAGCCCCCCCTGTGGCTTGCTTGTTTCCAGCCTGCAGCCATGAGCTGGGAGGTAGCTGGGGCTTGGGTGGCTGGGTTCACCAGAGGCTGCAGCCACTCAGGTGCAAGCCTGGGTTCAGGTGGCTGCTATTTTGCTGCCACTCTGGAACACCAGCAGGCTCAGGGCAGCTGCCACCCCACTTGGAGCTTGGGATGCTGGCAAATCTCAAGTGGCTGCTGCCTGGCTGCAAACCCAGATGCAGGTGTCTGCAGCCATGCTGACTGGCTGCAACTGTCCATGACTTGCCAGAGTCCTGGGGCAACAGCTGCCTGCAGCTTGCCCCAGCTGGTAGGCTGGGCTTAGTCAATCAGCAGCTGCTCATGACCCACAGCTAAAGCCTGACAGTTTGCAGAGGTAGGCTCCAGTCTCCTCCATCCTCCAGCGCATTTTTGTCAGCAAAAAGGTTGCACTGAGCATATCAGGACTGTTTTGTCAACATAGGCTGACTTACGTTAGAGCAGGGCTGTTGAACATGCAGCCTGTGGGTTGAACCTCTTCATCCAGCCTGTGATTGCGCTTCGTGGGACCACATGCTCTCCCTAACAGAGAGGGCTTGTGGTCTCGCATACCCAGCACTCAGCAATGCCGTGAAAGCAACAGATCTTGCAATATCATGGAGCACTGGGTATGTGAGACTGCACTCCACATGACCACAGTCTCTCCCTGAGAGAGAGAGGCATCACAGAGCAGTTCTGCAATGCCGCCAGAGTTCTGTATTATTTTGATTTATGGTACGTGCCAGAGCAAATGAGTGACACCCCGGCCTACATCCTTATGCAACAAACTAGATCTTAAATTGGATTTTTACTTGAGAAATTCTGTTTTTTTACAGTGGAGTGCTTCAAGCCATTAATCTATAGTCTTTTGAAATACTAGAATTTTTTATCTGAACTGATATCTTATAACAGTGGTTCCCAGCCTTTCCCTTTGTGGGCCACATCATCAAATGCTTTTGTGGACCATCATGTAAACAAACCATTTTAAACATCATCATCATAGCCTCTGGCTGACAAGAGTCAAACTTGTCTATCAAGGGTTATTAAAAACAGTTATTTCTAATAATTTATTACACTCACTCACAAACATTTTGCACTTATCACCATACATTTACCGGCAATACATTTGCCTGCAGTAATTATCCCTCCCCAGACCCATGGATCACCTGCAGTACCCTCGCGGACCACAGGTTGGGAACCATTGCCATATAAGCGTTGCAAACAGTATTTATGCTTCACAATATAAAAATGCATGTTTATTTAACAACAAATATTGCATCTGTTCTAAAGATGTTGTACTGTTGTTCACATCTGTGTGCATTTTTCCCCCCCCAGACATCTTTTGATTACGCACCAGGTGCTGAGAACTGTTCCTCCGATAGTTTTTATTAAAGACAAAGAAGCTGCAGCTGTAAATGAGGTAAGATACAATTGCTGACTCAGCCTGTAGGTATCTTTTGCAGTGTGTTTCAGGACAGACATGGAAGAACATGGGAGGCTTAACTGGTATACTATAATGTTTAAGTAGACACATAGTTGGTCAGTAGACATGAGAACATTTTGAATTCCCCCTCTCTAATGAGCAAGCTTTTCAGTATTTTGGTAAGGGCCTCTAATTATTTTGATACTTCGGGGAAAGCAGAGCTACCCTTTTCATTGATTTTGTTGACTTTATCTTTAAAAGTTTCTGAAAAGAGGAAACTGTTGAAAGATGTTTCTGGAAGATAAATCAGTTAATCTAGGGGAGAGAGGCATCAAATAACCTCAAATGAAAGACAGGAAGCTACTATCTTATAACTTCATACCAAAAAGGAAGCAGAGCAGGGATAATGGTGACCAGCCAGCTAACTGCACTGTAGCTGATTTGACTGGTACTACTATTTTTTTTTCCCCTTAAAGGCCCTTGATGCTAATGGATAGAAACAGGGACATTGTTCCTTTCAGGATAATATCTAATCTAACAGATCATTCTGTTCAACATTTTCATTAATGATGTAGATGATGGGATAGATTGTACACTCAGTAAGTTTGCGGATGACACCAAGCTGGGGGGAACGGTAGACACACTGGAGGGCAGGGACAGGATTCAGGGAGACCTTGACAACTTGGGGCAGTGGGCCAGTAAAAGTCTCATGAGGTTCAACAAGGACAAGTGCAAAGTCCTGCACTTGGGACAGAAAAACCCCATGCATTGCTACAGGCTGGAGAGCGATCAGCTAAGTAGCAGCACTGTAGAAAAGGACCTGGGGGGTCAGGGCGGATGGGAAGCTGAATATGAGTCAAGAGTGTGCTCTTGCTGCCAAAAGGGCCAATGGCATACTGGGCTGCATCAGCAGAAGTGTTGCCAGCAAATCGAGGGATGTGATCGTTCCCCTCCATTTGGCACAGGGGAGGCTGCATCTGAAATACTGTGTCCAGTTTTGGGCTCTCCACTACAAAAAGGACACGGACAAATTAGAAAGAATCCAGTGGAGGGCAACAAAAATGATCAAGGGGCTGGAGCACAAGACCTGTGAAGGAAGACTGAAGGAACTAGGCTTATTTAGCCTGCAGGAGAGAAGACTGAGGGGCGATTTGGTAGCAGCCTTCAGCTACCTGAAAGGATGCTCCAAGGATGACGGAGCTCAGCTGTTCTCAGTACTGACAGAGGACCGAACAAGGAGCAGTGGGTTCAAGTGGCAGCTGGGGAGGTTGAGGCTGGATATTAGGAAAAAAACTTTATTAGGAATGGGCTACCTAGGGAAGTGGTGGAATCTCCATCTTTAGAGATGTTTAAGGCTTGGCTGGACAAAACTCTGCCTGGGATAATTTAGTGGGAGTGGTCCTGCTTTTTTGGCAGGGGGTTGGACTAGATGACCTCAAGAGGTCCCTTCCAGCCCTATGATTTTAAAGGTGGCAGACTTGCTGGACTAATGGAAGTACTTTTGGAATAGCAATGTGTTCAAGGAATTCATTATTACTGAGCATGAGATGAGGTAATATTAGGATTGTAAAATTCCCATAGGGTGGAAAGCACAGTGATACTATGGAGTCTTTTGAAGAATGAATTGAATTAAAGTTTAAGGACAACATTAAAAATTGAGCTAATTTCTTTGAAAGAATTTGGCTGATTGTTAGACGTAGTGCTAGTAATATCAGGTTACATAATTATCAAAGTCCCAAGAGCATCCACTGTGCAACTAGCAACTGGGGGGGGGGGGGGTCATTTCTCACCAACGCTCCAGGACTTCAAAATGAATAGCTGAATTTCCTCTGGTCAGCAAAGGTGTCTACATTACAAGTTGCCAACTTCCAAAGGGGCAGCTGTCTTAGTCTAGTTCAGCAAAATGAACAAGGAGTCCTGTGGGATTTTTTAAAGACTAGTTTATCTCATGAGTTTTTGTGGGAGAAAATCCCACACAACAGCTCATGCAATAAATAAATTTGTTAGTCTTTACATGCCACAGGACTCCTTGTTGGTTTTACATTGCAAGTGTGTTCTTGCCTCCCAGCCCAAGTAGATAAACTTGCACTAGAGCATGCTGAAAGGAGCAGCATAAACATGGTTGTATGGCAGCAGCTCTGCCTATCCACCTGAGCTTGAACCTAAGGGTTGGGTGGCTTTGTAAACTTGGGTGGCTAATCTGACCCACTACCCCTGGCACAACTTCTGCACTACTGTTTTTAGCATGCTTGCTTGAGTCTATTTACCTGGGCTGGAAGGTGAATGCCAGCTGCAATACAGACATACCAAAGGTAATGATCAATCCAGGAAAGGTTCTGTGCTCACATGTGCAACCCCAGTGACAGTTGCTTTCTACACCATCTCTACCCCCCTCAGCTGTTGTGGTAAAGACAGAGTTTAGGCATATTAATGCTCAGTTCAGGGTTGCTTGGTCCTCTGTCCTAGCCTTCAGATATATCAAGAGAGGTGGAAGAATTGTAACACAATTTCAGAGTAGCCTAAGTGATTATTAGAACAGCCAGGAGTTTTAAAACCTCTACTACAGGACCCAATCTTCAAGCCCCTTTTTACACAATCTGTAGTTCAAATAAGCTAAAAACCAGATGCTAACCTGAAATAGAGAAAACTTTACATCTAAGGTGGGGGAGAATCAGGTGCGTTGCTGGCACCTGGCACATTGGGCACGTGCCCCAAATGTCTGGGGAAGCCCCTGCCTCTCCGAGCCCTGTCCTCAGCTGGAGATCCAGCTGCTGGCAGCGGTGCCTGCCTCTCCGGTCCCCAGCCAATCAAGGGCCAGGCCCGTGTGGAGAATCGGGGCGGGGGGGACAGGCCCCGGGCCTTTCCTTGGGGCAGCAAGGCTCCTGGGGAAAATGCTGTTGCTTTCACCTCCTGTTAAAGTGAAATACTAAAGGAACAGCAGAATGATTGGGGGGGGGGGGAAGGGACAGTTACTGAAAAGGATCATTACCAAATTTCAAATTAGGTGAAACTTGCACAACTAAAAGATAACCTATAATGCATTAGAGATTTCTAGTTCTGGCCAGACTGCTCTGTAATTTAAAAAACAAACAAAAACCACACCACACCACCCAGCAACTGCTTAAGCTTTTAGATACAAGATTGGGACAGACTATTTCCAAACAGGGAAGAGAGTGACAAAAAAAATTTGCAGTACATATACAGCTTGGTAAAGGGAAGAACTTACAAGAACAAAGTGAAACCCAACTTAAAATGAGGGAATTTCTAATCAATCAGATATGAAATTCTTTCTCCCATACCCATGAAATCTGTGACAAACCCTTGGAAGTCACAATAGTCCATGAATTTATTATTCCATGTAGTAGATAGATCCCAGCAATGTAGGTACTTCCTGGCAGTTCCATAGCCTGATAGAGATAGTGAGTACCTAATTTATTAGACCATTCACTCCATCCTAGTCGCTCCCTACAGTATGTCTCAGAGGCCTGGTCTATACTGCTGCGCTGCATGGATGGGAGATATGCAAGCTGTGCACTGTAGAACGTGCATCTCCCGTCAGCTTACTTATCCTTCCTTACCATGGTGTCTGCACTTGGCTGAGCTGACAGGAAATGTTCTCCGTTTGACGTAGTGTTATTCTTTTCTAGTGGGACGTACTGCCTCAAATGGAGAGCACTTACGTGATTGAGAGGGTCTTTACTGGCTGCTCAAATGGATCCTGCTAAATTGATCCATGCAGATTGATGCAGAGAATTCAGTTTAGACAAGCCCATAGTGTTTATCGAGGGGCCTTGTAAATTGAGTGGATGTTTTATTGAAAATACAAACTATTTTGAAATGTATACTTTCCAGAAACCTGGAGGGAAGCAATTAAGACACTCCTGTGTAAAACAGACAGACTCCTCTCCTGTATCTCATGCTGACTTGTTTCTTTTATGAATGTGAACAGAATATTTTTAATAGTGGACATTCTTTGAAATACTAGAATTTTTCATCTGAACAGAGATGTCAAACAGGCAGCTCATGGGCCAAATGTGACCTGCGAACCTCTTCCGTCTGGTCCATGACTGCACTCCATAGAGCCACACTCCATAGGACCACACTCTAACAGAGAGAGAGAGAGAGAGTGTGCGCGCGCGCGCGTGCGTGGTCTCATATACTCATAGCTCCACAATGTTGTGCGTATCAGGTGTCACAATGTCACAGAGTGCTGGGTATGTGAGAGTGTGCTCCCTAAGTCCACACTCACACCCCCACACAAAAAGGGGGGGGGGTGAGTATTGCAGAGCGCAGTTTTGCATACATAGCACTCCATGATGCTGCCATAGTGTTTTGATTTATGGTATGCACAGCCCACTTGCAGTACATTTAAGTCAAATCTGGGCAACCATAGCAAACAAGTTTGACACCCCTGCCCTATAAGCTTTGCAAACAGTACTGAAGCTTCATAATATGTTCATTACTTTATTTAACAGCAAAAAAAAAATTTTTTTTGACTATTTACAGATTAATAAGTTATTGGCAATTGCTGATTTTGGACCTGAAGAAGAAAAAGACACTTTGGCTGAAAATTACATTAGGTTGGGTTTTTTTATTGGTTTGTTTGCTGTTTATTAATCACAATTGTACAGTAAGTACTTTTGTTTATGGATAACCAGTTAGAAGGAATAGTTATTTAAAATACATGTGTTTTGTATTTTTACATACCACAATAGGGACTGTCCCACTGTTAGCATTTTAAGAATTTAGTATCATGCAGTTATAAAAAAACCAAGTAAATTGTGCTAACTTTTTCAAGAAATTCTTAATGGCACATTTTGCCTGTCAAAAGAGTGACCTAGCACCCTACGTAAATGTAAAGGGATCTGAGTAGCAGGTCTTAAACTCACCCATAACAGAACCAAAATGTAGGAGATAGTGTTTTACTTTGTATTTACAGTGTTTAGCACAAGGATCCCTGTTACTGATTGGAGTCTCCACATGATACCAAAATACTATAGCTATTCTGTAGAGAGCCAGCCTTGACTCTCTTTCACCCTAAATTAAGACATTTGAAACCATTTAAAAGCCTTAGCTTGCTCTTTATGTTTTGGTTTACTTTTACATTTCAATCCATCTGGACGTTTGTTCCATAGTCTATTTTGCCTTCTGGTGCTTGTACACAAGCACAGTGCTGCAGTGCAAAGGTCACAAGTATGGCAAGGGGAAATGTATTTTATTTAAAATTATGGATCTTACTGTGATGGTGGAAAATGATTGACTGGTATTTGGAACAGTCACTAGGATCAGGAGCAGCAGCAACGTGCAGGCATCTATTGTGAGTTAATTGCCCTTGATTTAAAACCCAACAACATTCTGCTCAGTTGGTGACGTCAGGATTTTCTGTTTTCAAATCTGGAAGATACTGTTCTGCAGAACTTGGTGCTTCTGAAGGGTCAATATCTATGTGCAGTAAGTCAGTAACTATACATTTAATCCCTTTGCTTCATGGCAGAGAAAGATGTTTTGTAATAGTTTACTGACTGTAGGCTTTGAGTTTCCTGCACAATAGGTTATGTAGAAGTGCAGTGTTACTAACTCACTGGTTCATAATCTATGTCTTAGACTTGAGTCTTATCTACTCAAGTCCACAAGATATTGAAGTATGTTGCTTTAGAGCCCAATATTCTAGGTATTTATACCATGCTAATACCCCTACTCTGAGGTTCCAAAGTAAGTGATATCAGCATCTGTCCCTTTCAAGGTAGGATTTATTCTTTTAGGGCAGCACTACAAAATCTAAAAACTCATCTATGCATTCAAGTTTATTGGTTTAATTATATTGCTCTACTTTTACCAGTATAACTCCTCTGGACAGTCTTACTCTGGAATAGGTAGTATAGTTACACAGGTAAATTCTCATGTAGACAAGCCTCAAGTCTTGAGTTTTCCTCTGAAGGTGGTTTTAACCAACCCTCATTCCTTGAGGAAGTGAGCTGAACCAACTATTCAGAATGATGGTGATACTAGGCTGAGTGCTCTTGAAGCCTTATTTTCAGATTGGAAATAAGATGTGAATTTTGGATAGTGAGGGCAATTAACTATTGGACCAATTTACCAATGGCTGTGGTAGATTCTTTATAAATGGTAATTTTCAGCTCATGATTGATAGTTTTTCTAAAAGATCTGCTCTAGGAATTATTTGGGAGAAGTTCTGGGGCTTGTCTTATTTATAGGTCAGGCTAGGTGATCACAGTGGTTCTTTCTGGCCCTGGAATAAGAGTCCAAAAGGGTTTCTGTGTTTCCCTCTGATTGTGCTTAAAGAAGCTTAGTAAAGGTCATTGTGCCTTAAATTTTCATAGTACAGTTCACCTTATGCCTCTTTAAAAAAATCTTTTCCTTTTTCACAGTGAAACAGAGTCTTCATTGGCTACATCATCTTCTGATACCTCACCTTTGTCCATCCCATATGATCTATTTGGGATTGATCACAAACTGCTCAATAAGCAAATAACGGAGTACAAAAAAATGAAAAAGAGGGAAACAGGAGGCATTGGGTGGACAGAACAGCATCAGAAGCAGCTGGCTGAGATACAAAAGCAAAAGAAAATGAAAAAGAAGAAAATTAGGGATCCCTTTGAGAATGATATCACACCACAGAAATATTTTCTTGACAAATACAGTGAAGATTCTTTGGAAGGTGACATTGCACATGCCCAAGATAGTGAACTGGACTGTGAATTACAGGAAGTGGTAAATGAACTAAAGGAAGATGGTGACAGAAGTTAGCCTACTACAACCCTGAAGTGAAATGAAGCCATTAAAAAAAAAAAAAAAAAAAACCACACAAAAACAACCTGTTGGTAATGAATTGTACTGAAGTTGCCACTGAATTGCTACTCTTATTGCTTATTAACCACTTCCTTTCTATCCTCCAAATGAAAAGGTTCTCCAAAACATGTGGAAATTAATAAAACAGTCCAAGGATTCTTGGGAAAAACTTAAGTTCTGCTCATAATAAAATGTAAAAAGATGAGCTCTTCTGAATTAATAAATAAGATATTGGAAATAGTATGGTTGTAAAACATGAAATACTGTTCTTACCCTTATACTGAAGTGAAACTTTATCATGTACCACCCAAAAAGCTTATTTGCTTTGTCTTGTAAATCAAAGGAACTGCCAAAGAAGAAATTATTTCAAAGAACTTGACAATATTGCAGTAGAAACTGCTAAAACTACATTTCAGTAATCTGTAAACTTTGTATATGCACAAAAATGTGCTTTCCCTACTTCTCAAAGATGGAATCGAGTGCTTCATGCTGTGATTTCATATTACTAAGGTTTACTTCTACAAACCATGTATAAATATTGAAGTATTACATACAGAACTACTAAAATAGATACATTATGGTAGCACCATGATGTCTGTGATCAGACAAGATGCAGGCTCTAAGAGTGATACATTTGGGGAAGAGCAGAAGGGGTAGGAGTCATCATGGTGAGGTACTTTTCTCCTTTTCTATGTTTATTTACAGCAGGCATGGCCCAACTGTGGCTCAGGAGCCACATGTGGCTCTTCAATGAAAAAGTGTGGCTCATGGAAGAATGTCAGCAAATCCATTTAGTACGTAAACGTATATGGCTATATGCCTCAGTGTAGCTCTTGAAAGTTTAATAATCAATTTGTGTGGCTCTTGTGTTCCATAAGTCTGGCCACCCCTACTTACAGTATATAGTGCCTGATTTTGAGCAGGAGTGAATAATAAATAGCTCACAATTTGCAAGCTTTAGAAGGCTGCTGATATTCAAACCTTCAGCTACCCAGGACATTCTCTTGTAATTCTGCTTCATCCTGTGGCCTTGATTTCACCTAGAAAAAGGATGTCATCTTAAAACATTTAAACTTTGGTCTACATTAAAAAAATTCTGTTGTATAACTATGTTTCACAGCAGTGTAGAAAATCAACACCCTGACCAAACTAGTTACAGTGCAGTAACTCCCAGTGTAGACAGCACTATGTTGGTGGGGAGAGACTTTCCTGTTGAGGTACGTTCTCCCTTCAGCATAGATAGCATCTTCATTTTAATGGCTACAATGCTACAGGTGTAGACAAGCCTTATTTAACATAGTATGAAGCTTCCCATAGGAGTTCTTAATGATCTAACATGTTAAAACAACACCCTGCCTTGTCTCCACTAGACTTAACACATTTAATGCATTAACTACCCCACACTGTCTTCCTACTGTAGATGTGGCATATATCTAAACTCCCCTCCAAAACATTAAAAATTCTATAAAAAATATCTTAACTATCACTCAGGGTCTCTTTATGGGGGGGGGGAGTGTTCTTCACTTGGACTTTATCTTGAGTTTGCTAACAAGTTAAGGCAAGATAAGTTGTAGTTTTCATACAAGTTAGCTGGTAGAGTTAAAGACAAAGCTTATGTAAATAAAGCTCAGGTCACTACTTCTCACCTCATGGAGGCCAAACTGGGTTAGTCATCAGCCTTTCTGCCAGTTTGACAGATGTCTCATTCTCCCTCTCTGCTTTCATTTTCCACCTCCTGGCAAAACCAGTCTAAACAATCCAATCTTATGTGGACACAAACCAATCTTACAGAGGCACAAAGGCTGATATATATACACCGTTATCTGACCATAACATTTAGAAGTTTCATTTTCCCTTGACCACTGATATCCAGCTAGGTTTGTCTGCAGAGTCTGTTAACTTCTGATAAAAACAAACAAGGAGTCCTGTGGCACTTAGAGACTAACAAATATATTTATTGCATGAGCTTTCTTTGTTTGTCTTTAACTGCCACAGGACTCCTTGTTGGTTTGTTTTACTGAACTAGACTAACACAGCTGCCCCTTTGGATCTTAACATTTGGTATTACCCTTCCCTTGCTCAAAATATAGAATAAGATACACACACTTGCTTCACATAAAGTTTTTATTTCCACAGCAGAACGTGATGCTTTATTTGTTCATATAGTTCAGAGGGGGTCTTCCACTTGCTAATGCAAATAAGTAAGGTCCTACTACAGCTCTGAGGTCAATGGGTTGTGTCTGCATGGTGTTCTAGGATTCCATGCTTAGGATGTATTTTATTAGTTTTCAATGTATGCCTCCACCTGTGCAACATCTTTCTATGATTCTTCTGTTGGGTCAGTTCATGTGCGACTCCTCTTTGCATTAAGATCTCCTTTCCCCATTTTGTTTCACAGGTTAGGTCAGATTTTTAACACTACAAAATCCCAGTCTTCAGTTAACTTATATAGTGTTTGTATTGCACCTAAAAGAACTGACAGTATTGGTTTCTACTCTTGGAAGAGTGTGGGAAACATTTAATCCCTAATTTATTATCAAACTAGACAAAGACCAAAACTCATCAAGCAAACAAGTAGTCAGAGATGTGTTGGATTATTTTAAAGAAAATACCTTCCCAGAGTGGTACCCAGTATTCAACTATTCATATAAGTTCATGACTGACTTGAAGTATGGGAAAGTTTCCACTGATGTGAAATATGCTTAACCACCTTGAATTGGAGTCTGGTGTTCCATATAACCTCTTTAAATTTCTTGCTAGACCCAAACATGTGAACTGAGACCATGGTAGTTGTCTTTCCAGCTGACTCACAACCTGCCCCTTTGTGGACGTACACCTCATTCAAGACTGGTTATGTGCTCCTCTAGCCAACTGGAACTCTCAGCAGTAAGACTAAAGCCTGCCACGTAGGAGACAGAACTTTCTCCTTCTGGGGAGAAGATGAGAGAATCAACAGAAGTGACAGATGTGTAGTCACGTGGCTTAATGCTGTTCTGAAAGGCCTTTGGATGGTACAGTACAAGAATAGACAGGTGCCTCTGGGACCCTCTTACAGTCCTTTTACCTCTTTAAGCTTCTTCTCAGAACATTTGCCTGTGTATATTGGGTAATCCCGGGTGGTTTTCTTTACTGTTTCAAGGGCCCTGCAAATCTTTCTAAAATCCACTCATTGCCTCACCACCAAGGTATGAGTTTGAAAACCTGGAGCTAAATTTTTATTTAAGCTGTTTAACTATTGGCAAAAATGTTCTGAAACTCTTCTTAAAAAGCCTGATTGCAGAAGATCCTGGCAGTACTTTTCTTCTTGCTCAGTGTAGTTTCCTGACCCTCTCTGGATCCTGCTTCATTTCTCCCCAAAGACAGGAGATAGTCTTCAGGTTCAACCCCAGCTCCTGTCACCCCCTTTCCCCAAATTCCAAATGGGTGATCTGGGTGGATCTTATATCCAGGAGTCCAAACCTCTGTGCCTCCATGTATCCCATGGCAGCTGTTTGCTTTCCATCCAGCAATGCATCCCATCATACAGTTTTGCTTAACACTTCTATAAAACAGTCATACCCTACAAGTTCAACTTCCTTCTCCCTTGAGGTAATATTTAACAGTCAGTAAAATTCAGATTCCCCTTTTGATGTTTTATGTCTATATTTTTATGTTATCTTCGAGAATGATCAAAAAAAGTTATGAAAAGTGGAAGTTATTACTGACATTTTATAAATGAGCAAGGATAGATGAATTAAAAGTGCCTATGAATCCTTGTTTAGAAAGGAACAGCTGCTTCCAGGCACTTCTCCCTGCACTGAGGAACGTCACCACAACCAGATGCACAAGAAAGGGAGGAACTAACCTAGCAACTAACTAGCCGCTTCAGGCAAGAAGGTTCATTCTGAACTTGACAGCAGGGAAACAGATAGAAAAATTAACTACACAGGAATAGGCATCTAAAAGGAGCAGATGGAGGAAATGCCCTCAAATGGCTGGGGAAAAAAGTACATACAAAGAGGACTCAAAAGAGTGACAGCAAGAGAAGTCGGATCAAGGTATGTGGAAGTAATTGAAAGGGTAAGCAAGTCCAAAGAGAAATCAAATGGTCTAGTTCTGAGAGGGACCAAACACCTCCAACTCAGTGTGTTGCCACCAACCAGTAATGGTCTGAACCAGCTCCCTTTGACTCCAAAGGGAGCTAAGATCAAAATTTTAAATGCCTGAGACTTCACCAATGCAATGCTAGTATTAAGATTTTAAACATGCAAAGGATAAATCCAGAGTTAAGGTTACCAGAACAATCTTATTTCTACTCCCTTACCTGAACACCTTGATGGTTTCTCATTATATTACCAAGTAGCATAAGACAATACAGCAAGGTGCTCAGCAAATAGTTCTCTCATTTTATCATGTTCACCAACCCGAATGAATGGATTTTTACTCTGAACTTCTTGGCTTTAAAAATAAAAATGGCATTTTATGGTGGATGGGATTCTGTAGCAGATACAGCTTCCCTTAGAATAAATCCAACTGCTGTGGAACCCATGTGCCAGTTCCATAACTTCTGCAGGCATAACTCCAGTGATGTCAGTGGGAGTTATTCCTAATATACACCAGTGTAAATCAGAGGAGAATATAACCCTATACTTGGTTAATGTCTTGGGTGGCAGGAGTAAGATTCTTGCTGAATCAGGTACTTTTTACCCTGGCTACAGTATTCATCAGGGCAGCCACTTATAATTTTGTAGGGGAATATATAAAAAGCAGAGGCATAAATGCTTTGTGCCAAAAACAAAATACAGTAAGCTGCAGCAGCAGGACTGATGCTTTGAGCTGTTGAAAACCCCCAGCTTCAAGCCAAGTTAACATCTCAAAAGATCAGGTCCTTAAGAAGGTAATCAATTATGCTCATTTGACAATTCTTCACTTTTAAGGGATCTCCTCCATCATAGATTTGACCTAGAAACTGCTAGGATCCCAAAGTGGTGCAGTATCCACACCTACTAGATCAAAGAAATATCTTCATTAGCTGTAAAAAGTAGTGTAAAAAGTGCTCTCAGCTACTATTTGTGTATGACAGACCTCTACACCACTCTCCAGAGACACCCTCTACATTTTTCTGAAATGTTGATTCTATCACCAACAAATAATCTTTATTCCCATTTCCACACAAACATGGAGAACTATGGTTGATAGTTGAAGACATTCAGTGATGTAAAATTCATTAATGATTATTTTTTACAGTGATTTTTGAGAGTTCCACTCTCCCCCATGATTTCCTAGTGGCCCAGTTCCACTTCCAGGGCCTTGGCTCTCATTATGTTACGTTGTCTGACACAGAACTTCCTTTAACTCACACTTGGCAAGGAAAGGGAAAGTGTGTAATGGACAACTAGTTTATCATCTTTCTCTCAGTCTTGCTCACAGATCCCCCTGCTACCTAGTTTCACGTAGCTTGCTCTGTAATCCAATTAACATTTTGAAGACCCTTGTAGGGCAGAGGAAATAAAACAAAATGGGGAACCTGGTAAGAAGAGCTAACTGGTGAATCCCAGGGCAAAGATACTGAATTCCATGGCACCTTTGAAAGACAGCAAATTCTGTAACCATGATATGGATCCACAGAATGGCTGAAGCAGTTCACATCTGTTAAGAGCCATTATATCAGACTGTCTGCAAACTCAGGTAGCCATCACAATCTCTCTTTACATTTGGTTCAAACATCGAAGCTTCTCTCTGAATCATAAGAGCCTAAATTGGGGGGGGGGGTTACAATGAGTGAAAGCAGATTCTGCAATAAGATGGATATTCAACAACTGTTTCCACTGCTGTAGTGTACACAGGGCCCTTTTAACATTTTTTTTTGTTTTGAGTCAATGCCTGTCAACCAGCAATCACTTTATGAAGACCTTCAGAACAGGAAAGTAGCAAAAGATAGAAGAATCTACTATTCAAGTTCTTCCAGCCTGAAAAATACATCTGATAGTGGGTTGGGAATGTGCTTAATAAACATGTTGGAAATCAACCACTGAAAGAGTAATCCATAGGTTCTCACAAACCAATGCACTTTTTCAAATACCCAAATGAATATAATCAGCTTTTTTCATGAGAAGCCACAACGTTGTCTCATTGGTTTCTGACTTCTAAGATCTGACACAGTGATATGAACATTTTGCATGCAATGAGGCCTTATCATCCTTTAACTTCTGGGGTTCAACAAATAAGCATATGCCCTTAGAAAGGAGGCTACTTATACGGGAGCACAATCAGAACCAACTTCTCCCTGAGTTTCTAACAGATCCATGTATGATATGGGATGCCTGTTTGGTCTTTTGCTTCCTGTCCTTCTTAAAAATAGAACAAGGCGGAATCAAGTGATGGTCAGACTTTGAAAGACCTGGTTGGTCTGCACACAAGAAAAGGCTCCAGAGACCTCCTGTTGTAATGGATATGTCTTCTGCAACTATCTTCAGATATGTAAGAACCTCTCAGTAACACAGAGCTTGATGGTGCTGGACCATAGAACTAAAGGGACAGAGACCATAAAAAAAATTCTCATAGCACCCCGTAACAAGGGTTCTTTCCCAGTGAATCTGATGACTCCTTGAGGAAAGGCTCAAAAAGCACCTGTGGGCACTGTGATTCAGTCCCCTGGCAGCTCTACAGGGATATTTTGTCAGGCCGAAGCACCAACATTTTCCCTCATATGCCATAGCTAACAGATGAAACCTAACAGCCAGCCAAAGTCCAAACAGCTAATTACAAACCGACTACTAGGCAATACTTTGAACTAAACCAATAAGCAATTATACAGCATGGATCCCAGTGCCTGGAAAGGGTTCCTCACCTGTTCAGTCAATGGCAGAAGAAATGAGTGACAGTTTTGCAGCTGGGAAGAGGGACAGCTTTCACACCTTCAGGGCCATCCCTTGGGTAGGGCAAGAGGGGCAGCTGCCCAGGGCCCCATGCTTTGGGGGGCCGCGTGGGGCCTGCACTGCTGCCCCCCCCATGCTGGGGACAGGCCGAGCTGGCCAAAAGCGGTGGCCCAGTTCAGTGCTGCCGGTCCGCCTCCTCCCCACGCACACTGCTTTTGGCTCTGTGACTGAGCAGCGGGGAGAGGGCAGGAGGCAGTGCAGGGCCCATATCGCTACCCCCCCCCCCCAGCTGTGCTACCTCCCTCCCCCTTCCTGCTGCTCCAGCACAGAGCCGAAAGCAGCACGTGTGGGGAGGAGGTGGACCGGCAGTGCTGAACCAGGCTGCTGCTTTTGGCTGGCTTGCCTGGTCCCTGTCATGGGATTGTTGGCTTGGGGATGAAGAGGCCTGCCCCTCCTCTGGGCCGCCCCCGCCCCCCCCCGTGCCAGGGGCTGTGAATGGGGACCCCACAGAGGGCAATTTGCCAGGGGCCTGCATCCCCCTAGGGATGGCCCTGCATATCTTGGTTCTACAGTGCTGGACCAGCTGGCTCTGGTGAGCAATTAGAAACAGAATACATGTATTTGAAGGCAACCCTGTCCCAGCCTTTGTGAAACAAGGAGTTGCAATATTCCTGCGTTACAATTTGTCTGGCGTCCATAAGAGCTGCATGGTTGTCATAACTCAGGTGTGGCCAAACTGCAGCTTTGGAGCCGCATGTGGCTCTTGAATGAAAGAGTGTGGCTCGTGGAAGAACGTTGGCAAATCAATTTAGTAGGTAAAAGTATATGGTTATAAGCCTCAGTGTGGCTCTGCAAGGGTCAATAATCAACTTGTGTGGCTCTTGCGTTCCATAAGTTTGGCCACCCCTCTCATAAAACTTGCTTTCCCCTCATTTTCTGAATACAAAAGCAGTTAAAATCTGCCTGTCCAGGCATTTCAAGGACTAGCTGCACAACTGAAACATGGAATTTGATACTCAATGGAAAAAAAGAAAGAAAAAAGCCAGGGTGGCGGACAATTTTCCTGAAACACATCTATTTCTCAGGCTCCAGTCTGCTTTCCTCCCCACCTACCTAACTTTGATACTGTCCTGTTCCCTCTAATGACTCGTAGACTGTGTGTGCAAACAATTTTTGTGTGCGCAAAGACATTTCTTTGTGAGCACCAGTATTGATTTTTTTTGTGTGCACTTTATTTTCTCGTGGGCGCAGGTTTCATGACCTGTGTGTGCGTGCACAGCTTAGAGGGAACAGTGCTGTCCCTCTATATCAAGTGTTGCCCAACCAGTGTGCCATGGCACACAAGTGTGCCATCAGGCCTGAGGAGGGCTACCAGATACCAAAGCCTGGAAAGGAGGACAGGGAAGTAGGAAAAGGAGGACACACGGAGAAAAATGTAATATTCTTCTGTTTTCAGGGGGCTCTGGTGTGCTTCCCCCTCAAAATAGGGCGTTCTGGCATACTTTACCCCCTGTAAGCAAAAAGCCAGACAAAATCATGTCTTTTTAAAAAGCCTGCCGGGTGGAGGTAAACAGGAGGACATGTCCTCCTTTTGCCTGGCATCTGGTAACCCTAGGCGTGAGCAAGTGTGCCACAAAATTCTTTGAAAAACTACTCAAAGAGTCTGGATGGGCTCGCTGGCTCATGAATATGCATGAGTTCATTTGCAAATTCTATGGTGGTGTGCCTCAAATTAATGAAAGGTAGCAAAGGCTGCTCCCCCACCCCACTCCCAGAAAGTGGTGGGAACCACTGCTCTCTATCAGGGACTAAGTCCGGGGCCAGTTTCATTCCAACTCAGACCCTGCCCCAGGGCGCCCCCTACCGCTTGGCCAGGCGCGCGCTGCAGCAGCGGAGAGAGGCGCGTGGCGCCTTTCTGGCACGTGGGCGCGCGGGGCCAGCCTGCAGCGCTGCGCGGAGCCCGGGGCAGGTGCAGCGGCGGCGGCGGCGCATTTTCTTCCGCAGGCGGGGCGGGGCGGCTGGTGCAAGGAGAGGGCGCCCATTGCTCCTTTCCCCGACCGCCTGGGGCTGCACGTGGGCTCGGCCGCCCCGCCAAATCAGTGAGTGGCTGCTTTTGGGGGGTGCGGGGGCTCCCCCCAGCCTGCGCGCCTCTGGGAGGCAGCACGTGCGCCCGGCCCGGGAGTGAGGCGGGGGGGTCCCGTCCCTGGGCACGTGGAAGGGACTTTGCTGTTTTAGGGGAGGCTAAGTTTACCCCACGGGTGTTGAGCCCAGCGCAGGTGGCTTTCCAAACTGTGTCCAGCTCGACTTCCTTGCCACTGCTGGGGAAGGGGTTACATGACACATGCCTCTGGGGAAACCGTTTTCTTAGCCCTACAGCTGAGGCCAGCAACCTTTGCTGACCCCTGTGTTGGCCTCTCCTCCGGGACGGTCAGCCAGTCCCTCCATAGAAAAATTTGGTGGCAGCCACAGCTGGAGGTTGGGGGGGCACTTCTCTGGCATGCCACTGAAACGTTCTTGCAAACATGCCTCGGGTCAGGGGTCCCCAAGGATGCCATGGAAAGAAGCTGCCTAGGAGTAGCTCCTCTTGGGCATCCCCAGGCATGCTGAGGAAAGAAGTTACCTAGGAGTGGCTCCTTGGCAGCTGCACACCATGGAGAGAAGCTGTTCAGGCATCTTCCTCCTGCATCACGCCTGGAACATGGGCCTGGAACAATGTTCTCTCTAATTACTCACAGGCTGTGTGCGCAAACAATTTCTTTGTGCGCACCAATATTAGCACTGTTGAATTTTTTGTGCACACACTTTATTTTGTGTTGTGCGCAGGCTTTATGACCTGTGTACATGCACACAGCTTAGAGGGAACCGTGGTGGAGACCCTCCACGCCCCAGCTGCCTCTGAAGGAAGTTGCCTAGAGTGGCTTTCAGTGGCAGGAGCCACAATTTGTGACATTGCAGAGGCTGCCACATGCTGCTCCAAATGGCCTCTCATGCCACTGCCAACACACATGCTGGGGCTTGTCTACCCCTGTCCTACAGACTGGAAAGCTCCAGGACCTGGCATTTCTTGTGCCCTAAATTGGTGGTGGCGCTCTCTTGGAGTACAGAGTTAGAGCCCTGAACGAATACAAGTAGGTGGATCCGTATCTGATCTGCATCCGCAAGAAATGGTCTGCGGCTTTCCATATTGTATCCGCGGATACAGATATCCACATATTTGCAGGGCTCTGCACCAAACTTCTCTACCCTGAAGAGGGTTCTTTTGTTTTCTAAGAACATGGTGGGGATTTCCTAGAATGTGTTCAGCTTGCAGTATCTTCTAGCCTTGCTGCTGTCTGGAGATTTCAAGTTACCACCATTAATAAAGATCCTGTGTGGGCCAGAGCCATCCATGCAGCCTCATTGTGGGTAGTGGGATTGCACAAGTGGAAATGACTAAAAAAGTAGGGATTTTTTTTTTTGTTCACAGAAGTGGGGTGGGGGGGGGAGAATGTGCTTCTCGCTCAGTTTTAGGCTTAGTCTATACTGGAAAACTAGGTTCCTTTAACAATGTTGGCCAGGAGGGTGGGGGAAAAAAACAAAACAAAACCAAAAAACATTCCTGAGCATCACTGATAAAAACATCTAAAGTCTTGGGTTTGGCCTGTTGACAGTGACATAGCTACCACCTTTCAGTGAGGTGAATTACCTATGCCCACAGGAGAAACTGCTGTAATATTTTAAGTGTAGACAAGCCCTTCTGAGTGGTGCTTCTTCATGGCTAACTTAATGGACAGCAAAATCTTAAGGCACTATTCTAAACAGCTGTTCATAAAGGAAGAAAAATGTTTGGGAAGACCAAGTATGCTTTTCAAAGTAGAATTGAAGTTAGAGGGCATATGTGTATAAAGTATTTATTCATGCAAAGCTTTTCACATAGATCACAGCCTCATTTTTGGCCACACCTTCCTGTGCTGGTGGGCTGATCCCTGAGGGTATGTAGTTTGACTTTTTTTTTTTTTTTTTTTTTTAAATGTGGTGGGAGAGGTTGGGGTGTGTGGTTTCATTTAATTTTGAGGGGGAGGAGCTTTTTGGGTAATAGGCAGTGCACATTGGTGTAAGGGATATCCATGAGCAAGAAAAAAAAAAAAATCAGGGTTTTTTTAATACTGCAGACATTTCCCATTTAGATTGAGATGCAGTCAGTCATAATGAATTATTTCATTTAGATGTGTGCATAATATGTGCAAAGTGCTACATATAGTATGTCCCCATGAAGACATGCCTACCTGTGCCTCATCATAGGCATCTGCAGGTACCCATTACATAGATCCAGCAACATTGCTATTGTGCTGGAGGAGAAAGGCTTTTAGTTGTTGAAATCAAGAACCTGGACATACTCATTTGTGTCCTTCACTAGACTAAGTTTTAAAGCCATGATTTTAGCACCAAGCCTAGAGATGGATTGTTCAAACTATGAACAATGGTGCACCGTTGGCTTTTTTTTTTTTTTTTTAATTGGGATAGATGGTTTGAGTCTCCAGCGTGAGAAAGCATTTTAGCTTTCTTTAGAAAACATTGCTGTGAGCTAAGAATGAAATAAAGGATGGATGGGCTTGTGGGTGAATAAGAGGGATGTTTTCCAGTGCTCAAGTTCAATGAACTTGTAAACCTGTTTACAAGGCCCCAGCAGAAGAGTAGAAAGCATTAAGGCCTCAGTCTTGCAATGACTTCTGTGCAAGCAGAATCTCATTGAGCAAAATGACAGATGGTAATCCTCAGAGTGTTTTTTGTGATGATACTCAGGGGTACTACTGGGCACCAGCACCTTCCCCCCACCCCTACAGAAAAATCAGTATTGTGTTCTCTCCCCCTCCCTCCAAGTGCACTACAGAAAAAAAATGTTCTCAGCTGTTTCTTTCTCTGCAGTTTCCATTGATCCTGGTAATTTAGGATTATTGTAGACTAGCGCTACTCAGACCTTAGTGGTTCAGGTGTCATTTTAGCAGTCAGCATTACCCAAAAGCACCCCAATGAATTCATTGTTTCATTTACTGTAGTACCTTATATTCATATTTAAACATTATGGCAAGGGAAATATGTATATATGCATAGGCGCACACACGGCAAAAAAAAAATGTGCAATCATCAGTTACAGTTGGTTAATAGCAAACATTCTGACTGGTTAATTAAATTAGTGTTTTAATACATGAACTGCAGGAGGCACATTGAAGAACCATTTGCAGCTTACAAGCATCAGTCTGAGTATCATTGTGTACTTAAAACTTCTAAATATTTGCCTTCTTGACAGACTTAGCTGAAGAGTAAGAATGGCAGACACACCTGTGTGGGAGCAAGTTGGAACAAGTTTTGTGCATCTGTATTACCAGCGTTTTGATACCAGTAGGGTAGAGTTAAGTGCTCTTTATGTAAGTATCAGTTTGACTTTGATGTATCAGTTTAACTTCCTCAGTGATCATTTGAATGGATGAATTGTGGGCTTAATGTTTTTCATACTTCTGCTATAAAGATTGTAGTTTGTATGTGGGAATGTTTGTCAGAATGGAGGCAAGTAACTGTCATTTTACCCTATAAAGTATGATTCCTAGTAAATATTCTCTGTTCTGTTAATTGTGGGAGTGAGGGCTCAGTAGCAAAAATTTCAGGGTTGAGGAGTTAGGGATTGCTTTCACTTGCTGGAGAACTTGATTAATGAGACAATATGGTTATGTCTACACTAGCAAATTTGTCCAGACTAAGCAGGCTTAGTCCAGACTAATTTGAACCATGTCTACACTAGTCTTTGGCTAGTTCAAACTAGCAGTTAGTGTAATAGTTCAAACTAAAAAGTTAGTTCAAACTAGGGGAAAAAAAGTGGTTATTTTGAACTAACTTCAAACTGCTTAGTTTGGACAAAGTAAGGAAGGGATGGAACTTGGGGGGGGTGCCAGGACTGTAACACCAGGGATAAAGGAGCCGGTAGTTGGAACTTGTGGGGAGGGAGGAGATCAAATAATTGTCTTAGGTGTCCTAATGAAGCCCTGAGGCAAGTGGGGAAGGACAACACTGGGAGAAAAGGGTGAGATGGATGCAATAGAACTGAAAATCGACAGGGGAAAGTAGGACAATCGGCCTGGTATTTTAGGTGCCTGTACACAAATGCGAGGAGCCTGGGAAACAAAACAGGAAGAATTGGTAGTACTGGCACAGACATGGATCTATGATATAATTGGAATAACAGAGACATGGTGGGATAGCTTGCATGACTAGAGCTCTGCCATGGATGGGTATAAATTGTTCAGGAAGGACAGGCAGGGAAGAAGAGGGGGGGGAGGAGTAGCACTATGTGTAAAAGAGCTATATGACTGCTCAGAGCTCCACTATGGAAGCAGAAATTAGCTTCTTGAAAGTCTGTGGATTAAGTTTAGAGGAGAAGGCAACAAGGGGGATGTCATGGTGAGTGTCTGTTACAGACTGCCAGACCAGAAGGAGGAAGTGAATGAAGGATTTTATGGACAACTAGCAGAAATTTCCAGATCACAGGCCCTGGTTCTCGTGGGGGACTTCAGTTATCCTGACATCTGCTGAGAGGGCAATACAGCAGTGCACAGGCAATCCAAGAAGTTTTTGGAAAGGGTTGAGGACAAATTCCTGGTACAGATGCTGGAGGAACCAACGAGTGGCCTTGTACCTCTCAATCTGCTGCTCACAAAACAGAGAAGAATTGATTGCCATTCACTTCTACTTCCCCAGTCTGGGCAGCAGTGACCATGAGATGGTAGAGTTCAAGATGCTGATTAATGGGAGAAAAAAAAAAAGAAAAAAAAAAAGGAAAGAAGCAAAATGCAGACCCTGGACTTCAAAAGAGCAAATTTTGGCCCCCTTAGGGAGCTGATGGGCAGGATCCCTGGGAGGCTAATCTGAAGGGGAAAGACATCCAAGAGAGCTGTCTGTGTTTTAAAGAAACCTTGGTAAGGGCACAGGAAAATACCATTCTGATGAGCAGAAGAAACAGCAAATGTGGAAGGTGCCCAGTGTGGCTTAACAGAGAAAGCTATATTGAGCTAAAACATAAAAAGGAAGCTTACAGGAAGTGGAAGCTTGGACAGATGACTAAGGAGGCATATAAAGATATTGCTCAGGGCTGGAGGGATAAAATCAGAGAGGCCAAAGGGCAATTAGATTTGCAGCTAGCAAGGGATGTGAAGGATAACAGGAAGAGGTTCTACAAGTATGTCAATAACAAGAAGCAGATCAAGGATGGTGTAGGACCCTTACTGAATGGGACAGGTATCCTCGTGGTGGAGGGTGAGGAAAAAGCTGAAGTGCTCAATGCATTTTTTACTTCAGTTTTCATAGGGAGGGCCAGCTCTTAGTCCACTACACTGGGTATGGCAGATAGGTTAGGGACTACTTGAAGGTGGCTATGCACAAGTCTTTGGGGCCAGAAGAACTGCATCTACAGGTGCTGAGGGAGTTGGCTGATGAGATATAATGGCCAGTGGTGCTGCTCTTTGAAAACTCCTGGCAAATGGGGGAGGTGCCAGAGGACAGAAAAAAAAAAAAAAAGCAGATATAGTACCTATCTTCAAGAAAGGGAAAAAGGAAGTTCTTGGGAATTACAGACCTGTCAGCCTCACCTCAATCACTGGGGGGGGGGGGGGGGAAAAGAGGAGGGGGGAAAAAAAAAAAAATCAGAGCAGATTCTGAAAGAATCCATCCTGAAACACTTGGAGGAAAATCGTGTGATCAGGAACAGTCTGCATGGATTTGCCAAGGGTAAATTGTGCCTGACCAACCTCATTACTTTCTATGATGAGATGACTGGATTTGTGGAGCGGGAAGACCCATTGACGTGATACACCTTAGCTTTAGCAAGGCTTTTGATAAGGTTTCTCACAGCATTCTTGTCAGCAAGTTAAGGAAGTACAGGTTGGATGTGTGGACTGTAAGGTGGATAGAAAACTGGCTAGATCAACGGTTTCAGCAAGTAGGAATCAAAGGCTCCAGGTCTAGTAGGCAACCAGTAACGAGTGGCGTGCCCCAGGGGTTGGTCCTGGGGTCAGTTGTGTTTGACATTTTCATTAATGATCTGGATGATGGGATAGACTGCACACTCAGTAAGTTTGCAGATGACACTAAACTTGGGGGAATGGTAGACACGCTGGATGGCAGGGACAAGATTCAGGGAGACCTTGACAAATTGGAGCAGTGGGCCAATAGAAATCTCATGAGGTTCAAGAAGGACAAGTGCTAAGTCCTGCACTTGGGACAGAAAAACCCCATGCACTGCTGCTACAGACTGGGGAGTGATCAGCTAAGTGGCAGCATGGTAGAAAAGGACCTGGGGAAGCTGGATATGAGTCATCAGTGTGCTCTTGCTGCCAGAAGGGCCAATGGCATAATGGGCTGCATCAGCAGAAGTGTTGCCAGCAGATCGAGGGATGTGATTGTTCCCCTCTATTTGGCACTGGTGAGGCTGCATCTGGAAGACTGTGTCCAGTTTTAGGCATCCACTACACAAAGGATGTGGACAAATTAGAGTCCAGCAGAGGGAAACAAAAATGATCAAGGGGCTAGAGCACAAGAGTTACGAAGAGAGACAAAGTAGGCCCCTTATTTAGCCTGCAGAAGAGAAGACTGAGGGGGAATTTGATAGCAACCTTCAACTGCTTGAAGGGATGCTCCAAGGAGGATGGAGCTCAGCTGTTCTCAGTAGTAATGGGACAGAACAAAGAGCAATCGTTTCAAGTTGCAGCTGGGGAAGTTGAGGTTGGATATTAGGAAAAACCTCCTTACTAGGAGGGTGGTGAAGCATTGGAATGGGCTACCCAAAGAAGTAATGGAATCTCCATTTTTGAACGTATTTAAGGCTCTGTTAGAAAAAATCCTGGCTGGGATGATTTAGTGAGGGTGGTCCTGCTTTTTTGGCAGGGGGTTGGACTAGATGACCTCATGAGGTCTCTAACCCTATGATTCTATGAAAACTCTAGTGTGATAGCACAGGCTGAGCCAAAAATTGAATGGGTAGGTCTACTTCATGAAAGCTTAACTGACTCTGCCATTATCCCCCTTTCTGATCCCCAGCTATAGTATTTTTGATAACTTATTAGTTGTGTAATGCTTAACTCCTAATAATAACAAATACTCATCTGCTATTAGTGAAATTATCAAACACCTCACATGTATCTCTAAGATTCTTTAGGCCATTGTTTCTCACCAACTGGTCCATGGACGACTGCTGGTCCCTCAGCTCTCCCTGAACTTGTTGAGAAAGGCAGCCACTAGTATCACAAGGGTTGAGAAACAGGGCTTTAGGCTACGTTCCTCAAACCTTGTAATCTTGCCTTTTTTCCTCTAGTGTTGACATGAATGACAGACATTTTGTTCTCTTTTCAGACAGATGCTTCTTGTTTATCATGGGAAGGACAGCAATTCCAAGGAAAAACGGCTATAATGGAAAAGTTGATGGTATGCTTTTGTATATAATAAGTGTTTTATAAACAAGAATCCTTCAGCTGAACTGCATTGCTGTCTTAGGATTTAAAACAAAAAAACCACTTAAAATAACCATGCCTACTTCCATGTGATTTTCAGTAGCAGACAGCACAGCCAGACTCACTTGTGCATGTGTTTAACAATTGTTTGGAGTTTAAAAATAAGCTAAGATTGCTGCTGTCAAACTACTGTTAAAATGGCATCATGAGGTTCCATGTTTGTTCAACAACATCTGTTTAATTTAGAAGTAAGTATGTTTCTACTAATGTCAGCACCTCAATCAAGCTAAGTGTTTTCCTCTTCATCACAAATAAATACTGCAGGTTGAATTCAGCTCTCTTATGCTTGTGAAACTTTGTTATTACAGTTGTGGGCAGAATTTGGCCCTCTAGTTAATGAGGAGTTCTGTTGATGGTCAGTAAGGCAGTATGAAGTCTGTCAAGGCTTTTTCCCCGCTCTGGCACTCTGAGTGCAGAAGGTGGGGGCCTGCAACAGGCCAGAAAAGCCACTGGCCTTAAAGCCTGCTCTTAAAAGTCTCCAAGGCCTCCAATTCCTGGCCTTGGAGTGGTATCGCTGCCACCACCCAAATGCAAAAAAACCTCTTGAGACACAGGAAGGCGCACTTGGGAATTCCTCCCTGTGAGGTACTTGCAATCCTCTTTATTCCTCCTTCAGGAAAGTGACTGAACTCCAGCTGCAATATGAGCTGGAACTAGAACAGGGTTCCCTCTAGTAGCTGCCTGTGCAGTCTAAGGCACGTGCACACAAACCTCTTGTCTTTCCAGGCACAGAACCAGAACTTACTTCAAAAGTAAAATCTTTACTCAAAAAGAACAGATAATGAACACAGAGAGTTGCTTCTCTGGGAATTAACTTAGGTAGTTAATAGTGTGTGTGTGGGGGGGGTTACACGTGCTCAGCACAGAGAAATCCAAAAAACAAGCCAAAAACAAAGAAAATACCCTGACCGTGTCTAAGTAAACATTCCCTGTTCTACCCACACCTGGTCAGTAACAAACTTAACTTATCTCGGGTAAGGATGTTGCTGGATTCTTCCTCAGGCCCCTCTGGCCTCCTCCTGATCCTTCCAGGAGCTCTGCTGCATCCAAACAGGCCCAGGCCAGGCTGCTGTTACCATTCAAAAACCTGTGCTTCGTTCCTATTGGCTGTCCTGGGACTCACTGACCAGAGTGTTAACCCCTTCCTCCCCAAGGGTTATTACAAAGTCCACCTCATTTAGCTATGTCTGCTCTGCAAACAGGAATTAAACCTAGTAAACTTGTCAAAGTTTCAGCAGGTAGGATTCTGAAAACGTGGGGGGGGGGGGGACGACAAGAAGATTTACTGTAAGGCCCCCCATCTTGAAAGCATCTGAAGTGGGATTTCTCCTGCAAAAGCTCATGCAAGAAATAGTCTAAGTGCAACAGGACTTCTTGTTTGTTTTACTGAACTAGACTAACACAGCTGCCCCCTTTAGAATTTAAGTAAGATGCCATTTCTACAATAGTCCTTTTTCAATTTCAGTACAGGTGCCAAAATGTTACGCTGCAGCATATTTAAACACTCAACTTTCTTGTTAATATCTAATGTCTTTTCTTTTTTGTTAAAGAACCACATATAGATTTTTATGCCACTTCACTTTATTAAAATAAGGCCATCCTGAGGCAAGAGGAAAATATATTTAGAAAGTGTCTTCTCTGCAAGATCACAGAGCGGGATTTTTCTACAGTGTCACTTGTGTGTGGGAGGGGGAATTTCCATATTCTCACTTGACACAATACAGTTAATTCATACAAGTTCCAAAGGGGTAGCCACATTAGTCTAGTTCAGCAAAACGAACAAGGAGTCCTGTGGCACTTTTTTTAAACAGTGCCACAGGACTCCTTGTTTGTTTTGCTAATATATTATAGTTAACTATGCTAAATGTTGCTTCCCTCCCACCCCCATGAGATATGCTTTTGTTTGCACTATTGAGTCCTGACATTCATATGGGCAATTAGTATTTGTGTACTAGCCTTACTGTATGTAGAACTCCCCTGGATCAGGGACCATGTAGACTTCAAGTACACTGCTGGTGCAGAAATATTAATGGAGTGAAATACTTGCATGCATATGTTTTCCCTTATGTGATATTTGTTTGTTTTTAAATCTCCACCATGAACAGAGCCTTCCATTCCAAAAAATACAACACAGCATAACATCTCAAGATCACCAACCAGCACCTGATAACTGTATCCTTAGTATGGTGGTTGGTCAGCTGAAGGTGAGACTGGCAATAAACTGTGATACGTTGACTAGTATGTAAGGAGAAGCTTGTTGGCCTTAGAAATACTGCATTCTGCTGCTGCATTTTAATCAATTATTTTTTCAGTTAAATAGAATTCCTGTTTGAGCTGAGGTCATGTCACTAATGCTATATATAAGTTGAAATGACTTGAAAAGAAAGACAGTGGATATTTAAGTGATGGTGCTTTGCTAATGTACTTAAGTAATCTGAGAAGGTTGGCTTGGAGACTCAGGCTATACTTCCTACTTCTAACTTTTTTTTTTTATTATTATTTATTTAGGTGGATAATGATCCAGTGATGGGGTTCCACCAGCTGTTTGTTCTCAAGAATATTAATGACAACTGGGTTTGCACCAATGACATATTTAGACTGGCCCTGTATAACTTTGCTTGAATTTTTTTCTACTGCCACTTTCAAATCTGACAAAAATAAATTGTTGTCTAAGTTGTTCTGTGGTGGTTTGTGTAGTCTGATTGACAGACTAGCATTTGCTAGCTTGTGCATCTCTTTCCCTCTCCTAACAATGTCTCAATGTAATATTGGCTTGTAAACTATAGATAGCAGGAGTGTAAATTCCTACTATGTTGTCATAATGATAGTAAATGTAGCCTCAGAAAATTTGCTGTACATGAACTATGACATTCTAGACAAGAGTTGGCAGTACAAACTCCATGTAAGTACCTTATGGCTGTTTTTAGTAGATCTATGGGATGATTACTGACTATATCTCATAACGTACACTTTTCAGATCAGGTGCTTGAGAGGAGATATGACAGCAGTTTATCTTCAGATAAAAAAAAACTTATAGCAACATTTGAAATACTGTCAAATGCTTCCATTACAAGTTTTGAGCCACATTCCATCTACTTATGTTGATATGCATAAGAAGGAGAAGAGCATCTAAAGCACTTTCATAGATTAAAGTCAGTCCTCCATTTTCTGCTCTCTGGTTAAGTATTCAGAGTACAGCAGCATTCACTGTATGCTAGACACTTCAAACACAGAGGAAGACATGATTGCTGCTCATAATTGCATGCTCTATAAAGACAAATGAAGGGAATGGTAATGGGGTACACTATGCAATCAAATTGATAATGATGATAGGCACAAGTCTTATTGAAACTTTGCATGTGTCCTTTTTGCTTAAGCACTGGGCCCTAGACTCAAATCCACAAAGAGTACTTAACTGTTGAAGTCCCAGGTTCTAGGCACTGTTGTGGTTCACAATCCCCCCTCCCATGCCCTGTTGAGAGCTGCCCATCCCTCCCCCCACAGTTGCCAGAATTCACTCAGTATTTACATATGGGCATCTAGAGAACCTTTACGGCAGATGTTTCTGGAAATACGTACACTGCTGCTTCACTTTGGGCATCTAAACACCTATCATCTTCTACCTAAACTCTGCAAAATAGAGAAAAAATAGACAAAGGGGCACATCTCTCATCCATGGGGCCTGATTTAGTAGGCATAGTCAGAAGCCCTTTTGTGCCACTGTGGCTAAATACTGAGTCCACATTTGCTGAATAGGGAGCCTAAGTCGCTCAGACAGGCTTTGTGAACCCCTTGTTTCTGGGAGTCTGAAAACTTAGGTGTTTCAATGCCTAAGCCCTTTCATGATCCAGGCCGCAAATCCTCATGCTGTTGGTAATTCACTTGGCTAGTAGCTCTACTGGTTTCAGTGGGACTACTGAGCTGATTAAGATACTGTGTAAGTATTGAGTAAGGATTAGAGAACTATGCTTAGCCAGGAGCACAAGCAAGCACTACTTACTGCTAGTAAACCTTGCAGAATCTAGCATTGCATATCTTAACATATCATTACCAAGTGTACATAGCAATAACCTGCCATGTTCTGGCTTCTGAGTGAAGCCTGGTTCTAGGGCAACAAATTGGGTATTGAGAGTACATGTCAGGTCCAGGTGGGAGACCTGGATAAGGCTTTTTAGACCAGACAGCCTTAAAACCAAACACACTAAAACGGAGAAAATGTACAGAAGTCATTCAGAATGGTCAGATTTCTTGTATGTGGCATTATAATCACTGTGAATGCATTTGCAAAAGATTGGCTAGCCAATGTAGCATGTACAGTGGGCAGCCAACTTTTTGCAAACAAATGCATTCCCAGTGCCTAAAATACCTCATCCAGGAAGGCTGACTGCTCTGAATAACTTCTGTACTTGTTTCCTCCATTTTAGTGTGTTGGTTTTAACCATGTCCTAAAAAACTCTGGGTCTTGTAGTCTTCACTGAAAAATAATACAAGATCAAATCAAAACCTATTAACCAACCACTTGCCTGAAACCTAACCTAGAATTGTTGTGCCATCTGCTAGAGAAAGGTAAGAAAGCACAGGAAATGCAGACATCCATACAAGATGGAACAAAATTAATATAAAGGTTGTCTAAAAATAGTTGTGAGATCAAAAGTTGCTTTGTAGGATGGGGTCTGAGCAAGTCGGGGAGGTAAAAGGTAGGAGTCTCATAATATGTTGCTCTTACAGTGTGCATCAGTAGGTCTCAAAAGACTTCAAAAAGCAAGTCATTTGTGGCCATTTTACATATGGGAAAAATAGAGGTGATGGAATGATGGATCACCCAGCAAGCCTTTAGCAGAGCTGGGAATAGAAGCCATATCTGAATCACAACCCCATGCACAATCCCCTAAGTAACACTCCCTCCATCCGTGGGCATAGAAGAAGTGGGACAAAACAAGATTGAAGAAATGTTTTGTTGTACTGGATTTCTAATTTTAGTAAGACCAACACTATCTTGCCATAGACTCCTTTAACAGACTTTCTGGTAGTTAGTTAGTTAGGCCACGGCCTTGTGCATAAGTGCCTTTTTTAAAAATTGTGCTCCAGAATCTAAACTAACTTTTAAAAGTCTCTAGACACTATTTTTGAAGGTGACTTTAAACCTGTGAATAAAAGATAAACCAATGCAAGACTGTCTTTGTTAGAGCTTTTGTTGCAAGCTGGCTGAACACAGAGTCATGTCAATGGAGCAGTAATTCTGACCCCTAGTTAACTTATAGCTAATAAAGTGAGAGATTTTCACTTATTACCACTTTCACAGAAAGATTAGATAAATGTGTTGATCCACCAGTGGATATAGTAATAGTTACCGAGTGGGTAGCTCTTTGGTAATCTACTTACACTGGAGGCAGAAGAGAGGAAATAAACCTACTCTTGAATAGCAATAAATTTGAAGGAGGTGGAGGAGGAAACTGTGGTTGATAAGGGACTTGGGTATGCAGCAGACTTAGAGCAGCATGAAGAGTTCCCCCTCTTGCCCATCAGGAAATCAACATGGCAAACTTCAAGGAGTGTGGGGGGGAAGGGCTGAATAGAACTTCTGCTGCCCCTTTTCCCCCCCTCACCGTCCTCTGCAGTCTTTATGCACTTAAGGTAGCAACAAATTACAGGGCTGGACTAGCCATGCATTGAGAGGAAGAAAGGTTACAGAGAGGGATCACAGCCATGTAATCCAGGACTATTTGTTACATGGGATCTCAGTCATACCGAATTTCATTATACACACAATGCACTCCTACAGTCTAATTTAGAACTTTATTGGATCCGTTGTAGGCCAATGGATACTTGTACATATTTTATAATAAAAAGGTTACATTTAGATGAGTTTTGATAACATTTTTTAGGAAAACAAACATAGTAGATATCCTCATACTGGGGAAAAAAGGGAAATTTAAATTGGCATTTGGCACCTGCAAGCTAGCTAAAATGTGCTATGTAAGATGAAAGAGGTAAAGCTTCCTCTTATATATATAAGAAAATCCTGAACATAAATGGAAACAAAATAAAACTGATAACACCAACTGTGCCCTATTTATTATTTCCAGATCATAGAGACTCTTGTGAATTTCATCATACTAAAAAAGATTGTCAGATGGGAGATTGTTTTTCTTCACTATCATCAGCACAGAAGCCAGAAGCTGAATAAAAATAATTTTGTCTGTGATCAAAAAAACCCCATACAGTTATAGAATATGAAGCCAATGCACCTAGGAAGATGTATAGAGCTCTGTTGGAGCAATATGCCCAACTAAATAGGCATAAAAATTAGGTCAGCCCTTGGACAAGATACCTGCAGGAAAGGTGATGTGAAAACATTAAGTCTTGTGCACTACCTCATGTGGTTGTACTCAAGTGGTAATTCCAAATCCTAATGAAACTTGTCCTCACTCCAGACACAATTCTCAGTATTGAATGTACACAGCTCACACATTCTGCAGTTGCTGACAGAAGCACTCTGCTCTTTGTTTTAGCGTCATAGATCCTTGAATTAATTCTGATCTGAAGCATAACAGTGGGTTACTGAAAGCAAATATAAGTAACTCCTCATTCCCAGCATCCTGAGGGGATACTGCTTGCTAGATACTTCTAGGAGGATCCACAATGACACATATTTGAAAAAGGAAGAAAGGTTACTTACCCTATATAACATCATATCAAAGAACCAATGACAATAGGACAGTTTCCATATAAAGAATAAAAATAGTTTTCACCATTTTCATCCAGTTAGCTTTGGCATTTAAGTAACTTCATTAGCCTCTGATTTAATCACTTATTTCTGGATCTTAGCTGTTTCACTGGTTTATGTTTGTTGTGATTGTACATTTCCACTTTTAGTCAATAGCTTTGGCTCTTCCATTTGAAGATCTTGAGTTACTCAGTTCAATGACCGTTGAGTTGGCATATAAAAAGAAATGTTGCCACTTTTGTATCTAGGACCACCCAAAGTATGGTGGCTGTCTAACTAACTAGAACAGTTTCAGCCTAAGTGAAAATAGGTCCTACAGCCCATGTATGGAAGCAGCCATACTTTCACTGTTGTAAGAGATGTGCTTTACTTTCTGAACTCCTCAAGCAATAGTGATCATTTGGGGGCAGGTTAGAAGTCTCACATTTAAGTCAGATTTCGCTGCTTTCTGGGTTTTGTCTACAACATAGAATCATACTACTTTACAGGACCTCAAGAGGATTTCTAGTCTAGTCCCTTGTATGTGAGGCAGGACCAAGCATTAGCTAGAAGACCATTCCTGACAGGAGTCTATACAACCTGCTCTTAAAAATCTACAGTGACAGATTGCACAACCTCCCTGTGCAATTTATTACAGTGTTTAAGTACCCTGACAGTAAGGAAGTTTTTGCTAATGTCTAACCTAAATAGTGCTTGCTGCAATTTAATCCCATTGCTTATTTTCCTATCCTCAGAGGTGGACGACAATTGTTCTCCCTTCTCCTTTTAACAACCTTTAATGTTATGTACTTAAACTGTTCTGTTTGCTCTCAGTTTTCAATTCTCCAGACTGCACAAACCCAATTTTTTTCAATCTTCTCTCACAGGTCATATTGTCTAGATCTGTAATCATTTTTGTTGCTCTTGTCTGGATTTTCTCCAATTTGTCCATACCTTTCCTGAAACGTGGTACTCAGAAAGATACAGTGCTCTAACTGAGGCCTAATCAGTATGGTGTTGAGCAAAAGAATTACTTCTATCTTGCTAACAACATCCCTGATAATTTGACGGAGTGGGTTGCAGCCCACAAAAACTTATGCCCAAAGAAATCTGCTAGTCTTTAAGGTGCCACAGGACTTGTGTTGCTTTTGCTATATACAGATTAACATGACTACCCCTCAGGAACTTATCCTCGATAAAAACCCAAAAATAATGTCCATTTTTTCTCCAGCAGTGTTACACTCTTGACTCACATTCAGCTTGTGATGCGCTATGGATCTAAGATCACTTTCTGTAGTACTCCTTCCAAGCAGTCATTTCCTATTTTACATGTGTGCAGTAGATTGTTCCTTCCTAAGTGGAATACTCTACATTTATCCTCATTAAATTTCTTCCTATTTACTTCTGACCATTCCTCCAGTTTGTCCCGCTCATTTTAATTGTATCTTTGAAAGCACTTGCAACCTGTCCCACTTTGGCATCATCAACAAACTTTGTAAGCAGGAGCACCACTAGCCCAGAAAAAGATCCAGGGCTCGGCACACCGATGTTAGGGGCTGACACGCTGCCACTGCAGCTGCTGCCATGACTGGCCCAGTGGCAGACCTGGGGCTTGGTCACTGGGACTCAGGGCTCAAGCCCCATAAGCCCAGCACCAGCGACACCCTTGTTTGTAAGTGGACTTTCTATGCCATTCTCTAAATCACTGATGAAGATATTGAACAGAACTAGATCTGGAATTGATCCCTGCAGGACCCATTGATATACCCTATCGGATTGACTATGAATCACTGATAACTATTATCTCAGAACAGTGCTCCAGTCAGTTATGCACTTACCTTATAATAGCTCCATCTAGGTTGTATTTCCCTAGATTGCTTATGAGAAAATCTTGCAAGACAGTATGAAAAGCATTACTGAAATCAAAACATATCACATCTACTGCTTCTCCCCTATGAATAAGGCTTGTTACCCTTTCAAAGAACGAGACATTTCTGACCCTTCATTGCTTTATATTATTACTCCGTAAGAATTTGTATCCTTCTCTCTGACCCTTCAATCCTCTTTCAGCAACTTTATCATGCAATTCTGTTTCAGCAAGATGTCAATTTATTCACTGTTGCAAAAGAAATAGAACCCACTTCATTTGATTTGCAAACAACTGGTTTCTATTCCAACTGCTTCTTGTTTCCTAAGAGGCCAGACATCTTGTTGACAGAAAACCTGATTTTCTTAAAAGCACTTTGTTTCAGAAAGCATCTGGGGTAAACTACCACATATGCTTTCTTTCCACTGCCAAGACAGTCTAGGATCTTGTTCTGAAGAACACACTTTTACTTAGCACAATCCAACATTTTCACATCCAACAATGTCTCACAAAATGATCTCTGTTTCATCGTAGGGAAAAGTTAGTGTTCATGTCAGGTCTCTTGGTGGATTAGCAAGGATATTTACAAATCTCTTTCAGCACTATTTTGCCACTGAGACTTCAGGTCTCTCCTTCACTGGGTGACTGCTTTACACAGACCAAGAGCAGACAGGTTGATCTGTTAATTCTGAGAAAGTGTTTTCACTCAAGAGGGTGGGGAGAGGAAAGAAGACAAGAAATTGATCAGCTGCCTCCTGCTGCATAAAGAAGTGAGGTGTTTTATACCAGTCACACCTCACAGCACAGCCCAAACCCTCAGACTTTAAATGCTGACACCCTGTAAAGGTATAAAAGGACAGGCCTGCCCTACAGCACCTTCATTAGCCAAGCATGGCTTTGCAGTACCCTGCTTCAGTGCCTACTCACATTCTTTCAATTACCCAGACTAGATTAATTCAAACACATACCTCTTTTGTGGGTTCAGTCTGTGTAACTCACTTATTTTGTTGCTCAAGTTCACACCCACTTTGCATCCATGTTAGCATTCTGATCAGTTTCCTTCCCCTGTTCAAGAAATCCCCCTTTTTCCTGCAGAGCAGGCTTGTATTTTAAACAGTCCTTACATCACCAGCTCTCCTCCTTGGACTGGAGTTGCAATTTAGACCAGCTGTAGAGCTTCAGTCTGGTTCTCCTTCAGCTGGCTTTAATCCCCAATAAATCCTTTCCTCCCCAGATTATGAAAGCAGAGCAGATACACCTCCTATTGCTTTTTCCCATTCTGAGAGAAGGGACAGAATATATGCAGTCTTTTTGCCCATAATTTGTCCCAGTTGGTTGGAAGAGAAGGGCACTTTAGCTCACCCATTTTTCAGTCACTGACAGAAACAATACCCTAGATCTTAACTGTTCCCTCTGGGACCATCTCTCCTGTCTCCCAACACCTAGCTTTGCTTCTCTGCCACTCAAAAAAGTCCCAGAATTTAAAGGGAGACATGACAGACCAAGGGTTGACTGACCACTAGTCAGTATTCCCCTTAAGGGAACAGTACCTTGGTGACACATGGGCTAATCTACATCAAAAATGGACAATTCATTCTGGTCTTCTTAGTGTCTAGCACTTAATTCAGAAGAATAAGTGAACTTTAGGCACTATTCAGGAACCTTCTTATATGACTTTCCATGTGGACATGATGATGTTAAGACCTCACTTGAAGTTCATTTTTAAGATGGTCTTAGAATCTTATCTAAACCCAAGCAATTAGCCTGCCTATCCAATTCTCAAAGCCACACTTGGCAATAAGAGAATATAAATTATATATACTAGATGTATCCAGGTTTCTGCTTTATTACATTAACGCGACAAAACCTCTCAAACTGATCCCCTTTTTAGTTTTAGCCACCACCGGGTATTCTAAAGGCCATGCCATCTTCTACAGATTCTTCAAATAGCACCATAGGTTTCCATCTTTTATTTATACAGGTGGATGGGTTCTGAAAATCTATTAATTCCTTCTGATTATCCTTAATTCTAGGTGTTATTTGAAATGGTGAATGCTTTGTACAATATGATCCTAATTCTCAAGACTCAATACTCTTCTTTTGTTATAGAAGTGTCATTCGAAGACAGTATTAGCCTTTGATCTATCTTTCTTGGAATCAGGTCTTAATAAATGTTATTTTACATAGCAAGGAAGCTGATAGCAATATATCTGACAAATACAATAAATAATGATTAATTTAGGTTTTCTAATGGAAAAATTTATATTATGCTGAAGTAGTGTAAGATTAAGACAGAAAATGGTATTTGATTTTCTTATAGAAATAACTGTAAGAAGTAAGATGAAAGAAAAGATTATCACAAGAAAATGCTCACTTTAATAATACATTAATAATACATACATGAATTGTTTAGATTTACTAATATTAGCTGATGAACACTGGCACTGTAAATTGACTGATGCCTCACTGTGCCATTATTTAACTGCTTTATTCTGATTGACTCAGGAAAAAAGACCCCTTGTGAACTTCAGCCAGTTAAGAGTCTCTACATATTAATGAATGCCCAATGAAAGATTTAATAAAGACAAAGAAAGAAATTTCAACTAAAACTCAAGCTATTCAGAGATAATGTTTCCCAGCAGAGGGTTTAAACAGAAAAAAAAAATGTGATGAAATTGATACACCAACCATGTTAAACAAGAAATAAAAGTCTTCTGGAAAAGAGATTCTCTTTTGCAGAATAATAGCTGGATTTTACATGGTTAGCTGTCTATATGAACTTTAAGTTCATGGCAAGTCTGATTGTAGTAACTTGCCATAAACTTAGGCTACATCTACACTACAGCTGATGTTGGCATAATTTACAACACTCGGGTATGAATAAACCACCCTTTCCCTGAGTGACGTAAGTTACATTGACACAAGCACTGGTGCACACATATGTCGGAAGGAGAGCTTTCTGCATACATCTGTTGCATATCTAGTCTCTTCCATTTGTGGTGGTGGTTTAGTGTCTTCACCAAACGCAGTGTAATCACATCAGTATAGCTGTGCTGCTGCAGCACTCTGTGTGTAGACATGACCTATTGCCTGAGTGGATATTGCCGACATGTACTGACATTTCTTTAATGAGCTTTGATCTGCCATGCTTTGATGACTAAATGTTTGTGAAGACAAGCCCTAAATTGTCTAAGTCTGTCACCAATTTGACCCTGAAAACTATTGTTTATTACCTTGCTATACCAAAACAAAGTTGGTAATGTACTTTAAACAATTTGGTTTCTATTTAAATATACCATCTGAAAGCTCTGCAGAACTTACTTCAGTCTGTCAAGAACGTCAGAAGAAAAATTGTCTTGCAAAGGGCAAACTTTTTCCTTTATTTTTTTTTAACTTTAAATTTAGCAAGTTTTAACAAGTGCACTAATCCTTGCCATTTAAATATCAGAAACAAAACAATTGTTACAACAATTTGCTTTTGTTTGAAGAGACATTCAGGAAGTCCTCAGAGCTTTCCATTTGACGGGATGTTAACATATTGTATAGCGTACATAGTTACAATACCTATGTCATTTCCAATGATTTTATTAAATTGAATGATTAAATGTCTATTAAATGGTAAAAGTAAAAAAACAAATTGAACAGATGTGCTGGATTCTCTGCAGGTGGAAGTATTTTGTCTGAGTTCTGAATAAAAGGTAACCAAATGTCAAAGTATCTATCTGTCCTTTATTTATTGTGCTGCATATGTAATTTATGTGTTAATTGTTCTGTAACAACAACTCCATATTTTTTTTGAACAGTTCTTCAATGGTTGGGCTATTTTTTTGGTCTTCCAGTGAGAAGCTACCTATAGTCAAGGGAGTACTAGCAGGAGAGAGTTTAATTTTTTTCATTTCCTTTTGTATGACCATTTCCACTAGGGAAATCCAAAAGGATTATCAAAGGATGACTTGGTTATGGATTTCATCCCAACATACTCTAATGACTGGACATGTATGAAATCTCATCTTTCACCACAGTTTTCTTACACTGATTCCCATTCAGTCTCTATGTATGTAGATTTTAACCCTGAATGGCATAAAATACCATTGAAACAATATCTTTTTTAAAATTTATTTATTTATGGGTGTGTGTGTGTGTGTGTTTTACAGGCAAAGATACCTTGTTCATGTTTCCATATCAGATCCCATTCTTCCTGAGGTAATTTGTCTATTCACATCCTTTTCCCTATGTGCCACATATGGACACTTTTTTCTGTTAGAAGAGCTGACTGCAGAGATTGATATAAATTAATTATATATTTGTTGTCTCTGAATTGAGCAGATACCCATCATTTCTATTTAATTTAACTTTTCGCATAAAACAGTTTTCTCAAAAGTTGAGACACATAGTGCCTGACTTGAAAGTTCTGGTACTAGGGGAAGAGTGGGCCAGTTAAAGTTAGTTTTGATTTCTAAATCAGTTAGAAAAGTTTCTTTACAGAATAGCTGGCCAACCATGTGTATTCCCTGACTTTCCCAGTCTTTGAAGCTCTCTGATTCATGATTTGGGTTATTTGCCATAGGTCTCACGGGTGAGGAAAAACTAACTGTGTGTCTAGTTCTATCCCAGATTCATAGTGTAGCCTTTGGCCAAGGGATGTGTTAAATTTCTGGAGGGCATGGCTTTTATTAATCCATGGTAGCCAGCAATGTTTATAACATCTCAATTTTCTCATTCAATAAAGACCAAATGTTTGGCTGGATCTGAGCCCAAACTCTTTCTGAAGAGCAAACATCTTTGATAATCAGGAAACAGTGGTCTTGGAAACTTCAAAAAAATATATAAAATGTTAATAGATTTATGACATAAATTATAATTTTTGATGAGTGAAAATTTTTCTTTCTATATTAAAACGTTCAGTACCGGCCTTTGCAATTTCTAGAAAGTTTAATTACGCCTTTGTAACATAATAAATATATTGAACTGCTTTCTGTTTAATTAAGTAACCTATAGTCATTCCCTGGTACAAGTTGATATAGTTCTACTGAATACATCTACCCTGATGTACACTGACTGAAGATGTGGCCAAATATTTTTAAAAAAAGAATGCTGTCATTCTCTGTGGGTTGTGTGGCACTTTTAGATCTGTGTGATTAAAGCACCTTCTGGAACATTAAGGGCTGGCATTGTTCTAAACACCTGGCAGTTGGGAGCAGTTGTGGGTGGCGCTGGGTGGGAAAGTGAACCCAAGAATGACATGGGCTGGACATAACTTGTGGAGAAACGCTCCCACTCCCATGCCAATTTGACTCATTTTTTTGTATTAATTTATTTTTCCTGTTTCTGTTGCTCTGACTCAGTTAAACTCACTGTAGCAGATTTAAAAGCCATATTTGGCATATTGAATATTTGAACCCACAAGAAGAAGATCTCAGTGGATTTCTTTGATGGAGTCCAATCTGAATCAGCAGCATGTGCTGTCTGGCAGCAATAACAAAGAAGTCTATGGCTTAAAGAGAAGGGGAAAAAAAAAAAAGGTAAAAATGGTATATATGGAAACATGAGCAGTTTCCATTTGGATCAAAGATAGGTGAAGACTTTGAGTGCTATGTACATACATTTTTATGCCAGCAACTTTGAAGAGAGAGAGAGAGAGAGAGAGAGAGAGAGAGAGGATGTTTTTTCCAACCATAGCTGAAAAGTGAAAAGAGACACTTGCAGCCTTGAAAGACTTACCGGTAGGTTTTTCCTCATAACCTGAGTGATTTAAATGATAAGTATCTGATATCTTTTAAAAGCCTAATTTACCGCAAATACTGTTCCTGGCTGAGAGGTGTAAGTTTCACTGAGTGAACCAGGAAGAAGGAGAAAATATTACTGACAACACAGCTAGTCTCAAAATACTGCCAGCCATCTTTATTTTGTTAACTCTGCAAGAATTACAAAACCAGATGTCAGTGACTGAGTGTTGTTCTCAAAAAGAAGCTTCACGTAAAAGGAGGATGACATGTTCCAAAGGGATAGTCATGTTAGTCTAGTTCAGCAAAAGAAACAAGGTGTCTGGTGGCACTTTTAAAGACCAACACGTTTATTTATCACATGAGCTTTTGTGGGAGAAAATCATGCAATAAATAAATTTGTTAGTCTTTAAAAGTGCCACTGGGGTCCTTGTTTGTTTTAAAAAGAGGATGAATATTACATTAGTATTTGATTCCTCCAAATCAAATATATGATACTGCAGTCTGAGAAGCTCCTTAGCCCATAAGCAACTTGAAAGAAGGAAGTCTCAGTTCACAGGCTTAGAAGACAACAAGTCCTCACAACTGAGAACGTGGTCCATAGTCAAGAGAAATAAAAGTTTTAGGATGCTTGCAAATTGATATAAAGTATAAGGGTAACTGTTTTCTGTTACCATCAGTTAATATAAAAATAAATGGGTCATTCACTAGTAAAGAAAAGTTTTCTGAATCCCATTTCATGCAGATAATCAAAACTGTAGTTTGTGTCTGTGAAAAATCCATAGTTGGTCAAGCTGAAGCCTCCATCCTCATTTGTCTTGTTCATCTATCTGCAACTTTTCCTCTTATGCCCTATTCTGCTGTGGTCCTAAAAGCAGTTTATTTTTGAGGGGGTAAATGTGACATCATATTTTTTGTGGGCAAACAATTTCATAAATTAATCACTTCTCCCATCTTCTTATTCTCCAATTTTACTTTTCTTTGCCATTCTTTTAATTTTGCATACAGCTATCCTATTTTTAAAATCAAATGAATTTTACGCCTGGGACAGAGAAAAAAGGACATAGACTTAGGCTCCAATCCTGGGAAACCTTAAGCATGTGCTAAAAGTCAATGGGCTGACTCCAAGTGAATGAAATTAAGCACATGCGTACATCTTTACAGAATCAAAACCTTAGCGCTCATTCTGCAAAGTGCTAAGTTAAGAATTGATGGTGTTGGAACACTGTGGGATTTGACACTTAAGACAAACATGCTAAAGATGTATCAGCTAGCTATTTTATAAATAATTTAATTAGATTCTTTGTAAATAGTTTCCATTTTCTATAAAATGTTGCCTGAAGTCAGATAAACTCGGCAATTCAATTATAAAGCTCAAAGGGCAATTTAAAAGACAAGTGAGGTAATTTAGAATTGAGGCAATGTTCCTAACTCATTTTATAACTTAATACAACAATTATTTGAAAAATCAGGTGCTATTTTTTTCTATTATGCTATGTTACAACAACAAAAATGTATGATTAATTATGTATGATTCATTGGCTATTTTGCTTTTGGAGAGATTGGTGTTTCTACAGAGCTACAATGTTGTATTATTTACTTTTATGAATGATTAAACTATAGCCAGTGATTTGATTATAAATATATCATATAAATCAATTGGGAAATTTTGTCTTGCATGCAAAATATGGTATAACTTTATCAAACATGACATTTTTCTTTCACTGTTAACTTGTCTATTTTATATGTAAATGGTTGTTGACCTCTTTTTGTTGCTGCACCATTACCAAATACATGCATAATAGATTAACAAAATTGCAATGTGACAGAAATTATTAGTAAAAAATGTTAAGCCAATAAATTTTAAAACTAATACAGTGCCAGTGTATTTACTGGAATATTGACTATGAAGATCAAGCATTTTGTTTATGTGGTCTTTTTTATAAAATTGACTTGTAACAATTTTGGTAAATAACTGAACATTTTGTTAGTATTTACTTATTTTTTTTTTTACATGAATACATCGTCTACTCCTGTTAGACTTTGCTATGACTTCTTCAGCTGATAGATTTGTATCTGAAATGTCTATAACTGCGGAGGGAAAATACAACTCCACTGAAGTCAATGGCAGACCTCCAATTAACTTAAATGAAGCCATAATTTTATCCATGAGTATATACTAAAACTCTAATTTATTTGTAAAGCATTTGAAAATGAAAGTCATACACAGTCTGAGTCTATTATTTCTAATAATATATCATATTTATAGTTTCTTCTTTGAGTATTTCTTGCCTTTGTTTACTATTTTCTATTTGCACACTTATGTTTCCCTTGTTGTATGCAGATATGAAGCTCAATGTCCAAGTTCAATAACCAGAAGATGTCCTCTCAATCAAGACAGGCTAGTCTTTGGAAACCACCCTGAGGATATGGGTTGGCTACTCCTCTTCCTTATGAGTTATTGTTTGCAATGATGTTCCATAGTCACAATGTTGGAGTGGAAACCAAGGCAAGCCAGTGCACAGTTGCAGCAACTCTGAATGAGCCAGAAAGTGGCTTGTTGAGCCTGTTCCAGGATCTGCAATCAAATGAAAAAGGAGGCAGGTGCAATGGTATCTTCAGTTTACTTACTATGTTAGACTTTCTTTCCCACTGATGCTTCCTCTCTATAAGGACAAGGTTTTCAGCTGCCGGCAGTGCTGCTCATCCATGCACGGTAATAGGCCAGTAGCATTGCTCTCCATGAGTGCATGAGCTACCATAGCAAAGGTGTGTCAAGAGATCATCCGTACTGTCACAGCTGGTCCACAGAAGTAAGATTCCTTCCCAGAACAGAAGCAGACCTCAGAGTTGCTTCCTATCTGATAATATGACATCGGTCAGCTGGAGGTGTTTTATCTGTCACACCTTAACAGTATGACATCTATTGAAGGTCTGGAGAGCTATGTGCACTAGCACCTACAGACTGGAGATTAGTGCATATTCCAGTTAGCCACTAATAATACCAAACACTTTGTTTAGTACCTGATGGACCATCTGAGTGACGGCTGCATCGCAGACCTCAGAACAGTCTTCAGCTGAAACAAACATGGGAGCCAATATAGAGGTATGAACAATGTATGGAGTTTCCTGATAGTTTTCATATCAAGGAAGTACAGGCAAAGATCTTTACTGTCAGGTGTTCCAGGTGGGACTGTATGTCAGAGTAGGTTTAGTCATATTCTCAAGTATTTGACAATTGGATGAAACGGCAATAGCTGATCTTGGCAAACGTCAAACTAGGTTGATTGGCAAGACAATTGTTTTGATGGAATGTAGTTGCCATCTTCTTGGTTTCACTGAGATTTAGTCTCCATTGTTGGAAATCAGCAGTCAGAGTATCCATGTGTTTGCTAAGTTTCCCTCCAAACCCTTGACAGTCATTTCCAGTGCCCGTAATATAGGTGACATCTGGTCATTACACTGCTGTCAATTCTGTTGCCACTTTATTTAAAAATCTATTGTAATAGCAGGAAACTATAATATTGTCTTCATAGATGTATGTCTGTATCTTATAAATACTATATTGTTACCTCAACATAGCTACAGAGAAGCTATATTTTCTTATAGGTCATCTATTCTTCAAAAAATTGTAAGGTTGATCACAGACCTGAGGGAAAACCATAGCTGATGCAAAAGCATGCATGGGCGTAGGTTGGGAAAAATCACCTTCTTCGCGTAAGATTTTTAACTCTAGAAACCCTCAAAGAATAAGAATGCTGAAAATCATCTTATTGTCCTGTTAATCTACTCAATAATAGATCCACTATCTGTGCGCCATTCACCACTGACCACTTTACTACTGGAAGATTAGTAGAAGTCTGAAGTTCCACCACATTGAATTCTTCACACACTTCTTAATGGCTCCCATGACTTTAGAATAGTTTATTATGAACTTTTCTTTAATTTGCTGCAGATTTCTGATCCTGAAGTGGATTCAGCCAATCAACTTTATCCAGGCCTTTTTTTTTTCTTTTTCTTTTTTCCCTGGGAGGAGATTTCACACTATGATTGAATTAGTGGCACAGCATCTGCACAGAGCTGTACTGGAGAACCATATTGTTGGGTTCCTCCTCCCCAGTTCAGTAGCATATAAGTCATGTTTGGAAACACACAGTCTGCTTCAAGAGCTTGGACCACTAGTTCTCTCCTCCAATGGGAAATCCTGTCACTTGACATGGCCTAATGCTATTGGCTGCTGGTTGTGGGTGGGCACTTCAGAATCCTGCAGATGCAAATGAGGCTTCACCCAACATTCCATGCAGATGAAGCCAGGGCTGCTGGGTGACCACGTGGTGTTATTGATGGGAGTGAGAAAATCATACCCCTCCCTCTTCAGGAGGAGTCACGTGATCATCTCAGGCTCTTCTGATAGGCACTCCTGGTGCCCAGTCAGGAGCAAGAGAAGAGGAGGGGCAGGTGAGAGAGGGTACCAGGTGAGAGAGGGGCACCCCTGGGGGGGGGGATCACCCCCCCAACCTCATGCACCTTTAGCACCCCAGCCTCCCCCTAGGGAGTTGATGGAGGGAGCCAATGGGAGCCTTGGACCAACTCTCTCCCTATTGGTCAGCTGCCTGGTATGCAAATGAGCCCCGACGTCACTTCCTGGGATAAAACGAGCGCCATTTTCTCTTTCTGGTTCTTCTGGGCTGGATGAGGAGGAGCCGGCGGAGGCGGAGGGGCAGGAGCGGAGCCCTGGAGGCTTGGCGCAGGGGCTGAGGCCGGGGATGCCGCTGGCGCCGCCGCCCGTCCGCGGCTGAGCGCGGGGCGCAGCGGGCGGGCGGCCCCGGGGCCGGGAGGAGGAGCCAGAGCCGGCGGCGGGGCGGGCGGCGCAGCGCGGCTGGCTTTTGTGAGGAGCGGGAGGCGGAGGCTGGAGCGCGCGGACCCACGCGCCGGGGAGGCGGCGGCGGCGGCGAGGAGCGGGCGAGCGCCCCCTACAGCCCGGCCCGGTAGGTGCAGGGAGCGCCCGCGCCCGAGCCCCGGAGAGAGAGCGAGCGAGCGCGCGGCAGCAGCAGCAGAGCGGCGCGTGCTCCGCTGGGGCGCCCCGTCCCGCCTGCGCGCTCACAGCCAGCCCGAGAGACACCCGCCCCTCCGCTTCTGGGCCGGCGGGAGGCAGCTCGGCTCTGCCTCTGCCAGCGCCTCAGCTTGCCCCGGAGCACAGAGCTGTCACTGGGGTGGGACTCGTGCGTTCAGGCGCAGCTTGCACCTGCCCCGGAGCTGGGAGCCACGGCGAGGCCAGCCATAGGCGCTTCCCGGCCGTGGCAGCTACCAGAGCCATCCGGCAGAGGCCCTGGGGCATTCCCAGCTGCCATTTTGAATGGGCGGGAAGCAGGTCGCCATTGGCAGCTGCGGAGGTCACATGATTTTCTGAGCATGCGCAGGGGGGCAGCAGGGGAAGGGGCCCCTGAGGTAAACAGCCAAGGTAGGGGAAAGGTCAGCACTCAGCAGGTCACAAGGCTGAGGTGAAGTAGGTTAGTGAGCGGACAGGTACGCCTTGGAGGAGGTTAGGCGTGTTGGTACCTCACGTGTGTACTGAAGTTGGAGGCGCGCGGGGCTTCCTCGGTGTCCCGAGTGGGGTGAGAGTCACAGAGAAGGCGGTGTCGTTTTCTGGCTTCTCTCCAGCCTTTCTCTCCCTTCCTGTTGTAGGGCAGTATACAGCGGTGCTTCCCAAACCAGTGTGCCCTCAGGTCTGAACAGGTGTGCCACAAAATTTTTTGAAAAACTACTCCATGAGCGCTGGATTGGCTCATGAATATTCAGGAGTTCATTTGGAAACTCTATGGTGGTGTGCCTCAAATTAATCAACGGTAGCAAGGTGTGCCATGGCAGAGAAAATGTTGGGAACCACTGGTGTACAGAAAAACATATGGGTCATACAACTATCATACAGGCTACACTGGGCCTTTAAACACCTTGGGCATGCAGTACTCAGAAACCTTCCAGTGCTGGGGGCAGAGTTCAGCGTCAGTGCAGAAACTCACAGTAGTTAAAACCCTTGATGATGATCCAGAGAAGGAAGAGCAATTAAAAAATTGAGTTAGTTGGCTGCCTCATTTAGATTGTGCTGCCTTGTGTGAAGTCTCCGTAACAGGGGTCTCAAACTCAGATCACCATGAGGGCTGCGTGAAGACTAGTACGTTAGCCTGAAGGCCACACCCCTGAAACTTTCATACAACAGCATTGCAAATATGGTAACAATAGCGTCATTGCGGGCCACAGGAAATAGCTTTAGGGTTCGTATGCAACCCATGGGCCGCATGTTTGAAATGTCTCCTCCATAATGACTGTGAAGTCCACTGGCCATCAGACTTCAGGTAGTGCAAATGGGAAGGATGTCATCCTCATTCCAAAACCAAATCTTCTCTTACGCCAGACTAATGAGGGAGTCTAGGCCGTCCAGCTCCACTTCTGTTCATGACAGCTATGGGATAGTGGAAGGGAGTAAGCAAAGTCCTTTTGTAAGTGAGGAGGTTTCAGGTAGCTTATAATGATGTAGTCTTGTCATGCAAAAGTTAGTAGTAGCCAATGTGTAAATGAATCTGGGTTTTAGGGTTTGGCTACATGGGAAATTGGTAGGTATAGTAAAATAATTTATCTTTAGGGCATCTCTGCAAACTAAAATTGATTAGCATTATTATAGCGTAATAACTATATCCCACTAAAGATATTCCAGAATAACACTCCCATATGGACACATTATTTTGGAATACAGCTAGTCCTCACTTAGTGACCTACTCGTTTAGTGACCCCTCAGAGTTATGACCAGCTCTCTGATGAGTTGGTATTATGGCGATGTACGAGAACTCGCATCAACTCTCTCAGATTACCTATATTTACAGTACACTATGCAAACTAAGTTCAGTACATTAGAGCTTAAAACATTTAAAATATATATTAAAAATGTTATAAATGATGCAAAGGTGACATTAAAACTATCTACAGATGGTTGAAAAACCCACTACCAGTAAAGTACATTATGCCTGAAATACCGGTAAGGGCTGCTCCTCGTTTAGTGACCAATTCGTTTATCAACCGGGTTTCAGGAACGGAACCCAGTCACTAAGTGAGGACTACCTGTACAAGTGATTTTGTGCGTGAGTGTGGGTCTGAGGAATGGAGTGACCATATGGCAAACTATTCTGGAATAGCTTTAATGGAATAGTTGTTCCGGTATGGCAGTGTGGGTTAATTTCCCTATGTAGAGAAGCCTAAACATTTGTTTTTGAAACAATCTCCTCCCCTTCTCTTATCTGGATTGCGTTTTGAGCTGGGGAGAGACTTCCGTGTTTAGAACATGGCAGGAAACCAAAGTTAGTATAATGAAACTTGTTCTCTTCAGTTTATCATACCAAGCATAGCCCTCAGAGAGCATGCACTGCTTTAGAATAACAAACTGTAATCTTAACTTTACCAGTTCTGCAGAAAAAAATTATTTGATTTCCTCTCCATGCTTCAGAACAAAGGAAACAATTTCCAGTGAATCAGTTGCTTAGACTGAGGTGCATACCAATAAAACTTTCATAAGTTTCTGCTTGAGACTATGATAAAAACTAGATTATGATTAATTTCCAATAAAAAAGCAAGTGTTAGTTTGGAAATTATTTGGTGTTTTCTTAGCAAAGGATAACTGTTTTGTTCACTTGAGTGGTATGTATGTAAAATTACCAGTTAGCTTAGTTTCGTTCCTTTTAATATTTTTATTACCTAACTACCAAATGAATGCTTAATTATTTTTCTCCAGCTGAAGTACATGTAGCAGAATAAAACTGAACCTTAAATGTGAACTGAATCTTGTGTAGTTTGTAAATTTCTAATACAGTGAAAATATATAAAATCAACTGAGAATTACAAGTCAACTTGCATTCTAAAGCAATATATTGGAAAAATCGCTTTCCTTTTATTTACCCATCAGAACCAAAATGTAAAGGTCTGCATTTTTCTTGTGATAGTTGAGTGCTTTGGTATTGTGATATCAACAGCTGCAAGATAAATGCAAAACATTCATTTGAGGGGCTCACGTGTAAAGAACAGGGCTGGCTCGACTGATAAGCAAATGAGGCCCTGACTCAGGGTGTCATTTACTTAGGGGCAGGGCAGGCCAGCCCAAAAGCTGGACCTCCTTGCTCCCGCCCCTCACCAAACCAGTCAATCTCTCCTGGGGGCAGGGTGGACCGGCCCATGAGGTGGGCTCTGCTCTCTCACCCTGCCTGTGAGCTGGCCCGCTCTGCCCCTGGGTTGGCTGTTCCCACCCTGGGGGCAGGGTGAGTGTTCTGCAGCGGAGGCCGGGTTTGGCTTCTCTCCACGCCATGGGGGGGCACAAAATCAAAAGGTGACTTGGGGCGCCAAAGCTGCTTGAGCTGGCCCTGGTAGAGAAGTCCTTGTTTTATTTTTCTATTTTTTTCTATTTTGCTTTAGAATTCAAGTGTGTATTAAACTCTGCAGTGTTGTCATATATTCCTTTATGATCTGTAAAGAATGAAGACCCCCCCCCCCCAAGTTTTTCCCCAAAAGTCTGGTAGTTTTATAGGAAATTCAGTTAAGAAACGTGATTTAGCAAACTTCAGTTATTGAATTATCTATATTTAGACCAAAAAAGCAAAGGGGGTGGGGTTATATAGAACAGCTTCTTCTTTTTTCTCTCCCCGCCCCCCCAATTGTCAACTGTACAACTGGTGTGCTGTATGTTATGAGAGTTTGTATATTAGTCTGTGTAAAGTAGAAAGGAGCTTGCTGCATGTGTATCTCCCAACAGCTCATGACCACTTTAAAGGTGAACTGCAAAAAAAAACTTTTTTTTTTGGATACAGGTGTGCTTCTGCCCTTCTTTTGTCACTATTTTTCTCCTCTTCTGTTTTATCTTTAAAAATAAGAGAAACATCACCTGTTTTTTCCTAATTTTGTTGGAGGATTTGTAGCGAGTCTGAAGATGAGTATGATTAACTTACATATTAATTGAAGATTTGAGGTGTTGAATTGTCAGCAAAGATTTTCTTTTCCAGTATGTTAGTCATCAAAATTTTAAGTGGGTGGGGAATCTTTAAATAAAAAAAAAATGTCCCTATCTTTTTCACTGTGTGGCTAAAAGCTCCGCCTCAGTTACTCAGCTTTCACTCTTAGCTCTGTATACCTTTTCGGCTAATTAGAACCTGAATTTCTAATTTATCAGAAAGGTGGGGAAAATTTTATAGATCTTTCATCCGTTCTCTGTACATCAAATAAAAAGGGCAAAAGTGCAATTTGTCTTTCATTATCAGGTCACTGTTCTCCTTTAAGGGATGAAATCATTAATTTTTAGCTCTCTTTTTATGCACAGTAATGGGTTTTCAGGGACACTAATTTTGGCTAATGAAGTGTTTCTCTGATTCATAATACAGTATTTGAACTATGTTGTTTGGACCAGTGTTTCAGTAGTAAACATTATATTGGTATGAAAGGGTCTGCAGTCTTGGTGGGGTCTTCACTTGGTTGAAAAGCAGATCGTGTTTGCATGATTTAATGTGGAGAATATTACAGTCCCTAGCAATATACTGTCAAACGAGTGGAGAGGCTATCCAGTCTTGTACCGAAGTCCAGTATAGTACTATATGGAAGTTTTATTTACTCAAACAATCTTGAAAGAAAGTTAATGGACAAAATACCACAAAGGGCTCCAGGTGAACAATCTATGGCAGTGATTTTCAAACCAGGGTTCAGGACCCTTTACTGGATTGCAGACCCTCATTTCCATCCTTGGAAGCTTTTTAAGACCTGGTTGGACAAAGCCCTGGCTGGGATAACTTAGTGGGAGTGGTCCTCCTTTTAGCAGGGGGTTGGACTAGATGACCTCATGAGGTCCTTTCGAGGGCTAATGGCCTATCATCCTGGGTACTGGGTGTGGTGCCCCCTGCTGCTGAAAGATGTAATTGTTGGGTCATGGGCATAAATTAATTTTTTCAACTGGGTCCTGAGGAAGAAGGTTGAAAACCACTGTTTTAGGGATGATTCATCTTTGTGGACTGCAGGAGCAACCATAAGGATAGCAAGTAATCTCATTACTGATTTGTTTGGGTTTTGCACTTAATAATGGAATGCTTTTGGAAAGTTATGTGGACTATTAATTTTTGGGAGCTGGTTACATCCAAAAGTAACAAAAATAAACTTTGTGTGGTAATAGTGTTTGTCACTCTGCTCCCAAATATCCACTAGCCAAGGTGGTAAGAGAATCTATCATTTTAATACTCTGTTTTACTGAATTTGCTTTGGTTTGTAAGGAATGAGTGGTATCTAGCAAAAAACACACTAATTCAAGATGCAACAAACCAAAAGTAAACATTGAAGTTGAAAAACCAGAACTACTAATGACATGGAAACCAAAATGGATGGATAATACACTGTTTTAGCTGTGAATACCAAATACTGTGAAATGAGAAAATGAAATTGAGGACTTGGAAAAACAGTCTTAGAAAGCTGGAATTCCTGACTTGTGGCAGAAGAAAACATGTTTGTTGTTTTAATGGATTATCTAAGTGTGGTAGAGTGATAATTTGAAATGTTGCTTCCAAGTATTGTATTAAGATCAGCTGGGTACTATCGTGTTTAGTACTTGTGGAACATATGTCACTTGGATTGAAGAGCTACAGTACACCCTGAAAACTGAAATATATAAAGCCAGATGTATTCAAGAATCTTGTTTTATCTGGATTAATAATCCTGGCTTTTGGTTTTAGAAGGCATTTGATATGTAAAAATAGAACCAGGAGTTAAGGACATGAGTTACTAGTGCTGTTTTAGCAAACTAAGGGTTCTAAGTAGATGACTTGCTTCTAAAGGAAAGTCTCTCCATCTTATTGATACCTTGATGCTTCTAAATGAGAAGAAAGATCATCCCCATGATGGAAGAAATATTGCCAGTGGACTAAGATATCTGGAACTCGGATCTTCATGTGGCTGAACTGAGCATAGTGACATCGTATCAACTGTCTTGTATGCTAGACCATGAGGACTATTGCATATAACCTGATACAGTAGCAGCACTGGTTAAAAAAAAGTGTCCAGATTTCTAATTTTCTTTCGTTTGGAGTAAGGACAGAATGCCTTCCAGAGTTTTTGTTTTAAAATAAAGACAGGGAGACTAGCATCTGTCCAATAGGGCTCCCTTTCCTTGGGGTACAAGGAGAGGAGAATTGCAGGTAGGTTTGTGTGCATAAGTTAAGGAGCTCGTTTTGAAGGAATGAAATGTTTAAAAAAAAAAAAAGTGTTTCTTCTGGACGGGGTTGTAAATGGGGTTTGTGGTTGTTTATGGTTTTTGTGAGAGAGTTCTACAATCTGAGGGTCAGCTCTAAAGAGAAATCCTATTTTCTCCAGTCTGCAGATGCAAGTTTTACTCTGGCACAGGACAGTTCTTTCTCATTGATGAGAAATGGAGATGTTGATGGCACTAGAGGTCCTGAAAGTTGAAGTAGGGCTGGCTGGCTGGGGGGAGGGGGGGTTGTGATCTGCTCCCAGACAGCTTAAATTTTGAATATAAATATCCCTGGATCCTCACAGAACAGGGTTTTGTAAGAACAGAGAACCGGTGGCATACTTGCAAGACCGTGTTGCGGGATACGCATGCTGTTGTATTCCTTACCAGTTTCAGTTTCACAGGGCTGGTGTTTTAAGCCCAAATGAATTGCACTGTAGTAATCCAAACAGGAGTTGATGAATGTGCGTATTATCAAAGATGAGATGTGGTCTTCTGGCCAGCTGGAGATGGTGGGAAGTGTTTCTCCCAGGCACTGCTATTAGAAGAGGTCAGTGTTAATGGGAAGCACATAACACCCAAGTGTGTACTTGTCATGATGATCAGTGGGCCTGTATCCTCAAACAAGCGCTTGCATGTTAGTGATGTTCTCTTAGAAGCAACTCCCTCTGCTCACTGCAGAATTTCTGTCTTGCTGGGATTTAATGTTGGTCACTTTTTCTTCATCCATAGGCTTACCTTTGCCAAGGCTGGGTAACTGGATGGTTGTGAGATGTAGTCATCCCAAAAATCTAACTAGTGTTAGAAATCCACACAGATTTTGCTGAGCAGCAGATCTGAAAGTACATCTAATTAGAAGCCATACCAATATTTACAAAGATTTTTTAAAATTCACCTTACATTTGTGGCTTCAGCTGTTGACAATCATGGTTTTGAAGTGGCGGAGTTTTGCAGACTTGAGGACAGAATCAGACTTGTATTACAATCCCTGCAATGTCTGGTCCAATGGCTCTTAAGCTATGTGGTTGGTAGTAGCAGTTGCAGGAAATCCTGATTTCATTAATGACTGTACTTAAAATATATTCAAGCATATACATCACAAAAAGTATCCCTTATGGTTCTCCCCCCCTCCAAGAAAAAAAAGGATGCAGTTTCCTTGGAGGTAGAAGTACCATCATAACATTTTCACTTGCATTTTCTGTCTCCAGTAGGTGAAGTGGTGATTCTTTTCTAACCAAAAGTTAGCACAAATCAAGTAGTCAGGACCCATTGGTGAAGTACACAGTATAGTGTATTTACCAAACAGGACTGAAGAATAGAATTTGGCTGCTGTTCAGACAGGATAAGAGGAATTTGAATTCATTTTAAATTTTGGGTTGACATAAGAACATGCATGTTTGTTTTAGAGTAGAGAAGTGATCTCATAAGATCATATACTAACGGAGAATGGTTCCTTGCTCAAGATTTTTTGCTTTTCATGTTGGAAAGTACATTTTTGAGAGAATCATTCTCATGACTTAAATTATTGCTGTAATTCTTCAAAGCCTAAGTGTGCATGTACAAATGTTCCATCACATTATTTTTGTCTTTCTCTTTCAGGAAAAGTGCAAAATGTTTCAAATTCCTGTTCAAAATCTTGATAATATCAGGAAGGCTCGAAAAAAGGTGAAGGGCATTCTTGTGGATATTGGGCTTGACAGCTGCAGGGAATTATTGCAGGTAAAGAATTGAAGTAATGTAACACAAACTGCTGAAACTTGAATTTTAAATTTTTTGAAGTCTTTCACCATTTAGTATGTGTGTGTGTATATATATGTATACACACACGCTTAATCTGTATTAGAAATTTATGATGGGGTTGGGTCAGGAAAGAACTGCATCCTTACTTTGTTGCCAGACTCAGAGAATCCATGTATTATAGGCCTGGAATTGGGAATTTCCTGCAATGTAAGTTACTTGAACCATTTCAGTTCTTAGAAAGGCATGAAATGGAGGGTGCTGCATACTCTATATTGTTAGTATTGCATCAGAGGAAAGCACTGTTGGTTAAGGAAATGTTGCTTGTCTACTACACGAGTGCTTTCCTGTATAGGATTCTTTTTTGGGGGGGGGTGGGAGGGAATAAATAAAAAAAATAAAAACCCAAACAAGCCACAAACCACAAACACTTGAGGACTTGAGCAAACGGAAAGGGACTAACTGCTCTGTCTTGGCATATCAGGAAGAAATCTCTAAAGGATGTACAAACTATCAACATTTATAAGCCCAGCTAAGACACTCAGTAATCTGTTGTAGATTTTTAGGAACTTGACTCAAGATAGCTTTAGAAGAAGAAACCTGGTGGTTGATGTTATGTGCATTCAGTGTCATATCTCACCAAATTCAAGTAATACATCAAGTGCATTGAGGCTATGAAGACAAATGTGGCGTCATTTTGTTAGCAAAAACTCGTTTTCTGGAGAAGACACTAGCATGCAACAAGCAAAGAGAATCTGCATCCACAGACTGGAAAACAATGTAAAAAAGCTACAGATGCAACCACTTTTCAAGAACTAAAACTTCTAAATGGTAGTTTGACTTGACCATTTGTTAAAGCTGAGCTCTTTCATTGCCTGTTCAGTATATTTAGGACTTTACTTCTGCCACCACTCAAGGACTTGTATTACATCTGGAGTTGTGACATACTAATAGGAGGAAGAGGATTAAATTATCATTTTGTGGGGAATCTTGCTGTTTTTATAGTGACTACTATTTGAAATCATGTGCAAGTTTTAAATGACCAAAGAAATGTGCTTTGGATCACTGTTCCTCACTAATCCTGGAACAATGTTCACACTTGGTATTCTAGTTGAATCTTGTCTGAGGGACTTTAACATTTGAACAAACATGACAAATGAACACGTATGTATTTGCCCAGTACTTTGCATATTCCCTCTATTCTTATTGAAAATACTATATTTTCCATTAGAGCTTTCCTCACTGAATTCTTACACCTTGAGCTTTTGAAGTCCAGATATTGGCATGATATCAAAATCTTACTATGGAAATGATTGAAGTATTGTAAAAATCAACTTCTGATTGCACTGTAGTTAAATTGAGAGCGGATTGATGACTAAGCGCCTTTTTAAAGCATAGATAGGTTTTTGACAAATATAATTAATCATGAGGGAAGATGTGGTGAGTGTGGGTAGCAAAAGGGAACAGTATATTAAAGTATCAGATATACTGTTTTTCTGGAATAAAAGCCCCTTGCTTGTCAAGTTCAGTTAATGATGTTTAGCTTTTTAGATAAGCTACAGCAGGCCTCGAAAAATGCACAGCACACCTAGACAGTAGCCCCCAAACTGGGGCACCTGTGTGTATGGCATGTTAGGGGGGTCCTGTTGCCAAAATACTGCCACTTTTGCAATGGCCCTGGGTGAAGAGGTCCCCAGGTGCTGAAAAACCACTTCTGCTGTGGACAATTGCAGCAGGGCACAGAAACCCAACCACTGTGGACACTTGTGGCAGTGGTTCAGTGACCCCCCCCACCCCTTTTTTTGGTCTTTCATGGGGCATTCTGTCCCCTGGAATATTGCAGCACAGCTAGGTTCCACGATATAATTCCCAAGCGCCATGCCAACCTGGCGCCTGGGTTTTGTCAAGCCCTGAGCTACAGCTGTTGCTACTGAGTATGGAAGAACTTAATCAGCTGGGATGATGCATTTTTATATGGTTCACTTGGGTTAAGTATTCTTCCATTGCAGCACAGTGTGACTTACAGCACTTAAAGCATTTTGACCAGACAGTATTGAATAGGTAATAAATGAGAAATAGCATAGTTTCTCCATAGCAAGGTCAGATTTTGGACACAATTACTCTTTGGGAGGGAGGATGATCCAGTAACTGTAGTTAATGTGTTAGAATTGACCTGCCCCCTTGAGGTAACAGTGAAACAGGCCTTTTAAAAAGGAAGTGGTCTATCTGCTGTCCGTCCTGTTTCTAGTAAGATGCAGTAACTACCATTTGTCCCTGAAGGCAGGGAACTTCTGAATGTTGGCCTCTTTTTGTAACCAGGAGACCAAAAGGACCTATTTGTTGCTTAATAGCTTTTACTCTTTCTCTTTTGGGAGGAAGACATGGTTCTTCTGTTTCAGATGTATCATTGGATCTACTGTACTGCAGTCTCCGGGTGGATAAAATACTGATGATTTCTTTTTAAAACCTTTAAAAAACTTAAATTATGCTTTAAAAAAATATTTCAAATGTAACCTAACATTGTGACAGTATATGATAAGGGCTAACCCGAAGATGTATATCTTTTAATTTAAAGGATATTATTACAGTAAACAGCACCTATTAGTTGCCAAATTTTAAAGAACATGAAACTACTGGGCAGGGAAGGTCACTGGTTAAGCACTTGGAATCAGAATCCGTAGAAGTGTTAAACCAGCTTTTTGACAGCAGTAGCCTGTTCTGCAGGTGCAGAGAGAATATTGTCTTCATTTCACTTTGTTTATTTAACTGTTTACCTCAAGGGCAAGTTCATCCAAAGTTAAGAATTTCCAAAGGGATAGCTATGTTAGTCTAGTCCAGCAAAAAAACAAAGGAGTCGTGTGGTACTTTAAGACTAACAGATTTATTTTTTGCATGAGCTTTTGTGGGGGAAAATCCCACTTTGTCAGATGCTTCGAAGATGGGTGAATTTACAGAATAGAATGAAAATAAATGCAAGGGGGTGTAAAACATAGGATCAGGACATACAGTAACAGCAAATCAGAGCAGTTGTTAGGTTCAAACCATGGGAAGCCTGAAGTCAAATTACCTTTTGTAATGGAAAAAGTTAAACCAACTGGTGGTAGAAGCAGCAGGAAAGCTTATTTGCTGCTTCAAATCCATGAAAAAAACCAGATGTGAGAGGATGAGATTGACTAGTTCTAAATGCTTGGTAAGACATGATGACCAGAAACAATCAGTGCAATTCCCTAACTTCAGATAATACTTTATTTGCTTAGTAAATAGTCTAGTTTAAGAGCAAAACATGTTTTGATAATTTTTCCCATTCAGTATCCATAGTAGGTGGTTTTATTTAATGAAAACTTTAAAAAAAAAAAAAAAATTCCAATTTTCATCCAAATAGAACTTTGCCACAAATCAAGTTTTTTAAAAAAATTAATGAATGAGAAATGTTATCATTCACTATTTTCTAATGTAATAAGTGTAAACATTAAGAATCCAAATAAATGTTTATAATCAAAATTGCTTAAATATATATACATATGTAATATATATCCAACAGATTAGCAAACAAGTAGTATCAAATTTGCTGTAAAGTTTATATTTAGTTAGTTTACCATAGGCTTTAAGAAAATACCTTAAAAGTACCAGTACAAAACTAGAGTAAAATTGATTGTTTAAATCAGAGTTTCCTGGTTTCTGATTTTGAATCACCTATTTTAATGATTAATCTCTTGGATTTAATCAGTCTACCTTGAACAGTGCCATGCTAAATGCATCTAGAATGTGATGTCATAGACTTATTGGCAACTTATTCCAGCACTTCAACAGTTAGGAGCTGCAGTCAGTACAAAAACATAAAGCAGCATTCAGGACTTCTTTGAGCATAAGACTTTTCTGGTATCTGCTTATAAATGAGCAAGGTGTGGGATTTTTTTTTTTTTTTAAGTCAAAAGATACCAGTGTAGAAGGTAAATAAAAAGTAGCACAAATTCAAGGACAACTGGACATTCCTTGGACCATTTTCTAAGTGATTACACCAGGCCACAGAGATTTCACAGATAAAAGTGCTGAGCTAACAAAATGTTAGGTCAATAAGTGATTGACAAACTTTTCCAATTTCTTATCCATTTACCTCTTCGAGGGACCCTGCTATTTCCCATGTTCTCCACTACTAAGTCTTCTATATCTCTGGGAATTATGGGCTATGGTGAGATGATGTTGAGGAAGTTTTGAGTATCAACTTTAGAATTTCTACAGAGGTCAGCAGGAAAGGGCAGGAGTTGTTTTAGACTCTTTGCGCTTGTTGCACTGAGAAATTCTGCAGCTTGATCAAGTGAGGGGGAGAATCTTTTGCATGTCTCTTCCAGGTTGTAGGAAACATCTCTGGGATTGAATTGCTCTTTTTAGTTCTCTAATGAATTTTCCCACTATCTCTGGATTTTTTATTTTGATGTTCTTTCCCAGTTTTTCCTGTCTGAGACCTGGCGAAACAGACAGTTGTTTGCACCAAAATTAGACTACAGTGGTGAGAGTTCAAAGACATAAGTAACTATAATGCCTTTTGACTTTTCTTTAACTTATAGGATGATCAGGGAGCTAGAGGCCTGCAAAACAGAGAGTCATGTGGCACTTTGTGTGGCACTTAAAGTGCCACACAACTCCTTTTTATTTATTTATTTATTTTTGCTGGACTAGACTAACACGGCTATCCCTTTGGAAACTGCAAAACAGACCCATTGAACTCCTTTTTATGTCTTTGTGTTTGAAATCTTCAGCTGTAAAATTTTTACTTTAACAGAACCACATTAGTAGCAGCTATTTGAAATTGAGGCAGACCGAAAACTTAAGGATGGGTCCTTCTGACATCACAGAATGGGAGAAGCATGTGAACAAAATTCTGTCCGACTGAAGGTCAAAGCAGAAAACATTAGTAGAGCCATGCACGGATGCAAATACGTGGATCCGTATCTGAACTGCATCCGCAAGAAATGGTCCACAGATATACATGTTGTATCTGCGGATGCGGCTATAATGCGGATATCCACGGATTTGCAGGGCCCTAAATGTTAGTCCACAGTGGATGCTCTGAATAACAGAACATAACTGCTTTTATTTTTTCAAAGTTCTTTAGTTTTTCCTTTTTAATGCCATTTCACACGGTAAGTATTTAATACCAAGGGCAGTGGCTTAAGCACATATTTCTAAAACTTGTTAGTCTGCCTAGTTTCTGGCACTCTGAATGACAAACTGGCATGTGGGACTGGTGGATAACTTCCCCTGTGACAAAGTCTAATGGTATAGAAAATATGGAGGTTGTGGCAGAAGCTGGAAAGGAAGGATACAAGATGGTGATGGGAAAGGAACAGAGTTGAGCCTATGTCCATGGAAGATAGGACACAAATGTGAACTGAAGAGGATGTAGTAAACTAGTTTGTGTGGAGGATTCTAAGAAAACCAATGCCTATTTAAATGAGGGTTATGGCTGTTAATCTCAGCTACAATACTTTTCCATCCTGCTGGTGAGTTATGTTGCTTGCAGATGCAGTAATTGATGCCCTCACAACTAGAGGAAAACACAATATTTTATTTAAGGAAGCTAGTTCAGAATGCATAGTCTTTACAGATAAAGTTAAAAAGATGCTTTGCTGAAGAGTAAAAAAAAAAAAAAAAAAAAAAAAAAAAGAACACGGAGGTCCCTTTCCAAAATAACTTCTGAAGCTGAGATGGAAATGAAGTCATGGAAAAGGAGAGGAATGAAGGCAAATACCAAAGTGATTTAGATAAAAGGGATGTTTGTTCCTTAAGAGTCATGAACTTGGATAGAAGCAAATGGAATAAAGAATAGCCCCCAAATCATTCTGAGGATCTAAGATTCTCTTCTTAAAATATTCTCTTTATAGTAAATAACTTGAGGTTATGTTTAGATAAAATTAATATGGATCTAGTAAGATCATTTTGAAACCCTGAACCCTAATTTTTCTGAATTTGCAGTTGCTCTCTTTCCTCCTTATGCACAGTATTGAGTTTTGGCAAACTAATTTTTTTTCCAATCAGTTTATTATAATACAAATTTCTGCCATGTTTTAATTCTGCATTTTATACATAAAATTGATTTACAAAATGGACTGTCTATGTATTTATTTATTTTTCCTCTCTCTCGCTTTTAGACTCTTAAAGGTTATGATCCAGGAGAAAAATATTTTTGCAATACATCATGGACCGATGTCTCTCCTTGGGAGTCTGTGGGCAAAAGGAAGGTATGTATGTTTTCCTCAAGTTTTTGGGGTAATCAAATTGAATGTTATTGCAAAAGATGGTATGAGGATTGGATTCAGAAAAAGTCCTGATGAGAGTGTAATGCTCTTATATAAAATGAAAGAAGGTGATTTCCTGGCGTCAAGGATTCCAGTTCTCCATAATAATGAAAAACTACAGAATTTCTGCAGAAAAGCCTCTGGAGAGGGAGCTGTGAGCTTGTAAGGACCAGATTCATACATTGCATAGTCCCTACACTGATGCACAGAGTGGGAGCCCAACACACCCTGTACAAGACTCACCCCAGTTTCACTGTGTTTCCCAGATACAAACTTTGGTACTGGTTAATGATACTAGCCACCACAAAAAGATAGGAAGCAGGCAGAGGCAGCCCCATTTGGAGTGCCTGCCTGCTTCAGGCACAACATGCCAGAGGCACCAACCTTCTTCAGAATCCTCAGCACCCCTACACAAACTTCCTTGTCTTACTACTATACCTCCTTAGAGTTTGTTTAATACACCAACATAGCCAAATAGTCAATAACAGGAGTCCTGAAACCTTGTCCATTTATCACACACGTAGTCCTGAAAATCCCATGCCACCTCTTCAATCAACACAGCACACACCACAGTCCAATGTCTTTTACCACACCCGGTTTCTTTCTCAGTTCTCTATCAGGTATTACTCTGACATCGCTCAGGACTCTACAGCCCTCTCTGCCCCATAGGTTTTAGTGCCTGGCTCTGTAAGACAGCCGGCATCTATTCTGCTGTTCAACCCTCTATAGCCTTCTCTGGATCAGGAAGGTTAGCATGCTGGCCCCTTCTCTGGCTTCCTAGCCTTCAGTGCTTTTCAGAATCCCAAGACTGGCTCTGGGAGGTCAAGATAAGAAGTCTTACTGGGTCAGACCAATGGTCCATCTGACCCAATATCCTGTCTTCAGATAGTGGCCAGTGGCAGGTGCTTCAGGGGGACAGGTAAACATTGGGTGATCTGTCCCGTCAGCCATTCCCAGTGTCTGGCAAACAGAAGCTAGGAGTAGTTCAGAGGATGGTTTTGCATCCCTGCTCATCCTGGCTAATAGCCATTGACGGATGTATCCTCCATGAACTTACTAGTTCTTTTTAGAGCCCCAGTTATAGTCTTGACCTACTCAACATCCTCTGACAAAGAGGTCCACAAGCTGAGTATTCATTATGTGAAGAAATACTTGTTTGTTTTCAGCCTGATGACTGTTAATGACATTTGGTGCCTAGTTCTTCTGTTATGAGGAGTGAATAACATTTTCTTATTTATTTTACTTTCTCCACACCAGTCACGATATTGTAGACCTCTGTCATATCTCTCTGTAGTTGTCCCTTTCCAAGCTGCAAAGTCCAAGTCCTATTTCTCTCTCCTCAGATGGAAGCTGTTCCATACCTCTAATAATTTTTTCCCCCCTTTTCTGTACCTTTTCCAGTTTCCACATATCTTTTTTGAGATGGAGCAACCAGATCTTCATGCAGTATTCAAGAAGTGGCTGTGCCATTTTTATACAGAGGGAATCTGATATTTTCTGTCTTATTATCTATCCCTTTCCTATAGAGTCCCAATGTTACCTTTTTTGACTGCTGCTGCATAGTAAGCAGATGTTTTCAGAGAACTATGTGTAATAACTTCAAGATTTCTTGAGTGGTAATGACTAGTTTAGACCCTATCATTTTATATGTATAGTTTGGTTATGTTTTCCAATGTGCATTACTTTTTATTTATCAACATTGAATTTTATCTGCTGTTTTGTTGCCCAGTCACCCATTTTGGTGAGATCCCTTTGTAACTCTTCACAATCTGCCTTTTGCAACTCTTCTGCAATCTTACAATCTAATTATCTAAAACAGTTTTGTTTCATTTTTCAAATTTTGACAAGTAACTGTTTACCCTTTTTTCTAGATTATTTATGCATATGATGAATTGTACTACTCCCAGTAGAGACCCCTGGGTGACACTACTATTTACCTCTTTCATTATGAAAACTGACCATTTATTCCTACCATTTGTTTCATATCTTTTAACCAGTTACTGATCCAGGAGAGGACCTTCCCTCTTACCCCAGGACACCTTACTTCGTTTAAGAGCCTTTGGTGAGGGATCTTGTCAAAGGCTTTCTGAAAGTCCAAGTACACTATATCCACTGGATTACCTGTATACACATGCTTGTTGATCTGCTCAAAGAATTCAAGTAGATTGGTGAGGCATGATTTCCTTTTACAGAAACCATGTTGACTTTTCCCACAAATTGGTTCTTTAATGTAGTTTCAATCAATTCGCTGGTTACTAAAGTTAGGTTGACTGACCTCTGCTGGGCTTTCCTCTGGTTCCTTTTTAAAACGTTGGCATCGTGTTAGCTATTCTCCAGTCACCTGGTACAGAAACTGATTTAAATGGTAGGTTATGTACCAAAGTTAACAGTTCTGCAGTTTCACCTTTGAGTTCCTGGTGATTTGTTACTATTTAATTTTTCAATTTGGTACAAAACCACCGTTAATGAGACCTCAGTCTGGGACAGTTCTTCTGATTTGTTGTCACCTAAGAAGAATGGCTCAGATTTCAGAACCTCCTTCACATCCATAGCCATAAAAACTGATGCAAAGAATTAATTTAGTTTCTTTGTAGTGCCCTTACCTTTAGCATCGTGACTCTGTAGCAGCCCCACTGGTTTGTTAGCTGACTTCCAGCTTGTGATGTACTTAAAAAATAACGGCAGAATTTTTTTGAGTCTTTGGCTAGTTGTTCTTCAAGTTCTTTTTTTGGACTGCCTAATGGTATTTTTGCATTTCACTTGCTAGAGTTTGTTCCTTTATATTTTTCTCAATAGCATTTAACTTCCACTTTTTAAAAGGTGCTTTTTTGCCTCTGCTGCTTTTACTTTAGCCGTGGTGGCACTTTTTTGGTCCTCTTAATGTTTAATTTGGTCTATATTTGTAACTTGGGTCTCTAGTAAGATATCTTTAGCTGTACTGCCTGTGATTTAATAGAAAACATGGTTGTAGTGTCTTACTGTTTTTGTGAAACTCCACATCAGTTTTATAAACCAGTGAATAAATGGTGATTTTAAAGAGAGACAGACTAAACAAGATTTTTAAAAGTAAAAAGAAATTTAAAAAATGGTTGTTGCAAGAGTCAGCAATTCAAAGTGAACAGAAACTTACTAGCTTTTATGTTTTAATTGGAATATGTGAACCAGTAAAAAAACCTTTATTTTAAAATCTGTTCCTCCTTCACATATTGAAGTGAGATAACTGACAATTGAAAACTCCTATATTAAACTTGGAGTTAGATTTGTAGAAATGGTGCTGGGAAGGAAAATTGTTGTAGTTATTAACGTAGGGAAAGGTTCTTTTCTGCATTTGACTGAACCATTGTAAGTTAGCTAGAATCTTTAAGGAGTCCTGGCCAGAAGCAGGCTTCTAGCTGTTTGACAGCTGTCAACAATAGAGATGTTATAGGGCCATGGGGCTGAAAGGCTTATTGTGGCATCCTTTCTGGATCCTGAATTTTTTCCCTTTCTTGCTTTCCTCTTCAGCCACCTGTCTGAGTGGGTTGTGCCTCTTTGTGCAAATAGCAGAGGTAGTTCAGACTTGTGTGAGATCTCTAGGGATTGATCCCATTATTTCTGCCTACATGCTTGATTCTTTGCATTCTGCAGTGCAAGCAAAACTGTCATTCAATGCTTCTAAAGTAATGTTGCTTTTAAAGTTTGTTCTGTGGCAACAGCAAGCAAAATCACCCTCAGAGACTCACATCTTCTGAGTCCTGAATGAGATCATCTCCCTCACATCATCATAGAAGAGAAGAAAGCTAAATTTAGCCATCCTCCTCAATGCTGGAGGTTAGCGAATAGGATATTTCTTGCTGAACAGGTATCTTCAGGGGCTAGTTCTTTCTCCTGCATCCTTTTTCCCCCCAAACCTATTTTGTCTAGACCAATCACATTTTTTAAAAAAGGAAATGAAGTTTAATGGTGGTCTTCCAATTGCATCTGTGGGTGAATGTGTTACGTGGTACCGAAACTGGCCTACTACTGCATCCCCATCTTCTCAGGATGGAGGAAACATAGTCTTAGAGAACTCTCTTCTTGCATTACCTCATCATTTGTATATCTGAGGATGAAGAGAGGCACCTAAAATCCAACCTCGAGTTACTTTCTGAACAAGGAAAAGGGACAGATCTTGTAACGGTAATGAGACTCTCCCCTGTTAGTAAAATTTGTTGGCCAAATGACTTGAAAGGGTGGAGAAATCACACCCTACCAAGAAATTTATCATGGAACAAACTAGTTTTCTGTTCTGCTAAGTATTATCTATTTGTGGTGTGGTTGAGGAAAGGGAGCTTAAGTCTAGTTGCAAGTTACTGGGTTTTAGGCTTCTAAATCACTCTTTTGTGCTTTTGAAAATTTTACCTTATGTGTCCAGAATAAACAAGTGCTTAGAAGAAGTAAAGGCTTTTTCTTTCTAGTCTTATCATTGTACAGTTTGTAGCGGGGAGCATCATGCAGGAAGATGCAACTGCTGTAAAGGAAGGAAAAATCAATTTTCACTGTTACAGCTTTAAAATCATGATGAGGGGAAGTTATGAAAACAGTGATACAGTTAATCAGCCTGGGCTATGTAATCTAAATGCCAAATGGAGCACTGACTGCTGTGGCAAGGATAAAATTAACTTACTGGCACAGGAAACTCAGGACCAAAATGGACAGCAGAAATCATTGTTACCTCTGAATTTGAGCCCATCACAGGCTGATTTGCAAGAATTTCTAAGGAGCGATAGGACCTACCACTTGAAATCAGTATGTTCCTTCCTTAGCTTGTGAAAGCTAGCCAGAAGAGCACCTAGGCCTGCCATTACAGAAATGAAAGGAGGAAAATGAGTCTAGTGATGAAGCTGTTTTATAAAGATACAGCAATATCTATTTCACTTGCATGTATATTCTGTTGCTTTCAGTGCCACTTCCATTATGTTTCCCATGATCAATGTACCTGAAGTGCAGAATGGGAAACATCAATGTCGTTGTCATTTTTGGGACAACTATACCATTCTTCAGATCATCATTCAACGTCACTCCTTTGTGTCTTCCCATTTCTTAGGCAAAATTGTTTTGGGACCCAGTTGAAAAAAATTCATTCATGCCTGCAACCCAACAGTTCCGTCTTTGACCAGTGCATTCCATTCTTTTGGTGGGGGCACCGCGACTCAGTGCCTAAAGGTCTGCGACCCAGTACTGGGTCCCAACCCTAAGTTTGACAACCACTGATCTAAGGTAGTGACAATTAAATGCCAGTGAAACCTGACCCCTTTTAACATCTGATTCTTTCAATTTTGGACCTTTCCTGAAGACTGTTTTAGGACCACTAATAATCACTGTAATAAAATATGAAAATTCAAGATTTCCACAGCCTGTGCCAGTTTATTATAAAGTGCATCTGGCACACATATGATTGACCTGGAGCTGTCAGTGCAGCACTACAGTGGCTCCACTGTTTCCAAGTGAGCTGGGGTCGTGATTAGCAGCTGCTCTTCCCCAAGAGGCCTTACAGGTGAGATGCTACAGGCATCCATACTCTTGAACCTTCTATAGACTTAAAAGGTCTGAAGGGACTATGATTGGCTAGTCTGACCTGCACATCACAGCCCACAGAACTTTACCCATCCACTCCTATAACCGGTCAGTAACCTTTGGCTCAGTTACTGAAGTCCTCAAATGTTGATTTAAAGACTTGATGTTACAGAGAATCCACCATTTACTCTAGTTCAGATCAGCAAGTGACCTGTACCTGATGCTGCAGAGGAAGGGAAAAGGGCCCCAAAGTTTTTGCCAATCTGACTTTGGAAATAATTCCTTTACAACCTCTGATATGGTAGTCAGTTAGCCCCTAAACATGTGGACAAGACCCACCAGTCAGAAATCTGGGAAAGGACTTCACTCCTCTGATGATTAGAAACATTGTCTAATTTCAAGCCTAAATTTGTTGATGACCAGTTTATATCCATTTGTAGAGCCCTGCAAATATGTGGATATCCGCGGATATCTGCGTTACATCTGCATCCGCAGATACAACACAGATATCTGCGGACCATTTCTTGCGGATGCAGATCAGATACAGGTCCACACATTTTTTCTTCACAGAGCTAGAGCCCTGCAAATATGTGGATATCTGCATTATATCTGCATCTGTGGATACAACATGAATATTTGCAGACAATTTCGTGCAGATGCAGATTGGATACAGATCCACTTATTTGTATCCATGAAGGGCTCTATCCATTTGGTCTTGTCCTGACATTTGCCCTTAACCTGGTGTTAGGCTAAACAAGCCAAGCTCCTTAAGCCTCCACTCATAAGGTATCTTCTCTATTCCTTTGTTCATCTTAGTAGCCCTTCTTTGCACCTGTTCAGTCTGAAATCATCTTTCTTAAACATAGCAGACCATCAATATCAACATGACCCCTCTTACAGAAAACAGATGCTATTAACTCTGCTGTCAGCAATACACTGAAATCCCACTTTACATCTTTTTAGCATGCATACTCAATGTCATCAAGTCTTCGAGAAACTGCCTTCTGGATGAAAAGTAGCTGGCTCAGACTGAACCCTGGAAAGACCAAAGTGATGCTGCAGAGAAGGGGGAGGTATAGCACTAGCCAAGCCATTGACCTCTCTTTCTATCAAAAACATGTGTTGTTGGACCATCATGTGAAAATCATGGCATCCTGCTGGACTTCTTGAACTTGGATGTCCAGATAGCAAAAATGGAGGGACATGATTCTCCCTTTCTGCCTCCTTGGACGATCCATGCATTAGCCACATTCAGGCTGAAATTCTCTCTCTACCAGTTTTCCTCTTACTGCCATAGGAGATTGTTGGTGCTAACAGTGGTAATTTTACCACCATCTTTCACGACACACTAGTTGGTGAGCAAAGTGGAAAGGGCTAGCTTAATAGGACAGCTTCTGAAACATTCAACTCAGTGTTGTAGAATGGTTTCTCCTCACCTAAGAGTTTTGGAATGAGTTTGAGAGGAAAGGACCAGAGTGGTAGAGAAGAGGTGCAGAGCTTGATGCCACCCCTTGCCAATTAACATTTTCAGCCCCAACAACATGTGGCCTCTGGCAAAAACCAAATCACAACAGAACGACTGAATAAAGAAAAATACATACAAAAATGAAAAAAAGTGGGTAATTACATTACATGCTTTCAGGAACTCTTCAGTGACTTTAAAAGTGAATCCCAGGCTCATCATCTTGTCATCAAATCTAGAAGAGACAAAGGCAGAGATTATTGATTCCCGATGCAGATCTGTGAGAGAGGGGATGGAAAATGTTTAGATACAAAGGAGAGAAATGTAAATATGCCTAATAAGAGCTTGGCCATTACAGAATAATCTTGTTGACATAGTATTGTGGAAGCAGTGTTTCTCAGAGGTTGGGTAGAGTGGCGTGTTAAGGTGGAGGCAGCTAACTTAACACCACTCTATCAAACGTGAGAACTTTGTCAAATCCTTAGCTTTTCATCCAGGTCCCATACTCTTCCAGATGGTCAGGGAGCCTCATGGAAGCCATTTTTGAGCTTAAAATATATGTGGTATTGAAGGCTGCTTAACAAATCAAGCTGTGTCACTGCAGACTTTGTGCCCCTCCCACCCCATAAAACCTAAGTGGATGGGGGCTCAAGTTACTTGATATCATCTTGCATTGACTTACTATTCACTGTACCGTGATCTACCCTGGAAAAGGGGATTACCGAAATCAGACAATGGTTAATACTTCGCATGGCTATTAATGTGAGACTCTGCTTTGCATAAGGCAACAATTCTTTGCTCTGGAGATCAGCTTTGAAACAGGGGAGGAGCAACTACACAGATTAATTCATTCTAAGTCCTGCTTCCTGCTCATGCGTTCATCTTCACAGGCTGCAAGAAGAGCAACTGATAAACAAAAAACATTTTATTTATAAGGTGTGATGGAACTATGGGACCTGTGCTATGCCCCAGCTTTTAAACAGTCTCTTGGAAGTACCCCATAAGTGCGCTAGATTCCCAAAGGGTCCCATTCTTCCTCAAGGGTAGATAATGCAGCCTCAGTGCTTCCTAGACAGAGCCTCAGATCCAGCATTCCTGCTTCTCATTGTGAGCTCTGCCCAACAAGTCCAACTAGGCTAGACTCCTGTTCAGATTATTTTGCCTGCTTCAGGGATCAATGCACCTCAGCAAGTATTTGCAGTCACAGCAGGCAGCCTTTTCAAAACAAGGTAACAATTTTATTAGCCATCTCGCATAAAGAATCGGAAAGTCTCTCCAAGTTAGCATAAAGAAGCAGAAATAAAAAAACATAGTTTATAGTTACTGCCTTGAACCATGCTGCTGTAGGAACTCTTAGGTTCCTTTGTCTCTGTCTCACGTCAGAGCTGATGTGTTTCTCCAAAGGCCAACTCTTAACACAGCCACCTAACACTTTTCCCCTTCGTTCTTCACCTTGGGGTCTCTGCTCCGCTTGTCTGCAAAGAGCCGGAGGGAGTGGGGGAAATCCCCTTCCCTTTGCCTTACCAGTTCCTACACCAGTCCCTTAATAACCTGTTCATATCTCCCCAGACAGTCATGTCACTCAAACACCATTTTAAACTTTCTTCATCCACTGGCTAGCAATTGCTAGTCATGTCAGTCACGGTCATGCATATCATTCAGAAAAATATTACAAAAAATTTCCATTTTCTTTCATGGGGATGAGCGGCACCTCTTCTTGGGAGCCCCAGAACAGTTGGACTATCTGCCCATCCTATTAGTCTTGTTGTAAATGTTTGTGTTTCAGCCCTTCTCAGAGCTGAATGCTTTATGAATGCAAACATATGACAATGACTCTGCCTGGGAGCTCTGTAATTCTTGGAGCAATAAAGCCTGATTTCTTAGGAACTAAAGGATCATTCATGTAAGACACAGTATCAGAACCTAGAAAAAAAATGGAAATATGTGGCTGAGAGAGTCTTTCAGAGCTAACAACATTTTATTCCATGTGGGAATGAAGAGCAACTTAACTGATGGTTTTTACTCTGAATTCTCAATAACACTTTTTGTTTGAAGTGCCACTTACTGAGGAAACAAGTGCAATGATTCTTGTTGGAGATGGAATGAGTTTTGAATGTTTATTTTAGTTTGGTCATATTAAAGAAAATGATACAGTATATGCATTTTTTAAAAGTATTTAAAATGTTTAGAGTAAAAATGCTGTATGTACATTAAACACTGGCTTGGGTATATAGAATGTGTAAAGAGAAGTATTCTAAAACTGAACTGCAAAGGAAAATAAATGGGTTGGGCTTAGTGGTATTGCTCTTTTTCTTATGCTTAAAAGAAATCTGAAAAGTTTTGCAATCTTTTTTTTTTTTTTTCCCCCTTAACATTTTCATTGCTTCTGCCTGGTGTTTCCTACTTTTTTGAAAGACTTTTAATTATAGGGGTTCTAAAAAGTGGTTTGAGGGCTTTTTCCAATTCATTGATTGATGGACAGAATTTTTGAAATCTTTGGGTTTTTTCTACAGTGTGTAGGGTAGCTTAGCTGATATTTAATTCATACAAGCAAAGCGTTAAAGAGTCTGAATAAAAATTGCTTCCCTTCTCAATTTCCCAAGTTTCATTTCCTGTGTATTGTGATGTCTTGTTTAGTCTCTTTTGTAGCTCAAAGTTCTTAAGGAATTAGAGTTTCTGAAAAAATTTTTTTTTAAACCAATCAAGGTGAGGAAGATGTAGTCAAGCTTCTTTATACATTATAAAGAATCAAAGAAGGGCAGAAATCCAAATATTTTGTTTTCTTATGCATGTCTTCTCTATGTCTTAGCAAAGATGGCTATACTTGTTCTTTGTGGGGGTACACATCTGTTGAAGGCATTTTGTTTGGCACTTGATTAAAACTGGTAGTTTTATGCAATTCTGATTTGGTTTTGGCAAGGCGCTCTATGAACTTTTTTTGTTTTATTTACAGAGATACAGAACAAAGCCATACTGCTGTAGTCTATGCAAGTTTTCCTCAAAACTTCTTACTTCGTTCAAGAATCACTTGCACCGTTACCACGAAGATGAAATGGATCAAGAGATGGTTGTTCCCTGCCCAAAATGTGCATTTGCTTCTGATTCAAAAATAGTGGGAAAACACATTCGGATGTTCCATTTTAATAGGAAAATACAGAATTGCCCAGTGAGCATTTTAGGAGGCATGAAACAATTCAGAAATGACATTATAAACTTCACATGTCTAAAATGTCACTTTACAGACACATTGTACTACAATATGAAGAAACATGTGTTGATGAACCATTTTCAAAATTTAATAAGCATGTATTTTGGCCAGAGACCAGATGAAAGTGACGAGGATTTTATTGAACACTACTGTAAAAAATGTAATGCTTCTGCCAACAGCCAAGATTCTTTAATGTATCATGTCTTAACATCTGATACACACAGAGATCTGGAGAATAAACTTAGGTCTGTGATTTCAGAACATATTAAGAAACCAGGACTTGTGAAGCAAATGCATATTGCTCCGAAGCCTCCCACAAGTATAGCTGCTCCATCTTTAATGCCCACCACTGCTCCATCAGGCTCAGTTACTACTCCAGCTTGCATTCAACTTGCATTTCCTCAGAATAATCAAAACCAAACCATTGTCCAGGGAAAAGCAGTTCAAAACACAGTTAGACCACTGACTGTTTCAAGTGCCTCTGGTAGCCTTACGCAGTCATCTCCTGCTCCTGTTGTTAGTCCACCACATGTTGCTCTGGTATCTAGTCCGCTCTCAGTAGGTCAGAATGTTAATCTTCAGCCACCGATTCCACAACCTGTCTTTGTTTCCCATAGGGTCCCTCTAAATCAGCCTGTCAGGCCTGGGGTTCTCCCCCTTACTCAGCCTGTTGGGACCATAAGTAGACCTGTTGCTCCTAGTCTTCTTCCTGTTAATCAGCCTATTGGGACCATAAATAGTCTCGTTGCACCTGGTGCTCTCCCAGTTGTTCAGCCGGTTGGTCCTGTAAATAGACACGTTGGGCCTGGAGTTCTCCCAGTAACTAGACCAGTTGCACCTGGAGTTCTCTCTATAAATCGACCGGTTGGGAATATGAATCGACCCATTGGTCCCGGGGTTCTTCCTGTGCCCCAGACTGTTACCTCAGGGGTTCTCCAGCTTAATCAGCCCGTTGCATCAGAGGTTCTTCCTGTCAGACAGCCTGTCAGACCGGGGGTTCTCCAGCTTAATCAACCGGTTACCTCAGCACTTCTCCCTGTAAATCAGCCAGTCAGACCTGGAGTTTCTCAAAATGCCACTTTCCTGGCTACAGGACCTATTCTTAGACAATTAATTCCAACTGGTAAGCAAGTAAATGGGATACCAACATATACCCTTGCACCAGTTTCGGTTACTTTGCCTGTACCACCTGGTGGTGGAGTAGCAACTGTTACCCCACCACAGATGCCCATTCAGCTAATGCAGTCTGGTCCGGTAACACAGCTATCTCACTCTCCAGCTAGTGCACCATCTCCGCCTGTCGTAGTGACGACTTCTCACAATATGTCTGCACAGGCTTCTCCACCTGCTCCTGAAACAAGTCAGGCTGTCAAACAGGCTAAGCAGTGGAAGACCTGCCCTGTTTGCAATGAGCTTTTCCCATCAAATGTCTATCAGGTCCACATGGAAGTGGCTCATAAGCACAGTACAGTAAAAACAGAGGAAATGCTTGAACCTGACAAGCTTGCAGTATGTGCACCTTTTTTGAGGTGGATGAAAGAGAAGACTGTCAGGTGTTTCTCTTGTAAATGTTTTCTGGGTGAGGAAGAACTTATAAAACATCTACTGATGCATGGTTTAGCTTGTTTGTTCTGTACATATACTTTCCATGATCTAAAAAGCCTTGTGGAACACAATAAGACTGTACATAATGGAAAAAAGAAATTACATGAAGATTATAGCAACAGAGGATTTCAGCTAGATGATGATGCCGAGGGTGACCTAATATTTCCACATTTTGATTTCAGTACGATGTTGCCAAAAGAAGAACTTAATGAAAAGGAAGTACACTTGGCAGTACTTGCAGGGGTAAACTCCAGGACCCTTGTACCTGTCTACATCAAAGTGAAGCCTCAGACAGCTGAAGTGAACAATATCTGCAGCAACAAAAAAGTATTCACATGCCTATTTTGTTTTGGAACTTTCATCAGTAAAGAAGCCTATGAAATGCATTTGAAAGAGAGGCATCATATCATGCCAACTGTACATACAATTTTAAAGTCCCCTGCTTTCAAGTGCATCCACTGCTGTGGGGTTTACACGGGAAATATGACTCTGACAGCTATTGCTGTGCATTTGCTACGTTGCAGAAGTGCTCCCAAAGACAGCAACTCAAGTATAAAAATGCCACTTGAGCGCAATGACAAGAAAGAGCTATCATTTGTGAATGGGGAAAAGCACGATTCTGTCTCTCTGTCTGCTAAAAGAAAATCTGATCTATGTTCTGTTTCAGAGGACCAAAGGAACAAAGAACAGCAGCCCCAGTCCTTAAATATTGGCACAGCTCTAGCTCCAGATAAAGACATGAATCTAGGGGTAGTACCTGTTAAGCGACAAAAGGTTGAAAGCAGGACTGAGATGAAGGGACCACCTTCAAGCGAGGACCTCCGTGTTCTAGCATTAGATCCTAAACAGTGTGAACGCAGTTCATATGAAGCTCGAAAGCAGTTTCTGGCGGATTACTTTCACAAGAGGCCATATCCTACAAAAAAGGAGCTGGAATTACTGTCTTCAGTGCTATGTGTATGTAAAATTGACGTTGCATCATTTTTTGGAAAAAAACGACATATGTGCCTAAAGGCGATCAAAAATCGCCAGCCATCTGTGCTTCTGGGTTTCAGTATGTCTGAACTTAAAAATGTAAAGCACAGTTTGAATTTAAAATATAAAACATAGAAACTGTAAAAATGCTTTATAGTTTTAAAAAGAATCATAACTGCATACTTCTCAGTTCAGCGATTTATTTCATTGGTTTAATTTCTACGTACAAACTGACCTTTTGTAGGGTGACAATAGTTCACAACGCCTCAGTTGGTTTTGACTGTGTTGTTGATGAAAGCAGCAGTGATTGTAGATCTGAGGAAGGTAGATCCTTCAAATTTTCAGCTCTGGAATTTGTTTTAGCTTTTTTTCTTTCGTGAAGTAGTTTTTTTCTTTTCCTTCCATTAGGCTTTTGTACCACCATGTATTGTCCTTCCTGATTAAAATTTATTTTTTCTCAGCAATGTCAGCCTTTCTTCTAAAAACAAAATAATGCATAATGTTGGTTAAAATATCAAGACAAACTAGATGAGAAAACAGACCTAATAAAAATATTGGTCTAAATTTCTTTACACTCCTAATTTTATTTTTTCCTTTTACCCTTTGAAGAAAATGATTGTGATGTTTAACTTCCTTCTCTACCGGACTTCAAAAAGCTATGTTTATTGTGGCTAAAACATACACAGCATTTTTTTCCTCACGATAAAGAGTACATGTATGTTATAGTTTCAGCGATGCACAGTAGCAAAACATCTATTTTGGCAGGTGGGGAGGTGAGATTTCCTCTTTTAAATACTGAGATCAGGTGATTTTACACTGCCTGTGATTGTATCCCATTAAAAATCAATGCTCCTTAATTCAGAGGGTTGTTTACTATCAGTTTGCAGATATGGGATTGTCTCCAGTTGCTACATTTGTAGAATTTCAAAATCTGTTGACTACTAATTGCAAAAGGTGAAGTAGTTTTAGAGAATTATGTTGTTTTGATACATCTTGACCAATGTTCCCTCTAATTACTCAGACTGTGTGCGTGAACAATTTCTTTGTGAGCATCAATATTAGCACTGTTGAATTTTCTTGTGCACACTTCATTTGTGTGTGCAGGCTTCATGACCTGTGTGCCTGCGCACAGGCCCATGGCTTAGAGGGAACAGTGATCTTGACATAATGTGACTTCTATTTACATATCCTTGCTTACCTGTAGACATCCTGTTTATTGAAGTCAATGGCAATCTCTCTGCTGCCTCTCCTGGGTGTTGGCTTGGATATGGAGGGAACACATGGCCCTCTTAATAACCAATGACAGATTTAGCTTGAACCCCCTTACATCCCCTGCACCTTTAAAAATTAAATAAATAAATAAAGTCAAAATCCAGCTAAAACCAGGAGTGGATGGAATGGTAATCTGGCACCTTCCACTTTTATGTCACTGATTCAGATGGGACTTTCATAAGTAAGGAGTACATATTTTTGCCATCTGACAAATCTTTGATGAAATAAATAGGTAAATAAATTAGTCTTAAAGTATATTCTAATAAACAGTTGTCTCCATCACAAAGTCCCTCCATGCTTGCCACCCTTGATTTGCATGAGTCCAGGGACTGAGTAAGCTTAAACCAACTTTCCAGGGAGTTAGAGATGTGTCAATCAAATTGTCCATTTGGCACCTTCCAACAGTTACAAAAGTAACTATGCTAAATGAGACCAGTAAGCCATCCAAACCAAATATTACAACAAGAAGTCTGTCTGATCACTGAACTGATGTTGATGACTTTAAACCACCTACAGTGGTTAATTTAGACAATAAAAAAGTCAGTCTTTTCCTAGTCAACAAGTTTTCATTCCCTATCTAGTTTTTTTTTTTCATTGCACATAAATGTAACTTCACACTGAACATTTTGAACAGCTATATAGCAAAGGATGACTTTAACCAAAACTATCAGAGAAAATGCTTGCTGACTAAGCAGTTGAGCTTTTACAGACTTTAAAATATGTGTTTGGATTAAAAGTGCAGCATTTTCCTATATTTTGAAAAAAGTGAATAAATATTCTCATATGTAGTTTATTGTAAAATACCAATAATGAATGAGTATCTACAGTAAGATCAAATCTAATCACATAATTCAAAACACTGAAGAAAACCACTGCTCTTGGGGTTTGATCCAGAGTCTTTAACTGCAGTGGGAGCTGAATCTAAGCACAAGACTTTAAAGCAAATTTTCTGGTTGCTATTTTTTTTTTTTTTTTTTAACAATGGCTATGTCTACATTTAAACTTGTTTCAAAGGAGGCTTAATTCAAAATCTTATTTCTGTCCAAGGAGCTATTTTATTATATGGAATTTAGTAGTTCCTTAATTCAAAAATAGGACCCCCTAATTCAAGGTAATAAAAACCTCCTTTTACTTTGAAGTAAGCCATTTTAAGCAGCGGAATAGGCTTAATTTGAACTAATGTCCCTTTCCTTTTGCCTGCCTTCCGTTGTTTTGAATTAGAGTCTTCACTGGACTCCTAATATGAAATAACTTTGATTTAAATTTGAAGTATTTCGAATTAACTACTTTGAATTAATTTTGTAAGTGTAGACATAGCCAAAGTGATTAATCTAGAGAAAAATCACAACTATTGAATTTGTAGCAGGAAATACAGTAAGACTTTTGGGTGTGATTTAGAGAAGCCCAAGGAGGGCGTTTCGTTTGTTTTTTTTTTGAAACAAAAGCAATGCAGGTGAATAAACTGCCAGTTTCAGCCTACAGTACCTTTGTGCAGGTGCTGTCTAAAAATGTAAGACCAGCTGTTTAGCAAGTCATCATCTATATTTGAATAATTTGAACAATCTATATTTGAAATCATTGCCATATGCTGAGTATAACCAGTGGGGTGGGCTTCTGGAAACTTTCCCATTAAGGAAGTTATGTCCCTTCACATTTCCTTTTGGGAAAAGTAACTGGCCATCACACATTAATAGGAGATGACAATGTATTTAACTGTCTGTCTGTTCAGGAGAGCAAATTTTATGAGCAAAAAAGAATAATTAGTAACTGGCTCATGGGGTAAAAACACTTCATTTACTTATGTATATTCAGGGATCATAATACGTATGCTTTCTCTGGTTAAGAGTTTAGCATCGTATGAAGAAGAATAGAAAATACTATGCAGGTGAAATGAGGTTGTTAGTTAATGATGCATTGGGAACCTTAATTTTTTGTAGCCTCTTTTTTTTTCAAACCTGTGACAAATTTTCACAATGTAGTTGGCAGTTTATTTCCTAGGGTTTTAATCACTTCACCTCCATAAAAAAGGAAAGGGGGGGGGTTTACTAGGACTGAGAGGAGAATGTTCACTGCAAAGTCTACTTCATGTCTTAGCAAAAGTTTTTACTAGTCAATTTAATCAGCACCAGTCAGTAGCCTTTAACTAGGATTAAAAATGTGCACTCTGAAAAGATGTCTCTATATGAAAGTAAAAAGTCCCCAATTTGGAGTTATATATGTGACCATGGAATTCCTTCAGAATCCAAAGGGGCAGTCATGTTAGTCTAGTTCAGTAAAACAAACAAGGAGTCCTGTGGCGCTTAAAGACTTACACAGGGGGTGGTAGCCCCCAGCACCTGTGCCAAAAATGGCACAGGTGCTGAGCCTGAGTGGCATACGGCACCACTCAGGCTCTGCTGCTGGCCCCGTTCCTCGTGGTGGTGTGTGGCCAGGCAGAAAACAGTGTGTGCTGCAGCAGTACTTCCCTGCTGGCTGTGCTTCCCCACTGGGGCCAGCAGGGACAAAGAACCCATGGCATATGGCTCTTGTGCCCCTGCTCACTCCATCCCCTGCTAGGCAGGGCTGGAGGGGCACAGGGTGGGTTGGTTTGCACGCTTCCAGCTCTCACCCCAGAGTCGGAAGCTGCCTGCCAGCGGGGTCGAGAGCCAGTCCTGGCTGGGACCCTGAGGCCCACTGGTGGGGATGGGAACTGGCCATGGCCAGGACTGGAGGGTGCCCACCTGCAGGGGCAGGAGCCAGCCCCAGCCCTGAACCTGAGGCCTGGCCCCGTCCCTGCCACCCACTGAGGGTGTGGTGAGCAGGGCTGGCACAGGTTCTGGCAAAGGTTGCCCACCCCTGGACTAACAATTTTTTGCATGAGCTTTCATGGGAGAACATCCACTTCAGATGCTTTGAAGACAAAGTGGAATGTTCTCCCATGCAAGCTCATGCAAAAAAATAAATGTGTTAGTTTTTAAGTGCCTTAACTTCAAAGACTTCCAAATGCTGCCTTTTTAGCACTGGGTTTATAGATATTTTTTGGCCTGCGTGATATTTTCAGCACCAGGCAGACCATGTAGGGGGTCTGTCACAGCCAGCCTGCCCTTTCTAAGCCACTGGTTTTCCAACTTTTCTTGGGACCCAGTTGAAAAAAAAATTTATGCCTGCAACCCAACAATTACATCTTTGAGCAATGCATTCCAGCCTTTTGGTGGCAGTGGCACCAGGCACCGCGACCAACTACCCAAGGGTCTATAACTCAGTATTGAGTCCTGCCTCGTAGTTTGAAAAACACTGCTCTAAGACAAGGTGCCCCTATGCTGTTTGGCTTTGGTTCAGACCCTGACACCAGTAGTCTGCCCACAACACAAAGTCTCATCCTGGCTTCTGAGTCCGAGTCTCCTCAAATCTTGCTTTCTCTGGGATTTTAACAGCCATATATACTGACCCCCCCCCCCCGATTTGTTAAAGACAAAAGTATGAAATTTTTTCCCCTGCACCACATATAACCCCATTATCAGCTGAGTTTGGCACTTACATGCCACAGTTTGCAGAACAGAGACCTGATTGGGTGTAACGTTAAAATTGTACTTGATGGTAAAATTACAGATTCAAAGATAAAATAGGAAGAGCAAAAAACATGTTACACAGAAAAACAAAAAACCCTTAAAGTTCAGTCTTAGCAAAGGGAGTTCATCAAAGCTGGAAGACACTTTACCCATATAGCCCTCTCAGTGTCTTGCTGCTAACTCAACAGCCCAGCATTTATGTTTCTGAGTTGTACAAAAGTGCTTGGACCTTGTCTTGTCTGGTTAGGGAAGAAGCCCTGTCCCTGCCTGCCTGGCCACCACCCACAGAGGCGGAGCTGACTGCTGCAGCATGAATTATGACCACAGTTTTATAGCTACACAACTGCACAACAAGAGTTTGTATAGAGAGCTCATAATTGTCATGTTTGTGACACATTGCAAGCTTTCGTAAAAGCCCTTAGTCAAGTTACTTTTATAGTACAATAACATTATATACAATTAGCTGGTGCAACTTCTTTTGGGGTGTGTGGGCCCCCAATTGTCATAACAGGGAAACTATCAACATTTTGCTGTAAACCAGGGGTGGGGGAGGAAGGTTGCAGTTTCTTTACAACAAGAAAGCTTTTGCACAAGTCTTTCATTCACCACCACATTGTCTCTGTGAACCGGCCCAAAATACCACCATATGGAAAAAGTGCTTTGGAATGTCATGAATTGGCCACACCTGAGTTTGGTCTATGATGCCTCCTCTGTGACTGTCACTGTTCTGCTCTTGCTTTCCTGGTAGCACTGTACTGACCGAAAAACAAAGGGCTGCTAAACGTGGCATATTTCCTTCAGTCTATTTGAATTGGACCTACATACCAGGTGTCAAGAGCTCTTAGGGTGAGGCTGTCCTCATGTCCTTCACACGGAGTTGGTGGTGATTGTGGTGATGACTTTAGGGAGCTAGACCAACAAAGGTCCTTAGGGCACCAAATTTGTAGTAGAATCCAGAGTCCTATGGTAGGGGCCTGTGCTCCCCCTACAATGCATGAGGTGCATTAGCAGCCTAACAGAGATCCAGCAATGTCAACATGCTACATGGTGTGCTAAGCTACCCAGTAGGGACGCATAGGGGATGGGATTAGGCCCACAGCCCCAAGGTGCTTCAGAAGCTACCTGATGGATTGGAGGGAGGTACTCCTCTTGGCTCAGGATTGTCCACTGCAAACCCTCTCACGGCATCAGGGGCCTAAACCAGGCCTGCCACCCTTGGCTGAGAAAAACCACAGACACATGCTAATCCCATTCTAGTTAAGGGCCCAGCAGTGAGGGCACTCATCAGGGATGACCTGTTTTCAAGTTATAACCCTCGCTGATTTGGAGTGGGGACTTATACCCAGATCTTCACCTCCCAGGACAGTGCCCCAACCCACCACGGTATTGTCTATGGCTTGATCATTGCTGGAGCTGGTCCGCTCAGTACACATAAGAAACAATCACTTTTTTTTTTTTTTAACCATTCTTCCTTGAAATGTGCTAGATATGGCCATTACACTGGTTTGTGAGTGCCCTGTATACTGAGGCCAGAGTGTTCCTTTGTAGTACCCCTAAGGGTGGCAACATCCTGTATCCTGATGGCCCCTCATACTCCAAGCTGAGGTACAAAGGGGAGAGCCATCCCACCCTCCCTTCAGTTCTTTTGTACTGGAAGCTTAGACCACCCATTCCTTTATGTTAGGGAAGGAGGGTTGGTTACATAATGGACATACGCACAACATCTTGAAAAAGTTATGAGAAGTAACCATTTCTTTGATTGCTTGCATATGTCCATTAAATGTAGGTGCCTCCCAAGCTGTTTTTGATGGAAGTGCAGGTTGGGCATCTTATCAGGAGGAGACATGTAGGATTCTTTTCCCACATTCGCTTCTTCCCTTGATGCGCTAACAATTCTGTAGTTTAGCAAATATGAGTATTGAAGATCCAACTGGTGCTCAACCGATACCACTAATGAAGCACATCCCACAAATGCTGTGGATGTTCACTGATGCTATTGAATGGGCACAGAGTTTCTTGGGGGAGAGGGAATGGTGTAACACTGTCTCCTGGTACATGATCATACAACTGGTGAATGATTTGGAAAGCTGGTGCCTTGTGACAGGGTGCTCTCTCATTCGTTGTACACAGGAGATGAACAATTGGGAAGAAACTCAAACAAGCTTTGGTCTTCCATCAGCTAAAAGAGCCAGTGCTTGGGTGAACATCCACAGCAAAGAGCTTTCATTTTCAGTGTAAGCCTGCGTCTTTGGAAAGAAGCTCAGTAACTATACTGACAGATGAAGATGGAAATCAAATATGGCAATGGTTTTCGAACATAGGGTTAGGAACCAGTACTGGGTCGCAGACCCTAAGGTACTGGATCATGGTGCTTCCCCACGCTACTTGTGGAGGTGACAGCCTTCTGTTTTTTGTGACACCTCTTGGTGGAGACAACTTTTTACATAGTTAACACCTCTATTTAGGGTCCCAAAAAGGCTGATTACAGTAAAGTCAAATCCTCCTGTGAAGTCAGGGGACATCCTGGTCTGAATGAATGAATGGTCAAGGGGGCCTGAATGGCTCAGCAAATTTTTGCAGCTGTGTAAGCCTCTGGAGTGCTTAGCATGAAAATGGGCCTTTGCTTAATGCCTTGCCATGAGCAGGGGGTGATGGCTCTGCTGTTGCCACTGATGAAAGAGCTGGTCCCAACATTCCTCGAATGGGTACCATAGTGCAATGGTGGTGGCTCCATGAGAGCCACTAAATGGCAGTACTGTAGAGCAGCAAGCCCAGGGGTGGACTCTGCCTTCAGTACCAGAATGGCTAACCTCTCAGCAGAGTCATCCCAGATCAAGGAATGGAGGAAGTTGAAGTCCTCCTGTTCTTAGGTTTCAGAGTCCAGAAGTGTTCTGAATACTTACGCTCCTTTGAGACTGCTCCACTCATGGGACTCTCCTGCCTTCTCTGACTGCCAATAAGGCCAGAGAGAACACGTGGAAAGAGCGGTTGGTAAGTGACCTCAAACCAACTGAGCCAGTACAAAAGCTAAGCAAAGAACAGCCTCCTTGTAGATGTATCGCAGATGCTTTTCTGTCCTAATCTTGAAGTCCCAGCAAATCAGACACCTGTCCCTGACATGACCCTCACACTTGTCACAGTGAGAGGGACACTGACCAGTTCAGGGTCTGAAACCAGGGAACTTTGGCAAAAATTCCCTTGGTAGTGAACAAAGCCCAGAGTTCACTAACTATTGTCAATCAAATTCAATGAAAGAAGCTCCAAGGGACTGAAATAAGTACCACAGAATACAAATTAACTTAACAACTTCCTCTAAGTTCACAGGCAGAATAAGCTGAAGCACAGCCTCCATCAAAGGTAAAAGGGAACTGAAGGATGTGTGGGTTGGCCCTGTCCTTTGTTCCTTTGGCTTGAGGGATGCCAGGTCCCAGGCCTGGCCAGCCCTACAGACAGTGTTAGGGAGAACTTCCCAGCACTGGTGCACATAATCCTAGTGTAATGGATCTAAGCAAGCACTCAAGAAGTTAAACGATCACTTGTGCAGGAGCTCAAACTTGGGCCTATGAGCATCATAATCACTCTCACATCCATTGATCAGTTAATTATTTATATAAGGTGGAACAGATTCACAACAGGAGAGCACTGTCACAGATCCCCACTCCAAAATACCCTACAGCTTAGTGGTTAAGGCACTCTCCTGGAATGTAGAACTATGTTTGAGTCCCTGCTCCAAATAAGACAGAACAAGACTTTAATCTGGGTCCCCCTTCCCAGCTGAGTGCCCTAACTAAACATCTCCCCCTCTGCCCCATCACTCCCCATCCAATTAGGTAGGCATGTTCTCAGAAAACCTACAGGATCAGGCAAGATAGATGGGGGAAAACGCCCTGGGGCAGAAGTTCTCAAAGGGGGCGGGGGGCAGGGACATGACATGACATGAGCTTTAGGAAAAACATAACTGCACATTTTACCCCCAACAGTGAACAACTGGCAAAGCTGATTCTTTCAGACACATTAGGTCCTCAGATGGCACCATGCACTTTAATAGATTTTTTTCAATATTTGCATAGTATTATGCAAAGTTGTTGCTGCTGCATGAGAATCTGTTTGCTATAACATGGAGTGCACATTTAATTCTAAGCACCAACCACATTCACTGTTTTCTTTTGCTCTTATTACAAATGACCATTGGCTTCATTTAAACCAACACCATACTGGTTTTAATATTTAGTCAGCTGCATGTTGATTATTTAAATCTGCATACGTACTTGTATGGTGGTGGTGAGTGGGTGTGAACTACTACACCCACAAAGAAGGGGGACATGTTCAAATAAGTTTGAGAAGTGCTTCCTGAAAGAACCCTGTTGGGATTTGGATGTGGTGAGGTCTTGAAGCAGTAGGCTAGCTGTGGGGCAGCCCAAGGACTTGAGTGGCTTTGCACATTCTCACCCACAGAAATATAGGTGCCTAGATCCCCATAAGCAGCTACAGCGTTAGGTAGCAGCCAGAGTGTGATTTTGAGAGTATCAGTGGCACTTAGATGTTGGACGTAATCACCTAAGGAGGCAGTAAGATGGAAATATGGTCATACAAATTCTCTGTATACAAGTCACCTTCCCATGACAGAACTTCCCTTTAAACCACCCATACGGTAGGTTAAGACCTCAGCTTTGTTTCATCTGAAAGACAGGACCTCCAATGAGACTGTGGAGCATTATCAACTCAGAAAGAGGCATATCACCTGCAGCACATCAGTTTTCTTGGATTTCTCCTAACTACATATGGAGGTCTCCCCAGTTTAACTTTTGAGAGCCAGCGTGATTACAGCTCAAAGCTTTAATGGGTGGACAATTCACAGAAGTACACAATATAGATACTTTTTAAGTCTTACGTGATCACAAACCACAATCACATAGAAAAACCCATACAAATAAACTACTTTAATTACGTCCTTTTAATTACAAGAGCTTTGGTAATCATACATATATAATTCTGGCATTATTTACAAAACTCATGGTTTTAGACATGTATCATACATCCAAGACCAGACTGTTACCTTTGAAACTCTACAGCAGTCATCATATTCCTGTTCTCACTCTGAAGAGTTTGGTGGGGTTAGCAGTTCAGAAAACAGATGACTTCTTACTCCTCTGTATTTTTAACACAGTACATTTCTGCCTCAGATGTTGGAGAGCAGGCTCTGAGCCATTCCTCAGGGACATTAATGCACAGAGCTTTTGTTCATAACTCAGTTACTACAGGACTACTTAAAAAAATAGAAACTTTATGGTAGAGATGTTAATACTCATAGCCACACAGAAGTCTTAAAATACCAACCCCCACCAAACAAAACAAAACCTTCACATTTCTTGTTTACCTATTTTCATACTAGAGTATGTTTGAAGATGAAAAACAGTTAAAAAAAACAACTGAAAGAGTGTCCTTACTAATGACTCTCTTTCTTAACCTGAAATTATAACTTTGTTTTAGGAAGACTTCTGGAACCTTATTATTATACATAAAAATAATTGAAGACTGCTTACAATACTGTCTGAAGACAGATAGTGGCACACAGTCACGTGGCAATTTGCCATTGAGATGCATAGAAATGCAGCAGCTGATTTTGTTCACTTGCCATTTTTTCTTCTGGATGATTCACATCAGCCCAAAAGCAAAATCATGAATAAGGTGGCTCGCTGAGACACGGAAAGTAGTCTTCAGTCTTGAAAAGGGTTGGAGGCTCATACAGGGTCTGATGTTGCCGTGAAGATGATTTCTGTGATTAACAAACATTTTATTTGAGGTTTGCTTTAGCTTTACCACTTTTTGTTCAGTTATGGAATGAGTTATATTTGCACAAAGCGTTGACCAAGTCTTCTCTCTCACAACTGACAATTCCTTCACAAACTGCACAGTTCAATAAAAATTGTTTCTTCTTTACACTCCTTCTGTAATTACTGTCCGGAAGCTCTCACACACTTGCTAATGTTACTGGCCAAATTAAAAAGTTGGCTTTAGTTAATGAAGTCACTTTGGTATTTTACTTAAGTGACTTCGTTAACTAAAGTACACAATTCAAGAAAAACAGAAATAACCTGCCTTGCGCAGCATTGTTGCTCTAGTCAATTGAAGGTAACCTATAAATATCTTTGGAAAATAGGAACACAATACATGCTGTCCTGTATGCACTCTATATGATTGGAAGTGGCAAGGCATTAATATTGACTGACTTCTTTTATTGGCTTTAGGGCAGAAATAATGGTAGGACAGCTCAAATTCCAATGAAGCACTGAGCCATATGTAGGCTTGGCAGAATATGATTTATTATTATTTTGATGGAAATACCAATGTTTACTTTTAAGAATTTAAGATATTTTTAGCTATTTAAATTGATGGTTGTGTGAAATTATGGGTTTTAAAAGCTTTTTCCTCTTTATCTTTTTAAATTTTCATAATAGCAAGACGTTATAGGCAACCAGACAATAATTACTTAATGATAGGATTTACTGAGATTCAAAAAATTAAAGCTTTATAATCACTAAAACACAAACTGCTGATACCACATTCAAAATGTATGAAGTAAATATCCTTAAGTCAAACCAAGTTCTCAAGCAGCATTTTTCATATTTTACCTAAATTTTGATAATCTTCAGTGGAAATCTGTCAGTTGGCATGTGTAAAGTGACACCAATGTTTACTGATATTTATTGATAAAAATCAACTCAAATATTGTCATCAATGAAGTTCAAGTAAGTCAGAGCATGTACGCAATAGGGATTTTCAAATGCTTAACTTCTTTCTGGACTATTTTTTTGTAAACAGGTTGAAATCAAAAACACCCTTTTTGTATACTCAGACTTAAAACTTCAAAAAGAAAAACCAACCAACTAAACAGGGAGACTAGTATTTTCTCAACATATTTATACTATTGTTCTTGCAACGCTATAGAAATTTGTCAAAAATATTGACAATGTGCATTTACAAGATACAGTTTGACAATTTATTATACCTATTATAATCATCAGGACCTAGGATTTAGATTATTTTACCCTCTACTTTCAGTCTTGAAATAAGTTCAGGGTGGGTTTTTTTTCTTTTTTTTTTTTGTTTTTTTTTTTTTTTTTTTTTTTTTTTGTTTTGGACACCACTATATTCCTCCTGGAAGGCTATTTCAAAACTTCACCATAACCTCATTCAAAATCTACCAGTCTAGGGAACACATTTTAAGTCACACTCACACAGACAGAAACACACTTACATTAAGCAGTGACGGTACGCTGATAGTGTGTAAGAATTTTTTAAAGGTGTTTTGGAAAGTTCCAAGGTCTGTTTCTGCCTTTGTGACTTTCTCCTCCAGTCCAGCCACATTATTTCCAACCATTTTTACAAAGGCCTAGTGGAAAACAAAACAAAACTACTTTTACCCATCATTACATAAGAGCATTTCCCAGAGGTCTGAAAAGGTTCACATTATGTAGAAACCAAAAGATAATTGTTAGGTAACAATCTTAAAAGAACATAAAAATAGTATTTTTGTGCCATTTCCATTGTTGAATTTATGTTGTGAATAATCCACTTGTGCAGTGTTCTATATGACTGGAAACTGATAATTTGGAAGTATGAAATAAAGTATGCCAGACCAGTTTAAGAGAATATAGATTTGGCTGCCTATTTAATGCAGACAGACGTGAATGGCTTTATTTAATGGAAAGTTGCTATTACACTTGTTTACATAAAACAAGATTTTTGTCCTGGAGAGTGGCAGTAAACAAAATTTTATTGTATTTTAATTTGTAACAAGGTCTTGAATTGTTTTGCATATTACTTCCTCTGGAATTCCTTCTGTAGCCATGATTTTCTATGGCTCTTACAGAGATGGACGAGAACAATAACTGTCAGAAACCAAACATTCAATGCCTCCACTCACCTTAATATTTAAAAATAAAAGAAAAAACCAAAAGGCAAAGCATTTTCAGTCTGTTCACTCACTAATTAAATTAAAATCTGTTACATTTTCAAGACATACTTGTAGTCATAAAACAGGACAGGCCATAATACTAAGGATATGTCTACACTTGCAGGTTAGTTCGAATTAAGGAGGCTTAATTTGAATTAATTTAGTACCTGTCTACACTAGGCTTTCATTAGTTCAAATTAAGGAATTCCTTAATTTGAACTAATGAAAGCTTAGATTGAATTAGTAAAACCTGCCGGTTAGTTAGAACTAAGGATGGTGTAGACTAGGATTAACCCTTACTTTGAACTTAATAAATCTGAATTAAGGGCAGTTAGTTCTAATTAACAAAGTGGACTAACATGATTTAACATGAAGTTGAATTAGTCCACTTTGTTAATTTGAACTAATAAGTTTGAGTTTAGTTTGAACTGAACTTGAACTCAGTGTGAATTAACAAATTCGAACTAACTTTTCCTAGTGTAGACATAGTCCATGTTTCATTGTCCTTTCCATGCTTGATTGTAGTTTCTAAAATCACAACAGATTGACAGAATTCCTGGGTTTCATTTTTTTATGATAGCAAAAGTTTAAGTCCCAACAAAGTACTTCATTTTCCCCATGAACAGAACTCAAACCCTAGAAACGCAACATGAAGCATGTGGTAAAAATGGGTGGGCTCAGGTGATCGGCATCTGAGACACAGATATAATGAGCTTGTCTGTGCAAGGTAATATGCTCAGAAGTAGGATTTCTAAAGTGCATTAATAGGGCTGTGTAGAGCGACTCTACTGGTGTACACTAAGGACATCATAGTGTATTTTAACATGGTGCTGTTTCAAACAGTGCTATGTTAAAGTGCACCCGCTGGGTCTACACACGCCAATCACTGTTAGCGTGCTTTAAAAACTATGCCCCTTTGGGACAGCACATTACTCCACCATGTAGACATGCCCTGACTTGCCCAGGCTCACAAAGGAATTCTACAGTCCAGCAAAGATTTGAGCCCAGGTCTCCCAAGAGCCCTAACCCAACCTTCTTTTGATACTCTTCTGAGAATGATTTAGGGTTGTCCCTAGCTTGCAGCATAACCTGGAGCAGCCAAAAGTTACAAAGGGGCTTTGTGGCAGCCCGGGACCAACAAGGCAGACAGAAACCCAGTAAAAAAAACAACAAGCAGTTGTGTGACACTTTAAGACTAACATTTATTTTTTGCATGAGCTTTCGTGGGAGATCCCACTTCCTCAGATGCTTCGAAGCATCTGAGGAAATGGGATCTTCTCCCACGAAGGCTCATGCAAAAAATAAATCTGTTAGTCTTAAAGTGCCACACAACTGCTTGTTGTTTTTTCACTGGACTAGACTAACACGGCTATCCCTTTTGAAATAGACAGAAACCCAACACTCTTTCTCTTAGAAACACTCCTTTACCAAGGTACAGAGCAGGAGAACCAGGAGGAGAATGGTAGAGCTGGCTACACCAACTCTGTACCACCCAGACACTCCTCTGAGCCAGAGTTCTCACATAGGCACAGGCAACTTAACAAGAGATGCACATTCAATGAATGGGCAGTGCACGTCCATCATCCCGCTCTCCCCACTGTATAGTTACTAGTATCCAGACCTGAGTGACAGTGATATGACCCAGTCCCCAATACAGACAGGAGAACCTCTCCTGAGAGATGGGGTACCTACTCTGACAGAAGCTCTCCAGTTGGAGTATATGATGTCTTCACTTAGCACTGTAGCAGCACAGCAAGTGCAGACAAGCCCTGAGATAGCCTCAAGTTACTTAGGCTGACCTATGGTGCCATATTGATAATGCTTGACCTCAATAGGCAGATGTTTCCCTGATTCTCTGGATATAGAAAAGATGCCTTTGACTCATAAGTTTTTGACCGTGACTCAGATTTGGTATATTTATTTTTTTTCATAAGTTTAGACCTTAACATATTTTGTAATAAAGTCAGATTTCCTTTTAAGCAGGGTTTTTATTGTTAAAGATACTCAATATAATGATCAAAATAGACAACATTCTACTTAACCTACAATTTAAAAAAAAATCAATTTTTATCCATACTGATTAAAAATGCTCATCTGGTTAACTTCCTCCACACACCCATATCTTTTACTCTGTTAATGGCACTCTGTTCTGCCCTTCAGTCACCATGCTGTGGTATTCATTTGCAGGGGACCACCACTTGTTTTACTAAACATGGCTTACAGCTGTAAAAGCAGGGGAGAGGATAAAGTCCTTACTGTCTGTCTGACAGATCTGGACATGCAAGCTGAGTGTGTCACTTGTTGCCTAATTGTTGAACACAAACTTGAAAATTAGTAATTGTTGTCCTGGAAGTGCACAGAAGTGAATAAAGCAGAGTTTGAAGTTCTTTCGTACTATTGTTGTATGTTTATAATATGAGGACACTGAATAAAGTCAAAGATATTCTGAAACGGATGTGCACGTACCTGCCTAAACCTCCATTTATTTCAGCTCCAAACTGTTTTTTGGGGTTTTAAAACTCATACACTGATTTCTTTCAAATTTTGTTCAGAAACTTAGGTTCCCTTTTCCCCCTTTCCTCTGCATGGATCTCATCATGATGGTACAAGAGCCAGCTAATCCAGTTACTAGTATCTGGAACTCTTCCCTTATCTATTAAAAACAAAAAACCAAAAAAACAAGGAGTCTTGTGGCACTTAAAGACTAATAGATTTATTTATCGCATGAGCTTTCATGGGAGAAAATCCCACTTCGTCAGATGCTTTAAAGAGGGGGAAACTTACAGAATGGGATGAAAATAAATGCAGGGGAGTGTAAGACATGGGATCAGGTCATACTGCAACAGCAAATCAGAGCATCTGTAAGCATTCAAACTCTAGGAAACAGCACACAGAGGGAGGGTGAAGTCAATTTACCTGTTATAATGTGAAAAGAATCCATAGCCACGATTCAGCATTTCAGCTGTTTCTCTTTGAAGTCTTGATGTCCCATCGATTTTCTTGAGGACCACCATTAACGGATCATGAATGGAGTGATTAGGAAGATGGAAGTGTTCAGCAACTGGGTGGTTTTTTTTTTTTTTGGTGTTGTGATTTCTGATGTCAGTTTTGTGCCCATTTATTCTTCTACCTAGGGACTGTCCTGTTTGTCCAATGTATAATGTGCGGTGGCATTTCTGGCACATGATGGCACAAATCACATTAGTGGACGAGCAGGTGAAGGACCCTTTGATGGAGTAGCTGGCTTGATTAGGTCATATGATGGTGTCTTTTGTGCAGATGCATGGAGAAAGTTGGCAGCGTGGTTTGTTGCAAGGGATATGTGCCTGCTTTCATGTTTCTGTTGTTGGGTCTGTAGTTGCTGGTGAGCATCTGTTTAAGGTTCGGGAGTTGCCTGTTGGCGAGGAGAGGTCTGTCTCCCAAGGCTAGAGAGAGTGAGGGGTCATCTTTTAAAATAGGCTGGAGCTCCTTAATGATCTGTTGTAGCGGTCTGACTTGAGGGTTATATGTGGTGACCAGGGGTGTTCTACTGTTTTCCTTTTTGGGCCTTTCCTGTAGTAGTTGACTGCAGGGTACCAGTCTGGCTCTGTCAATCTGTTTCTTTACTTCCCCAGGTGGGTACTGTAGTTTTAAGAAAGCTTGATAGAGGTCCTGAAGATGTCTGTCTCTGTCTGAGGGATCAGAGCAAATGCGGTTATATCTTACGGCTTGGCTGTAGACAATGGATCGTGTGGTGCGTTCAGGATGGAAGCTCGAGGGATGTAGATGAACTATACCAACCAGTAAGTTTTCAGTACAGGGTGGTGTTGATATGTCCATTCCTAATTTGTACTGTAGTGTCCAGAAAGTGGATCTCCTGTGTGGAGTGTTCCAGGCTCAATTTGATTGTGGAGTGGAAATTGTTGAAATCTCTCTGGAAATCTATTTTAAACCCATTCCAGATTCTAGCTGTTAATATTCTGAAAATAGGATTCAGGAACCTAGCTCATGTAGGTTGTTTTGAAAAATATGATCCAGGACATCCATTTTCCTTTCATTTTACTGTTTGAATTATTTTAGGAGACACCCTGTATGAGTAAATTCCCCATCTTCAAGCACCTGATGAAGTGGGATTTTCTTCCATGAAAGCTCATGCAATAAATAAATTTGTTAAGTCTTTAAAAGTGCCACCAGACTCCTTGTTTGTTTTGCTGAACTAGACTGACATGGCTATCCCTTTGGAACTTATCTGTATGAAAGACACTATCAAAAATATTAACTATACTACTGATTTGTGAAAGCAGAAAAAAAAAGATGTCTTGTTCCGTGCAGTTGAGTATCAACATAAACGAAGATACTCTGTTCAAAAATCTTGGCAGGTTTAGGAAATGACAAAAACCCCATTACCTCCTCACATTAAACTTGTATTAAGATTTGAATATCAGTTGCCTTTTACAGTCTAGTTAGCAAAATACCTCGTTCTGTGAGATAAAGCACTACATAAAGTAATTTATAATACTGTATAGAATACATATTCACTGTTCATGTGCCCTGTACTGGAATACCTCCATAATAAACCACACAAATGCACTGATTTAATGTAGTGAACTGTTTTCTCGTCTATTTATTTCAACACTAGCTTGCTGAACATAGGTGACACTGCACTTATCATTAGTTTGCTAAGGAAATAAGACACTTGGTACCATTCTTGTTGGTCACAAGAAACTTTATATGCGTTTCCTGTAGATTTCTGGCATCCAGCCAAAGGAAACAGTTAAGCATTAGTGACTGGCACATATAGCCTCTTAATGATGTAATGTTGGGTTCCCTCATCATAACAGTTGACATCTTGTGTGTGAAAAGTGCACAAGCAGAAAAAAAGGCAGCTTGACAAAACTAGATATAAAAAAATAAGTTTGCTACACTCAGGACAGGAAAATTACTGAAGCATCTAAAAGGGGTCTGCACCTCTACAGTAAAAACATTAAAATATGCAACTGCTACTGCCCCCTTAAGAAAAGGGATGTAAAGAATATCGACTTCAAAATACATACCTCTAGTTTATCAATCTTTCTATAGATGTCTCTCATTTCTGTAGCTTTTTTATGGATCTGAGGTACACTTTCATTGACTACTTGGGAGGACTCACTTCGAATCTAAAAACAATCCAAACAAATTACATAAAGTTAAGTCATCACTATAATCACTAAATCTGTACAATAATTAAGGTATCACTTAAGTTTGTGACACCTAGGTAAAGTCTCTTGTATCTTGAAGGCAGTAAACAAACAAATGGTGGTATTCTAATTGGTTAACATAAGAAATGAGACTGCCATATACTTGCGTAAGTATTTCCAAATGTCACAGAGGACTGCCAACAGTGAAAAACAAAAGCCAAAATGTAATAAATAACGACAATCAGTGCCCTGAAAATCTATGGATATCTGCATTATAGCTGTGGACCATTTCTTGTGGATGAAGATCCACATATTTGTATCCACACAGTGCTCTACAGATGAGTAGAACATTGCAAATCCGCAGATATCCGCACTATAGTCACATCTGTGGATGCAATGTGCACATCTGTGGACTATTTCTTGTAGATGCAGATCCACATATTTGCTCTAAAAATAATAAAACAACAAAGCCTTGCACTTTCAACACTTTTCATTTAAAGATCACAAAATATTTTATAAAGGTCAACATTACTCCTATTTAACAGATGGGAAAATGGTGGCACTGACCCGTTAAGACACCTACTGAAGGTCACAATGAGCCAGTGCATTTTGAGAGCAAGAGACAAGTGCAATTCTTTACCATACAGCCAATCAATTCCTACCCATTTTAATTTTTTCTAAGGTGCCCATGACATTCAGACAGTTTACTTATTATTTTAATTAATAAAAGGTGCTTTCTTGTAGGAACCTTTCTGTCATCTTTGACTTGGTCCTTTCTCTCCTCCAAAGCTCCACAACCAAACAACATCTTTGCCAAACAAATGAGTATCTCTAACTGCAACAAGATTTTTTTATTTAAACATATGGGAGCAACATTGTATTGCAGTTACCTTTTCTTGGAGAGGGATATAGACAGGAAACATATTTGATAGATATGTGGTTTTGCTCTCTCAATAACATTACAAGAGTGATACCAAAATATAGAAAGTTCCTATACCACAATGGGTATATGAAGCTACATTACTTGCAAGGCACTTTTAATCAAAAAAGGAGCTATGAAGTCTGATGTCTCTCTTCTGTGGTTCAAGACCGAGGGTGGTAAGGGGATATTTTTAAATAATCTTTCTGTCCAGGAGAGACAAGCTGTTACAGCTAATTGCACGTGGATCTCTTTTATTGGCACTGATTGTATGTGTGTGTGATGCAATTCTTAAATCGTCTAATAACAGAAGTTTTATTTATTTATTTATTTTTGCTGCACCCTGGTCCTCTCCAGAGACTCATATCTCATGCATTCCCCACTCAGCACAGGGAAAACCAGCACTGAATTTTAAGCTAGGGGTTGGAATCCCACATGACCAATGCATACAGGTAGTAGGCCTGGACACCCTTTGAATCCCAGCTGCTTGAATTGACAATTTGTATGTGTACTTGGTGGATGCACCCTTTCCCTGCATGTGTGTCAGGGTGTGAAGCCTTAGCTGGGGGGCCAGGACGCCTGTGCAGGGAGATCTGTGAGAGGCGGGGATAGCAGAAAAAGGAGCGTGTTCTTATAAGGCTGTGCGGTTTCTGTAGGTGTTGGCTGGCAGCACTGTGCGTGGTGTATAATGGTAACAGGGGACCAAAGATGAGGACCCTTGGATCAGCCTCCTCCTACCCATGATATCCAGAGCAGCATGGAGTGGAATTGGGCACTCCAAGGATTTTGACTAACACACACTGGCTACTCTGAAGAGACCAGAAAGATGTTCTAAACCATTCAGCGACTTGTATCCCTGCTAATGTGTGAAGGGGAGGTGAGAGAGAGCAGGGAAAGCACAAGCCAGAATCTGAAACAACGAAGTCTCATATACGTAGAGCCCTGCAGATCCACGGGCATCCTCATTCGTGGATGCAGGTGAAGATAACTGCAGACCGACTCATAAACACAGATTCTATTTTTATCTGCCCAGGGTGAGATCCATCCCTGCAGCTGCTGCTCTGACCTGTGTCAGCAACACACAGGGGAACAATGAAGTGCTCCAGCCAATCCTAGCTCAGCTCTGATTGCAGTCTGCCAGCCAATCAGAGTCTCAGTCACAGCAGGCAAGGGCTTGGAGCATCACCACTCACTGTCAGTCACTCAGCTTGCTGGCCTTTGATTGGCTCATTCCGCAAGACTTCCCTGCCCACTTCTTCCTGTTCTTGTTTGCTGTTTGCATGCCATGCTGTCACCCACCGATTTCACTGGTGGCCAAGGAAATCTGATCAAGAGCACACCATGCGAACTGCAAACAAGACAGGACCCATGTGGGGAATGAGCCAATTAAAGGCTAAAACACTGACTGTGAGCCCAAGCTCAGTCGCAGATGCAGTTACGGATGTAGATAAAACCTGGCATGCAGATTATGGATCAAACAGATACTGAGTAGATGCAGAGCCACATTTTTGTATCCGTGCAGGGCTCTACTTATATGCTTATCATTTTACGCATGTATAATTCTCATTTATATATGGATACCTGCTAATATCCAGTTATTAGTTCTATGTTACATATTTTAAAAGTTGCATTTTGCTACTTTTTACTAACAAAATAAACAAATGAATAAATACAATTCAGGTTGCAAAAAAGTCCTGCACTCTGCTTCAGTGCTGCAAACACACAATGCAATCTTACAGTCTGAAATGAATTCTGCGTCTGTTAGACACCACAAAAAATTTGGCAACAATTATTAATAATCCAAAATGGCTGGGGTCAACCCTAAACTTTGGACTGCCAAAAGCCAAGCGTGGAAGACAAGGGCCAAATCACACCATAACTGTCCTGTACACTTCCCTTGAAGTTCTGGCATCCAATGCCATCAGAGACATGATACTGGGCAAGATGAACTGTAAATAGCAGCTGTTATGTTCTTAATGATTTATTATGATCACTGAAATTATGAACAAGATGGAGATTCAAGAGTGACTGAACTCAAATAATTATGAATTAAAATTCAAAGAAACACTTCTATTAGTCTTAGGTTTTGAAAAAAACCTAATTTTTATTAAGCTTATGGGCCAAAAATACTTAGAAGTGTCGCTTCAAATACCTGTCACTGTATTGGCTAATATGTCCATAAAGGAAACTTGAGGTACATCTTCAAATATATAGGAGCAATTACACATCTACATACACCCCACCACTGCAAGCAAATGGGATAATTCAGGGACATTGTTGCCCTGAAAAAAGGGTTGGGGACCAGGCCCCACCCCCTGCCACGGGTCTCATTCCTGCTCCTGCCGTTGGTGGCCAGCAGCCCGGGCAGGCCTGATCAGCCCCAGCTGCTGCCAGCCAGTGGCAGGTGACCCTGGCCCAGATCCAGCCACTGGCAAGCAGCCCAGGCAGGCCCAATCTGGCTCCAGTCGCTGCCTCCCAGCCAGTGGCACACAGCCCACGCTCAGATCTGGCTCCAGCCCCGGCCCCCAGTGGCTGGCAGCCTCAATCTGACCCCAACCGCTGCTGGCTTGGAGATTTGGGTGGGTGGGAGAGGGCGGAGTGTACAGCCCCTCAGCAGCGATGTCACTGGGATAATTTATAGGTAAATATGCACAGTAACTGTGTGCCTCTACTTTACAAAAAGAAAAGTGACCCCTAATGTTAATAATCTTTGGTTAGTCTGCTGAAGGAGAAAAAAAGCCAAAGAAACCCCAAACCATTCAGCATTTTCAGACAGAAAATAGGCAGTATCCATATGGAAACTACAAAGATTAATACATACCATGTCTAGCATCCCCACAAATTCATCAACCCTGGTCAGCAAGTCTTCTAGACTCCTGTCTAAACTTTCTATCTGTAAAAAAAAAAAAAAAAAGCATTTGGGTAATGAAAAGATATTATAGCTGATCACAATTTACCTAAAATACCTCTTGGTGACAATTTTGGCATTTCTTAGTAACTACCTCTATATACAAATGGCTAGGTACAAGTTCTGTATGTCAGATCTGTCCATGTGTAAAGTATGTCTAGGTAGTATGTGTTAAAAATTACACTCACTCTTACTAGATGACTATCCTAATGATTTTATCAGTACAATAAAAGGCACAAGGCCCTTGAAATCTAGTCAGTTTTAAAAGCTGAGTAAAGAATAATTAAGGTAAGGTCCCAGAAATGAAACACTGGTTGTGACACTAGCAATTTAAAGGTCTTTTGACAGTAATGAATAAGAAGTACCAATGCGCCTTCAAAGCCAGCACTTAATTCTTTTCTTAATCCACATTTTGAGTTTAGGACGTCAAACACATGTGGACCATGAACATCTTCCATCCAGCCCATGACTGTGCTCCATGGGACCATACTCCCTCTCCAACAAAGAGAGAGAATGAACGTGCACATGGTCCCAGATACCTGCTGCTCTGCAATGCACCCAGTGTCAGGTGTGGCAACATCAAGGAGCGCCGAGTATGCGAGACTACGCTCCACGAGACCACACACTCCCTAACACAGAGACAGTGGTCTTGCAGAGCACAGTCTCACATACCTAGCACCCTGCAACGCTTTCAGAGTGCCTTAGTACTTTGAGGTATAGCATGAACAGCCCACTTGAAATACATCTATGGCAAATGTGGCACACCATGGCAAATGAATTTGACATCCCTTGCTTAAACTAGCTATCAGTCAAAGATGCATCTCCACATGTAATTTCTATTTATAGAAAAACTTCAAATTTACAAAAGAAACAAGGAGTCCTGTGGTACTTTTTAAAGTTTAGCTGCATAAGCTTTTACAGGAGAAAATCCCCCTTCCTAAGATGCTTGAAGATGGGGAATTTAAATTTACAGACACCAATCTTATAAACAACCTTAGACAGGCCATAGTACCAGACGAAAAAGCAAACAATCACTTTGTTAAAGTGATGTTAACGAAGAACAAGGCAACATCCCTGGCATTCGGCTGCTTCCCAGGCGCTGGAAATCCCTTTGCAAGGATTAAAAGGACAGCGAAAGCTAGGCATGGCACAACCTACTGGAAGGCACAGGGCTCAACCTACGGTGACTCTGAAACATTCAACATCAAGAACCATTGGCTTCTCCAGGACTTGAAATTAGGGGAGGGGTGCAGGGGGAGGGTTGTGGTGCTTACTAAATTGGTATAACACTGTTACTGGCTGACAACTGGGGAGTGTTGGGAAATCAAGCGGGACTGGGGGGAGGGGGATGTTGGGAAATCCCTGTTACGAACTTCTCCATTTTATAAACACCTCACTCCCAAACAGATTTGATCATAGGAGGAGGGAAAAAAAAAAAAAAAACCTCAAGGAGTCATGTGGCACTTAAAGACTAAATCTGTTAGTCTTTAAGTGCCACACGACTCCTTGGGTTTTTTGCTCGACTAGACTAACACGGCTATCCCTTTGGAAACTGATCACAGGAGGGAAAAAAAAAGGAGTCATGTGGCACTTTAACAGATTTATTCTTCGCATGAGTTTTCGTGGGAGAACATCCCACTTCATCAGATGCCTGCAGCACTACCCCAACATAGGGTTACCAAATGTCAGGCAAAAGGAGGACAGGTCCTCCTTTTTACCTTCCGTCTTCCCTCTGGCAGGCATTTTAAAAAGACATGATTGTCTCTGGTTTTTTACTTACGGGGGTTAAAGTATGCTGGAAGAGCCCGAAACACCCTATTTTTAGGGGGGGGGAAGCCTCCCAGGGCCCCCTAAAAAAAGACTATGACATTAACACTATCTTTTCTCCATGTGCCCTCCTTTGGTATCTAGTAACCCTGCTCCAACAGGAAGTAGCCGCTGCCCTTCGTTTCTATCTAACATGTATCTGGTCACCCCCCACCCTTTCCCTCTCACACGCGTAGAGGCAAGGCCCAGCTTCCGCCCAAACGCCGCCCCCCTCCCGAAGTTTTGATCGCTCCCTAAGAGACTGAATGAGCACAGAGCTGATATCAGAAATCAAAGAACAAAGAAACCAGTTGCTGAGCACTTCCATCTTCCTAATCACTCGATGATGGATTTGTTAACGACTGTCGTTAGAGATGTACCTGGGACATCAAGACTCCAAAAAGAAACAGCTGAACTCGAATTAATATGCAAATTAAATTCTGTGAAAGCAGGACTCAATCGAGACTATGGGTTCTTTTCCCATTACAAAGGGTAATTTGACTTCAGGCTTCCCATGGTTTGAGCCTGTAAACTGCTCTGATTTGCTGTTACTTTATGACCTGACCCTGTGTTTTACACCCCCTTGCATTTAGTTTCATTCCTTTCTGTAAGTTCCTCAGATGCTTCGAAGATGGGGGAAGTGGGAGCTTCTCCCATGAAAGCTCATGCAAAAAATAAATCTGTTAGTCTTCAAGTGCCACACAACTGCTTGTTGTTTTTTTTACTGGACTAGACTAACACGGCTATCCCTTTGGAAACTTTAGGATTTTAGTTTTCCACAAACGAGAATCGCCCCTCCCCCCTCCAAACTCCGGCCGCCCGTGGGGGCGGGGCGGTGTCCCGGGCGCGCTCAGCTCCGTCAGGCCACGCGAGGCCTCGGGCCCGCCCGGCCACCCCCGCCCTACGGGTGCGCGCAGGGGACAAACCGCGCCGCTCCGCCGGGTTTTTACCTGCGCGCTGAAGTCGGCGCCGGCGGGGAGCAGGCAGGCGGAGTAGGCGGCGGCGGCGCGGCCGAGCAGCAGCTCCGGGGGCTCCGCCTCCTCCCCGAGGCCTGAGGCGCTGCTGGGGCTCTGCGACACGTTGCCGCTGTCCCCGCTCAGCCACGCGCCCGCCGGCTCCATCCCGCCGCCCGTTGGCCGCGCGCCCGCTCACGTGACGGGCGGCCGGCAGGGCGGCTCGGGCGCGCGCAAAGGTGACAGCGAGGCGAGCCGGCCGCGCATGCGCCGCGGCGTGAGGCTCGGGCGGGGCTGCCGCCTCCTCCCCTCCCCCACGAGGGAATCTTTGCCCGCCTGCCCCAGCCGGGGAGCACGTGCTGCGGCTCGGAGCGCTGCGCTAGCTCGTGCCCTGCTTGGCTAAAGGGGTAGCAGGACAGGGGGTGAGGGCATGGGGTTGGTTTTTCGGCTGCAGCACAATGTGGGGGAGAAGCAGGGTGCAGGCACGGAAGCCAAGTGCAAATGCAGGAGAGATTGGCCTTAGACTGTAAGCAGGGGGTCTCAAACTCACATCACCAGCAGGGTGCAGTGAGGACATATGGGCAGCATGAGGAGTACCTTAGCCCGAGGGTCAGACCAAAGAAACTATTTCATACAATATTGCAAATATCGATAACACTAGTGAGGTTGTGGGCCGCAGGAAATTGCATTGGGGCTGCGTGTGGCCCACAGGCTTTGTGTTTGAGACCCCTGCTAGAAGCCTTTCAGGCATTAAGGCGCGGACATTGTGAAATAGCTGGAAACAAACAAGGTAACTGCGTCAGACAAGTGCCTAACATCATCCCACCCTTCCCAGCCAGGAGGGTGGGGAACTTAGTCCCCCAGGAAAACAGCTGCCAGCCCACAGTGGGTGGGCTTCTACTGCAAAATTGCATCCACCTGAACTGACGTGCATGGAAATAATCACTTTACTCTCCTCCAAAATTTGCCTTGTGAGAAGGTAAGCATGTTCCTGCGGCAACTCTCCCTACAATGCAGAGCCATTACTGACGTATGCTACTTGAAACCGTTTGAACAGGCTCTGCGTGATGTGTATTGAGGCTAATGGTCCTCGAGCAACTGTACGACTATTCCCCTAACCTAGGTGCATTCACAGTTTTGAATTCTACACGCCACGTCACAGACACCAAAAGCCTACCACTTTCTGGGCCCTGATTGCCTACCTTGATGAGCACACGCCATTGTTCTTTGCACTGGATCATCTGACCATACTTGCTCCATGAATGCAGAGCTATGAGCTATGCTCCTGATGGGGGCAGTTAAGAAGTACTGGATCTCCTGGGGCTGTGGGTAGAAGAGGTTGCAAGCACAATTTAGAATAGATACAAATGTCAACAGCTAGAAGCAGACTGCATTAGAGAGATCCTGGTAAAGAAAAAGAGAGACCAGCAGCACTGCTGCATGAAGTTACAGGAGCTATGCCAGGTATGACTCTGTGAGGGAGGAACACAAGAAATCTGGAGCTATCTTTCTTTTACAACAAAATGCATGTCTTACATGGCTTTGCGGGAACCTGAGGCAGAAACCTCTCCTGCCATAAACAGCAAGAAGGGAGAAGTGGAGACATGATGTAGTACAGGATTCAAAACATGCCAAGAGGCAAGAGGTGTTACAGAAAAATGATATTAAACCCAGTTTTACCTGATAAGTCCACTGATGAAGGAGAAGCAAGCAAGCTCAAATAAGTTTTATGGGAATTATTCCTTATAGGAATTTCCCCACAGTTTTGTTGCCTGAAATCTTTCGCCCCTCCTCCCATTGCCCTTTACCATTTCAAAATGGCATCCATTCCACCCACAGCTTTAGAGACCAAAAGCGTTGACTTTTGATTGATTACTTCAGTGATGCTACAAAATTCTCTTAAGAGAATACTTTCAAAAAATAGTATGGCAATCTACCTGCACAGTCCATACCAGATCTGTGGTGTGCCAGAGTTAGGAAGAAAGGAGGCAGAAGTTAGTATCCCCTTCTCCAGTCTTTGGTTTGCTTAACTAGGCAGCAAGTGCCATGCAGAGTACTTGGAATGGAAATGTCCCTTTTGTCTTTGAAAGATCTTGATGAAGCTTCTATGGAGATATTCTGCAGTTCCCTCTCCCACATGTTAGAGACGACAGCTTTGTTTTCCCCCATCCCACTCTGAAGAGTTCAGATGGGATCACTGCAGCAGTACACAGGCTAGAAATACAGCAGCCAGGGCCACTTTGAAACACCACTAGCAGCTGAACTTTATGCCTTTGTCACCCTTCTCTGAGCAGTCCACATTAGCAGGGAAGCATCCCGAGGAATCCACAAATGCTTTCCTGGAAAAATGTCCCTTTCCATTGCTGTGCTTAGTGACACAGGGGTGGAGTGTGTGGTAAATTAGAAAAGGGCCGCCTCTGCTGTCTGTTGCTTCACCAGAGCAAGGGAGCTCTGTTGCTACAAATGTATGCACATTACCAAGAGTCATGTCTGGATAGTAGGAGATGATTAGTGGCTTTACACACTTGGGGGTCAGCAGCACCCACTGTGGATTTTCCATCTCCAATGCCCTCTGATCAGTAGCAGTCCCACTTAAATTTGGGGGGGGGTTGGAATTTTTTGGGGGGTGTAAGGGCCAATGAGATGCAAGACTGTGGTAGTGAAACGGGGCTACCTGGCACCATATTAAAAATTGGTCAGTAGTTCATTGAATAGGGTCACCAGACAACTGGCAAAAGGAAAACATGTTCTTTTTACCTTCACATCCTCTATCCAGCAGGCATTTTAAAAATAGGTGATTTTGACCAGCTTTTTACTTATGATGGGTAGCATATTAAAAAAAAAAAAAAAAACCCTTGTGACAGCCAAGTTCCTGAGGCCAGCAGAGGAACCTTCCTCTAGCAGCTGGTCCTTTTTAACAGGATTCCAGCTAGCTTGGTAGGTAGTGCTGGTGCCTCTTAAGCTCAAGGTTGGGGGTTTGCGCCCCATGTTGGATGTTTTAATTTTTAACCTGTTGCTCCCTATGAAAGGGCTAAATCAGGGGCAAAAATATAGCAACACTAATGAAAAGAAAATAAAGTATACTGTAAATAAAATTACTAACAGGGATCAATTAAGTAAAATAAATATAGGGGCACATTCGAACTGAATAGAAACAATTTTGGACTTTTTTTTGTTTTAGAATTGTAAAATGGGCTACTGTGGAAAAGGAAAAATGAGGTGAGGTAACTTTTTTTTTTTTAACCTATTTAGGTGCTTTTCAAGTTTATATTTGTAAATTTAGTTTTGTAACTAAGTCTCATGAACATTAATGAAAGGGTCATGAAAAGCTTTCATTTGCTGAAAAAATCCAGTTTCCAGTCAAAGAAAACATGGTGATTTTTTAAATTTTAAAATAATTTAAAAAACACATGACATTGCGCAGTTCTAATGCTGCATTCATTGATCATTACCCATTTTCCATCACATAATATGGTGGTGACAGTTATAGTAATACTACATTTTCTTCATTTCCTCCAATGCCCTCCTTTTTGTACTTTCCTGTCTTCCTTTCCATGCTTTGGTATCTGGTAACCCTATTCGTGAATGACCATTTTCTTAGGTTATTGCACAAAGTTGGCTACTGATCTAGGACCAATACCATTCAACATATTCATAAATAATCAGGTAAAGGGTGAACAATGAGGTGGCAAGTTTTGTAGATGGTACAAAATTACTCAAGAATAAATTTGATTATTATTAAATTTGGATTATTAAATCCAAAACAGACTGTGAAAAGTTTTACACGGGATTCTTACAAAGCTGGACAATGAAATTGCAGCTGAAATTCAGTGTTGATGAAGACAAAGTAATGCATATTTGAAAACAGAAACCCAATGATATACATAAAATAATGGGGTCTAATTTAGCTGTTACCACTCCAGAAAGAGAGCCTTGTAGACTCTAAGGTCAGAAAGGACCATTATGATGGCCTGGCCTCCTGCACGATGCAGGACGCAAAACCTCACCCAATCACTCCTGTAATAAATCTCTAACCTGTGACTGAATTATATATATATATATATATATATATATATATATATATATAAAAATATATTTGATAAATATAATATTTAAAATTCCTCTCTCACCCCCTCTGGGTGGTATGTGTCATCCTCAACCTCGGGTCCTCTACCAGAGGCCTGGGAGTTTGAGGGTTCTGCGCAGTATCTTAGCTGTTCCTAGCACTGCACTCTTCTGGACAGAGAGCTCTGATGTTGTTCCTGGGATCTGTTGGAGCCACTCTCCCAGCTTAGGAGTCACAGCCCCGAGTGCTCCTACCACCACTGGGACCACTTTGGCCTTCACTTTCCACATCCTTTCTAGTTCCTCTTTCAGGCCCTGGTACTTCTCCAGCTTCTCATATTCCTTCTTCCAGATGTTGCTGTCACTTGGCACTGCTACATCTATCACCACTGCTGTCTTCTGGTCCTTGTCTATTACCACGATGTCTGGTTGATTGGCCAGTACCTGCCTGTCCGTCTGGATCTGGAAGTCCCACAGAATCTTAGCCCTGTTATTCTCCACGACCTTCTGTGGAATCTCCCATCTGGTTTTGGGAGGGTCTAGCCCATACACTGTGCAGATGTTCCTGTACACAATGCCAGCTACTTGGTTGTGTCGTTCAGTGTATGCTGTTCCTGCCTGCATCTTACATCCTGCCACTATGTGTTGGACTGTCTCTGAGGCCTCTCTGCACAGTCTGCACCTTGGGTCCTGTCTAGTGTGGTAGACCCCTGCTTCAATGGATCTGGTGCTCAGTGCCTGTTCTTGTGCTGCTATGATCACTGCCTCAGTGCTGTCTTTTAGTCCAGCCTTTTCCAGCCACTGGTAGGATTTCCCAATGTCAGCCACCTGAGCTATCTGTCGATGGTACATTCCATGCAGGGTCTTGTCTTGCCATGGCACTTCTTCTGCTTGATCTTCCTCCCATGTCTGCTGCTGCTGTCTCAGGCATTCTCTCAGCAGCTCATCTTTGGGTGCCATCTTACTGATGTACTCCTGGATGTTCTGGGTTTCACCCAGGACAGTGGCTTTGACACTCACCAAACCCCGCCCGCCTTCTTTCCGGCTGGCGTACAGTCTCTGGGTGTTGGACTTGGGGTGGAAACCTCCGTACATTGTGAGGAGCTTCCGGGTCTTCACATCGGCAGCCTCCATGTCCTCCTTTGGCCAGCTCACTATACCAGCAGGGTATCTGATGACTGGCAGGGCGTACTTGTTGATGGCATGGATCTTGTTCTTCCCATTGAGCTGGCTCTTCAGGACCTGTCTTATCCTTTGGTGGTACTTGGATGTTGCTGTCTTCCTTGCCTCCTCATCGTGGTTCCCATGTGACTGTGGGATGCCAAGGTACTTGTAGCTGGTCTGTATGTCTGCTATGTGGCCTGCTGGTAGTTCCACCCCATCAGTCTTCACTACCTTTCCTCTCTTTACTACCATCCGGCCACACTTCTCCAGTCCGAATGACATCCCAATATCCTCACTGTAGATCCGTGTCAGGTGGATTAGCGAGTCGATGTCTCGTTCATTCTTAGCATACAGCTTGATGTCATCCATGTAGAGGAGGTGGCTGATGGTAGTTCCACTCTTGCACTTGTATCCATATTTAGTCCTTGTGATTATCTGGCTGAGGGGGTTCAAGCCAATGCAGAACAGCAGCGGGGACAGCGCATCACCTTGGTATATGCCGTACTTGATGGCCACTTGTGCAAGCTGTCTTGAGTTGACTTCCAGTGTTGTCTTCCACAGTCCCATTGAGTTCTTGAGGAAGGTCCTTAGTGTCCTGTTGACTTTGTATAGCGCCAGACATTCACAGATCCATGTGTGCGGCACTGAGTCGTAGGCTTTCCTGTAGTCAATCCAGGCTGTGCACAGATTGGTCTGTCTAGACCTTGAGTCTTGGGCGATTGCTCTGTCTATGAGCAGCTGGTGTTTTGAGCCTGTAGCTTGGCGGCTATGATGCCTGATAGGACTTTCCATGTCGTGGGGAGGCAGGTTATTGGCCGGTAGTTGGATGGCGCTGTTCCCTTGTGGGGGTCTTTCATGATCAGCACTGTCCTTCCTTGTGTTAGCCAGTCTGGGTGGGAGCCTGCTGCTAGCAGCTGGTTCATCTGTGCTGCTAGGCGTTCATGCACTGCTGTTAGTTTCTTTAGCCAGTAGGTGTGGATCATGTCCGGTCCAGGTGCTGTCCAGCTCTTCATGTTCTTGACCCACTGTTGGATGTCGGCTACTGTGATGGTGACTGGTTCCTGTTCCGGGAGATTGCTGTGGTCTGTTCTCAGGTCCTGAAGCCACTTTGCACTGGTGTTATGAGTCTTCTCTTTCTCCCAGATGTTCTTCCAGTACTGTTCAGTTTCTGCTGTTGGTGGCTCTGCTGTTATTGTGTTGTTGCACTGCAGGATGGAGTACACCTTGGATGGTTCTTTGGAGAACAGGGCATTTATCTTTTTGGCCTCTGCTTCTCTAGTGTATCTCCTTAGCCTGGTGGCCAGTGCTGTGAGCCTTTTGCTTAGCAGTCTCTAGGGCTTCAGATGGAGTCAGGCCCTTGTATTTTCTCAGTAGCCGAGTCTTATCCTTAATCTCTACACCCTTCTGTAGTTCCACCAGCCGGCTAACTTCTCTCCGGGTTGCCTTGATCTTATTCTCCAACCTCATTTTCCAGGGGGGGTATGTACTGGTGTTCTTCTTGATTGTGTAGCCAAGCATCTCCAGGATTACAGAGGCTGTAACGTATACCAGTTCATTGGTTTCAGTGATGGTGGTAGTAGGAATTGTCATTAGGGCTCTATTGGCATCTTCTAGCATACTAGCTGATGGTACTTCTCCCACGAGCCTTGGTAATCGGTCTCGAGGGTTGACTGTAGCTAGTTTATCCATGATCTTATGCCTCACATCAGCTGCTGTGTTCTTTAACGGAGGGGGTGGCAGTGAAGTTCCGGCTTCAGGTGGTGGCTGCACATCTAGTTGTTCTTCTGGGGCTTCTTCTTGAGTCCGGGAGGTAATGTGGAGTTGGTCTATCTCCAGTTGTGAGAGCAGCTGCCTCTTTACTATGTTGAAGCGTTGGGTAACTAGCTGTTTCTCGGTTAGTGTGGATGTAGGTCTTTTGTCCATCCATAATATTTTATTATATATTTGAATTGGAAAAGGTATACAGAAGGGCAAGTAAAACGATTAGGGTATTGCACAGCTTCCCTCTGAGAAGAACTTAATCCAAAAGTGACTTTTCAGTTTGGGCAAGAAATGGCTGAGGACGGATATAGAGGTCTATAAAATGATGACTGGTATGGAGATAGTGAATAAGGAAATGCTATTTAATATTTCTCATAACACAAGAATTAGATGTTCTCCAATGAAATTAATAGGCAGTAGGTTTAAAACAAACAAAATGAAGTATTTCTTCCCATAACACTGGGATGGAGGCAACACCATGCTCTGAAATGTTCCTAGTCTCCTTTTGCTGGGGGGTGGAGGAAGAACAACCCACAAGGAGTCCTGTGGTACTTCAAGACTAACAGATTTATTTATCCTATGAGCTTTCATGGAGATGGATAGCTCCATGGCTGCCTGTTCAGTTCATTCCCTTTGAAGCACCTGGCATTGGTCACTGTCAGAAAACAGGTTACTGGGCTAGATGGCCATTGGTCAGATCCAGTATGGCCATTCTAATGCTCTCATGTAAAAATTAATTAAAACATAAAAAATTTAGTACAGAAAATATCCAAGATAATTACCTTTCAAAGTAGTGATGATGTGAGATAATGACCGTGTCAAATAAAGCAGTTTAAAAATCTTGGCCTACTAGGAAATATTTATATAAAAGTTTCCCAGTCATAAATCTAGCATTCTGGAGTGAAGTCACTAAAACACAACGAGATAATAAATTTGTTAGTCTTTAAGAGTGCTACTAGACTCCTTGTTTGTTCAACAAACAAATATTTCTTTAATGTGCTTGTATCTCTTCTTCATACTGCACTCACCTTTTTGTGCTCCTTGTCTGTGCTGGAGGGAGACCCACAGTTCAGAGGTGCTTTCACAAGAGTTCACCTTCCGGGGAACAGGGGGGGACAAAGAGCACCTTGCTCATTCCTCCAACTGTTCTTCACTATTTCACTCAATCACCTTTGTTGGGCATCTAGTCTCCTCCATGCTTTGTGTGACTTGACTTCTGTGATTTTATGTCGCAGTGGGGGACCTTGTGCTGATGCAGGCTGTAAATTTCTAGTCTCCACAAAATATGGTTACTTTCCCACTCTAAGTCTAAGTATTAGTACTTAGACCAGTGGTTCCCAAGTGTGCTGCGAGAATCTCCCAACCCAGAGCCGCATTTGCGGGTAGCAGCCCTGGCTGGGAGATTCCCTAGAGTCACTGCAGTGGTTCCCATGGGCCATAGCCCCAGCTGGGGGGGGTCCCGGGAGCCGGAGCCACTATCGCGGACTGCGTCCCCAGTCAGGGATTCCCCCGAGCCACAGGCGGTGGCCCGATGCGGCCCCAACTGCAGGTTTCCATGGAGCCGCGGTGCCATGGGGCCCTGGCCAGGAGGGCTCCCTGGAGATGAAGCTGCGGGTGGCAGCCCTATGCAACCCCGGCCTGGAATTTTCCCATATCCGGAGCCACAGACAGAGGCCTGGTGCAGCCCTGAACGGGGTGGGGGTCCCCAGAGTTGCGGGCAGCAGCATCATGAGACCCATGCCAGGGGTTTCCTGAGCAGGAGCCCTGGGCAACAGCTCCAAAACAGGGTGCCTGCCATGCATCAGCTTCCCCAGCACTTGAAATTGGGGGAGGGGGTGTCGAGGGATGCTCACTAAATTGGCATAGTGTTACTGACAACTGGAGGGGGAGTTAGAGAAATCCCTGGTGCCACAGCTCACGAATATTCATGTATTAATTTGAATATTCATTATAGTAGTAGTGTGCCACAAACAAAGGCATCAAAGTGCACCACAGCAGAGAAAAGGTTGGGAACCACTGACTGAGACACCTGATTATCTGTGATTTCAGGCATAATGGTCACTTAAAATAACAAAAGACCCTGTACAAAGCCTAAGAACCAAGCACTATTTGACAGCCCAATACTTGTTAAAAGATAGAGCTGATTGCTGATCAGATACTGCTTGTAAGAGAGCCCACAGCAAAAGCAACATCCCATTTCCCTCCAACTGAGAAGCACTCCGATATAGCTTAAAATTTGTTAGTCTTTTAAGTGCCACCAGACTCCTCGTTGGCTTTCCTTACCTAGTGAGTTCAGTTCAGTCCAGTCATTTCCAATCAATGACTAAACTGGTATATCATTATGTTACTAGCTAGCTGATAACTGGGGCCTCCGGGGGTAGGGGGGTATTAGGGAAGTCCCTGGAGCAGACTCACCACACCAATCCAGGAATGCCCTTTTACACCCAAAAATTTTACAGCAATGGCTTATCCCAAACCTGCATGATGGTGATGTCCCAGCAATCCATGTTTGATTCCCAGGCCCAGAAGCAACAATCCACTTGAACATCTCTGTAAATGCCAGGAAGGGCCTGGCATTTTTTGTCCTTGTATCTATCAGTATCCAGTTACTGTGCTCGAACATCTTTTCTCCCATCATAATAGTACTCAATCCTGTTTTGCAAATACACCAGAATCATGCAACCTGTATTAGTGACACTTAAGAATTGCTTAAGGATCATGCTTCTACCAGAGAGATGGAGACCAAGAAGTTGTGCTTAAAACTGAGGGAGTTTTAAGCCCTCCCCCCCCAAAGTGTGTGTGTGTGTGGGGGGGGGTCTACAAAAGTTATGAGACAGAAGTATTAGGGGATGGAGGAACTGGCATGGTGGGAACTTCATCTCTAGCTCCCAGAAGTTCCTGGGTGAACCAGTGTCATGCCAAAAAACACTGGAAAAATGTCCCACAAGGCACTGAGCTAGACAGTACCATGGGACACATTGATAGGTGCCCCTTGTGCACCACATTTTATGTTGACAACCACTCACGAAAGGGTGATGTGAGCACGAGTGGTGGAGATGCACACAAGCATCACTCCACATTCAGTGCCTATATACCAGTGTAATTTGTATTGTCTTAACATCATAATTTAGACATGATCCTAAGGGACTCAGTGTAAGTGAGCAAACAAGGTGTCCCGTGGAACTTAAAGACTAATGAATTTATTTTTGCATGAGTTTTCATGGGAGAAAATCCCTCTTTGTCAGACACTCTGAAGATGGGGGAACTTACAGAATGGGAGAAAAATCAATGCAGGGAAGTATAAGTCATAGGAACAACAGGTCACACTGTAACAGCAAGTCGAAACAGTTGCAAAGACTCAAACACGGGAACAGCATACAGAGGGAGATAAGGTCAGATCACCTGCTGTAATGAGAGAAAAATTGGGACACCTGACAACTGTTTTGATTTGTTGTTAGTGTGGCCTGTTGTTCCTATGACTTACACTTCCCTGCATTTATTTCTTCCCATTCTATAAGTTCCCTCATCTTCAGAGTGTCTGACAAAGTGGGATTTGTGCCCACAAAAGCTCAAGCAAAAAATAAATCTTAGTCTCTAAGTGTCACAGGACTTGTTAGTTTTCCTGAACTAGATTAACATGGCTGCCCCTTTGGATCTTAGCTGTAAATGGGCACCACATTATGTTACACCTCAAGCCAAGGTGGTTGAAAAAGTAACAGGGTATTACTCTAACATTGCCCTATATACCCTCACTATGGGGCATGAGTTCACATGTGCAGATTGAATAGGCACTACCAGCAAAAGTCCCCAATCAAAGATGCATGCATATCTGAAGTGCAGCACCCGTAAGGACATCAGAAATCTCTTTCTAGTTCAGGTAGAGCTTTACTTGTGGTTTGATGTGATGATTTTATATATATTATCCATATCTATATCTCTATGATTTTATATATATATTTTAAAAACATTTTGTCTAATACAAGTATGAATATTCTAATTACACATAAGTGTCTGATTCTATTCTGAATCCTACTGAACACTTTGCCTCAGTAATATTTTCAAGCAGCGAGTTCCACAAACTATTTGTTGTGTGGAAAAGTATTTTCTTGTTGTGGTTTGAAATCTTGCCAACTGAACATTGGGCTTAGTTTCAGACAGGGTAAATAAGAACAACTGATCTGTCTTCTCTACGAGTCATTAATTTGTGTGCCTCACTCAAACTTTCATATCTTCTCCAAGTTCAATTAATCCTATGCCAGATCATATTCATTGCTTGTTTTGGTCTCCCTTCTATTTTTTGCGATACTCCTTTTTGAGAGGAGGAGTATTATAGCTGAAACCCAGTATGGATGGTGAGGTTACTGCACTGATTCATTTACATAAAACAGCAGAGAATATTTTCCATCCAATTCTATATTCAGAATAGAAAGTTCTGTTCTTTGCACTAAGCCAAGGAAGCTTTTGTTCCTACTCCCCTTTTCTAGATCCTCCGGAAAAAAAAAAGGGAAGGCAAACTGTCCTATAAACAAGGACATTTTTAAAGCATGTCTGACCTTTATGCATCATCACATAAAAGCAAAACAAAGGGTACAAAAATCAATTTTACATCTTCTGAGTTTTCTTTCCGCTCTGACCCCACCTCTTCTCAAAACAGTATTCTTCCCAGAAAGGGGAAGGGGGGACCCTGTGCCAGTTTCTCAAGTGATTTACTTTAGCATAGAAAGGACATTTGAGCAACTTATTTAAAAAAAAACAAAACAGAACAAAAACAAACAACTTCCAATATTGAAAATTAAGATAAGAGATGGGAATTGTTGGTGGCTGATGACTCAGTCAGAATCAAGTAATATGCATATACAACAGATAAGTGATTTTAACAGACATCACTAACTTTGCATACCAAGGACAAGGTCAACAAAAGAAATGACCTGATGTCAAGATATTTCAGCCCATCATAGCTAGGCTCTTTGAATTTAAAATCTTGCTTGGAGAGGAGTTAAAATATCTTATATCCTTATCTTGTTTTTCTCAGGCAAAAAGGATTTTTCTGTCACCTCTAAACTCAGCCTAATATGTGAAAAGCAAGTGATATTGTTTCTGCCTCTTCAATAAGTATCAGTTGTACAGATCATCAATTTGAGATTAACTGGCAGTTTTTTTCAGGAGTAATGAAGCAGTTAGTACAGCAGAGATTGCATGGATATGCAAGAGTTACCTCAATTAAAAGAAATAAAAAGTTGTTTCAGTTAATTAAGCAGACATACCTTGAAGATATGTGGTGTAGATATGCAAAGTAATGCTATTTTTACATAGCCACACACTAAATTCCCAGTGGCTATCAAACTGAGACGCCACCAACTATCTAGCATTACCCCATAGCCATCAATCTCATGGTATCTGAGACACACAGATGTCTGCATTGGGTCAACAGCCGATATGTTATCATAAATCTCATCTGTCCATGGAAAGATCTACCCAAATCTTACTCAGTAGCTGTTCGAATGGTGGTAGAAGTCTTTCCTGACACTAGAATTAAGAGTTCTTTCTAGTAGGACACACTATTGTGGTCATGCCATACCTGTCTACCACCCACTGACCGGAAGGCTGATTTCAGCAAGAAGGTCTGTGGCAGCCATCAACAGGTTGGCAGATCTGCTGCACAATCCATCTTGGTGTGCAGTTGGCCGAGTCCTCCTTGGTGTGCCAGGGATTGGTCCTGGTGGTAGTCAGAACATCAGAGACCTTCCTGGACTGCAACTGGGTTGGGGGATGGGGGTGGGAAATGGGTAGATCTTCAAGTGCTGGCACATAGGACTGTCTACCATTTGAACCTCCTGGTGCATATTTCAGGTGAAGGCAGCCTGTTGCCTGCCTATCTTGAGTGGGTCCTGGGGGAGGGTGCTCCTCCATCTGCCTCTCATTCCAAGCTCTCCAGATCTCTTCATCAGACCCTCAACTCTGTGAGCCCTCTTGACCATCCCTTCACACGCCAAGCTAGCTACAAGATATGCAGCCAGTTGATTTCCAGACTACACTATGGGCATCTGTACACATCTGTGCTTCACACTCTTCAGTTCTTTGCCCTGGTGTCCTGCCCTGATACTAAATGGTGGGACCTTTCATGATCTGTTGAGGCTGACACACTTGGGTGGGCCAGTCTGTGGGTTGCTCAACCCATTGAGGACATTAGCTGGCAGCTCCTTCATGGAGCCATGAGCATAAGCATGTAACTGGCGCAGTTCCATCCCTGTCCAACAACTGTCCTTTCTGCAGTGTGAAGGAGATTGAGGTGCACAAGTATCTGAAGTGCACCAGACTGCAGCTCCTGTTCTAGCTGCACTTTCCCCCCCACACCACCTCGTTTGCACATCCCATATACAGATTGACAAAGTTGTGGGACCTCCTGGTCAGCCACCTTCTGGCTTTGGCCATGATGACCACCTACACCACCATGGAGAGGATGCTAGCTGAGGAGGTGCTCTGTGACTGTGGGGCCTATTACCATTCCTCAGTCCGATCACACATGTAGGTGGAGTTCCTCTGAGTTGCATTTGCTGACTGCTTAGATACTTCTGAGGAGCAGGGGGCACTGTCTGAGGTTTTCTGCTTGGTGTCCTTTTCAGGTTCCTTCTGTTTAACCTTTCAGTATTCATCCTTGTGCCTCACTTGTTGCCCCCTGCATTGAGCAGAGTCTGGGCTCAGTAACTCCTCCCATTTTGCTGGGGAAAGGAGCTTTTAGCCACTCCAAAGAGGATCCACTGAGTGAGCCAGCATTACTGCAGTTTTCCTCAAAGGACTCCCATTAGAGTAGCTACTAAGCTCAGGTTTCTTAAATGGATATCCTCCATTTAAAGAAAGACCTGTCTAGAGTTGTTAAGTTAATAACCAAAGACTTACCTAATGGAATGGGGAGAAAAGTTCTCTATTTTTTCCAGTTTGTTTACATAAAACATTTCTTAGCATTTCATATATAGTCAATTTCAGATTCTTTATACACAGGAGTTTTTAATTTGTGTGCATCTCTCCCAGAGCAACAGGGGATGAGAAAAGCTATTTTTAAAATTGGAAACCATGCCAAACTACAGAAATTAGTGGTGGGGTAGAACTGTGCACAGCAGTACCTGAAACTACTTTTAATTCCTTTTTTGAAATTATTTCATGCTGATGGAATCCCTCAGTTGTATTTGTTCTCAGTCCAAAATGGGAATGACCAGTTCAGCTCCTAGAACATCCATTTTATCCTGTAATGAGGTTAAAGTGGGTAGGACTTCCCTTGTGAGAACTATACCCTGCTATCATCCAAGTTGAAATGATTGACTCAGATGGAAAATCTGGCTTCTTGTATATCCAAATTTGCAGAAAACTTCCTTAAAGGAGGAGTTAGTTATCTCTGTTACGTCAGTCTCTCATTGTTAAATACTTCACTTTCGGTGGTAATAGAATCCTTTTGTGCTGGAAGGCAACTTGAAGAGTTTAGATTGAGGCACACCCTCTTGGCCTGTCTTTCTGCAGTTGCAGCAGTTTTTCCTGGAATCAGTACAGTAACAACTCATTTATATTGAAGAAGACCATATCTTCAAGGTTAGAGCAAATTGGATATCATTAGTCCAGGGCTTTATCATCATTCAGGGACAGGTGCTTTAAGTCCTATGTACACTAAAAATGTAAGGGTTTTGATTAAGTCAGAGCCGCCATGTAACAAGTGGTGCAAGTGAAGCAGAGACCTGTAGATACTTCTCAGAATAAAACAAGAGTTTTAAGGTGTCATTCATCTCATTGAGATGTTTGCTTGAAAACCTGATTGCAATTTATGTCTCAGTTGCTCCTGAGCTTCTATTTTAACAGAAGTGTGCAGTTACTCTGCATTTGTAGCTGGACCTTAAATAAAAAGTACCTTCACTCTTCCCACTCAATCTGATAATTGCTGCATGGAAATATGACTGGAACGCCTGATAAAAGATTTTATCCAGCACACATTTTAAACAAGTAATTAAGAGATTTGAATATTTATCCTTTATTTTCATATTTTGTAGGCAGCATAGTGAACTTGGCTTATGGCAGGGCTCTCAAACATGTGGCCCGTATGTGGCCTCTAAAGCTATTTCCTGGGGCCCACAATGACACAATCATTACCAGTATTTGCAATATCATTGTATGGAAAGGTTTCAGAGGTGCAGCTCTCAGGCTACTGTACTAAACCTCATGTGGCCCTCTGCTAGTCCTCATGGTGAGCTGAGTTTGAGACCCCTGGCTTATAGCATCAGCTACCTTTGACAAAGTAGTGTTTTACTCGGGGGAGTTCAGGACTCATCTTCAGATGTTCCTCCAAATGCACTTTATTTATACTCCGATACAGCAATCTAAACCACGGGATCATATAATGTGTGTGAGGTGTTTTCTGGGAAGTCAAAGGAAAAAAAAGCAGACTTGCGGGGGAGAAAGCACACAATGCCCTTCTAGGGGAAGCAGAATCGCAACCACTGCACCCTGTAATAAAGGAAAGTCATCTATGAACTAAAACCCAGCCCAACAGAAATCAAAACAGCCTGCTCTGGCCACATGAATACAGACGGCAATTCCACTGAGGATGAGAGAAAACAAACATGCCCCCCAAACACAGGAAGAGTGTGAGCAGAAACTAGAACATACTGTTGTGATATGACTGAAGAGTCAGACTTTTCTACTGAAAGATATCGTATGGAGTAGGAAAGACAGCACAGTACAATTTGCAAGATAGCCAGTACCAGCTTTGATGTCATTTAATTTAAAAACCACCCAGAGAGCTATCACTGACCAGTAACCTCTGACTAGTCACAATCTTTTGCCTATGATAATTCACTGATGAAAATAAAAAACTTTCAGCCAGGCAGAAACCCTCTCACGTTTACCAGAGCACAGCATACCTTTAAATAAAACTACTTTTATTGATTAGCTGCTCTACGACTGAAGCACACAATGGTACAGTGAGAAACTGTCTACTGCACCACTATCTATCAGCTTAAAAATAAAACAACTCCTGTGGCAGAATATAAATAGAGTCATTGCAAGAGTGTCATCATAGGATCAATGTGCCATTCTTGCTGGCCTGAGCAACATATGTACAGCTCTCTAACACTGATACAACAGCTAGAACAGATTTACTTAGCACAAACAGGAGAGAATGTTTAAAAAGATATTAAATAATCTTTAAACTATCCAAAACATTACAGATTTAATTCAGCCTCCCCAAGCACATCTGGCAGTGAATAGTGTGACACTGTTGATTGAGTAATAGTTGGTCATTTTGGTTTTTAGAAATCAGAATGAGAAGGAATCCAAACACACCATTCTCTAAGTCTAAAACTGCACCTTGTTAAAACCTAAAGTGGTCCAAGTTTTCAACTCAGTGCAATATTAAAGAAATGCCCATTCCACCACATTACAAAAAAACAGAAAAGCTTTAATACTACAAGGTTAAAAAAAAGAAAAGAAAATGACACAGCTAAAAAGTAGAAAAATACAATGTAAGATAATTATATTTGTTTCTTAAACTGTCGAAGATATTACAAAATGATGTTTTAGATTAAACCATTTTCAGTAAGTTGTGACACTTTCTGGAGATGAGAAAAAACAGAATTGGGAGCAAAATTGTTTCCTTCTGGGTAATAGATCCAAGTGTTGACTCCAACTTAGAAGCTATCCAGTATCTGAGAAACACTGTAATCCAAAAATGTATTATCTAATTTTCTTAACTTTGACCTAGATATGGTAAGTCCCTCCATGATGCATCAGTGTCTGAAATAGTGAGCAAATTATTGAGAGAGAGGCTAGAAAGTCAGTCAGCATCCCTCTATCAGTGTACTGTAGACCACCAGTCTTTTGCAGCAAGTGTGTTTATGGATTCAAGTTGCCTCTTAAAACACAGAAAAAAACAGTTTCCACTAGTCATGTGGCTTAAGGCACGGTGGTAAAATGTGTAATATTTTTTGTTGCCTTTCTGGCTTGTTCTCTCTAAATTCATACTAAGCATGTTACCAAGAGATGGAGATGACGAAAACCATAGTCACTAAAATTGGTAGCGGTCCTGTCTAATATATACTTCAAAAATGCGCTTTTCACTTGATGGTGCTGGAATCTATTTTCCCTCTCATGTACAGTAGTCTCACATACAAAAATTGTATAACTCAGACAAATGCTGCAACTGGCCAGCAGGTGGTGCTGATCTAAAAGAAATAATGGCATCAGCACCCTCCACCCCTCTCATTCAGACTTTAAAAAAAAACAAAAACACAACACTAAAAACATCTCTCATCTCATTTGGTCAAAGTTTTGTTTGGAAAGAGTACATGTAGCATTTCCCAAACATTGCTACCACCAGAATGGGAAACTGCTACTTTATTATAGCACTTGTCCGGATTAGACACAACATTGCAAATAATCTGGGTAAACAAGTTAATGGAAGACCGGTATGTCAAAATATTAAAAGTTCATGTGCAACTGATCAGTCTTCCTATTACAAGAAAAACAATTATGTTCCTCTGATTTACAAAGACCCCACTCCAAACTGATATGTCTGTTACTAGTCTCAAAAATCCACGCAAACCCACAAAAGCAGTGCTGCTGTTTCCTGGCCTATAGGATTTTCTCCTGGCATTTGTGTCAATTAAAAGTAATTGCAGATTTGGTGCTTCCTTCTGCTTTCTCATTTTTAGAGCTGGGACATAAACCATATATTTACACTATTTTTCAGAATTTGCAATAAGTAACAGTTTTATATATCTAATCCCAAAACCATGTTTCCTAGAAAGTAACATTTTTCACACCCATGGGGTCTATATGAACGTAGGTCCTTCTGTTCTGTGCGTCAGGGGTTACAAGAGTCCAGTTTGTTCCAAATGGCACTTAAGACTGAAAAATACTCAGTACGGGAAACACCACTAAAGTGTAATCACAGTTCCATCCTCTTCAATGCCTCCTCTGGGGATAACCAAGCTATGTCGGGGATCAGTTTTTAAGGAACTTAGTATTTTGTGGATGTTGCCATTGCTTTCTCGGCCAGAGTTATTGCTGATAACCAGGTCCCTCTGAAGTCTGTGGCTAAGACTGCTGCCATTGATTCGGGAGAGGCTACTAGAGGGGAGACTGTGTGATTTGGGAATGTGCTGTGGGTCCAGACCCCCCTCAATGACAATGTCAGCCTCTTCATCACTCTCCATCTCATCAGGGTGGAAGTTTTGCAGCACATGGGAGGAAGGCAAGCTGTGGTGACTAGCTGTGCTGTCTGTAGACTGGCCTGAGCTGCCAGACATCCTGCTGCTTCGAATAATATTGTTCCTTTGGTTTGCTGGCTTGACAGTGATGATGAGATTGTGGCTGTTGGCGATCATCATGTCCGTTACTTGGTCAAGAGTCTTCCCTGCTACTTCAATACCATTGACTTCCAGGACCTCATCATTGACAGCCAGCAATCCTGTGCTCTCGGCTAAGCCACCTGGAACCATACGAGAAATGAAAATGCCAGGTACTTTTTCCACTCCATGAGGAGTTACTCTCACACTGGTCCCATCGCGGATGTAAAATCCTAATGGCTTCTCACACCCATGTCGATAGAGCCTCACTCTTCTGTGCGTTTCAGGAAGAATGTCCACATCAATGATGGAAGACACTGGTCTAAAATCGTGAGGCATGCTAATGTTAATGTGGGGACGCCTGCGAATGTTGTCATTGCGGAGGGTCACCAGAGCTTTCTTTTTCCTAGTTAGTGTGTTGGTCCCAAAGTTACCGTAGTCTGCTTCATCTGGAAAAGAGACAATATGGTTATATATCAGTGTTATGGATTATAAATCAGGAGGGTGGCATTTGCAATAATGGAGTCTAGTTCAGTGAAGTGTCACTCCCAATATATGAGCACCAGTGAAGTCCACCATTTACCTAAAAACCTCATCTAATTTCATGTCTGTTACTATTTCACACAGACAATTCACTGGATTACAATTGATACTTCCAATGGCAATCATTTTGCAAGACTAATTTTAGATGTTCAGTCTCACTATCTGTTTTTCTAACATGGAGAACACTTGCTAGTGCAAGTCTGATACAACAGTTCTAGATACAGACATTTTCAAAGTTAAGGGCAGACCTTGATACCTTTAATAATTTTGAGGCACACCACCATATAGTCTCCAAATAGACTCAAATATTCACAAGCCAATCCAGAACTCAGAAATTTTTCACAAAATTCAGTGGCACACCTGCTCAGGAAGTATGCCCTGGCACACTGGTTGGGAAACACTGCCTTATTTTATGCATACATCTCCGGTGTGCAGATACCAGATGCGTATATGCAAAGTATGCACACATGCCTAACTCTGAAATCTGAAACTTTGTGTTGGTGCCTGAAATGAGTGTTCACAAAAACAGAGTAAGTGTGTGTTGTGTGTACATTTTAAAAAGGTATTTAAACTGTCTTTGCAGTTTTATCCCAAGTTTGCATGAGACTGATTCCAATCAACAAAGAGAGACGTAAATGTGTTTGATTATAGAAAATAAGCAAGGAGTCCTGTGGCAATTAAAGACTAACAAATTTATTTGTCACACAGTGGCGTCGCTGGCGTTGGGCACCCCGGGGCATGTGCCCAGAGTCCCAATGCCAGTGCCCTGGATCTCCGGCTCAATTGGGCCGGGGATCCGGGGCCTGATCCCAAGCCGGTCGTGATGGCCCCATCCCCGGCTGGGGATCCGGGGCCTGGCTGGCCACTTGGCAGGCCAGCGATAGGGCCAGGGGGAGGCTGTGCCGCTGCAGGCAGCTAGGCTGTGGCGGGGCTGGGCCAGAAGCAGCCGCTGGAGGCCAGGTCCTGATCCCCGGCCAGGGACGGGGCCGCCGCAGCCACTGGCGGCCAGGCCCCGGATCTCTGAACAGGGATCCAGCCTGGCTGGCCACCTGCAGCCGTGGCGGCCTCGTCCCTGGCTGGGGATCCAGGGCTGCGTACACGGGCCCAGCCTCCAGTGGCTGCTTCTGGCCAGGCCGGGCTGCACTGCGGCCTAGCTGCCCGCAGCGGTGCAGCCTCCCCGTGGCCCTATCCCTGGCCAGGGGGCATGGCCTTCTGGCTGGGGGCGGGGGCTGGGCCCATGCCCGTGCCCCAGGTCCCTCCCCGGCCCAGTGACACCCGTGTTGTCACATGAGCTTTAGTCTAAGTGCCACAGGACTCCTTGCTTAGTTTGCTGAACTAGACTAATATGGCTACCCCTTTGATTATGGAGTTATATAAGAAGTCCATGCAGTGACTCAAAAATGCTCTAAGAGCCAAACAGATATATAAAAATCCTTATCCTTGTTCACATAAACATAGTATATTTTAATATGAAATGTGCATTCATTGATATCTTTCATCAGACATTCAGAAGGCAATTCTCAGACATAAGAACTAATAAAGTGTTGATTAATTCTACTATTGAAAGATAGGCCTCTGAAGATACACAAGTGGTAAACAGTGAAAGACTAATATTTTAGCTAATACCACTAAGCTTTCATTCTTTCCCTCCCCTAGCACAAATTTAGCTGTAGGGCTCTCCCTTGGGAATACCTCTCGCGCAAAGGGCACCTCCTTCAGCAGGTCTGCAAAAATGTAAAGCTTGTCTTTGGGTTCTCTTTCATTTCAGGTCCCTCAAAGCTAGATGAGCTGCTCCAGCTCTGCTACATTGGCTTCATGTGTACCATGCTGGGATGTCTGCTTTACATGTAGAAGATCCTGGGTTCAAATGCCAGGGGGTGGACTAGATGATTTCATGAGGTCCCTTTCCAACCCTATGATTCTATTCCATTCCATTCATGTCTTAACTGCTCTGGAGACAACCCATAGGATAAGGATTCTCCCCCACCCCTGAGTGCATGCTGTCAAAGTTAACACTGAGATGTTTAAATTAGCCAAAGATAAAAGTCTGAAACATTGCCTAAAAGTGGCCAAACCAAAAATAATTATGTAGCAATATAACTTTTCAACAAACCCATCCCATGCACATTCAGAGTTGTGCTTATTTTACTGACCCAACAGCTGAAGACGTTTTTGGTAGCCAAAATTAGACTGTATTTTGCTTCCTTCACTGACAGTAGCATCAACTAAATTTCACCTACAGAATATCCATCAGTGGTGAGCATTCTTGAGCCAGGAAGAACTTAGATTGACTGCAGATCTCAGAAAGTTTTCAAGGCTAACAAATTGCTCATAAACTGTAGAAATTAGATGTAGAAACATAATGACAAACATAAAATCTCAATTCCAAGAGTTTTAGGACAGGGGTCAACAAAAGTGTTGCTTTGCTAGGTGCCCAACTTCAAAAGGAAGGTGCCTATCATACACACTTTGCCGCTGATCCCCCCATCCCCACCCCACAATGCTACTGAATCCCTGAAGCAGCTGGGAATTTTTTGGGGGGTCACCAGAGGGCACTCTTTTGCTGCATGTTCCCTAGGCTACCTAGCTTTGCAGTGAAGATGCAGAAGAGGATGATCTCTAGTGACTAAATGCAAAACTGCTGGCTCCTAAATTATTTAATACAAAAAACAACACCACCTCACAGCTGGCTCCTACATGCCAGCCTGCAGCATTTAGTTGATGTAGTGACTTGGCACCCAGGTTCTGTCGAGCCCTGTTTAGGGAGGATGTTCTTCAACCATAACTAAAATTATATTTTTACTCTCTTTTAACTTTAAATGAAAAACAATGAACATTTAAGTGGCTAAACTACATATTTAGTGAAACCCAAAGTTAAATGTTTTATTGATATTTAAATTAAAGCAGGTTTAATTTAGAATGTCCAGTTGCAGTGTTAAAACTCCTTCCCATTAGTTTAGCTCATGAGAGCCAGAAAGAATGTGTTTCACTTTACCATGTTGCAATAAAACTATATTAGTCAGAGTCCCTAACCATCCACTCATTCCCTCAAAATACATAAGCAGTGAGAAGTAATGCTTTTCAAAAATATCACTCAGTTTTAATACTGCAAGGCAGATTTGCAAAATGCTACACATCCACTTATCTAAGAGTCTGATACCTTAATTTTCCTTTTGTTGCTGAGCAGACAACGTGGGGTTGATTCTAATGACAATTTGAAGATTGAGGTGAATGCCAAAGGTAAGGAAGAGTGTACAAAGACAGATATCCCAGTGTGTGTTGTCATGGTACCTATGGAACAAGTTCCTTTAGTTCCACAACCAGAGTGGAGGGGATGGACCTGAGTTTGTTTTGCTCTGTTAACCTTCTAACATGCATTCAGTCCACTAATCCATCTCCTGATGGCTGCCAGCATTCCTAACCTCTGAGCAGCTTTATACAGCTACCTTTTAATAAAAAAGGAACTTTAAACACAGAATTTTTCTTTTCCTTCAAACATGAGGCAGGCAGAAGTAGGGATTACATTACAAGTAGCACAGGCTACATTCAGTGTCAGTCCACTGACTGTTTTAGAGTATAATTTTTCATGACCAACTTGCACTAGAAATCATTCCAATGTCCCATCATCACACTGGGATTTCCATTTTTCTGGTAGTGTCAAATATTAGTTTTTAGCCTGGGCTAGTCACACAGTATTAGTTCCTAACATCATACTAATTTCATTTATAGAAAATTCAGTTTCTGCAAGTTATTACTGAATGTTTTCATTCCCAAGCCCCAGGAACTAAGGCAGCCACTTGGCTTTGGAGTAGAGGAATCAAAAGAAAACTATAAATTAGTTAGCTGTGTTAGTCTGTGTATAGCAAAAGCAGCAAAAGTCCTGTGGCACCTTGTAGACTAACAGATTTCTTCAAGCATAAGCTTTCATGGGCTTCACTTCATCAGATGAAGAAGTCTGTTAGTCTATAAGGTGCCACAGGATTCTCGCTACTTTTGCTATAAATGAGTTTTCTAGAAGAGCTTAAATATAAAATACACGATGCGTGATGACACAGCTTTTGTTGAGGTGCCCGCTAACTTGCTAAGAACTGTACATGCAATAGTTGATGTCCGTACTGCAATTTTTTCTAAAAAAGGAATATATTTATGCTGTTTGTATCTTGTTTTTGTTTTAGCCTGCAGGGATCCAGTTTCACTGAAATCTGACATCAGAATGATGTCAATCACATATCATGTGCAGGAGGTAGCAGAAAAACTGTGGCAAGAATGGAAGTGAGGAGAGAACAAATTGGCTAAGCAAGTTACTCTGCACATAAAAGTTCTCTCTTTTCCGGTTTGGCTCAGTGTAGTGGTTTTCAAACTACAGGGTTAGGACCCAGTACTGGGTCAGACTCTCAGGTACTGGGCCGTGGCACCCCCTGCTGTTGCCACCAAATGACTGGAATGCACTGCTCAAAGATGTAAGTGTTGGTTCATGGGCATCAATAATTTTTTTCAACTGAGTCCTGAGGAAAAAAGTTTGAAAACCCCTGGCTTAGGGTGCAAGTCTCTTTCAAACTGGTTCATTACTGAAAGCAATAAACTGTACAAAAAATCAGAATCTGTTAGACTGACATGCAAATTATCTGTAACACTGTGTTAGTTCTATGGGTACACAGTTACCAGGCTTAGTAATACAGTAGTGAATAAGTTCTTTGAATTTCTTCATCATATAACATTTCAGGAAGTAACACCATTTTACTTAATAGAGTGGATCATGTTTGATTACTGATTCTTAACTGAGATGAACAATTACTATGTGAACATTTGTAATATTCCACAGAAGGCAAATTAGCTCAATTCTCCATCCTACTTAATCACTCTTATGTGGAATAAGATTGATCCGTGGGGGGCCAAAGATTGTCAGTGTTTCCGCAAACTTCTTCACAATGCTGGAGCACCGCCCTAGAGGTCCTGTATCTTGCTGAAAGTCTCAAATTACATAAATAAGAAAAATACGTAAAGCCTGCATAATAAAGTTTAAGAGTTTCAGTAAAGCAAAAGTGCGATTGATGCTATTCGCAGATGGCAGGGAAAAAGAATTAGACTTCTGAGTGTTGCATATACACAATCTTTTTCTGACCAGAGTATTATAAAGAGGCTGCTTGAAGGCAGGGCAAACATACAGTGCAGTCAGTGCACACGGATAAGAGAAATGTCTAGGATCTGAGATGACAGTGCTATCACTAAACTAGAGAAGACAGACATAAGTTTTACTTATGTTGACAATTTTCTGTACATTTAAAAAAACATTTCTACTGTATAGAAATGTTTATCACAAAGGCCAGGGACAAGGGCTGCTTAATTTGTCAGTTCCATCCCATTTGGCTTCCCAACATAATGCTGCACACACCAAAAATCACTTAGTTGTTCTGTAGCCACCTACTGCTACTGTTCCTCTTTCCCAAAAAGCATTTACTTGTAATGCGTTTTGTGAAAGATTCTATCTGAGTAGGCTGACGAACAGCCACTTGAAATATTTTTAGCTGCATCCTCACTAAATAAAGATTTCTTCTATAGTGAGACTTCTAATGGTGAAAATTAACACATCTTTTTATTAAAAGAGACACAGTCTTGTTTTATAGCTGTTCCTGTACAGCACCCTTCCTCAGGCATTTGAGATGAGAAGCATTTCGCTTATGTTAATGGAACTACCGACCCCTTCTTGTCCCATAATACTGAAACCGGTAAGACACCTCTCACTCCCAGGTGTGGAAAATTTTTCCAACACAGCTGCTAAGTTTCATTGAAGACGTCCAGCTAAAAACATATTTTTAACAAGAAAAGTATCATCTGAAACCCCAGCAAATGTGCAGATACTCAGGACACCCATTACTTACTCCCATAACAAATTTGTAGTCTGTCTTATGCTGACTGCTTACAGAACATAAATATTTACCTTCCTGATGGCAATTAGGAATACTACCCTGGAGTCATGTAGTCAATTCTCAAAAAATAAACTGCATCACAGGGGAGCATATTTAAATATGCATTTATAAGGGGGAAGAGAACTACTTGGAACATCTGGCTTTAGCCAAAAGTGTATTGCATTTCTTTAAATTTACAAGAAAGAAGAAATATAGATCTTCTGAAACAACACCAGGAGCACCACTCCCATTGCTTGGACAGCTGCTTTTCATAGGAACTGTCTGCCAGACTGAATACCAAAGCTTTGCCAGATAAGATTATATAAACAAGCTGAATTCCACAGAGAAGCAGACTGCCAGTCTCCTATAAGAACAGTTCATTTTAGACTCTACTTTTTCAGTGTGTGCATACTCTCAGCTTATTATTTCCTCTGGGAACTGTGGAACATTAGTTGACAGCTCTGGAAAGTATTTCAAAGGCAAAATTACTTCCACTAGGGAGAGCAGCACTTCAGGCAGCTTGGGAATGAAGCCAATGACTCATTAATAGCAATGGGTTGCCCCTCAATCCAGTAGATCATCATTACTGAATGTTAAAATAAGCAGAAGTCCTAGAACAGTTTGTGGGAAACATCAGGTTTAACTCATCAGCCTTCCTATACAAACACCACCAATACTAATAAAATATATTTGTGTAAAATGTGTCATAATGTGACTAATGCAAAATAGACTCATATTGTTTCCTTTAGACACAGAGGCACATTTGCACCCAAAACTCTACAGAACGAAGGCAAGTGTTCTGTGGCATGATCAAGCACCTCAGAAGTCAGCAGAAGAAACATGTTCAATCAAAGGAGATTTGGTCCATAAAACATGCAGAAGGATTAAAAAGGAAAGACACGAGGTGAAAAGTTTAGGTAGGTTCCTGTCTAGATCATTGTTGGGGGGGAAAATGGCTAAGGCAGTATTCAAATGAGCCTTTTAATTATTATGCTTAACAAAAAAACAAAAAACAAACAAACAAACAAAAAAAAAAAACCAACCACCCATAATTCCCCAAGTAAGCCACAAAGGAGCTAATCTGAGTTTATGGTCTGATGAAGAAATGGTTGTAGTTATTGTTCTAGGTAAAGTAATTTCTCAGGTTTTGCCAATACCATACCACATGTTCCAAAAAAATGGACAGAATGTGTCTTCTTTTTCAGATGAAGGAGTAACCTAGCTGCTTTAGTTGTGCCTCACACAGAGGGGTTTTCAAACAATGCAGGACAAACCCAAATAAATTCTCCTCAAATTCATAAAACAATCCCAAAAGCACGTGTGGAATTGTTGCATTTCTCCCAACTGCAACAGGTCTTACATTTTATAGGATAAAAATTGAAAACTAATGTGTTCTTAAGTGGCAACCAACAACTACAAACCCTCAGCATGCATGTTCTACCATACATAATGGCAATTAAAAGAGGCTATACTTGAATAGCAGCAGGGTAGCCCATGCAGCTTTATTCTAGTCAACAGCTGTTTCTGTTAAAGACAACCTGTCATGCTGATTCAGTATTTAAAAGGATTTGTTTACCTTTAAGAACATGCAATGGATGATACCCTGTTCAGAGGACATTAGAGTCTGATAAGCACAACTCAATAGGCAGCATGTTTAGTACAAACAACAGCAAGTACTTTTTCCAAACAACATAAAACTAACTTGTGGAACTCATTGCCAGAGGATGTTGTGATGGTCAAAATTATAACTGGGTTAAAAAGTGAACAGGTTAAGATGATTCATGGATGATACGTCCATTAATGGCTATTAGCTAAGATGGTGAGGGATGCAATTCCTAAGCCTCTTACTACCAGAAGCTGGGCATGAAAGAAAGGATGGATAGATAACTCCAGAATTGCTCTGTTCTGTACCCTCCCCCTGAAACTCTTGTCTGGTCCCACTGTCCGACAGGATACTGAGCAAGATGGACCATGATCTGCCTCATTATGGCAACTCCTACATTCTCTGTGGTTGTAAAATATTGAGCATAGGTAGTAACAACCACTCTTTTTATGGCTATAAAAAGATGCATACAAGACCATTTTGTCAGAACTTGATGTTGCAACAAATGAAGCAGAGAAAGTATTTTTTTTAAATTAAATTCAAAAAACCCACATACACACATTAGTACTTCCTATTCCTGCCATGGAAATCAAGTTTCAAGAGGCTGTATTTCTCCTCACCTCTCCAAATACAGTCTTCAAAGATTCATCACTCCCAGTGAAAGCCAACACACAAGTTTACTACTTTGGGGGTATCCCATCACTTAATTAGCAAAAGCAGCAGGGTTCCCAAACTCCGCAGCACTGAACTGACACCTGCCTGGTACCAGCTGTAGGGCAGGGAGAATCACAGCTGCAGGCGGTTCTCCAGCTGTCTGGAGCCTGACAAATGAAATTCCATTGTACTCTCAATGCAGGCAGCCTCCTGACATTCCAGAAGAAAAAACCCACAAAACTAAGAACATCCCGCATGGCTGAGGGAATTGAAAGGAGAACAGTCTACCACAGTGGTTTTCAAACATTTTTTCTTGGGACCCAGTTGAAAATAATCATTTATGTCCACGAGCCAATAAATTATGTCTTTGAACAATGCATTAGTGTCTTTTGGCGGCAAAAGCAGGGGATCCCTCAACCTTGGTGTCTGAGGCTCTGTGACCCAGTACTGGGTCCTGACCCTAAGTTTGAAAACCAATGGTCTAACAGGACTGCACTGGTCATTTTCAAATCAAGGTGCATTTACCAAGAGAGACCTATAATTAAGTGCAAATTCTTTTCCATATGTCGAAACAGTCAACATGGAAACTGCAGCTCTTATCTATGCCACTAATTATTCCAAGTCTCCCACTGAGTTTTGATCTGGAACACAAGGAGACAGCACCTTGCATTCATCCCGGTAATCAACTGATCAACAGACACAATTTTCCTCAATCTGGACATATAAAAGTGCTGCATTTATATAAGCATCCACCCTTTTGAAGAACAGGAGTAAGGGAGGATAACACTGGAAAGTGGAAGGAGGGATCCAGCTTTAATGGTGCCTGACAACCAACTCCAGTTGTAACAAAAATATGAACCCTATGTACTGATGACACACGGAAGTTCATACCAGTGTCCCTTTTGTCAAAGGCCACCCTGCATTACATTTTATTTCAAACCTACAGTTAAGTTTTTTTGAGAGGTAAATACAGATCAATTTCCTAGTGTCTGAAAAAGCAGCAAATACTTGTAACAACATGTCTGAAATTTGGAAGGTAACAACAGGAGGAGTTGACAAGGTTGGTGGGTGCTGGCAGGGTCCTACTCTGGAACAGTGAATTGCGATATCTGGTGTCACTGTATGATCTCGAGGGAAGGCACCTTAATTTGTACCCAACAGGAAACTTTGACTCCTTTGAGAAGGCTGATCTGGGAGAAAAATAGGATTATAGGATTTATTAATATCAGAAGGATTTTAAAGAAGAGGGCATTGGATAGGATAGGAGGCCAGGAGAGAAAAACAAGTAGCTCATTTGAAGAGGATTTACAGTCTTTTGCAGAGGTTTAAACCGCCCCAAAGAGACAGTGTTGGAGTGAACCTTTACAATTGTTCTACAGCCAGCTAGACTTTTGCAGATGTTTTGAAGTTCTGTTACTTACTAGTAAAGTTTGCGTAGAAAGTGATGTTCATCTTTGCAAAGAAAGGCTGTTCCATTAACCTAGAACTTGGAAGACTTGGGTTCATATCTTTACTCTGCCCACAGACCCCTGTGTGGTGTTAGGCTAGTCACATGGCCTCTCTGTGCCCCAGCTCCCCATCCATAACATGGGTATTACAGTTAAATAAACCCTTAAAGGGGGTGTGAGGATTAAGGATTGGGAGGTACTCCAATACATAGTAGCAGGGTCACATAAGTAACACTGGTTCATTTATCTGTCTCTGGTAAACAGAGGGTCTAGTAAACGGTATTTACCTTAGAACAGAAAGCTGCCAGCCTCTTTGATGCATTCCTCTGCTGAATAATGCAGCATTTGTTATGAGCTAGATCAGACAGGAAAGATGGCAGCTTCCTGTTCTTTCAGTAGTTTTTAAATTTACAGTGTTTTCTCTACATTGGTAATTTGGACATTTTGCATTTAATGAAGCAATTAATACTTCAGAAAGATAAGGTTCCTTCTAAGTTTCCTTCTAAACATGCTAGATTAAAGCTTCTACAACCAATCCTCACCTTTTACAACCACTTGAAAATTTCTCTTTGAAAAGAGGTATCTTTAATACCACATGGTAGGTTTTATTTTCTCTCTTTAAAGAACATCAACACTACAGAACAAATGCATTTTGATCATGTTTTGGTGGCTTTTAACCATTATGCTAGAATAGTACCACATCCTGAAGGAAAAACCCAACATGTACATTGTTTACATTGCACTTCTCTTGTTGCCAGATTATAACCCACACACATATACACACTATCCCTTATCTCAGAACTAAAAGTCTTCAGATAAGTGTGGTCTAAAAAAATTAATTACAGCATTCTTCTTTCAAATCATGACCTTTGGGAGCCTCCCAAACTTTGCTGGCTGTAATTAAATTAGTCACAAGATAAACACTTGTCACGGGTCAGCATTCTAGCCTAATGGGTCTGCACAGCTGTATCTTCTCTCTAATCAGTTCTATGCAGTTGCTGTTCAGGATACCATAGGCCTTTTAAAATTGGCAGGCTAACATGTCCACCTGCACGCCACAGCATAAATAGTGCTGCACTCCAAGCTGGCAGAGAGGTTTTGGCTCATTTAGATGCATTTATCATAATTGAATAGGAAGCCATTTCCAGTCCCTTGCTCCCAGGTGACAGCATTACAAAGGCAGGTGGGAGCGCCCAGAATCATTCAACAACAACTCCTCAGGCAGAATAAGGTGCGGCACTGATAAGTTCCAAAAGGGAGTTTTACCCAGTCATCCTGAATTAGGAGGATAGGTGGTATGACCTAGTGCCTTGAAAACAGCCATACAGTGCGTGGGAAAATGAAAAGAAAGGAGGCAAGACTGCTAGAACTAAGGAAGCAGGGGACTCCTGGGGGGAGAGGAGGGTGGCACAGAATTCTTAGGTGATGTACAAGAAACAGTGAAGTTCTGCAGGTGCTCAGTGTGCAACATTTAAAAGCAGAACAGTGGTTTAAGAGTGAGATTAAAATTTTAGCAAAACAAACAAGGAGTCCCATGGCACATTTAAAGACTAACAAATTTATTTATTGCATCAGCTTTCATGGGAGAAAATCCCACTTCCACAGGATAGTTCTCTTGGGTCTCTCTCTGTAAGAGCATGTGGATTCATCTCCCAGGCATATCTTTCTTTCCTGGGGGTACATTTTTGTCTCACACAGCAGAGGAAGGCCGATGGTCTTATCGACTTTACTGGTGATACACTCATGACAAATGAATCTCTTTCTGGTTAAATATTCTGGTTTAGAAATAGACTGTTCTTTTAAGGGCCAAATATTCCTTGAGAGTCACAGCCTTGTGTTGGAGGTGGTGTGGAACTGTCCCACTTCAGCAGGAGAACTGGGAGGGACCCACTTTCCTCCTCAGACAGGATGATGAAGAGGATGGACCACAGGCAGTCACCGCCTCAGCACAAGAGAACATGCTGCACCCAGTAAAAGGATGTAGCAGCAGATACATTCTCCCTCTGTACTGGGGAGCTCCAGTAGGCATCCTGTCTTCAGAGACACCAGCTGTATCTGAACTTCAGGGAAAGTGTAGCAGACAACTCACTGAATGTGCATCTCTCCCTGCGCTAGTAGCCATACAGAACCCAGCTGTGTGTGTGTGTGTAAAACCGAAATCCTGCTGTATATAGGAGAAACCTGCATAAATATATCTTACATATGCAAACTTTTGGGGGGGACCCCATTTTTTAATTAATAAACTGTCTACATCTCTAAACATAGTTATCGGTGACAAAGTAGAACTGTTATGCTTCACTGTAACAATTGCCTTTGACCTATGGTGAGACAAGCAAGAGGATTCTTAAAGAGGAGAGAGCAGAAAGGAAAAACCCTTCTTTTCCCAGAAGTTTCACAGAAGTGCATTTTTTTTCCACCTTTCAAATAAAATGAAAAATGCTGCTTAACATACTCCCTTGGATACTGGAGCTGAGAACAATTAAAAAATCTGTAACTACTTTCAAAAATCTGGAAGAGCTATACCTTTTCAGATTACTCACAAAAAGTTATTTCTTTATATACAGAGAGCTTTCTGACTCCTGACCCAATTCAGCTCTTTGGATTTTGTGACATGGTATACAAATACTGTCAGAATGATCAATCATGCCATATACAATTTTTTTTATACTGGAGATAATGCAATAGATGCTTTCTAAAATTTAGAACATCTTTGTAGTGTCTGAGCATTTTGAGGATATATGACTAGAATTGTACATGCAAGACTATGATTTTTCAAACTCCACACATTAATACAATCACATTAATTTGTGGTATGGCTGCTGTGGATTTTTTTTTTTGAGAGAGCATTATATCCATTTCTCTCTCTCATCCCCCCAACCTTCCTGTTAATTGTCCAAGGGACTGCAGTCCATTTCAAATTGCTCTTTGCTCATGTTTCAAAAGGTCCACAAACTTAAAAAAAAAAAAAGTTAGGGGAATTTTTTTGAAAAATCAAGATTACGGCTTCACTGTTCCTTTGGGCAACTTTCAGAATAATCCCACCTGACTACATGGCTCACCACTTGCTCACGTTCTCCACTTATTCTGGCTGAGCAGGCAAGTGGGTTTACAAGCTCTAATGTTTAATGTAGGCTCCAGAAGATGTTCAGAGCTGTATATAAGGCCAGATCAGAATCCTTTTCATTAACTTATTTCCAGTTTTACATTTATGCTTAGCTTCCTTAACAGATCCTGCATTTTTATCTAGGCAAAAATCTATTGTTTTGTATAGCTAATCCAGAGCTTGAACTTCAGAAATGTTTTCACAGGATGTATTGAATAATTCCACAAGGATAACTATGTAAAATTTTGGCAGATTCATTAGAATGGTGCATTCTCCCTAAGAATGGAAATGTGTTGGAGTCCCAAGATGCTTGCTATTGTTTAGATCAGGGGTCTCAAACACGTGGCCTGTGGGTTGCCCCTAAAGCTATTTCCTGCGGCCTGCAACACCACTATTGTTAAGAATATCTGCAATATTGCTGTATGAAAAGGTTTCAGTGGTGTGGCCCTCGGGCTAAAGTTCTAGTCCTCATGCGGCTCTCAGGGTGACTTGAGTTTGAGACCCCTGGTTTAGATCAATGGTTCTCAACCACTGTGTCAAAGACACATTACTGTGTCACCACACAGAGGGAAGTGTGTCACAAAGAGCCTGGGAGGTGGCTGGATTCATCCTGGGGGAAGTAGGCTGGCTGGTGTGTCCTATTGAGTTGCCTCCCACTGCCAAGTGTGCCACTGCCAAGTGTGTTGCAACTCACAGGAAGTTGAGAATCACTGGTTTAGATCATTTGTGCTCAACCTGTTTTGGGTCATGACACACTTGGCAGTGGGAGGCAACTCTATAGGACACACCAGCCAGCCCACTTCCAAGATGAATCCAGCCACCTCCTGAGCTCTCTGCAACACACTTCCCTCTGTGTGGTGACACAGTAATGTGTCTTGACTCAGTGGTTGAGAACCACTCGGTTGATCATTTGATTATTTCTATGCAGGTACTTTCTAGGATCCCCAATCAAAAGGTCAGGGATTCACCAACCTAGGCTTCAAGTGCTGTCAGGGTCCTACTGGAATAGTGAATTGTGGTATCTGGTGTCATTCTATGATCTTGAGGGAAGGCACCTTAATTTGTACTCAACAGAAACAACAACAAAAGACTACAGTCCCTAACCAAGGGAGCCCTGGTATCAGTCAAAAGACAGAGTATGTCCACACAGCAACCAGACATCCACAGCTCACCCATGCGCACATGATTTGGGCTGACAGGTCAGGCTGGAGTACAGTTTCAATGCTACGTTGACTTCTGGGCTGGACCCCAAGTGCTGGGATCCCTCCTACCTTGCATGGTTCTGGAGCCTGCAAGTCCACACAGCAGGAAAACAGCCATGCAACCTCACCCTCCATAAAATGGAGTCAGCTGGCACAGGCCAGCAGCAGGTTTCAATTTGCTGTATAGATATACCCTGACTGAGCCAAAATGGAGAAGATGGACTTCATCCTGTCTCCAAGTTTGATATTATCTTTAGTCAAAGGCAATCCCAGGGTTACATGGCTTAGAAAGAGGCTCAGGCTTTTTAAGAATTCCTGTCACCCATAATTCCCATTTATCAGTATTCATGCCTCTCTTTCCCAGAGAGGCAATGCTTGGCTATGATGAACTCTTTACACTTACAATCACATGATATTGGCAGAGAAAAATATGACTTAGAAATGCTTCCAAAGAGTACATAATGCCCACTGATTGACACACAGTTCTATCTATTCAAGGTAAGGACACAGACTATGATGAGACATTGTTGCCTTTTTATAACTAAGTGGGGAGAAAACAGAGTCCAGCCAAACCACAAAATGTACAGCTTTTGACTGTGGTAAACTTAGTAAAGATTCAGCATAAAGAAGCACATCTTCCACCAGAGAAAGAATCATTTTATGTAGTACTTTGCATTGGTAGGCCTGAAAATGCTAAAAAACAACATACTGAGCACTAGGGATTATGACTGCACTGGAATGGATCAATTAGCTGAAAACCTGAATAGTACACAAATAGTTATGTGAGATCCAGTAGCTTTAAACAAATTGCCTTTAAAACCCACCACATTCTGTCCAGTGCAGTATTGAAGATACAGAATGTCAGTGACAAATTATGCTGAACAGTTTGTGTGTGTTTCCTGAATGCTCACAATCAAAGTATCTAAAACACAGACAAGGTAAGCACTATTGATGAAGCTTAACTTACAGACTTTGGTATACAGTTATGTCCTTGTCTAAGGATAGTCTACATGCTGCAGTTAAACACCTGCATCTGCCTTGCATTGGCCTGGCCTGGCCCAAACTCCCAGGACTTCGGCTGAGGAGTTGTAAAATGGTAAAGATTTTTGAACTCAAGGTAGAGTCCAAGCTTAGACTCTGTGACAAGAAGGAGCTCAGAGCCAAATGTCTACATCAGTGGTTCCCAACATTTTCTCTGAGGTGGCACACCTTGCTACCTTTAATTAATATGAGACACACCACAATACAGTTTCCAAATGAACTCATGAATATTCATGAGCCAATGACCCAATCCAGAGCTTTCCAAATAGTTTTTCAAAAAATTTTGTGGCACAGCTGCTTGTATCTGACAGCACATCTGTGCGCCATGGCACACTTAGCTGGGAAACACTGGTCTGCATCACATTTTTACAGCCCAGTAGCCCAAGCGCCATAAACCCAATTCAGCTTACACAGGCCAGCCACAGGTATTTAAGAGTAGATATAGTCCACAGGTCTTCAACTCCTACCAGTAACTTTGGGGCTCCATTCATTTCTCCCCTCACTCTTCAACTCTCCACCTTCTGGCTTCCTTTTGTGAGCCTGTAAATTTCCATCCTATTTTTCCTTCCCTCTTATCCCTGCCCCATCCCCCAACAACGAACAACAATTTTATTCCTCCCAGACAAAGCCAGGGTTCTTTGCCATGTCCGCCCCCACTGCAGTTTCTAAATATTGTTTGACAATGCCAGGAATTGTCAAGATTTTCATTAAATAAGGCAGCATTACCAATTTCATGCTAAGTTCCCCACAGTGGAAGCCAAACTGTGACAGTTACAAGATTTTTTTTTTTTTAAATCCTATTACCTATCTTCTGCAAAGTGAGCTTAAGAAACACCAAAGTTAATACACCTTGCAACCTCTTTTTTGTTAAAATATTTTAAGAATACACATATACTTGACCTTTTAGTGGTGTTTTAACATGCATTACTTAATATAAGAATATAGACTAGCATGCCTGAGACCAGTGTTTGGTTCTGCAGATTAGGGCTGAACACGTCTACAAATAAATGTGCATACTCAAAAGTATTTCATGTAGCAGCTACATGAGACTTGACCACTGCTTTAGTTACCATATGTTAAAAACTAAAAACAAGTACAAACTTGCCCTTTGAGTGTCACATGACTGTCAGAAATGAACTGGATTGTTCCAAGATGCACAGAGGTTGCCCTAGTCTTGGCACTTCTTCCCATCTTGAGCAATACATGAAGACAGCCTAAAAACCCGTATAACCTGTCTCTTAAAAAGCTACTGACACTTGCCCTTGGCTGCGGGAGCCAACATGTAAATCCCGACAGCTGCAATGGGAAAAAGATGGGTTTTCTGGGCCTTCATTTGTTTACAGATAAAGTCTTTATTAATTTTTACTCAGTAATTCCCCTATATATTATATATATTATTTCTGCATTTCTCCAGTTTTCCTTCCAGATGGGCTTTTCACAGCATCTGCAGGTTCATGTTAAAGCTCCAACACAAAAGCATACCTTTGTTCTTCTGTCGGTTAATTTTAAATGGATCTGGTCTTTGACACAGGAAATACAAAAAGTCAAGCTTAGTCTAAAGGAAATATTTAAAACTTTTAACACTGCATTTGCATGTCAAATACAAATACAAAGACTGCACTTTTGAATAAGAAAATGAAAAATAAAAGGCTACAGCTATGAATCAGCTGCTTGTCTGGACAGGAAAGTTCCACAGAAACAATCTGGAAAATCCTGATTCTAGGGACTCCTGAAGTTTTTTTGAACACCTGCATGGTTCTGCTTCACAAAGCATAGATTCTGAAAAATTTTATGGGGGAAGGGGCACATGCTAGTTCTGGGAGAAAACTACTCAGGCCTTGGGAAAGCACCAGAGTTCTGTTTGTTTTTATGCTTCTCCGTCAGATTAGTCAAAGGCCAATATAATGTAAACATGCCAGACTTCACATCTACCACCTCCCCATCTGACCACGAAACTTTCAGCTGAGCTCTGCTCTTTAGTTAATTTTTGATTGTTGCATTGATTAAAAAGTATGCCCTTGTATAACACAGCCCACAGGAAGTGAGGAGGAGATTCCTAACCTTGTAATAATGTTAGCCAACAGCTCCCAGAACTCCCTCTCCAGTATTATGCACAGAATGAACATCACATTGTTAGTTTGAAACTGTGGGAGGATGCCGCTCATCACATTGTGACGAGTCAGCCATAATTCCTTCACAATGGGAGCTTTCTATAACAGCTCAACATCAAAAAACCTCCCTAAAACTACAGAAAAGAATAAGCAAGCTTCCTGAACAGTGACTTGGCTCTGCCAAATCCATTTTTATCTTTCTCTCCCCTGCCCCCCCCCCCAACTGCCGACCCTCACAGAGTTACTGGAGACGCATATGTCACCTTTGGTTTCTGCCCAGCAGGAACAGATTTCTATCATAACCATTAGAAGACCCTTATATTTTATCTCAATGCTAACATTTAAGGACTTCTATTTTGAAAGCAATGTTTCCAAAGGCAAATGAATAAAGGAAGTGAGTCAATGCACACACCTCGGTAGTAATGGACAAGCCAATGGGGATGTCTAGAAGGAAAAAGTATCACGAACAGGCACAATGACAGCTGATTTCACCAGCTTAACAAGTTTTTGTCATTGAAAACCAACATAAAGACCAGACTATGAAAATTCAACTCAAACATTAATATGAAGGTTAGAATACTGGAAATCCATCAAAGTTACACAGACATCTAAAAAGCCTTAGAAAAATATGAGATATTATATGGAATGAACATATATCTACAGCTGAGCTTTGTCAGTGTTCAACCATCCTCTCTCTAAAGAAATCCAGAAAACATGGTACTATACTACGGATACTTAATTCTTACACAGTGCTCATCAGCAGCCGATCTAAAAAATGTGCAATGCTTTGAATGTCCTCCTAATACCCCTGTAAGACAGGGAAGAATTATCTTTTTAAAGATGGAAAACTGAGGCACAGAAATGCTAAGTGACTGATCAAGTGCACACACAAAGTCTGTGAGAGAGCTAGAAAATGAACCCTGGTCTTTCAAGTCCTAGGATCATCCCCCCTCTCTGTGATATGTATTAAGAGAATACTGTTACAGGGGTCTATCCTGGCAGGCCTGTTATTGGGCAGCTGGAGGAATTTGCAAAGAGGACAGACCAAAAGAATCTCTCCATTGAACACTACTTCAAAAGGGAAAATGTATGGGACTTGACACAAGACATGCCAAAGTGGCCCCCTACGGAGAGGGGCCGAGGAGCCTCCTTTGTTTGCTAAGTGGTATCTGATGAAGGAAGGATTCAGACCTGGAATCAGTATTACCAAAACCTTCATAGGGGGCAAATTAATTAAAGATTTCCTGGCAACATTTACTCTTTTCTACTGAATACAATGCAAATCAAACTGGATTACTGTGTACATCCTAGTAAAAACTGGACACTGAATAATTAACAACTGTGGTTCAAGGAGCTATTTTAGGCAGATTGTATGGCCCCTGTATAGGAGGTCCAACTATGATCCCAGCAGTCCCTTCTAGGCTTAGAATCTATGAAAAACAGGGACAACTAGAGGAAGATAAGTTTCATATTATACAAGAATAGTTAAAGCTAGGAACTAAGAATCAAGAAGTTTGGGTTCTATTCTTAATGGAGACAGACTTACTATTAATACTTGAGCTTATCCTCTGTACCTTGATTTCCCATCTGCAAAGCTTTTTATTTTTATGAACAGCTTTAGGATCCTCTGATGAAAGGTGCTGCCGAACTACAACACATATAAAGGAGATTTAACTTCACTTCAGCAGTTTCAGAACTTTCTCCTATCTTAAAATGTGTTCTCTGTTCTAAGAGTTGTGTAACATGCAGTGAAATAAGCATTAAAAGGACTAGCACAAAAACCAAAACAGTTGCATAGTGGAATTAATTTAAAAGTCCAAGTTATAGTAGAAGCCATGACAATACCATACAGCAGTTATTTAAGAGACAGCTCATTAATTACATCTGGTCTGCAAGTTGAGTTTCATTCTGATAATTTTTATGATGGATTTATGTCATGTCTGAGGTGATTTTAATGTTTTTTTCTACAGTATGAAATTCTGCAGAATCCCTCTTTATAAAGGTGCAATATAAACATGAAGAACTGCCTATGACAATCACAAGCTCCTGTGGTAGATTCTCAAAAGGTGACTTGCAATGACAAGAGGGAATTTATGCTCTTTTTACTCCGATTTATCAAAATTATCCAAAGTTCTTCCCTTCTTTACCCATTCTATTAAAAAAAACCGAGGGTTTTGTTTTGTTTTACCTCAACTATCTGGTCTGGCCTTTCCTACTTATATTAGAGAATTTGTTGGGGGCCTCCCAGTTGGACTTCAGTGAATTGGAATAGTTTATGAATCATTAAAGATTTTTCCATTTTCTCCCGAAGTGCTCATAGAGTTGAATTAAGTAGGTGTTTGAAACAAATTATGGGGTTAATCAGTCTGACTAAAAATTACTTCCTGCCTCAATCAGGTTTTGATTCTTTAACAGCATGACATCTGAATCTTACAAGGTCTCCAGTGGCCCATAAAGTCACCTGGAGTAAATGAGACATACATTTCCTAGTGCAGAAATCCCAGCACAATATATACAAAATAATCTTTCAGGCCCTCTTTATATATCAGAATACAACGCTAGTCTTTCCCACCTACTATTCCAGGCGCACAAACACACACCTTTTTTTTCCAGAAACAAAAAAAAAAAAAAAAAAAAAAAAAAAACCCCCCAAAAAAAACCCAAAAACTTCTTCATTCTTGACCCAGAGGAATTACAGAACCCGTGTTTATGCTTCATAATCCTTTCTGCCAGAGTAAACTAGTTTCCTGAAATTTGTTTTAAAATGCCAGGTTGAGGGGTCTGTTCACACATGTAGAAAAAGTGCTCATAAAGCATCTGACAAAGTGGGATTTTCTCCCATGAAAGCTCATGCAATAAATAAATCTGTTAGTCTTAAAGTGCCACACGACTCCTTGGTTTTTTTTCTCCTTTTTGCTGGACTAGACTAACACAGCTATCCCTTTGGAAATTGCAATTACAGCATCTGTGTTAATTGCTTTTAGTTACAAAGTTATATATAGCTATTTGTATGCGTAATATTCACACACACATGCAATTATTTGCACAAATGACTTTAAAAAAAAAAAAATCACCCAAACCATCCCGCTTCATTTGACAAAGTTCACTGTGCAACAAGCTGTTCCCATTACAATGGGAGTAAACCAAATTTAAATTTAAATGTCTATCAGTGGTGGCCATATTGCTAAAAAGTGACATTTATGACACCAGAAGACTCAAGAACTTTGTTTACACATGTTTTGCTTGGGATTATTAATCCAAAATCAAGCCAGAAAAAATGTGAACTGATCGTCCTCTCACAGAACACTCTGATACCACCAATGCCCAACAGCATTTTTCCCAGCAAGATGACTAAGCAACAGGTAGCTGAACACACCTTTCAATTTGAACATTTGCATCCAGCCCGGCAGTTAAGTGGCACTATAATAGTGCGACTCAGAGGAACAGAGCTCAGATCCTTCCAGCAGAGCCCTGTACCAGAAGCAAGGAACATTTCTTATTTCTCTCTCCATTAATTCATGCCAATTTAAGACTGCAGTAGGAGCTTTTCTCCCATAATCTATCCGTGAGGCCTTCAACTAAAATAAATCTATACTGTATCAACTGTTTCTTTTTTGGCATGTATTTTTTCTTTCCATGTGTTTAGTCAAAGTTAAACTTCTAATTACTGTTGTATTCATGCACCATCATTGCAACTCAACATTTCTTGTATTGCTGAGACGACAGATTCTGGCTCCAGAATTTATAGACTAGATTTAGAGAGACATGCCCAGAGACCTGATCCCTCCCTTCTACATAATTTGTCTGAGAAAACCATACTGGTAATGGTGTGGGAGAGAGAATCATTCCTGTTTATTATTAGGCTCAGAAACTCAACTGCAAGTCCCTTCCCAACTAATCGTAAATACCTGAATACCACAGCAATTGCCTAGGCAGATAAATATGATAAAGACTGGTCTAAAATTGATTAAGAAACAAAGCATGTGCTAATGACCATTAATGTGAGAGGAAAAGGATATGTAGAAAATGTTATCTAATATTCATGCATAGTTAAGGTAGGATGATACATGAGTCACCTTAACTGGTACTAGATGATCAACATGTTTGTCTTGTTAAGGAGAGGATTTTCCACAAAAGGAAATAGTCATGTTGATCTGGTAGGTGTTGCAGTGTCATGTGCTATTAGATTTCACATTTGAATTGCCAGGACCCATGGCCTACCCATATATTTATAGGGTCTTATGGTCAGCTATCTAGATGGGATACTGACAGGAAAGAGTAGAAATCTTCTGCCATGCTGAAGGTACTAACTCAATACTGTCTAAGAAAATTTGCTGCCAGTTTAGTCAAGCTCTCCATTGTATCTCCACTGTGTTTATTTTATGACACTGCTTCTGTGGATTCACCAATATGTTATTTCAAAGACCGTCTGGACTGGATCTCAGAACTCTCACAGCTATGGCATTTTCTGACTGGTACTTCAGACACAAAACAATTCTGATCTCAGGACCAGTAAACTATGAGTTAGCAAGGTCTCAGAACATGAAGAAGCTGTGATCTCCCTCTCCAAACAGTATTATGAAAGATATTGATTGGTGCCAAGACTAGAGCCAGCTCAGTCTCTCCCACATCTGGGCTACCCTACTGTTCTGGCACTGCCTCTAGTGGCACCAGTGCCATCTTGGTGTTGTGATGGCTGGCTGCCCAGCAGCAGGGATAAGGACAGAGAGTTCCATGGAGGGTAATGGTGGGTTACCGATGCAGCCATCCTTCTTTGAGATGGGCTGCTCACATGCATTCAGTTACAGGTGTCTATGTGCCGCGGCACAGGGTACTCTGGAAAGTCTTTTAACCCTAGCCTGTCAGGTCCAGGTCAGTGACCAATGTTCCCTCTGTGCCGGGACCGCAGTTGTATATGTGATCCTGACTCTGACCCTCCCAGTCCCTTCTTTTTGCCAAATCCTATTAACAGGGACAGCATGAGAGATCTGAATGTATGTAAGCAGCCCATCTCGAAGAAGGATGGTTACATCAGTAACCCACCATTCTTAGAGCGCTGCTCACATCATTCAGTTACTGGTGACTGCTAGCCATACCCAGGATGGTGGGTGGAGTTACAGCTTACCCACATTGAGTATGGCTCTGCCCAACTGGGCATCCTTTTGCCTGTTGGACAATAGCCTAGTGCATCATGAAAGTATGCATCAACAACCATGTGGCTGCCTTGCAGATCTCCTGGATAGGGACCTGTGCCAGGAAGACCACAGAAGAAGCTTCTAGTTGAGTAGGCCTGGACTCTCTCCAGGAGGGGCTTACCCAACCTTCTGTAGCAGTCTTTAATACAGTTTGCTATCCTTTTGGAAATGCACTGTGTTGTTACTGGTTGTCCTCCTTTCCTCTCTGTGATGGCGACAAAGAGTTGAGATGACTTGGGGAACGGACACGTACGGTCAATATACGTCAGGAGCGCTCGTCTGATGTCCAGGGTGTGCCACTTTCTTTGGTTCTCAGTGACCTGAGGGTCTGGAAAAAGACACTGGGAGGCAAATGTCCTGGCTGAGGTGGAACGGTGAGACCACCTTTGGGAGAAACCAAGGATGCAGGCATAACAGTACCTTATCTGCAAAGAATCTTATATATGGGGGTTCTGAGAAGAGGGCTCTGAGCTCAGACTTCTTTCGCAGAGGTTATGGCCACCAGAAAAACCGCTTTCCACAAGAGGACTAAAAAAAGTACACAAGTCCAAGGGTTCATATGAGGGCTCTGTCAGGCTTTGGGGCACCACATTTAGGTCCCACTGAGAAGTGGGGGCTCTAGGTTGTGGGTATACCCTCTCAATACCCTTCAGGAACTGAGTGGTGGCTGGGTGGGAGAAGACCAGGACCCCTTCCACTTTTCAGCCCTTCATAGGTATCACCACTAGGTGAACGTGTAGAGAGGAAGTTGATAGGCCCTTATCCTTGAGGGTTAACAGATAGTCCAGTATTGAGTGGATGGGGACTGACTCTAGTGTCACCTCTCTTTCCCTGGACCAAAGTGAAAACCATCTTCACTTTGCTGTGTAGGTTGCCTAGTGGAAGGTCTCCTACTGCTCACCAGTATCTACCTAACTCTGTCAGAGCAGAGTGTCTCAGAGTCATTTGGCCATGCAGTCAGGTGAAGCAATCTTGGGTTCAGGTGCCATAGTGTGCCCAAGTTCTGAGTTAATAAATCCTCCATGAGCGGGAGGTGAAATGGAGTATCTAACGAAAAGTCTCACAGGATCGAGAACCAGTGGTGTCTGGGCCAGTCTGGAACTCTCAGTATCATGTCTGTTCCATCCTTCTTTGTCTTTAGGAGTACCCTGCAAGTCAGGAGAATCAGGGGGAAGGCGTACATAAACCTCCCCTCTCCGCCTTGAGATCAGAAAGGCATCTGCAATCGAGCCCTTCTCTTGGCCTCTGCATGAAGAGAATTGTTGATGCTTCGGATTCTGATGTGTTCTGAATAGGTCCATTTGTGGGAGGCCCCACCGGCTGACTATGTGGGACATCACCTTTACTTGCAGCAGCCATTCGTGGTGCAACAGGAAGATTCTGCTCAGCAAGTCTGCTGCACGGTTTTCCACCCCCAGCAAGTGGGCTGCTATTGGGGTGAAGCTGTGTTTCAGAGTGAGCTCCCAAAGGCTGGTGGCTTCTGCGCAGAGAGCTGGGGAGTGCACGCCTCCCTGTCAGCTAGCATATAACATGGCTGTTGTGTTGTCTGTTAGTACCTGGGCTGTTTTCCCTTTCATCGGGTCCAGAAAAACCTGGTAAACTAGGTGAATGGCCCTGACTTCCTTCACATTTATTTGAAGGGACTTGCCCCTGAGGGCCCATGTATCTTGGGTTGAAAGACCCCCTGAGATGTGTGCCCCCCCCACCCATGTCCAATGCACCTGTAATCAGAGTCACTGTGGGATTCAAGGTCTTGAAGGGATTCCCTCCCCTGGCAAAAAACAGGTCCTGCCGTATTTCAAGGGTTTCTAGGACTTTGCAGGGAACTGACAGTACCTTGTTCAAGGGCCAAAGGGGCAGCCATTTTAATCTAGTAAAGCAAAAAAAGCAAGGAGTCTTGTAATACTTAAAAACTAACATTTATTTATTGCATGAGCTTTCATGGGAGAAAATCTCACTTTGTTAGATGCTTTGAAGAGCTCATGTGATAAATAAATCTGTTAGTCTTTAACTCCTTGCTTTTTTTGTTCAAGGGTTGTCTCTGGGGATGGAAGACTGAGGCTACCCAGAGGTGGAATGGTCTCATTCTCAGTTGGGCCATTCTTATCACTGAGGTCAAGACTGCCATGTGGCCCAATAACTGCAGGCACTGTCTGGATGTAGTGACCGGAGTCCTCTGAAGCTCCAAAATGATGGAATACATGGACTGAAACCTTGATGGGGCAGAGAAGCTTTGCCCTTCTTGGAGTCCAGTAAGGCCCCAATGAATTCTATTCTGCGGGTTGGGACAGGTTTTGATTTTTCCTGGTTTATGCAAAGCCCCAGGTGACTGTACAGCATTTTTACCATGGTGACACTGTGGCAAACCTGATAGTTTGACCTTCCTTTTTTTAGCCAGTCATTGAGGTATGGGCAAATCTTTATGCCCTGCCTCTGTAGATATGCCGCCACTGCCACCAAACATTTTGTGAAAATTCTGCAAGCTAAGGCAAGCCCGAAAGGGAGGGACGTGAATTGAAAGTGCTCCCCTCCCACCATGAATCTGAGGAACCTTCTGTGTTTTGGCCTTAGGGCCGCAAACCAAACCAATCCCCCTGATCCAAAGCAGGGATGATTTGCAAGAGGGAAACTATGTGGAATTTTATTTTCCTTAAATGTTTGTTTAGAGCCCTGAGGTCCAGGATGGGTCTCAGGTCACCATCTGGTTCGGGTACTAGGAAGTATCTGGAGCAGAACCCCTTTCCCTGTTGACCCCTTGGGACCCTTTCTGTGGCCCCTGTGGAGAGTAGTTTTTTGCATTCTCTTTGTAACAGAAGATCTAGCTCTGGATCCCCAAGACACCAACGAGGGGAGCAGGTTCCTGTCTTGGGGTATGGTTTTGAATTGGACTGAGCATCGTCTGGATATCCTATCCAATATCCAATCATCGGTTGTGATTCTGGCCCACTGAATAACAGGGGCTGAGTGGGGGAACAAGGGTCCTCTGGCTGTTTGTCAAAAACACTGTTTTTGGCCAGCTGACCAGGAGCTCCTGTTCCCTTGGCAGGTTGTCTGGGTTGAGGATTGGGATTTTGAGCCCTTACCTGCCTGGTTCCTTTCCCTCTCCAAGGCCCCACAGGGACATTGAGGCTGTTGGTAGGGCCTCTGACGAGACCGCTGTGTATGGCTCTGTTACTGCAGCTGGGGGGATTGTTGCTGAAGCTATTGAGGTCTGAAGGAGCACCTAGCTCCCAATGGCACATACATGCCCAGGGACTTTAGGGTGACCCTAGAATCCTTCATCCAACGCAGCTTAAAATCAGTAGATTCCGCAAACAGGACTGGACCTTCGAAAGGAAGGTCCTGAATGGTCTGTTGCATCTGTTGAGACAAACCAGAGCTCTGTAGCCAGGCTGATCAGTGCACAGACACTGTAGAGGCTATGCTGTGGGAAGCAGTGTCAGATGCGTCCCACATGGGCAACTAGTATCCCTTCTTCAACCAGTGTCTCAGAATCCCTGAGGTGTACCCTGGGAATCACATCATGCAATCTTTCTAGCACCTCCCAGATGCTGAAAGCATACCTTCCCACAAGGGCATGGTGATTCGTGATGTGCAGCTAGAGGGCTGAGGTGGAGTAAACCTTCCTACTGAAAAGGTCAAGCTTCTTTGCATCTTTATTCTTGAGAATGGAGCTAGGCTAACCCTGTCTCTCCCTATGGTTGACTGCATCCACCACCAGGGATCCTGGAGTAGGGTAGCTGACAAGGAAGGAGAATTTATCAGCAGGAACATGGTACCTGTGGTTCAAAACTTTGGACATGGGAGAAATCGAGGAGGGGGTTTGCCAATGTGCCTTTGCAATGCAGTATACCCCTTTGTGTAGGAGAGCCGAGACCTTAGCAGGTGGGGCTGCATCCCCCAAGTCAAAGAGGGGGTTGCACTGTTCCTTGACAACCCCCAGGTCCAAGTTCAAATTTGCTGCCATGCATCTAAGCAGATCCTGTTAGGCGCGAGGATCGTCTCTATATGCCAGGGGCCTTTGGTAGGTAGCTTCATCCGGAGAAGAGGAAGAAGTCATTCGTGATCTACGCTACTGCACAGTGCCGGAGTCAGCTTCGTCATCTGAGGAGCCAGGAGATGATGGTGCCGAGGTTCGCAATGATGCAGGCTCGTCCTCCAAGGGGTAGTTGAGCCAACTACTAGACCATTCCTAAAAGGATTGTGGGGTGGAGTCACAGTGTGTCCTGGCACGGCCTTTTATCTTTCAGGAGCCACCCTCACTATAAGAGCCGCTCTGGGGTCTACTCTGTGTCCACTCCCTCTCTGTGCTGACTGGGTCAGTGAGGGGGAGGGTGCTGTCGGTGAACACTTTTTGGTATCGGGAGGTGAGGTGCTTCGGCGCTGAGGAGTCAGGGAGTGCCTGCAGCACCACTTACCTGTAGGCTTTTCCCTTGTAGGAGTTGGTTCCTGGGACGATGGAGATCTGCGGCACCACAGTTCAGCGTCAGATGGTGCCAAGGAAGCTGAGGCCGATCTCGCTCTTCTTGATCCTTGCGCACATGGCACCAATGGTTCGCATGCTGACATGGGAGATGAGAGGTAACCATTGGTTGAACCATGCTCTGGCCCCAGGGCGGTGCTGGTTTCCTCCGGTACCAGAGAATAGTCTGCTGTCGGCTCCAAGGCCAGTGCTGTCTCTGCCACGGAGGACCAGTGCTTGGCTGAGAAGGCCTGTTTCTCTTTCGACTGCACCAACTTGCTGAGTGCTAGAGATGTCAGCTCTGACAGGATTCTTGCCACCACCAATGCCTCCAGAGTTGAGGTGATGGGGATGTGTACTGAATCCCTTCCCCAAGGAATAGTAGCTGGCGGTGAAGTAGCATGGTGCGCAGGCGGTGCTGAGTCAGCGGCCGATCGCAGCTTTTTAGTAATAGCTGGAAACCGGCACTGGGTCTTCTCTGGGTGCCCATCTGACACATAGTGTCAGCGGGTCCTTAGGCTTGGCGGGCGTACCCACAGTCAGTGGTGCCACCCAATCCTGGGTGAGATTCTGGAGCCTTCGCTCCCTATCTTTATGAGTTCTTCTCTTGAACGACTTGCATATGGGGCATTTGTCCACCAGGTGCAACTCACCAAGACAGGAGAGGCATCTCTATTGAGGGTTGTCAACTGGAAATGCCTTGCAGCAAACCACGCAGGGTTTAAAATCCCGGCATTACTTTATCGTTCAAAAATAACAAAAGCTAACTAGTGAGACAGGCACTTGCTTAAATGCAAGGGTGGGCTGTTCCTGTACCATCGCTGAGGGTGGAAAGAAGGAACTGCAAGGGTCAGGATCAGGATCAGATATGTAATAGCCACGGTCACGGCACAGAGGGAGCATTGGCTGCTGACCCTGACCTGACAGGCTAGAGCTAAAAGACTTTCTGGATTACCATGCACTGTGGCATGTAGACACCTGTAACTGAATGTTTGTTAGCAGCACTTGAAGAACTATTATTTCAATGTACTGTCCTTCATTTCCCTGATTTGGGTGACCACCTTGCCCTTATTTTAAGATGCCCTTAACTGTATTTAGCTTGATAATGAATACCCTTTTAAACATTAAATTATAATTGCATTGTATAATTGAAGGCAGAAGAAATGGACACATAAAAGAAAAATCCATGATATGCTAAGAGAAGGGGTGTTCCCTTAAGTTGTCCCTGCAAATAAAGTGGTGTCACTTATTTTTATCTTATTTCCATCCAACAAAGTGGTCTCTCTGAGTACCTTGTTTCCAGAGTCTGGTAGCAGGGCCCTGCGCTGTGGGCAGAATCTGTCCTGAGCATGGCCAGTACCACGTGAACTAGCCCCCATCCCTGGTGCGGCAGCAGTGAGTCATTCCCTTCCTAGTGCCTGCGAGGGAGGCAGCAGGTGCGACAGGAGGAGGACGGGTTTGGAGGGGAGGGAGCCAGTCTGCCACATCCAGCTGTAACCACCAGCACTGCCACACAAGCTCCCAGCCCCTGACCCAATCTCTCCATCTATCCAGCAATCTCCTGCTGTTCCACCTCCTAAAACAAGTCTCTCTCTCTCTCTCTCTCTCTCTCTCTCTCACTCAAAAAACAAAAAACCACACACAACCAACACAAAGCACCTCCTGCAGCAGCCTGCCACCCATTCTACCTCCCCTGCACACCAACCTCCATCTTCCCAAATAAACCCAATTACTGTCACATGCCACCAGACACCCCCATAGAAACCTCTCCCTGCAACCCCCACAAAACCCCCTTCCACTCCCCGAAGTCCTACATCCCTATCTCCAAATAACTCACTTCTTAAAACCTGCCCTATTCCCCTCCACCCCCAAACCATGTTCCTCCTCCAAACCACCTCTTCAGCCCCCCACCACTCCAGCATCCCAAGTCCATGTACCCTACAGATTGGTGCAACTAGGAGTTGGGGGGCTATTCTCCTTCCCCTGCTTCTTCAGTAGATCCAGTCCCCTATGGCTCCCTCAATGCCTTCCCACAGGACCCCTTTTCTCCTTTAACCTTGGCATAATTTTTGAAGCATAATGTGAGGCTAGTTTTTCAATTCTCCTATTTCCCTTTCTCCCCCCTTTGTCTTCTTGGGCTGGTCAGATCACTAGCAAACTCCCCCAACTCATTTGGAGCAGCTTGCCACAGTAAATCTGGGAATGGCAAGAGCCAACAGCTCAGAGTGGGGAGCCAGGCCCAGGCCTGCAGGACAGGAACCCTGGTTGTAGCAGAAAGCAGGGCAGTCTCTCTCACTAGCCTCTCCTCCCCTGGGACTTCCCCTCCAACCCAGGCTCCCCCTGCATTACAGAATGAAGACTGGGGCCTGACAGTTTCACCGGGCCCTCCACAGATTATTTTCACTAGCCACATAGGACAGAAGAACTGGCAAAGTCTTATGTTGCCACTCAGAGTGGAATGACCTTAGTATTACAACGCCTTTATGTGACCTACCACCACAACCTCAGATAGGGTTTAAAAGGAGCTCTAAGGAATACTCCTAGTCAATAGTCAATTATTGGTGCAAAGCCAATAGAGAGGGAGCTTTAAACCAAATAAGGCCAATCAGAGCTAAGACACAGCTTCATCCTTTGTGATCAGGCATGTTAAGAATCTCAGAATGCACTTGATCTGAAGCCCTTCACAATACACATATGTGCAAAACATGGAAGACTTGTACTGATTGCCTTTTCATCCAAATACAAAAGTCAAATATATCTAACATGATAGTAAAACTTCCCTAGATCATCCTTTTCGCACAGGGAGTCTGCTTCTCAACACGCTGATCCTGCACCTTGCCTCTACCGAAGCAGCTCCACCCAAAACCCCATGCTTGCATTTTGGCAACTGGCCAGTCTTCCCATTATGTTCCACTCGCTTGTACTGATGGGATGAGAGGTAAAGATTTTGAGTAATTGTTAGTAACACCGCAGCAGCCCTGCTGCACCTTCAACCACACTCTGAAGCCTGCTGAACATAGGGAAGAAATGGCCAAGACTAGCCAAAAAAAGCCATAGTGAATGGTGGTTGAGGGAAGACAGGACTACATTATAAACACATGTAAAAGGCCTTGCTTCTACCCTTGTGGAATTAAGACATTATCACTCTAGTGACACTACATGTATGCTGAATCCTTCCTGTTCCATCCGCCCATGTTTATTAGATTGCAAGGTCTTTAGCACAGAGAGTAATCAGTGCCTACTACAATGGGGCCCCGACTGAGGGACTCCAGGTGCTGCTGTACCAAAACAATGAGAAGAGGCAGGTGAGGGCAGGAGATAGCAGTAGGCTGCAGCTTTGGCCACTTTAAACACCCACCTTACGGCACCTATATTTGAAAATTTTGGCCTGGCACGTTAGTACACAGAGTTTACTTTTTATCCTGGTCAGTGCACTTCATTGTCTTCTGAGAGACAACATGCCTTTTCACTAGTGGTTAGCTCCATCCTTACCTGGCAGATAATCAGAGCAGATGTATTTTCTTTAGGTATCAAATTGTAAGCTTCCTGAATCTAAAGAATTAATTAAATGGGTAACTGAATAAAAGCCAAGAAGCCACTTCATTCTGACTGAAATGCATTTCTGATTTCTCTAATGACATATCAGCTAAAAACCACACCAGATTCAACTTTGGTTATGCCTTCACCAGTGGGTCTCAATCTTTTGTAGCTCATGACATGCTTGGCAGCATACTGCAACCTTACAGGACACACCAGCCCAACTCCAGCCATCTTCCCTGCTCTCCACGACACACTTACAGCAGCATGACGACACAGTAATGTGTTCTTACGAAGTGGTTGAGAACCACTGATCTACATCATTTACAGCAGTGCAGCTGCACTAGGAGCATCTTCCATCATAGTGCAGTATATACCAGTGCTTAGGCTGACATAAATTCCATTGCTTACCCTTTCTTCTTGGTCTTCTAATGAAAAAACTATAAAGGTAAACATCCATTGGATTAGAGAGATGGTGGCATAGTGCCACATGCCACTTCCAGGGCTGGTGGCTCATCATTACACTGACTCCATTAACAACTTTGCCTCAGTAAGGCTATAGTTAATTCTTCCTCTGGCTACTTTATCATGGAGTAGCATAAGCTACTCTTATTATGTAAATTCACCACTAATCCCCCCTCTCCCCCAATACTTCAAGGCCTTTCTCCTCAACACAGCCAGCAAGAACAAGATAAACTCGCAGTGGTACCCAGCCTTTTTGGATGAGGGGCCACATTGCAATTCTTTTCTCACTTGAGGGCAAGTGAGCATTTTTTTTTTAAACCTTCCTAGCTTCACACAACTGTGTGTGGTGGCTTTGCAGGCCAGATAAGAGCCCTTGGAAGGTCGGATTCTGGCTACTGAGCTGCAGGTTGGACAAGCCTCCAGGCCAAGCCATTTTGGATATACAAGTCACCCAATATTAGATACAGAGAGGTCACTGTGTTAGTCTTGGTCAGCAAAACAAACAAGAAGTATTGTGGCACTTTTAAAGACTAACAAATTTATTTATATGTCAAACAGCTGTACTTAATTAAATAAATCTGTTAGTCTTTAAAAGTGTCACAGGAGTGTTTGTTTTCCCCCAAAGTAGAAGAGCTCTAAAGTGAACCCAGGTACATTTCATATCATCATAACTTTAAAATTATTTCTCCAATTTTCACTTATCTTCCCAGAAATATTAGTGTTTGTCATCTAGAGAGGTACATTTGAAGAGACTCAAGGAGCAGAGAGCAGTGCAACTTGCCCTGTAATCACAATGTAGGTTCCGTGTCATTTTAAAGATACACTGTGTCCTCTGCAGACCAGTTCCAGAAAGGACAACAGAAAGGCTGCACTGTGCGGATCAGTGCAACAAACTGAAAAAAGGCAGGATATTTTGTGCTACGAGTCCATTAAATGCTACTCCTCTGGTAAAGCTCTATTGCTTCATGAAACTGGTCAAATTGAGTCAGATGGAAAACAAAACAAAAACAAACAAAATACAATTTTAAAGAGATTAATACTTTCATGTGGCCAAAAATCTGAATACATTTCACAAGTTTTCCCACACAGAACGATCCTGTGATGCTAGTTCAGTCTGTTAAAGAGGCAAGTCTAAAAGGATTCTTGATTTATTCATCTGAAAGTCATTCTGTTGTTTTTCATACCTCCCAAAAGCTTGGGAAAAAATTCCCCCTTTCACATGGTCTGTTTTCATTTGTGTAGAAGGGATTTTCTCATTTTGAGGGGAGCTCAAGTAAACAAATAGCTCTTTTGTTTAAGAACTTCTCTAGCTACTCTGTAATGACAAAACATCTTTATGTTTCTGCTCCACTATCACTGATTGATGCCAACAGAGCTTGGGTAAGAGAGTGTGAACCAAAACAAGACAACGACTGCTGCAGAGCCAACAGAGGGAGCAAGACGTTTGGTTGACCCCACTAAGATAGCGTCTGTTTTTCAACACAAAAGAAGTCCTCTAGATACCAGGAATCAAGGTCACCTTTCTCCTCAGACTGGAAGAGCTAAAATGGTAAGTCAGGAAAGCCTGCATGATGCTCTGTCAGGAGTGTAAAACATACAACCTATGGGCCAGATATGGCCCATGAACCTCTTCTCTGTGGCCTGTGACTGTGCCCACTTAGAGAATGTAGGCCCTAATATTTTGATTTATGTTATATATAGTCCACTTGATGTTTATTTTTAAGTTAAATCTGCACTGGTAGACATCAACACACTAAAAAGGTGTCAAAAAAGTGCCACGACTTTTTCAACACAAGACACTCCTGTGTCTGAATGGACCCTACTCCGCAGCAATGTCAACAGCCCAAAACACACAAGAATTCTTCCATTGACCTTGCTCCCACCTCTGGGTGAGATGGATTTACTACAGCAATGGAAGAACTCCCCTCCATTGCTGCAATAAATGTCTACGCATCAGTGGCAAAGCTGCAGCTGTGACAGTGTAGCATTTCCAGGGTAGACATACCCCAAGAAAGAGCCAAAGTCAAAACATCCCTGAATCAACCATTTTCCCTCCAGACAGCAAGCAGCTGTGCAACATGAATAGGGGCCCATAAAGGGTCATCTCTTATGATCTTCTGTTACCAGCTGTGCAGGGCCTGGCTTGCAGGAGTTCTCTTTCTGTGCATGTTCTAGTATCAATCAAGAAGGTCTTAGTCTTGCCCTTTTCTTAGCTTTGCTATTCTTTTGCCACTATCTCCTTTACAATGCTTTTTTGAAGTGTTAAGAAGCCACACTAGCACAGACTGGTGGAAAGCTACAAGCATAAGCTAAAAAGAACATTTTTTTTGTTCCTGATACAGAATCTGTTAACTCATCCTCTGGCCACTCCACAATTCACTCTGCCTCTAATTTCAGGCAGCCATTCCCTACCACCCACCTCTTCCCTCACAGTCCACACAGGCAGACATCTCCTTCTCTCCACCCCAACCTTGCTGGTGTTGAAAAATTCCATTTCCTGGAAGACTGGGTTAAAGATGAAAGCTTAAGGTTTTCAGTGCTCTCTTCAGCCAACAGCTCTCATGTGGTGTTTGGTTGCTGGGAAGCTGAAATGTTATCCATTTATGAAAAATGGACTTTTGTCACAGTAACATATGTTAATACTTTCTTTACGGTTTGTGGTGCCCAGCAAGACACTTGCAGATCTAGCTTTCACTTATGGACATAAATCATCGCTGGTTTGACTGCAGTAACAGGGCACATCCTTAGCTGATGAAACTCAGCAAAGGCCCACTGAAGTCAATGGAACTATGCTGATTTACACCAGCTGAGGTTCTGGTTTGCTGACTAAGTATTTTAACGTCAAAGGCAGATCTGCTGCCAAGTTGCTGATCAATTTACTACCAGGATTTTAGAGATTTATCTACTCTTCTCTACAAAAAACCAAATCCAGCTTTTTGCTTGTGTTGAGTTCCCAGTGTCAGAACCTGGTTTTTATCATATCCTGCAAGCTTCTCTATACTAACTCCTCCAACAGCACATACCAAGAGAATTGGAGTCTTATTAGACTGTGTCTGAGCCACAGAGCTCTTACTTTGTTCAGGCCAATATCTTTCATGAAGCAACTGCATAAAGTAACTAGCCTAAGCAGACTCCATAATGATCTTCCCACAAAATATCATACCATGGCCAAAAAATTCACCAGCTACCTAGATAAATACTGAGCAACAGCCTCACTCCCTCTGAGGATAGGTTGCCAAGTGGTTTCTTCAAACCTCACCACCATACCATGAATGATAGCATGAGAATGTGAAAAGAGCCTGCACTACACGGCACTTAAACCTACCACTTGAGGCAGAATACTTAATATCTGTAATGCTCCCTGTTGTAGTAGGCTAGTTAGAACAATGTGGTTCCCACCTCAAACAACATTCACTCTCAAAAGAGGTTTGGCGCTAACCTCCCCTTTCCAGATATGCAGAGATAAGGGTTTTTAAACCTCTGATGTCAGAGTTTGTATTGCCAAGGCTTCATTCAACTTGCAATCACCTGTGGAAAGTCACTTCCCTTCTTTGAGCAAGCACAATGTCTCTAGCCGATCCCTGGAGAGATCAATCTCCTTTTATTCCCGTTTACAAGCTGGATGGCAAACATCAAGGTGGCAATTTACTACTCATATAACAAGGGCACAAAGCAGATGGATTTTTTTTGTTACGACAAAAACTGTAGATAATCCAGCATACACAAAATAGCATTTAATAAAGCCCCTTTAATGTACAAAATACACGCCCCCCCCCCAAAGTCTGGATAGCAAACTTTTGTAACTTCACATCTGAAGCAACAGCTACAGTTCAGCAGAAGGCATGAAACACCTTTTCCGGTGGATCCAGAATGTCACGGCCAGCCTACATCTATGCACCAGGAAACAAGAACATATTGCTTCCACCTTTCCATGTTTCAATTCAAAATAATTTGTGGGCTCTTCATACCCGTGTATTGTCCACACTCCATGTTCCTCTCATCTCAACTGTAAGTTGCTTGGGGGCACAGCCCCCACTGCTGACCCATGCAGGGAATGCCATCAGCTGCACACGGCCAGCAGCTGCAGTCCCTACCTGGCCAGGAGACAGAGTCCTCCAGCTGGCTGAGAGCCTCCCCAGAGCTGGGAGTTTTTAAAAAACTCTCCAGGAGAAGATCTGACTGAGCACGCTTAGAACCTCTGAGCATGCTCAGTCAGAGCTTGCTCTGGGCCAGAGGAGCAGTTGGTGGCCAGATAAGGTTGCCAAAGGCTGGGGGGAAGACAGGGTTGGGCCTGCAGGGGGTTGACTGGGGGCGGGGCGCACGGAGAGGACAGCTTTAAAAATTGCTGCACAGTGAGCACTGTAAGTTGCTCAGCTGCATCAGCAGTTTAGAGGGAACACTGATCTCAACTCCATGGTGGAAATTACTCCAGGAAGAAAATGGATTAGAAAGAGGAACTGAAAGGTGACTGAAAAACAGGCGCTTGGTATACAAGAAGGAGGAGCCTGATCACCATGGAAGAGGCAACGTATGTGATGGTACAAAGCACAGAGTAAGAGAAAGAGATGAGGACATGGCTGGGAGGAAGCAAAGTGATGGCTATGCATCACTCATTTATGCTGAGCCAACTACATAGAACTTTTCTTGTCCCCTTCCATCTGAGCCATTGCTCCTTTAATTCTTACCTCACTCTTCTAAACATCTACTTTCTAAGAGCTGGTCTACACCAGAGTTTTGTCAACCGAACAGTGGAGGTATACAAACTAAAATGCTTCTCCCACCAACGTAACTCCCCTGCTATGCCGACATAATAAAACCACCCCAGCATGAGGGGTAGGGCTTCTGTTCACTTAGTTAGGGTGACAGTATCTGTGCAGACAATGCATCCCTTACTTGGGTTGTGGGTTTGTCATTCTCATCAGTTTCACCATTTCAGAGCTGAGCTGCTGGATCTTGCTCCTGGTTGGGAGTGGGGCAAGAAACCCAGGCACTTCTCCACTCACTTTCAGCACAGAGACAGGGCTGTCTGGCTCTAGAAGAGAGTAGAGGAACCCTAGGCAGCCTCCTCTGGCCTCTGAAAGGGAATAGGGAGGGGAGAAGCCCTAGGCTGCTTGCTCCCCTGGAGCTGGGCAGCCTTAGAATTTCATGGCTCAGGCTGCCAAACACCTGATGAGAGAGAAGGGGGCATGGTGAGAGGTTGGAGCCTCTGGACCTCACTCTCCAAGGGTGAGAAGCCCTTGGCAGCCTCCCTCTGGGAATGAGGCAGAGGATAACCCTGGGTAGCTTTCCTCAGACACTGGTGGGGAATGGGTATGCAAGGAGTGGGGAGGACAGCCTGAGAGCCTGTGCGGCTCCTGGCTAGGAACTGAGAGATGAGACACTCAGCTACCCACATTGCCACTCTTAGATCAGTGGGAGTGCTCCTGGTGAGGATGCACACTCTGCCAATCCAAGGAGGGTAGTGTGGTCATGAGCCTTCACTGTAATAAATAGTACAGCTGTGAGTCAACCTATGCTAGGTCTACTTTTTCTAGCGTAGACAAGGCCTTGGATGGCATGGACTCCTTCACGTTACGACTCAGGAAACAAGTATTGTTCAAATAGGTACCTGCACCCAATTTCTCCTTTTTACTATTTACTGGAATAGTTTACTATAAGCCTAATGAAGATGCAAGTCACGCAATGCATCTAGGACAAAAAAAATGTACCACCTTACTCCTGACAGCAGTAAGAAAAAGTGAATGGTGTGGGTCTACTAAATAAATTATTGGACCTCAGTATATCATGCATACTAAGAACAGCTTTAAATCGACAGTAACACTAACCTGCAATTCCGTGTTACTTTTTTTAATATGCAATAGCAAGCAACCTCATTTCATGCTCTGTTACAGATTCATCCTGCAAGATCAATACAGGTTTGTGAAAAACATCTTCCAGCCTAAGCTTGTTTAAGTATAATTAAGTCAAAATATCTTCCTGTAAAGATACAGTGGAAGATATTTTAGCAGACTGACACTCACTTGGCCTAAAACAAGTCTGTTCAAGTTTGGAAACAAGATACAACCCACTTGAAAAGACAAACCACCACCCTACCTTGTAATCTAAAATATAGAGTGCATGCCTCGTTAATAGTTAGATGAGTACCAACCAGCTATTTTACCCCTCCTCCATCACCCTCATAGCTAAAGGCTGAAGCAAGCCACTCTATAAATTAAGAGGCTTCTACACTTTGTCCCATGGATGTAACAGGGAGGTTTAAATGAGAACATGAGATTCATATAAAGCCTGCACAAAACCGTAGCCACCAACCCCATGTAGTTCAGGGGTGGTTGAGAGGAGCTATGTTTCTCTACAAGCATAACTTAATGTTTTATTTGATACAGAATTATTCCAACCTCATATGGATTAGCACAGAGAAACATTCAACTTATATTTCCAAAACAGAATGGACGTCTGTAAATTATTTCACACTTCCCAAATAGACAGACAACAAGTCTTAAAGGAACAAATTCTGCCCTTGGCTAACTTGGGAGCAGAGGCCTGAAAACAATATGTTTTTGCTGTGGAACATGTTGGCAGGTTTTGGAAACTTCACATGCAGAGGGGTTCAATATCGCTTATGTGCAGGGGCTCTGGTCTACTGGTGTTGCAAGGAGCGCTATGTCCAGGGAGCCTGAGGGTCAGGGCTGGTGGATATGCCATTAGCCAGATCGACTGGCCATTTCCCCGTTTGCAGAGATGGGATGTACACTGACCACCAGGGCTATTGAACTATTAGGCTTCAGGAGCTACAGTAGGACAGTCCTGCTGGTAAATTGTAGTCTTGGACTGTGCAAAGTCTCTCTGTGTCTCACCCCCACAAACCACTTCAGCACAGCGGAGTGGGTGGAACATCAGTAGGACTGGTTGACTTTGTGAGATGTCTGCCTTAAGCCAAACATTCAAAGACTTGTATGCAAAAAAGTTTTGTGGACCAGCTCAAGCAGCAGAGTAGTCAGACATACCTTCCTTGGGACACTGGGACGCTGGTGTATGACCTCCCAAGCACGCAGGTTTTTAAAGCTGATTTAGTGTTCTCAATATGCATTTGGCTGACAATCTTGAATTGGCTCCACTGGACAAACAAGCACAGGTAGTGCAGCACAAGCCTTCCCCATGACGACTCTCCCATAGAGGGAAGAACACACCATACAGATAAGATGCAAGTCACCATGCCTGCTTGTTCATTTTCTCACCTCTCCCTGAGAAGGACTGAGAATAGTACATTCTGGGATATGGACACCTGTCTGCTAGGGACTGGAATGAGATCCAGCAGAGCATTCCATGATACAACCTACACTAAAGCCAGGTCACAGCAGGAGACTCAGAACAGGGGTGTGTATGCTTGGCCTATCTGGGTGTAAGAAGGGGACGTTCTCCACACAACGGCTGTTGCGAGGTGAAATCCTCAGTAATTCTCAGCCAGCTGGTTATCAAGATCCCCAAAAACAGTGAGGATAGTAGGTTTAATCTTCATGCTCTATTTTCATAGAAGCAAGCTTCTCCTGTTGACCCGTTCTTGGAAAACAGGCCTTTACATTTAGTTTTTCCTTCCCTTTGCTTGCCTTTGTTTTTCGACCCATTAGAAAAGGAGATTGGGATACTCCAAAAGTCTGCTTCAAATATTTTCACTTGCACCATCAGCATTACCTCCCTCATAAGTACCAGCCAGCCAGCCAGCCATCTGCAATGGAGCTGTTTGCACAGTGCAAGCAACATCTGTCTAAGGTTTAGCACCATGCTTGCAACGGTTGCATGCTCTCAAATCTTTGCCAGAAATGCTCAGCGCTGACATGCTTGTGAGATTGCAGGGACAACTGGGACCACAGAGCTGCATAGGCATAAGCCTCATCTCACTTCACTCAACTACCAGGACTCAGTTCCTGTTTGGGGATGAGGATTCCCAGGGATCTCTGCAATTAGCCTCAGCTGGACTCCAAATGACTGCAAAGCCTGAATCCATGCTTTCAATCCCACTCCTCCTGAGTCCTTTTCAGATAAACTCCAGTATTTCATAAGAGACACTCACATAAGAGCTGCTGTTAATATTTTACTCCACTTGACACTTGCCTAAACAAGGATGACCAGTAGCAAAGGCCTTGTTCCAGTGGCCAACTTTTGGCCCCTTCAACATTGGTGCACGTGGGACAGGCGTATAGAAGAGCAGTATGACCACACGCACAGGCAACAGCAACAGTTTGACTAAAAGCATTGGTGGAGCATAAGAAAGCTAAAAGCGACTGTCACCACGGAGGGATTAAGCATATATCTGGGCAGGGCATTGCCAGAATGAGAAAACAATGTCTGCAATAGTGAGTAAATTCCACTGTCCAGATGCTCACTAGTGCTTACTTTACACCAGGGCTGAGCTGTGGTACCTCTAGGCTTGGTAGTTCATACTCATGGCACCTGCAGCTTGCCATATCAGTTATAAAAGTAAAAAAAGCCTGCACCTCTTTCATTACAAATTAAACACTGATGCTCACACAGCATTTCTGCCACTCTGAACCAGACTGTTAGCCAGTGTAAGATAGGATGGTTCCCCTGAAGTCAATGGAGCTGCACTAAGGTACACCTCTGAGAATCTGGTCTTTCAAATACATCTGAGGCATAAATGACATGGAAGGAGAGAAATTATTTGAGTACAAAACCAAATGAATACAAACTGTCCATCAGAAAATTTAGGCTTGAAGTTAGACAAAGGTTTCTAACCAACAGAGTAAATGTAATAGCCTTCCAAGGTGTGCTGTGCGGGCAAAACCCATAGCTTGATTCAAAACAGCTTTATAAACTTATGGAGGGGATGGTATGATGGGATGGCCTGGTTTGGCAACTGACTACTGGTGATGGACGTGCCAGGGGCCTGAGAAGGGAGGTTAGATGGGGTGGGTTTGAGATATTACAGAGAATTCTTTCTTGGGTGTCTGGCTGGTGAGACTTGCCCATATGCTCAGGGGTTTAAACTGATCACCATATTTGGGGTCGGGAAGGAATCTTCCTCCAGGGCAGATGGGCAGGGACTCTGAGTGCTTTTCTCCTTCCTCTGTAGCAGTGGTTCCCAACCTGTGGTCCGGGGACCCCATCCGGGGTCCACGGACATGTTGCAGGGGGTCTGCGGAGTCACTCCCTACCAGGGCTGGAATCCAGCTACAGCCCCGATACTCCCTGCCAGAGCTGTCCTTCCCCTCCCCAGCCGGATCCTGGAAGGGGGATGGGGCCGCAGCAGCTCCCAGGCCGGGGCAAGGACAGGGAGCCATAGCTGGCTTGGCTCCCCAACAGCATGGGCCATGGTGGCAGCAGCGCTGCTTACTGACTGTCCCAGTGGCGCCTCCTGAGTGGTGCAGGCCAGATTACATAATCAGCTTGGGGGGCTGCAAAGATTTTTTTTCTGCTAAAACAGGGTGCCCAGCCTGAAAATGGTTGGGAACCACTGCTCTGTAGCATAGGGCACGGCTCACTTGCTGGTGGACTCCCTGCATCTTTAAGTCGTTAAATCACGATTTGAAGACTTTAATAACAGTCATAGGTTAGAGTAGGGGTCTCAAACATGTGGTCCGATGCAGCCCCTAACGCTATTTCCTGCGGTCCGCAACAACACTGCTGTTACTGATATTTGCAATATGGTTGTATGAAAAGGTTTCAGTGGTGCGGCCCTCAGGCTAACGTACTAGTCCTTGTGCGGCCCTCATGGTGATTTGAGTTTGAGACCCCTGGGTTAGAGGTTTATTACAGAGTGGGTGGGTGAGGTTTTGTGCCCTGTGACGTGCAAATCTGACTAGACCAGTGGTTCAGGCTTTTTCAGGCTGGGGACCCCTTTTGAACAACCCCCCCCCCCGGCTGATTATGTAATCTGGCCCGCACCACTGGGACAGCCAGCAAGCAGCACTGCCACCATCTCTGCCCGCACCACTGAGGAGCCAAGCCACAGCAGCTTTGGCCCCCAGCCTTTGCCCCTGCTGGGGAGCTGCCACAGCCCCATTCCCCTGCTAGGATCTGGCCATGGGCAGGGAGAGGCAGCCCTGGGGGGGAGCATCAGGGTTGTAGCTGGATTCCAGCCCCGGGAGGGAGAGGCTCCGTGGACCCCCTGCAACATGTCTGTGGACCCCTGGGGATCCCCAGACCACAGGTTGGGAGCCACTGGATTAGATAATTGTATTTGTACCTTCTGACCTTAGAGTCTATGAGTAAGTTGTCTTAGCCAATTTAATTCTGTAGGTCCAGTCAATTGCTTCACTAGAACTAGACAGCTTGGGCGTGAAACAAAAAAGCTAAATCTTTAGTTAAATTCCCTGTACCAGATAATGGGTTATTTAAAGCTGTAAGCATTTCTTTCTTTTAGCTGGTAGGCAGGGAGGGGAAGCAAATATATAGAAACAGTTTCTCAAGAAATGTAGAAAGGATAGAAAAATTTTAGTGTTAGACCACTGATATGTAGAAATAAAACAGAAATCCCTGTAGTCATATAATCAACAGCAACTACTTGCCTAACCCTGCCTAAGTAGAAGCATAGAAGAGATCAGGTGACAAATTCAGCAGTGCCACAACCACTAGTGCAGGCTGGTAAAGGTGGAGGAAACAATACTCTTACACTCTTAGCTATTTCTTTTTTGTACATCCTGCCTTCTTCCTCCTTGTATGCATGCAACACCTTTCCCAGGATGTCAATCCAATGTCTCTTTACTGCTCACACCTGTTTTCTGATTGACTCACATCACCTTTCAAGCCTTTGTTCATATTAGCCTGAAGACTTCCCTGGGAACTGCACCCACTGACAGAGATGAAGTTCTGATAACATCACAGAACTTATGAAGTTGCTGTGCGTAGACATCAGCTGGTTTTAAACACCACACACAACAAATGAATCTATCTAGCATCCTATGCCAACAGGAGCAACTGGGTGACAGCTTCCCATCCCAAAGTCCTAAAGAATTCACTTCCTTGGCACCCCACGGACCTCACAAAAGGCATCCTGTTTACATAAACTAAGCCTGGGGCTGCAAGGTCTGTGATTAGCAAGTGAACAGCAGAATATACCTTCTCATACCATGTTTGGTTAATACTGAACAAGTTCTCCAGCCCAGAAAACTCTACTTTTAACACTAAAAGACAGAAAGCTTTCTGGCCTGAGAAGCCCTTCTACCCACCCAGCCCTGATGTTTTCTAAACTCTTGCCTTTGATCTGCTGGGACAGAGGAAAATTACTTGCTATTTCTGGCAGGGAAGGTCTCCTAGGTATGAAGGAGCATTCAGCCAGGATCAGCAGCAAAAAGTAACAGCAAAACTACTTGCCTGATCTCAGCTTGCATCTACCTATGAGGCACAAGAAGTTGCAAAGAGTGGGGAGGGAGGTTAACTATCATCATATCATATCAAAGTGAATCATATCAAACCATAGGGTTGGAAGGGACCTCGTGAGATCATCGAGTCCAACCCCCTGGGGCTTGAACCCAGGATTTTCTGCATATTAAGCAAAGGTGCTCGCCACTACACTATTTGCAGGGCATAAAACTAATTGAAATAGAAAAAACCCCACTAAACTAAACTTGGCCAGCAGTTCATTTTTCTTTTTTTAAATTCTCATTAAGCAAGACTATTAGACCTTGACCCCAAACCGTTCACTTTAAAACCACATTTTTTAATAAACCCACCTTGCAAGTGATTTCAGAGGGGTTGGGATGATGGCATACTTAATAAATGAGCATGCCTGGAGGGACTTAGTTCTAGCCATGTGCATGGGAGCAGGGGCCAAGCCAGGGAGAATTAAGAGGGAGTAAATTTTTAAATAAAAAACAAAATCTACAAATACCTTTTAAGTTGTGGCTTTAATACTACTTTATTTCTATTTATTTTCTGAGAGAGGAAGGGAATAGTTACTCATTTCTATAGCCACTTTATTACTCCAGGCAGCATTGAATGAGGACTCTGATGGTCTCTGAGCTGATTTTGTTGCCCAAAAATGGTAGGGAACCAAAAAGCACTTTGGAAGACAGGTTTTTTTTTTTGTCCTTTCCCACTAGCACTCAGAATCACACACCTCTTCCATTTTCATTCTTATGTTCTAACTTAAAGAGAAAGTTACCACATGCCTGACCTTTAGGGAAGGAAAAACGCAAAAGCATTCTCCACCATGGTCCTGAATGGCAGATTTAAGAGAGAACAGTCATCCCAGTAACAAAATCCTGATTTTGCACGCAAAGTTCACATTAATCCTTCAGATTCTTAACCTCTCCAAGCTGTACCAGGCATCAGATCTTATAACACCTCTGCTTCTGGTCAATTAGCTAGTCTCTTGGGATGCTAAGCAGAGATAACAGGACCATATGCACTATGTACAATTCTTTGGGAGGAGAATAGACTCCTTTTAACAGGCTCCACACAGCAATGATCTAAAACTTTTAAGTAGTTATACATGCAACAGCTACTATGTTCCTATCTTGACATCACCATTTGGGGGTTTTTTTGTTCCTGCATAGTCTAGAAAAACACTTTGCTCAAGCCAGTATAAGAGTGCACATAGAGTTGGATTTGTACCTCAAGAATACAGCACTGCTCCCTCGTCTTCTGATGAGCCAGACATCCAAAGAGAGTCTGGATTTAAGAAACATTTAATGTCTTATTTTGATAAAAACCTTCCAGCACAGAATTCATTGCTTTGCATTTTCTGGTCATTTAGAATGAGGGTGCTGTTCTGTGTTACACTGAAGCATGCTGGCATATGATTGCATCAGACATTTGAGATGGAAGAGATCCCAGAGGTGGGCTAGGCCAGTGGTTTTCAAACTTAGGGTCGGGACCCAGTACTAGGTTGCAGCATCCCCTGCTTCTGGCACCAAAAGACTAGAATGCACTGATCAAAGATGTAATTGTTGGGTCACAGGCATAAATGATTTTTCTTAGCTGGGTCCTGAGGAAAAAGAGTTTGAAAACCACTGGGCTAGGCTACCCTTCTGCTAGATGCACCAACAGCCATTCCCTTATTCCACTGGAACCAGCATGCAACTTCATGAATGAGCTATGGAGGTAAATTTGTCCCATAAACACAAGCAGGCCATCAGGTGTACACTTCAGATTCTAATTAGCAAGACTGCATGCTTCTCCTGTGCATAGCTTGTCAGAGATAATATTAAGAGACTCTTTTCAAGTAAGTAAAACCCTGCGTTCTTTTAGCCAGTTCACAACAGAACCGCAAAATTCCATGACATTTTACAAGTTTGTCTCTAAAATGCATCCAATAATTGTGTGTTTTTAAGACAGTTTTTAAACTATAATTAAATAGCTTTAAAAAAAAAAATTGTGAGGCTGAATTTCCACCGGTCACTGACATAGTAAAAAAGCATCCTACTAATATCTTACAGAAAGAAAAAGTACATATCTTGTATTTTTTCACAATGACACCATTATGACAAAAAACCCAAATCATTTCACTGCTGAAACCAAGCCTTGGTAGCACTTTCATCAGCTTGCTAAAACATGCACGTGCACCCAGGGACCCTGGAAACACTTGGGTCAGGAAATGAAAAGGTACTCAAAGAGCAGAATGAGCTACATAATTTTTCATCTCCAAGCTAGAAATGAACAAGCATAACTCAGGCCAGGTCCCCCTGGCCCACAGATAAGGATTCATTCGTAGACACAGCAACAGTTTTTTTTTACAAGGGCTGGGAGGGGCATGTAAAAAGGAAAATTATGTACACTCAACACAGCTGATAACAAGGATGTAAACACCATGTGAGCAGTGACCCCCAGAGTGGCACAGTGACGCTGAAGAGCTCCCCTGCTTGCCCAAAGATAACTAAGACAACCAGTCGAGAGTCTGCTATGCATTTCTAATGCTTTATGATCACTGACTTAGGGACATGCACCTTCAAGTGGAGGTGCAGCTTTCCATATGGTCAAACTTCAACACCACCCCCAGTTAAAGAAATTGTACTAGACACCCAATATCTAAGCCCAAATACTTCCTGTATTTCCATGCTGCAGCACACTACATTTAAGTGGAACCAAAGTCTTTGTTCCCCCTGCGGGAGATTTCCTTTTGCAGAACAGGCCAATGTACTGTTTCTCATTTGAGGATAAAGACAGCAAAATTAAGTCTGAACTTAATTTGATCCAGCATTGCTGACAAGCAACCACTGGTTAAGAGTGAGATGCAACAGGCTGCAACTCCATCTATGTGAAGTCTTAGGAAATGGATAGCAGAGATTTTATAACTACTAGATTTTTTTTAAATTAATCCACAAACTGAAAGTACTCAGGTTTGTCTCCAGCAAATCTAGGCTCTGACATATTGCTTTATCAAAAGACACAATCATCCAGATAAGCTGTGACAACCAGTCATGCCCGCAAAGGAGAGAGAGAGAGAGCTCTCCCTCGTCCCTCTCAGTTAATTCCATGGCGCAAACACGCTCTCCTACTGGACCAGATGCTAGTAGCAGATCCAACCAAATAGTTGACAAAATTATTGCAGGAGGCAAAACCCAAAGAAAACAAGAACTCTAAGATGCTGAATTTACACTTTGTTTCCTTACGCAAGTGCCCCACAGCAGGCTAAGCCTTAAACCTTATCAGTTGCCACTAAGGGCAAAGGGCTGGAGAACTGACACACACCAGTACAAGAACTTCAAACAGGAGGGTTTAAGTTACCCAACAGCCTCCAATGCATCATTCTCGCATGCTTTCAAGTTTAGTGTGCACATGTGTGGGTGAGGGGAGTTGGAATGTAGAGGTAAATGGACTGCAGAAAACATTCCTGGTAACGTTCAGCATTTCTTGCTTCACTCAAATTCAAAATACTGTGGTATGAAAATGCTGAGCGCTGTATAAGACAGGAAGGCATAGCTCCCTACTTCATGAGACCTCACATTTTAAAGACAAATAATATACTTTGTACACAATGAGATGGTTAAAGAAAAAAAGATGAGTATTTTATACTTTTGCCAATGAAACAGCCTTCTTGCTCAAACAACTGCTCTCACAGTTCAAGCAAACTTGTAAAAACCCAGATGCTCTAGGACATTCTTGGGCTCTTGAGTGGCCCAAAAATCCATGCCACAAAAAGTCATAGAAAATGGAAACTGGAAATATTGATAACCAAGGAAGTCTAAATAAATGTATTTTGTAATGGAAGATATTAAAAATATGTGGTGTGGATGACATCATGGGTTCGTACATGGTGATAAAAGGGACTGCACAGCACAGTTGTCAGTGAGGACCTAATTTGAACACAGTGGTGTAGCACAACAGCATGATGTGGCCAGAGGGACCTTTATTACTGGTGACATGATAGACAACAACTCAGCTGGACTCAGAGCCCAGAGCTGGAAGTAAAAGCAAGCTGCCCGAAGACAGAGCACACTTGATACCAAAATCATTGGAGACACACAGGATCTCCATGCTGTTCCCTGCCCCCACCCCTCGGACTGCAACAGCAGTTTAAACCCCACAAGTTTATGACCAAAAAAAAAAAAAAAAAAAAGAAAGACACAAGATGTGCCAATGTTGAACAAGTTACTCATTCTAGGTAAATGAAATGTAATTAAAGAGAAACTGATAAATATTTGCTTGTGAAAAGCCAACACATTACTCTCTCAGGAATGGATTTCCCAGCTGTCAATGAATTGACCAGGCCAAAATAAAAAAGTCAATGCTGCTAAACATCTGACCTGCTGCTGCCCAGTAAGCAAGAGCACACCATAGGCAGCAACTGACATACTGCACCCCACCTCTGCAAACTACAAACAAATCATGACTGAATTGCTGCTTTACCATGACTGGATCAAGCCTCTCCAGTAGAATGCATTAACTTCTGTGCGTCCAGTGATCTGAAGCATCGAGAAAGGCAACCAACTTGGTAGTTAGGGCCCAATACTTCTGCTTATACCCTGCATAGTCATTTATATCTGTGCAAAATGAATAGAGAAAACTAGACACCAAACAGATAGTTTTGCATGCATTTTGTGAAAGTTTGATTATGTAGCAACTGTACCAGTTACAAATCCATAGAAAATCAAGCCTTTAGTGCATGAGTCTCGAACTCAAATCACCATGAGGGCCACATGAGGACTAGTACAGGGCTGCATGGAGGACTAGTATGTTAGCCTGAGGGCCGCACCACTGAAACCTTTTCATACAACAATATTGCAACTATCAGTAATGATAACGTTGTTGTGGCCACATGTTTGAGACCCCTCCTCTAGTGTTTAAAGTGGCATTAGTCAAAGACACCGTTTGTTGCCAACTCTCATGAGAGAGAATTGCCTTTTCTTAAAGCTTCAAAGGTTGGTATCACGAGTGCATGAGAAAATCAGCTTTCATTTTAAAACAAAAGTTTCTAGCCCTCATATTTGTAGAGAAAAGCCTAACAATGCAAGTGCACCTTAATGACAAAGCACCAAGTCAAAGATAAGAATCCTAAACCTATTTGGAGGCATGACTCATGTTATATGAGCACTTGGAATGGGGCAGTATTGAAAATCAGAGAAAACCCTCAGGTTAAAATACACTGTGTTAAGAACATACTACGCTCTAGTCTACTGCCACAAATTATGCTGTCCTCCTCCCTCCCCCCGACTTCTTGACCTAAATTATTGAAAGTGTTAATTTTGGTAGGTACTACGTATCTGCGTTGTCTGTAATATTTGCCCAGTCATTCCAGTTTAAAAAAACCAAAACTCTGACACCACCTTTCCACCAGTTCTTCCATTTAAAAATAGTTTCAATTCTAAATAAGATATTTAGTGAAGCAAGTTACAACCAAAGCTATCTGAAAAGGCAGCTTACCATGGAAAACTAACTCCATGGTGCCTCTTCACATGTATTTTCAGCTGGGCAAGATTATACAGCTATACCTCCTTACCCTCTTATGAAAGAGATCCCCAAGAGTCTCTTGAATGACTTTAAATTAAAGGTTGATTCCTGTGCTTTTATGAAAGCTTCAGGAAAGTCAGTGTCCCCCCCCACTCCCCCTCAACAAAACAGAAAGGTAAGAGAATAGCACTTCAATTCCAACAGAACGACTTAAAATTTTCCCTCAGCTCCTTACCCCTTTGCAACTTAGTAGCTGTAATAGCCATGCACCAGAAACCTATTCAGCCATGCTCAGCCCTGCATGCACATGCACAAGAGAGGTGGGACTGACCTGGACTCAGGTACAGTTCTTGGTTAGAATTAGCACACAAGGCAAAGGAGAGTCCTATTCTCTCAAGATTTTTCAAGAGCAGAGAGCACACTACAGCTTCTGAAGTGGTGGGGCATGAACCAGGGATTTCCCTAATACCCCCCTAGTTTTCAGCTAGTAACAGTGTTATACCAATTTAGTGTGGACTTCAACACCCCCCCCCCCACTTTCAAGTTTCAAGTGGGGAAGCTGCTGTGAGGCACATCTCTCAGAAGTACATCATCTAAGCTGCTGCTTCAACACCAGGACTCTTCATTGCTCCAACATCAGTAAGCCTTGTTAAAGTCAATGGGATCAGTGCTTAGCTTAATGCTTTGCTGTTCAAGGTACAGAAGTACAACTCAAACTTCAACCTTTTAAATAAAAATTACTATTTGATTAACGATCGGGTGTTTTAGCAGACATTTGTAATTGTAGTCTTTTTTTTCCCTCCCCACTATGAGGATTTAGAGAAAAGTTCTGAAATTTGTTTAAAAGTTCTAAGGGACTAGTCAAAATACTTCAAGGTTTCCATTTCCAGCCTCGGATTTACATAGAATCTTACACTCTTTCCAGACTTGGACTCCTTCATTGCCATAGGGAAGACTACACTAAGAAGGGACAAATGTTTACCAGTTAAGGGAAGGCAGTGGCTGCATTTCTATTGCAGAGGCATTCTTAATATAGATGAGATTAGATAACAAGCAAACTAGGTACAGCACCTCACAATATATAAAGAAAATATTCTTTTCCTCTTAAGGTTGTACCCTAAAATAATACTGGGCAGTGGGATCCTTATACATGCAGAAATGTAAAGAATAAGAACATAAATTTGTTAGTCAATTTCTGGATTACAATTCTGCAATCTCACATTTTATTACTGAAACAGCATGGAATGGATTGACACACAAAGCATTGTTATGCTTTCTAAAATGATAATGGAAACTGAAACATTCAGCAAAGAGCCATTCCTTTCTCTTCCATCCTCTCTCTATTAAAAAGGTTCATTTGGATCCTTTGGCATTTCACCTTCTTTTGTAAACATGCCCTATAACTAAGTCTCCAGTACAGACAGCCTGACCTGACAATGATCGATGCTCTTAAGACAGAAGATGCTATACAATGAGCAATGACCATGGTAACTGAGTTCATATGCCATATAGCAGAGGTGTCGCTGCCCTGGGGAGGGACCCGGGGCACTGGCCCAGGCCCAGCCCCCTGGTTCGGGACAGGGCCGGAAGCCACCGCGGGCGGCTGGGCCCCGCATCCCCAGCTGCTGCGGGCAGCCAAGCCCTGGATCCCTGGCTGGGGACGGGGCTGCAGCGGCCGTGGGTGGCTGGGCCCCAGATCCCTGGCTGGGGACAGGGCAAGGACTGGCCTCTGCGGCTGAGCCCCAGATCTCCAGCTGGGGACGGGGCTGCCATGGCGTGGGCGGCTGGGCCCTGGATCGCCGGCCCAAATCAGGCCAAAGACCGGGGGGGGGCCCAGACCCAGGGCACTGGCACCAGGATTTGGGGCACGTGCCCCGGGTGCCCACTGCCAGCGATGCCCCTGCCATGTAGTCAGATTGTTTGAATTATTATAACTGATGTGCACACAAATCTACACAGTTCTATGGAGAGTTATTTCTCCCTTATTGAAACTAACTTTTGCATGTGCAGGGAGCTAGATTCCAGAGACACTTTTGTTTGTATTATTTTAGTGGGAATTTTGATTTGGACATGAGTCATGATTAACTATGATATCAGCCTACAACTGGAAACCACCGATTTCTTCTGTATGCATACTATGTCAATGAATGCTATGTTAAGCTTTAAACTTTCTCCTGCACTGACGAATAAGCCTATGCTCTGCAATCTTAAAAGTAACAGAAATGGAGTCTATGAAGCATAAATATGTGTATTACCATATAGTGGAAGACTTCAAGTAGGAATGTAAATTTACAGTTTTCAATAAAATGCGCAATATCAACCTCAAATGTTCAAAAAATAACGTCACACATCCCCACAATAATTATGATCTTAAAAAATCCTGAGACTTGAAAATAATTTGGAGTTCTTTTCATTTGTCTTTTGTGTGTTAAGACACTTGAGAGTCTCTACTCATGTTTTCAAGTTTTCCCTCTGCCACTATGAAGGCCAGAAAAACTTCCTTGTTTTAAAAGATGAAAGCTGAAATTCTTGAAGTCACAGGATTCTGTACATTGGGTCTTTAAACATAAAAGACAACCAATACTGACAGACTCAGAATCACACTGCAAGTGTGTTATGCTTGATAATGCATTTTCATTATCTTGGAATAACCAGCACTGTACCATTTGCGAACAGGAGACAGCAAACAGGGGAGTTTGTGAGGGAGTTGGAGGAGGAGTTTGGTGAGGCCAGGATGGTGAAGAGGAGCCGGACTGCTGGTGCCAGTGCCCCTGCTGTTTCCTTTGCCACTGTTTGTACCCAGACAGAGTGTCTGACAATGGATATCTCCACCCAGATTCTGGTGTGGATTTGCAAGGACTGTGGCCTTCATTTTCCTGCCACTGATAAGGCTAGGGAGATGAGCCTATGTGATAGGTGCCTTCTGGTGGCATCTCTCCAGAAACAAGTAGGAGAGTTACAGGAGGAGGTGTCACGACTCTGGGGTATCCATGCCCTGGAAAAGTTCCTTGACAGTGTCCACGATGAGACCTGCAAGAAGGAGGTCCCTATCCCGGTGCCAAGGGCTACTGCCACAGCTCTGGAAACGGACGGGATCCCTATGGCAGAGGGAGGACACTGGCAGCTGGTCACCTCTGGCAGTAGACGGTGCTCCACGCCTGCTCACATCCCACCATCCATTGTGGTGAGGAACCGTTATGCGGTGCTGGACACGATGAAGGAGGTAGAGGAGATGCCATCCACCCCAGAGGCTGGGGAGATCACAGCCACCTCACCTAAGAGGAAACGTAGGGTTGTGGTGATTGGGGACTCCCTCCTGAGAGGAACGGAGGCACCCATCTGTCGCCCTGACAAGGCCTCTAGGGAGGTATGCTGCCTGCCAGGTGCCCGTATCAGAGATGTTACGGAGAGCCTGTCAAAAATCATCCGCCCCTCAGACTACTACCCCATGCTTCTTATCCATGTGGGTACCAATGATACTGCGAGAGGTGATCCTCAGCAGATCAAAGGTGACTTCAGGGCTCTGGGAGCAAGGGTGAAGGAGTTTGGAGCATAGGTGGTGTTCTCCTCGATCCTTCCAGTCAAGGCTAGAGGCCTGAGGAGAGATAGATGCATCCTAGAGGTGAATGCCTGACTGAGAAGATGGTGTGGTCAGGAGGGATTCGGCTTCCCTGACCATGGAGTTCTGTTTCAGGACAGAGGATTGATAGGCAGAGATGGCCTTCACCTGTCCAAGAAGGGGAAGAGTGTGTTTGGGCACAGACTGGCTGACCTAGTGAGGAGGGCTTTAAACTAGGTTCAACGGGGGAAGGAGACCAGAGCCCACAGGTAAGTGGCAATGTGGGAGATCTGGGGGAAAGGATGGAACTTGGGGGGTGTTGCGACTGTAGTACCAGGAATAAAAGAGAAGGTAGTTGGAACATGGGAGGGGAAATCAAATAATTGTCTTAAATGTTCCACTGAAGTGCCAACACATGAGGAGAGTAGGGGAGGAGGACTCCAAGAAAAAATGCAAGGAGGTATATGTAATAGAATTGAAAACCAAACTGACAAAGTAGGGCAAGTGACCGGGTATCTTAGGTGCCTATACACTAATGCGAGGAGCCTGGGAAATAAACAGGAAGAATTGGAAGTACTAGTGCAGGCAAGGAACTATGATATCATAGGAATGACCGAGACGTGGTGGGATAGTCTGCATGACTGGAGCTCTGCCATGGATGGGTATAAACTGTTCAGGAAGGACAGGCAGGGAAGAAGAGGGGGAAAAGTAATGTTATATGTAAGAGAGCTCTATGACTGCTCAGAGCTCCATTATGGAAGTGGAAGCGTGCCTGTAGAAAGTCTGTGGGTTACATTGAGAGGGGAAAGCAACAAGGGGGATGTTGTGGTGGGGGTCTGCTATAGACCACCAGACCAGAAGCAGGAGGTGGATGAGGTGTTCTATGGACAACTAACAGAAGCTTCTAGATCACAGGCCCTGGTGCTCATGGGGGACTTCAATTACCCTGACATCTGCTGGGAGGCCAATACAGCAGTGCATGGGCAATCCAAGAAGTTTTTAGAGTGTGTTGGGGACAACTTTCTAGTACAAATGCTGGAGGAACCAACTAGGGGCCTTGCACCTCTTGACCTGCTGCTCACAAACAGGGAAGAATTGATCAGGGAGGTAGAGGTAAATGGCAAGCTAGGCAGTAGTGACCATGACATGGTTGAGTTCAGGATGCTGATTAAAGGAAGGAAGGAAGGAAAGAAGCAAAACAAAAACCCTGGACTTCAAAAAAGCAGATTTTGGCTCCCTCAGGGAACTGATGGGCAGGATCCCTTGGGAAGCTAATCTGAAGGGGAAAGGAGTCCAAGAGAGTTGGCTATATTTAAAAAAAAAAAACTCTGCTAAGGGCACAGGAAGTTGCCATTCCAATTAGGAGAAAGAACAAACATGTGAGGCAGCCAGAATGGCTTAGCAGAGAACTCTGCTCTGAGCTTAAACATAAAAAGGAAGCTTACAGGAAGTGGAAGCTTGGTCAAATGACCAAGGAGGCATATAAAGATATTGCTAGGGTCTGCAGGGATAAAATCAGAAAGGCCAAAGGACAAATGCAGCTGTGGCTAGCGAGGGATGTAAAGGATAACAAGAAGGGGTTCTACAAGTATGTTAATAACAAGAAGAGGATCAGGGATGGTGTAGGTCCCTTGCTGAATGGGGCAGGCATCCTTGTGACAGAGGATGAAGAAAAAGCTGAAGTGCTCAATGCTTTTTTTGCTTCAGTTTTCACAGGCAGGGTCAGCTCCCAGCCCACTACCATGGGTGTGGCAGATGGGAGAGAAGAAGACAGGCTCTTAGTGATGGAAGGTCAGGTTAGGGACTGCTTAAAGAAGCTGGATGTGCACAAGTCCATGGGGCCGGACGAACTGCATCCAAGGGTGCGAAGGGAATTGGCTGATGAGATAGCAGCACCGCTGGCCGTTATTTTTCAAAACTCATGGAGAACGGGGGAGGTGCCAGAGGACTGGAAAAAAGCAAATGTAGTGCCTATTTTCAAGAAAGGGAAAAAGGAGGATCCAGGGAATTACAGACCAGTCAGCCTCACCTCAATCCCTGGCAAAATTATGGAGCAGATTCTTAAAGAATCCATCCTCAAACACTTAGAAGAAAATAAAGTGATCAGGAACAGTCAGCATGGATTTACCAAGGGTAAATCATGTCTGACCAATCTCATTTCCTTCTATGAGCAGATGACTGGTTTTCTGGATGCAGGAAGAACTGTTGATGTGCTATACCTTGATTTTAGTAAGGCTTTTGATGCAGTTTCCCACAGCATTCTCGTTGGCAAATTAAGGAAGTATGGGTTGGATAGGTGGACAGAAAACTGGCTAGATCAACGGTTTCGGCATGTAGGAATCAATGGTTCCATGTCTAGCTGGCAACCAGTCACGAGTGGTGTGCCCCAAGGGTCGGTCCTGGGGCCAGTTCTGTTCAACATTTTCATCAATGATCTGGATGATGGAATAGACTGCACTCTCAGTAAGTTTGCGGATGACACCAAGCTGGGGGGACCAGTAGACACATTGGAGGGCAAGGACAGGATTCAGGGAGACCTAGATAAATTGGAACAATGGGCCAATAAAAATATTATGAAGTTCAATAAGGACAAGTGTAAGATCCTGCATGTGGGATGGAAAAACCCCATGCACTGCTACAGGCTAGGAAACATTCAGTTAAGTAGCAGCAGTGTAGAAAAGGACCTGGGGGTCATAAGCTAGATATGAGTCAGTAGTGTGCTCTTGCTGCCAAAAAGGCCAATGGCATACTGGGCTGCATCAAAAGAAGTATTACCAGCAGATCAAGCGATGTGATCATTCCCCTCTATTCTGCACTAGTAAGGCCACATCTAGAATACTGTGTTCAGTTTTGGGCTCCCCACTACAAAAAGGACAGGGACATGCTAGAGAGAGTCCAGCGGAGGGCAACCAAAATGATCAAAGGGCTGGAGGACAAGCCCTATGAGGAAAGACTGAAAGCATTAGGCTTATTTAGTCTGCAGAAGAGAAGATTGAGGGGGGATTTGATAGCAACCTTCAACTACTTGAAGGGATGCTCTAAGGAAGATGGAGCTCAACTGTTCTTGGTGGTAACAGAGGACAGAACGAGGAGCAATGGTCTCAAGTTGCAGTTAGGGAGGTCGAGGCTGGATATTAGAAAGAACTTTTTTACTAGGCGAGTGGTGAAGCATTGGAATGAGCTGCCGAGGGAGGTGGTGGAGTCTCCATCTTTGGAGGTGTTTAAGGCCCGGCTGGACAAAACCCTGACTGGGATGGTTTAAGTGGGAGTGGTCCTGCCTCTGGCAGGGGGTTGGACTAGATGACCTATGAGGTCCCTTCCAACCCTAGGATTCTACGATTCTATGATTTGTATCTGCTGTTAGGAACCACCAATGCTGGAAGAGTTTTCTGCCACACCTGTGATGAATGATGTCTTCCACCACTTTCACTTCCTAGCATTTCACTGAAAGTCTCCTCCACCTACATTATATACTGCCAAGCATTTAAATGAGATTAAATTAAGACTTAAAAAAACCAACCAAACAAAAAACCCACATACACACAAAAAACCAGCCAATTACATAATCAGGCCTAGAGAATGTGCTTGACACTGTTCAAGACAATAGAAGTGGTAAGTGAAGAGCTCCAACTTTAGAAGAATACACCAAGTCTCTAGTAGCTTAAACTGGTGGTTTCCAATCTGCGTTCCCAGGGCCAAAACTGACACACAGGAGCTTTCTAAGTAGCCTGTGGCTCTCCTCCTGTTGACCGCAAAAGGAAACCACTGCCTAAAGATCCAGGCAGAGCATGTTTCTGCAGGGCTAATTGCCAGGTGCAGGATCCTTGCTGCAGCTACAGGGATGGGAGATCAGCACTCATGTCCCCCTGTCTGTAGCAGAGAGCACAGCAAACCACTCCGCATAGGTCCATAGGTGCTGGGATTCCTGCTGGGGCCAGAGGAAGGAGAGCACAGATCTTCCATAACCCTGAATGCAGAAGGAAGCCACTGCTTAAGGACACAGTTGGAGTGCACAGGGCTGCAGGATGCATGTGATTTCTCTGCTGCAGCCAAAGACATGGGAGATCAGTGAGGAGGCACCTTCCTTGCTGAGCTTCTGCCATCTGGCTGCAGTGGGGGGGGGGGGAGAGACCTGCTGGCAGAGAAAGACAGCCCTTCAGCAAGTTTGTAAAATGGTATCTGATCTTTGAGCCAAAAAGGTTGGGTATCACTGATTTAAACCTCTTTCCCTGGTGGTGATGGGGAAACCTGTAAAAGCTATAAAAGCAAGCAATGGTAGCAAAATTTATAGGGAGGCACCATTTGACATTGAGATTATGGCAAGAGACCACCCTGACTTAACTAGGAGATTTTCAATCATCTAAAAATGAAGAAAGAGTCCTACAAAAAGTGGAAGCTTGGACAAATCACAAAGGTAACTACAAATGAGTAACACACAGTTACATAGTGGAAAAAATCAGAAAGACCAAAAGGTGCAAACTGAGATCAAACTAGCTGAAGACATAAAAGGCAACAAAAAACATTTTTTAAATACATTAGGGGGAAAAAAAAAAGACCAAGGGGAGAGTGCGTCCATTACTCAACAAAGAGGGAAAAGCATTAACAGAGAATATGGAAATGGCAGGTACTCCACATTGATTAAGCCTCAGTTGGGAGTACTGTGTCCAGTGCTGGGTGCCTCATTTCAAGAAAGATGTGGACAAATTGGAGAAAAATCCAGAGAAGGGCAACACAAATGATTAGAGGTCTGGAACGCTTGTCTTATGAAGGGAGATCAAAAGAGCTGGGTTTGCTTAGTCTAGAAAAGAGGAAACTGAGAGGGGACATGACAACAGTTTAAGTAGCTAAGCAGCTGTCATGAGAAGGGGGGGGGGAATGTTCTCCTTAACTGCCAATGTTAAGACAAGAAGCAATGGACTTAAATTACAGCAAGGTAGGTTTAGGCTGGACATCAGGAAAAAATTCCTAACTGTCAGGGTGATTAACCACTGGAATAAATTGCCTAGGGAGGCTGTAGAATCTCCATCATTGGAAGTGTTTAAGAGCAATTTAGACAAGCACCCATCAGGGATGGTTTAAGAACGTACTTGGCCTTTTTTTTTTTTTTTTTAAACTTGCCCCTGCCATGAGTGCAGGGGACTGGACCCAATGACCTCTCATGGTCCCTTCCAGTTTCTATGATTGTGGATTCGAATGTCCCAAAACTACACTACCTGAGTGTCACAGGCCTTGTCTTTGCCCCATCAAACATTGTTTTAATCAGCTCTCTCACTTTTCATTAAGCTCCTCTTCTGCTTCAGCCCACATGACTAAGTGATGACAACAACAACAACAGTGAAAGGAAAAAAGCTGCTATGCTTCTGAAAGTTTCAATTTATGTGCCAAGAGCTGCACCAAGACACATTAGTAAAGTACCTTCTGGGCCATTCCTAATAAGCAGGAAAAAGTCAAACAAGAGGGGAAAAAAAGCCATAGCCATTTACATATAGAAGAGTCTATCCACACAGTGTCTCAGGCAAATTCTGGCCACTTAAGTCATCTATAGGGGAAGCTTACTGGAAAGCAGACTGAAGTGGTTATATTCAGAGCGCTAATACGCATATCCAATAAAATGGGATATGAGAAGATTTTCCCTATCACCCACCCACTACTCATCTACTGAAAACTGATTGCGAATACTATGTTTTTATTAGCATCACTAAGACTGTAAAAAGAAGTCATGCACATAAAAAAGTAAAGGCTAATTCAAGTTTACAAGTAGATACATGGATCTCTGAAAAGTAGTAACTTAAATGATGCCTGGTTTTTGGTTTTTTTTTTGGTGGGAGAGAAAATAGAGGAGAACTTACACCCCCAAAAAGCAAGTCCCTAATGAAACTGAATTAAAGGCGTGACTGACCAAGTCCATAATGATGGCGGCAAATCCACTGCAGTCAGTTTGAGTTTTCCAGATTGATTGAGTGGTCAGTAAAGACTAGATCAATTGATCTGGAATTCGACTCAGTAAGTCCACCTCTGAAGAAGACTAGTGTTGGGTCAAAGGGATAGCATTTCCCTTTCACTCAGTGCAGTGGAGACATGGAGGTAAGTGGATGTTAGAAAGTCTAAAGGAGATATGCAAGTTATATTACCTTGTATATGTATCTCCCTTTGATTGCTGTCAAAAATAATGGAAAGTGTAGTCCAGGCTTCAGTTGTTCCTGGCTGCTGCTCAGACTGAAGTTGGACACCCAAAACAGAGTGTGCTATTCACAAGAGATGTATAAACATGAAGGCTATGTCTAGACTACGAATTACTTTGGTAGAACTTATACTGCTGAGGGGTGTGAAAAATCCACAGCATTGAACGATATAACATACATCAAGCTAAGCGCTGGTGTGGACAGAGCTATGTCAGTGGGAGGTCTCCTGTCTTTGTGAGAGGCAGTAACTATTAAATTGACAGGAGAGCATCATCAATAGAAGCGCTGCAGTGGCACAACTGCATAGCTGTGTATGGACATAGTCTCATTGAAAGAGAACAAACAAAACATGGGTGTGGGGAAGGAGGTTGGGAACCCATGTTGTAAGGATCAACTTGTAAGCCTCATTCCAGTGGTGGGCTGCAACAGAGTCCCAGATTGTTTGCTGGCACACCTGCCTTCCCCAGTCAGGCCAGGGGCATAGAGTTGAGTGGACACAGGGATGTAAGGATGTTGTCTCATCTCCCCCCACAACTGTATCTTTCTGCTCCCCTTTCTAACCCTGGTCCTTCAGCACAACTTCAGGGAACACAGCCTGGCAGTCCATTCAGAGAAAGCAGATCGGGCCCTGCTCAAGGGCTGGAGTCAGTAGGAGACAGAAAATTTAAGATGAAATCAGATTGAGCCTCCTTAACATATGTCCCACTGCACAGGAAGAAGCAAGCACCTTGATCCCATTAAGACAATTTAGGATTGAAGTTGTATTGTACATGAAGATACTTTTTTTCTAGTTAGTAGAGAATGGGTTTGGGTCTTTATAACACAAAAATTCAGATTTTACACTAAAAAATGAAAATAATGTGATCTAACCATTTTGTTAATGTTATTGTTTTGCTTATTGTTCATTTTTATACAAATTGCATTCTCCTTGTTTGACCACCATATTTTCTTCAACTTTTAGTAAAATTAAGCTTTAAAAAAAAAAGAAATGTTTGATTTTCAGACATCTTGAAACTAGAGATTTCTAGCATTACACCTGTTTACATTAAAATGAAAACGTACATTTATATACAAAGTTTATATGTAATTAGAATTAATATTTCTCTTCAAAAAGTATTAATTGTAGGTTGCAGTGCCTTTTGCTGCTGCACAGGTGGGCCACAGGGAAAAACATCTGGGAGCTGCTGCCTTTCAGCAGGGGTTCTCAACTCCTTTAGCATTACAATTTGCAACACAGGGATGAACCCTCCTCTACAGCCTGCTGCTGCTGGGGCTCCCCTCACCACAGAGGTTTCCTCTCCAGCGGCAGCACTTTCAGCGGTGGCTCAAGTTAAACTAACCGCTGCTGCAAAAGAACCATGTCTCCATGGGCAGTTTTGGAAAAGAAGAGAGCCTTTTGGAGCAGCCCCTGCTGCAGCAAAAAACAGCTCCTGGGGGCAGTTTCCATGGCAGCTTTTGGAGGAGCACCCGAACTGCTGCAGAAAAACTGCTAGGAAATTTCTATAGCAGCAGCTTGACACTGCAGCTCTTGGGGAGGGGCCTTTCTATGGCAAGCTGATTTGCTGTGACACTCAGCCACTGCATCATGACACACTTCTATGTCACAACACAACAGTTGAGAACCATTCCCTTACAGCACACTACTAAATGCCTGTGACCTCTTTTCCCCTCACCCATATACTTTCAGCCAAAGCAATCCCTGTAGCATCAGCAGGCACTGTGGTCAGAACTGGGCTCCAGCCAATCAAGAGTGCAGTGCAAGGCAAATTCAGCACTAAATGTGTTCATATTTTTCCTCTGAGACAAAGATTTAACCACTGTTTTGTCTCCTACACTGCATCTTCCAAGTAAACTTCCTGTTACTACTTGCAAGTTAAAACATCCTTAACCGCTTTCATGGATGTTTATATGAGGAAAGGGTTCAGGGAATGGGGCTGGGGTGGGGAGACAGAAAAGGCACGGTGCTGTAGTAGACGTGTCCACTCTTCAGATTTGGTTTGGGTCCTCTGTGGTTTTGCTCCTGCGACTCAGTGTACATTTACTTGGACACCAAATGTGGTTGGCAGGAAAAAAAGGACTGTAATTGAAACCACCAAAAATAACTCTTGGCAAAAGACACCAGTTATTTAGCACAGACCCCCTTCAGCAGTTCTCATGGTCATGATTCAGCAGACAGACTTTTCCAACACTCCAGAATAAGGGTTCTTTTTTCTCTTTCAAAAGGAGATCACAGAGCTGTACAGAACAGCCCAGAAAGTTGAGTCCCGTGCTGAGATCCTGATTTACCCACAAACCACACTGCAGTCCAATGACAGAAAGAGTAACTCCAATTCATTGGCTTATACTTTATCAGTTAAATCTTCATAAAGCCTCTCCTAAACAACACTTTCCCCACAGTGAAGATAATCTCCATTGTTATTCCTACTAACTGCTGAGTCAGACAAACAGCTCAATAGTTATGAATGCTTGCCTAAATCATGCAGTTTTATATGGGACACAAGACATGCCACTTCCCTTGCAGCAGTGGTTTTCAAACTTTTTTCTCAGGACTCAATTGAAACAAATTATTTATGCCCATGACCCAACTATTACAACTCTGAACAATGCATTCCAGTCTTTAGATGGCAGCTGGCAGAGGCACTGTGACCCAGCACCTGAGGGTCTGTGACCCAAGTATTGGGTCCAACTCATGGTTTGAGACTGCTGTCTTAGAGAACATGATTAAACGAATGTTCCTAATAAGATACTTCCATTTATTTAACAGTCTATTTTACAGGTGACTTGTGAAAAAGGGAAGCGTGTCAGATCATTTTTGCTTGTTTATAATGCAGAAAGTTAGCTTGAATGTCTCCCTCCTCCCCATAAAGAGGGTGCCATTGGCTTTTTCCCAAACTAGTGCAAAACCAGGGATATCAAGTTTCATCCCCTCTACTTTGGGGTGAACTCCTGGGGAGGCTGGAGAAAGAGCGTGGGATCTCTCTGCTCTTAACTGAAGCAGAATGGGTGCGGTCCCAATTCTTTCAAAGAATTTTCTTCTGCCTAAGTGTTTCTCAGGCACATGAACCAAAAAGGTTTTCAAAACTGCAGTTTTAAAAGTATTAGAATAAAAAAGTTACTGCTCTTCAATTGCTCAGGTATCAGTCTTTTGACACTTGTGATGTCAGAATCAAAATAGTTCTTCAGTTAATTCCTCCAGCAGAGACAGGGGTTTTGTTTGTTTTGTTTTGTGGGTTGTTGCTGCAGAAGTCTTCAGGCCTTCTTTGCAGCATAAAAACAAAAACCAACCCACATAGCTTCCCCCCTTCACATACGTCAATGTCAAGTTGCATATTAACAGCAAATGTTTACAAGGGACTCTACCTAAATTATTTTTAAAACAATTTTTTCCACATAATTTACTTTTCAGATCCATCATCCGACACAGGTTATGCCAGATTTTTTAAAGTCTGTTTTTCTGCTCCTGTGCAGTCTCTGTTCAAGCTGTTTTGACGAGCTTGCGAGCACCACCATTGAACCTTTGGCAATTAAACTCTACCTCAGGTTTGTTTGCTACCTACTCAGGTTGCGGGTATTGGTAGACATTCTCTTGCTAGAGGTAGGGAAGAGTGCACACTTGAGTTTCCTCACAGCACTATCAACCTAGTACATAGAGACAGGAAACCAACTGGTCATGAAAGAAGCAGTGAAATTGAATGCACACAAAATGTTGTCAATATGTACAAGAAACCAAAATGGTGGGGGGGGGGTCCACACACAGTCTAGTTTAGGGATTATTTACAAATTAAAAGTTGTCAGATGACATTATGATTTCCAAGATGATATACCTTAAACATAATAGTCACACTAGACAGTGACACATGCAATACAATTTATTAGCTTTCCCTCTCCATTACACTAACAAAACACACACAGAGACACACATACACAATAAGCTAGCTCTGCAGAGCTATCAATAAAAAGTGCATCAGCCACCTTTTACTGGTGTGCTACAGATATAAGCATTTAACTTGCTTGTCACAAAAGCTTACCTGCCCCAGGCAAATGGGAAAGTAGGCTTTTGCAAGGCACGTATAACATTTTATAGGCATGAATCTGAAATAACTGCATTTTTCTAGCAGCAGTGATTCTGTGCTTCCAGACTGGTACACAGAGCAAGCAAGAAGCGGAGACTTTCTGATAGGTTGCTTCTTTTTTAAACAAAGAAAACAGCATTTGCTTGAAGCAACTCCACAATTCAGTTGGTCAAAGTTGCCCTCAAAGTAGCATTAGCTGGCAAGCGAGGTGGCAAAAACTGCAGAGAAGTATAAATGTTCACACACATACCATCCCCACCCATTGCAATATTCTGACCCCAACTTTTCCTGTGGGGAGGGGTTCAGAAGAGAAGAGGGTAGCAGAACTGGCATTTAGAATATAGGGTCCAGGCCTAACTCACATGCATCCATCCACATATTTCCATTCCTTCTTGTTGCCAATATCAGCGGCAACATGCACATCTAACAGCTAGTGACATAAGTCACAGTCAGCTCTTAGTTACAGGAGCTTATTATTCACTTACAGAATTCCTCACCCAACCTCCTTACTGTCTGATACAGGAGAGAGGGGTACACCTGAAGAAAAGCAGATCCAACCAGACATCAGGTACAGCATTCTCTGGGCATCTCATCAAACAGCTGCTCAAAGAATAGCTTCCCTGTACGGCTACTAAATTGCTTTAAACGTCATACAGTCCTTGAGCAAAGCTGTTCATGACAGAGGGATGCCAAATGCTAAACAGGTACATTTTTACTGCAAGTAAGAATTTATGCTTTTTGAGAAGGGATCAGTGGCAGGAAATAACTACCAAAGCTCATCCATGCACAATTCTGGAATGCCAGTTGCCATTGTGTGTAGGTGTTGGTGTTCAAAGAGCAGATAAGAATGAAGACATACAACAGGAGATTTTCCTGGTTTCTCAATCCTCTCTCTACATTCTCAGTCCTCTCCTGTATGGCATCCACTGAGCTCTGTTCATTCTCTCTCTCCCCCTCACTTCTTTATCAACCTGGAATTGTGCCAACTATCTTTCCAGATACAGGGATAGGTACACTTGAGAGGGAGCTGTGCTGCCTTCATGGTCCAGAGGAGCTGCTCTCTCCTAGGAGTGACAGACTGAATCCTCAGCATACTCCATGAGAAAGACCACTTAGCTTGCTTTAGAAAAGGGTCTGCACATGGTGGAGGGTTACTTCTGAAAGGTATTGAAATACCACACCTAGTGATGAGAGTCTCTTTATCCAAAAGAGAAATACAGGACAGTCTCCGAGCAAATATCCCCACACCACCCTGAGGCTATGGTTCTGCCCTGATGTGGAAGTGCCATCTCCAAAGGAAATAATTATTCCACACCTATGCCAATCTATCCTTGGCCATTCTACCGATGCTGCCAGCATGGGTGTTAGTGGGGTTCTGTGAGGTGACCCATAGCATCAGCTGCTGAACAGCCACAAGATGGTAAGTTTCAGCAACTGCTAACCCTAGCTGGACTTGAACCAATGGCCAAGTAAAGCAGCCCTATAGCTCATTCCGGATCCCCTTGATCCATCAAATCTCCCTAACGTCTTTTAAATGGTGTTTTCAACCAACTTTCTACGTCCTCCAGTTTCAGATGGACTCCCCAGGAAAATGAGAAGAAAGACAGGGTGGGAGAACATAGACCAAAGGCAGTATTTCTGCCTTTCAGCTGCTGTGGGAAGCAAACAAACCTGACTGGTGAGATTGAAGAGTAATCTGACCCACCCATCAGGTGATTGCTCACCAGGCATTGGCCAACAGGGTAGGCAGGATGGTTGAGTGGATCCAGCACAGCGCTGGAATATGGGGAATAATATTTTCCTAACTTTCCAGGTGTTGTGAAGATAAAAGGCCAAAATGACTGATTGTGGGGTACTGCACTCAGATGCCACAATGACAAGGCCCAATGAAGTACATAAACAGACAGGTGTCCTTATCTCTATCTAGAGAACACTTTGCACCAGAACTTTTAATTAGCTAAACAAAATTCCACTTCAAGCCCATCATCTGTAACTTGTGTAAATTCCAACATTACCTGTAACTGAGCATCTTTGCCATTGCGCACATTACACAGACACAAGAGGTTACCTTTATCACAGTACTGAGTGCAGTCTCCCCAGAGGGACTAGACCAGCCAAATTGTCTCTGCATCCTCACAAGGCGATTCACCGCTTCTGGTTGGACACCATTCTTACAGTACATTGGTGAAGGGGCTCTACATCCACTATCCATGCCCTGTGTGTCCAAGCACCCAGTCACTCTCCCCCCCGATTTCATTTCTGCTCTCAACCCACACCTCTCACTGATTTTGCTGCTTTCAGCTTTGCTCCCCCCTTAATTGTTTCCTCTGCCTGCTTCCTTCCTCACCAAAAAACCCCCTAAACATTGTGTCTTTTGGGGAGCGGGTGGGGGGGGAGCATGCATTTCCTCAAAGGTAGCTCAGTAGAGCCGAGACATGTGTTCTTGCAGTTAAGCTACTCCATGTCAGAGCAGACACATGACACTTGCTTCAGTGATTTTTCCCCATTCCTCATATTCTGTATTCATAAGCCACAGCTGTGGTCCAGCTGTATAAAGAATTGCTGCAGGGCAGGAAGATGGCTCCAAACCATTTTACCCACAGCCACATGTTTGCAATGGGGACCCAGAGTGGATCCACAGTCATGAAGGTCTCCACTCTGTTCCTTTTCCTTTCTCCTGCACTCCTCTGGGTTAGTTTGGCAAACTTCATAATGGGAAACCCTGGCTTGATCTCATTCCTTCACTAGTTCACCTAAAGCATTCTCAAGCTTCCTGAAATGCTGTAACAGGCTAATTTGCCAGCAGCCCTATTCCACACTAAGACCCCTGAAAGGCAGCAGGTATTCAAGGGAGCAGCAGACTAGCGGGGAAGGGGGGGCCAGATGTTAATCAGGTAGCTACCTCCATTAACACAATTAAAACCCAGTTTTTCATGTGACTTGGCAGAAGGGAGGTGTCAAGAGGTGGGCGGACTGGTGAAATCTGCCTGAATGACACCTCATCTGCAGCAGAAAGGAGGGCTGTGCCAAAGGCGAGAAATCTGAATCCAGGGACAAGAGGAGGAGGAGACCTGTAGGATAAGCTCAACAGAGAGGCCAGGAGCTGCACTGGGACTGGCAGAGCTACCTGGAAAGGAACCTAAAGCCTTGTAACAAAAGGGAATTGGAGGAGTTGAAGCTGTCAAGAGCTCAGAGACCCATTTTCAATAGAAAGACACCCTGGTAGATGGCTTTGGGGCAAAGTTGACTGAACTGTCATGTGATGGTGAACACCATCTCAAGTTCAACAGAGCATGGCTCAGCAACTTTTGGTTGAAGGGAGGAGTATAGCTTCTTCTTGCACTGAGCTGTGACATTTCTGATGCTCTTCAGATCCTGCCTCTGCCTTGACCACCATTAAAAACAAGTCACAGGACAAACCTCAGTGCCAAATCAGACCTCTGGCTACAGCTCACCGATATCTCGCCTGACAGTTTCAGAGCATAGCTGCAAGCACACCCTTCTCATTAATGACACTTCTGAAGCACCCTCAAAGAGCTTTTTTGTTTGGTTGGTTTGTTTTTTTTTTTTTTTAAACAGAATTTAAGAAAATTACAAAGGTAAGCAAAGTGAAGCTTGGCTTATTTTCTATGATAATCCACCTAATTACAAGGCACTTCAAAATTAAACATGACCACTTAAAAAGTCAGACCACATTCACTAACATACCAAAAATAGATCAACAAGTCATTTAAATGTTTCTTGTAATCTGAGTAACAAGACACACACATAATCACTGTTTCACTGAACTCCTTTGATTTGGTGTCTAAAAAGACACTGACGTATTTTAAAGTGTGGATTTATAACAGTTTAGGCTTGCTCAGGCATTTATTTTACTACAGAGTCTGGAAATACTTAAGCTAAGCCTATTAAGAACTAAAGTAAATATGTTTGAAAACAGAAATTTGAATGTGATACTTCAATTTTTATTAAGGTGGGATCTGAGCCAATAATATTTGGGAACCTCTACTGCAGCCTGGGTAGAACAGAGCCAAAGGACTAGTATGGAGGAAACATGAATAGAATCTGCACCACACACAACTCTTGCACTTCCACACAGAAGCAACATCTCTCTGACAATCTACCGGGCTACTAGCTATCCCCCACTCCCCCAAATTTGCTTGCTGGTTGAGTTTAGACAGCTAAAAAACACTCCTTGCTTAATGTGATGTTGACAGCAGCTTCCCCCTTTTCCCGTAATGCTGTACCTAAACCAAGTTTTCAAGTTTGTTTCCCTTACCTCTGCCTCTCTCCAAATCTGCTCTCAAGCCACCATACCACACCTTGAAGAAGCCAAGCTACTATCCTGGCACTTCTGTCTACACTTGGACTCCCGCCTTTGCTATCCTGGCAGAGCAGTGCTGAGAGTAGTGGTGGTACAACAGGGGGAAGCTGGAAGGAAAATGCTAGTTTGAACAGCCCCAGTAACTTTCAACCCTATCATAAAAGCTTTCAGCTTAACTTTCCATCCTTCCATTTTGTTCTGTGCATAGGAAGTCTTTCTGCTGACCAGAGGGACATGGAAAACATTTCATGCCAACAACAGCATTTTGGTGCATTGAGAACCCATCTGTTTCCGTTGAGCATGACTGTTAAACACACTATCCACCACACAGCTCCAAAATTAATAAAACATGTACAACATGCAATCTGCACTCAAGCTGCAGCCCAGCTGTTCTTTCTCTTCATATTAATACTTTGTAGTGAACTCTCCTCAGATTTAGGACATGGCCATGTAAGGGCTCTGATCTTAAATATATGTCACGAGAACACGATTTAGATGCATTTGGGGGAAGTCAATACATGAAAAGAAAACTACTTAAATGTAAAACTTTGCTTTTCTTTTGACGCCAACAGAGTCGGTGCCAAAATCATGAGAACTAGGTGGCGATTTATTCAGACTGGCCATGTCAATCATGGTTTCTTGTGGCCACAAAAACAACAGCCAACAATATAAAGGGAGAGAAGAAAGCAAACCTTGCTTAATCCTTTGCAAGAAAGAAGACATCTTAAGGAGACTCCAGTCAGTGCCACCTACATCAGAGCACCATAGCCATTTCACAAGTAGCTGTTATGTCCACATATTTCTTCTAATGGAAGTATTTTATGGAGTTCAGAGTTCCTATTATGATGGAGTCACCAGGTGGTAAAGTTACAAGTCCTTTTTGTCACACATACACTGTTTGGCCTTTGAAGAAATACTGTAGTTAGGTTTGTGATGTTTCTTTGTGGTGGAGCTATTGCAAGGAGCAGGAAGGGTTTCTTCTGCCTTAATCTATAGACCCAATTCTTGGTTTCAGGTTGTAACCAGTGAACTGGTCACTAGTATTTTAGCTCAGCCTGTTTTCTTTCTGAAGTCTGTGACCTCCTCTGTTCAAGGACTGATGTACAGAGTGTAAAATAGACAATATGCACTAAGAAAAAAAGGTGCAGAACTGACACTACTGTAGATGGAGGATAACATTTTTTCAAAAACACCTAAATGATTTAGGTGTTCAAATTTCAATGGGATTTATGTGCTTTTGGAGATTTTAAAATGAACTCAAAGTACAGTACAAGCTTCAGAATCTTCCTGACACAGCCCAACCGAGGTATGTTCATAATGAGTGCTAAAAATATTTCTCAGGAGGTATGACAATTCTGTGTCACTGCTTATTCAGTCCTTCATCTCTGCTAAGGTTGCTTATACGGGCACTGGTTTTGATCATGGTTCTTGGTGATACAAAAACTTGACCATTGGGAACAGGGCCCATCTCACAGTCATTAATTATTTCCCATTGCTATTGACCTGGTTTAGTTCTGAACTAACAAAGTAAGGACTAACTAGCCCATTTCCCTTCCCCCCAAATCTACTCAGTTTCTAAAGAGCTGACAAAGGAGGTAGCCCACTACCCTGGAATCTGTCTTGAGCAGGAGCAGTCTTTCACTAGTAAGTGGAGTCTTTACAACCATCAGCTCTTGCTGCTATTAGTGCTTTCAGGGCCAGTCCAAGGGTTTTGGCATCCTAAGCAAACTATGACCTTTGTGCCCGTATCAGAGTGCAATACTTTCATTTATAAGAGCACATATTAATGTAGGTTTTAAATAGTGAAAAAATTCACTTCCATCTAATTTGGCACCCCTGGCAACCACCTAGTTAATCTATATGGTTGAGCTGGCCCTGAGTGCTGTGCTACTGTAGTCCCAGCCCTTTTTCCCTGTGCCTGCTGAGTGAAACAGAAAGGAACACACTCACCGGCTTTCACACTACAGGGGATACCCCTGGGAAAAGGAACTTTTTTTTCAGTGTGGGGGCAATGAGTTCTAACGGCTTGTCAGCTTGGTTCAAAGTCACTTACAGGCAACAGAAAGAAGAGTTGGACCAAATGAAAAAAATTCTGCAGTGTAGGAACGAGGATAAATGCAGAATAAAATGAAGGGGTGTGCTGTTCTGAATGAGTTTTAAGTTAAAAATAAAATTAATTTGTTAAAAGACATAAAAGCAAGGATGACAGTGGAGATTTTCTAGGTTAATAATCTCCTTGATATTCCTGCTGGATTCTTTTCCTCCTATATTCTCTCTGAGCTATGTTTAAAAATTCAGCTGGATCATCAGGAGCAGGTTCAAGAAATAGTTCTCTTGCTTCTCAATACTTTGCCTCTTGGAACATATGAACTGACACTAGATCCTTGCTGGTTATAAATTTTTTAATGATTGTGTTTAAATATGGAAAAATTAAATCCCTGAACAATACTATAGGCAGTTAAGGAGCAGAGGAGTAATATTTGAGTTATTAAAAAAATGTGGTTTAAAAAAATCCAGAGTGTAAACAGTTACTTGTAAAGCTTTTTACCACTATACAATACATAGTTCAAACTGGCCTCTTTCAGTTGCAGTTGTGTAGTGCATCTATTAAGCTATATTTCCCTCAGTCCTGCTGAAGGCTAGCAGAAGGACCTGAAATCAGATAGAGAAGATTCTTGAGCTACTGTAGGCAGCTACCTCTCTATTCCTCCCCATAAACAGAGCAAGAAGCAATCTGAATTTGTGAGGACCCCTAGAAGCTATCTGGAACATGTCTGGAGTGATAGCTATTGTTATGACCTGTATTGCTCTTCACCAGTAAAACAAACAAATGGAAATTGTAGCCACACAGAACAGGCAAAATAACCTAATTGTGTGGAGGAAGTAAATCCCTTGTTTTGATTGCTGATAAAAGAAAAAAAAATGGACGATTCTTTAATATTGGACCTTAACTAGGGTGGATATTTGATAAGCCGCCTTTGTCATCTGCATTAAACCAACAATGTATTTGTTGCAGCTACCTTAATAAAAGGGGGGGGGGGCGCGCCTGGCTTCAGGTCCCTCTCATCATTAGTACTTCTTAAAAAAATGCTTTGTGTCACTGTTGTCAGGATGCGTGTACACTGGGGAGAAAGGGAGAGATGAAGACACAGAAATGTTTGGGGTGTAAGGGCAACAGACATGGATTATTTTCTCTTTTATGCAGGGTAAGAGTTATGCATAAGCATTTAAAAATTGATTCACAGCACTGTAGTTGCAATTCCTGAATTCAGGCTGCACAAATTTCCATCATAAGCCAATTTTTCAAAATTATATTTTGCTAGATTTCTAGCTGTAACATTAGAACATGGCTTTAAAAAAATGTATCTTGTGAACATCAGTAAAGTATATTTTATAACACTATTAAACTCAAAAATAAATTTTGACTAGCTAATAAATTTAAATTTTGTGCCTGTGCAGAATAAACCAAGATTTTACAAATGTTTACTTCAAAGGCTCGAGGCAGGGCAAAAAATAAAGGTAGCTTCAAAAATGCATCCAGTTCAGTAAGGCAGCCTCAGTGCACAAATATTAGTTATATACTTACATTAACAATATAGTTTTGTAGCTTACCTTTTATCCCCTGCTCAATTTTTCCCCTTTTGCTATCACTTAACATTTTAATTAGACCCACAACTGCCGGTAGGAAAAATGTAAACAAGAGTCCCAATTCCTCTATAAATTTGCTCTATGGAAACACAAATTCTTTGTATTCTAAAGGCAGAATGTTTTTCATGGAGAAGTGGAAAAGCCACACTAGCCTAGCTCTGCTGTTTTATTCTGCTCAGTCACTAGAACAAAGGTATCCCTAGCTATGCCAAACAAAATCCAAGGCTGACTTTTTTGTCTCTACGACTGATAAGCTGCAAAGACAATGTTGTGTCCGAGAGTCCTTTAAAAGATTGATTGATTATATACGCCTTATCTTTTACACAAGACAGGTAGAGTAAGGAGAGTCATGGCAACTTGTTGCTGGGTTTAAAAAGAATGAACAGCCCTGTTACACTGATATCAAGCTCCCAACCAGACTGTGTGGTGCAAGGATTGCTTGGCTTGATAAAAAAAAAACAAAACAGCTTCCTGCTCAGCCAGATGAAGACTTCTGATGAGAATTATTGGAGGCTTGGTAGCATTTCCTAGCTCTTTAATTGTTCCAGTAACACCACAACTGCATCCACGTCAAGACTTGGGAAAAGATGTTTTGGAAACATGTTCATATTTTAACTGTTGTAAATTAGCACAGACACGGCAAGTTGTATTTTAGCAAGTGTTAGTTACCTGGTCAAAATGAGACCCAGTGAGGAGATAAGAACTTAGGCTCCAACAGGTAACATGTCATAATACAACTTGCCCTGTCTACAATCAGGTTTTTAACAAAAACATTCATGAACTTTAAAACAAAAAACCCACACATACCACTTTTGTTTTTCTAGTCTAGATACACCCCAAGAGAAAAAGTATACTTTCTCCACTACAGTGTGCAGCTGCACTCAGAGCAAGTCACTTTATTAAGGCAAGACACAGACACATTTTGGGTTAACCCAGTACATAAGCCATGGTGCTGAGATTTACAGTGATAGGAGCAGTATAAGTTCTAGATCAGTGGTTTTCAAACTTTTTTCCTCAGGACCCAGTTAAAAAAAATCATTTATGCCCATAGCTGAGCAATTACATCTTGGAGCAATGCATTCCAGTCTTTTCATGGTGGCACTAGGGGAAGCCACAATACAGTACTGTACCTCAGGATCTGCAATCCAGTCAACTCTTGAATAGTCCTATTGCTCACCCTGTGGTGTATCCAGGAGAGCTTTTCTCAGTCATCTTGCTAGTCTCCAATTCCAGCACTCTGCTCTCAGCCCCAAGTACACAGTGTGAAGTCATTAAAAACACAGCAAACCGTCCTATCAAATGAGACCAGGGGCCCAAGTAGCAAGACACCTTTGTTTCAGGCAGTGCCAGACAGCAAGTTTAGCACCTTCCTCTTGAAGAGTGGTCTGCTGTGGAATAAACCTGAACCAAAAGAGGAAGTTTCACCTCATTAAAGTGCTCATGTTCTGAAACATGAAGTTTTAAAATTCCAATTTTTTAATTCTACCTGTTATAACTTTGGATGCTCCCATAATCCAGAAAAAAAAACAAAAACCTCATCTGCTAAGCTTTCCCTCAATGATCATTTGTGGCAAAGAAGTGCCAGAACAACTTATTAACACACTATGAGAAAAAAGCATTTTCTTTTACCAGTTCTGAGTTTATTGCCTTTCAGTTTGATTAGCCCTTTCCCTATTCCTGTGTGTAACAACAGACAGGAGCACTCAATTCCCCTCTCACATTATTAATTGTGCTTCTATCGTACCCCTTTAAAGTGCAAGAGCCCTTCTGAAATCTCCACAAACCTCAGTTCCTAAGGAGTGTCTGGATCAATTCAAAAGTAAAAACCCTATCACGGTGCCCTTCACTGCTCCATTAGGACACAAACAATCCTATTTACGGGAAATCACTACTGTTTGCTTACTGCTCTGAAGCATATCCATTTCATCTGCTAAAGCCATTAAGATACTGGTGCTAGTAGTTTTTAAATGGGTGGGGAATCACTCAGACTTCTGGAGAATCATTTACAGGACATCATATTTCTCTCCTTAAGCAGCTCCAATCATACCTAATCTACTCAGCCATTTAATGAGATAAATAATGCTTTGGATACTTGGATGTACATTTTATTTTGGTTCCTACCTGCTTCAAAGTAAAGTCCTGCTGTTAACATATAGGGTTTGGCAGTCAACCATCATTGCTAGGGATTATCTGCTTAAAACATGAACAAACTTAAAAACAAACAAACATCTATCGTAGTCAGTCCCAGGCTTATTTCCCATTAGTGTTCTTATATTATGAATCTGATGATTATGCTAGTGAGATCTTTTTCAAGTTAAAATTGTACTAAAACAGGAGTTTACTGTCAGGTACACAACAGCTAACATTACAAAGAGTACACAATTTTTGTTGCAAGGCAGACAGCAGTTTAACACAATTCTCCTTATATGCAACCAGGGCACTGGAGTATTTTGAATAGTATTTTAAACCAAGCTAATAACCCTGGACCTCACCAAAAGCCTACTGAAGTCAACAGAAGCTGCTTATTGACTTCAACGGACTCAATCGCTGACACAGGACAGCATTTCTACCCAGAAAGTTGGGAAAACAACTAGTCATCCTTTATGGATTAGTTTACCATTAGATCAGAATGTTTTAAAATAAAGATAAAATTCAAAGAATCTCCCTATTTTAGAAATCCCACCCACCGACCCGCACCAATGCAAAACAAAAATACTAATCAGTAACCAACCATATGGTTTCACACAGTAAGCCTGAACAATTTTTCAGACTCTTAAAAAGAACCCAACAGTAATGGACCCCATTGTCATCTTGCAGCCTTCTAGAGTCATTGAAGAAATAAAACCTCCTGCTATCAAGTTATGAAGCTACCTGAAGAGTTAACTTTTCACAGTCTCTCACAATCAACAGCTGCTGTGGGTTTGCAGTGTTTCTTTAGAAGGTGAACCCACTTCCCTGAAATTCATAGGACATGTTTTGTCTCTCTTTGCTCTGATATTCTTCCAATATCATTACTGGATCTCTGCTGGGATTCTTATGGAATGGATCAGAATTTGTTAACACTCCTTTCTCCTCATTTCTCTCCATCTCAACTAAAAATGCAGCCCAGGGCATACTCTGACATGAGTTGTACAAGGAAATGATGGTTTTACAGCAAGCTGACAAAAGTTTAATTCACTGATCCCAATTTTCAGTGCCTCCTACCATTAGGAGAGGCTTACATGTTCTACACATGCTGCCTTTTCAGCTCTTTCCCAAATGCAGTGCAAGTGGGCATGTAGAGTGTCCAGCTTCCAGCCAAGTGGAGCATGTATGGAGTTGTAAGAGACAAGATGGTCAACAACAGCACCAATGACCAGTACGTCAAGCAAGATGGGGCATTCCATTTAGTCTCCAACATTTCAGTGCCTCTGGTGTTTCTAAGGCCCCCATCACCGGGCCAGGTGATAACCTTATAATTTAAAGGTGAAATTATGAAGTGGAAAGGTGAAGCAATTTATTATGTTCCATAATTAAGGCTCTACAATAAGACATTTCCCTCCATCCCATATACAATTCTTGACTCCCCTGTCTATATTGCTATTGAGTGACTCGTGTCTCTTGTCTGCTTTCAGGTTTCAGGGGAATTTCAAACAGACTTCTTCACAACAGTTACACAGGTTCACAGTCTTCTTCCCACACACTGTCTGGGCCAGGTTCCCTCACAGGCTATGTTCACATGTAAACTGTTATGTCTAAATAAGTTATTTTGAAACAAAGTCCTTATTTTGAAATAAGTTAATTCGAATTAAGAAAATGTTAATTCAAATTAAGGGAAAGACTGCTATCGAAATGGCTGTTATTTCGAAATGGTTATTTTGAAATAAGGCCGTTTGGACATGTTGTTTCGAAACAATGTATCTGAACGCCATCGTTTCAAAACAGCCATTTCAAAGCAACGGCTATTTCGATTTCAAGTGAGGTTTTACTGTTTTGAAATAACGGAAGGTCGTGTGGACATAAGAAATTTTATTTCGAAACAACAGCTGTTTTGAAATAAAACTCTCATCTGAACACAGCCACAGAGTTTAAGAATCCTTCTGTTGAAGAATGCTATCAGTGAAATCCAGGCTGGATCTGGGGCCTCTGCTAGAAATTAGGCACATCGCCAAAGGTCCTGATTCTTCAAAATGGCTTTAGGACATCATGTTATAGCACAGTTCCAATTCAGCTGAGGATGCCAGGGACTCTTGAACTCGTCTCTTCTTAAGGGGGTTCCTTAGGACAAAGAGGTTCTGCAGGAATGTTAATTTAACTTCAAATTGAGATTGAGGTACAGCCAGACTATTTGCATGCCACTTGGTGTCCCCCCCCCACCTCTGCCTAAAGAGCATTTTGTGCAGGTGTAGGAACAGAAAAGGACAGTACCACAGAGGCAGATATTCCCCCAGTTGCACATGGGTCTCCTTTATGTATGGACCACTGGGGGGGTGGGGGGGGGACCACCACCTCCAGGTTAAACACCCACATTATTGCAAGCGCTGCCACAGACTCAGTGGAATTACTCTGGATTACCTCTAGTTTAACAGTGGAACTGGACACAAGGTTTACAAAACTCATCATGTCTTCCTAGCATCTTGCTGAAACACGTTATACTTCCCCCCACCTCCCATTACCATGTTTATTTTATGCACAGTTTGTTCTAAGGATATATTTGGTGGGTAGGTGATGTGAGTGTTCTCACTGCATTTCCTGTTTAGCGTTTCCAACTGTAATGTATTAAACAAACCATAGTATATATAGTTAAACATCCGCGTCTCTCTCTTTCCCCTTAGCTACAGTTATCTGCCAAGAGTTCTAGTCAGTCCTTGTGCCCCACCGGAAGTAGTCAGGAAAGAGTTTAGACTAGAGTGAGGCACTGCATTTATAAATAAGTCAATACATACTGCAGCTACTCATTCATGGCATTATGTTAATTTTACTTGGCTAGCATTATGACAACAATGCAGCTTGCTCTAACTTGAATATACACTTTATCAGTCAACTGCACCAAGCCATTTGCAGAGGGTTGTGCGCATGCATGTTTATGGAGAAAACATCCAAGCAATGTGCAGCATATTAATTCTTTTTTGTGTTTAATCAAACAGAAGGGTAATGTTTTGGAGAACCACTGAATGGTACTGATGAACTTTTAAAAGGTTTTCTAGTGTTAACAAGATCTCCCTCTGCTTGGCTTTATAGTTCACCTTTATTCATTTTTATTGTATTCAAATGTTTACAATACAAACTATAGTATTCAGATTTCAAAATCACCCAAACAATAGAGGAAGGTCTTATCTCTGATCAATTCTTCCTTCATCTACCTTTCTAGAATAGAGGACAAGAGCTTATTTACTCTGCAATTACTGATGTCAAACATCTAGAACTTCCTGCATTGTTATATGGTCTTTGGGATATCAGCAGTTTCCCTGCAGCAAACACTTGCCACAATGCAGGGAGTTTCAGATATGTTTGACAATTATTGCTGAGTAAATAGACTCTTGGAATCAGATCCTCAGCTGGTGTAAATCAGCATCAAGTCACTGAAGTCAAAAGAGGTACATGGATTTATACCAGGTGATTCCCAACCTGTGGCCTGGGGGCCAAAAGTGGTTCAGAGGGGCTCTCTCGTTGGCTGCAGAAGGAACCACTGCCTAAAGACCCAGGCAGAGTGCCTTTCCATGAGGCTAAAAGATCTTTGCAGGCTCCTTGCTGTAGCCAAGAGGGTGGAAGATCAGTGCTCCCTTTCTTGGCTGTAGCAAGGAGCATGGGAAGTGCTCCATCTAGGTCCATAGACACTGGGGTCTTGCTGGAACCAGAAGGAGGGGAGTACTGATCTTCTGTCCCCCTCGCTGCAGAAGGGAGCCACTGCCTAGGTTCCCAGACAGCACATGCAGAACTACTGGGGGTGTGCAGTTTCCCTGCTGCAGCCAGGGAGACAGGAGATCAGTGAGAATTCCTTTCGGCTGGCCACAGGGTGTCCTGCTGGCAGAGGCTAGTGGTCCTTCAGTGTGGTAAAAGTGGTATCTTTGTCCCTTGAGCCAAAAAAGTTGGCAACCACTGATTTATACCATCTGTGGAGAAGGCACATCAAAAGTTAATTGATGAACAGCTCTATAAAAGCATAAAATTGACCAATTTAAAAACTACACTCATTTAGGGTGTTTTTTTGTTTTAAAGCTGTACTCTCAAGAATTGCCTTTGCAAGACGGTGCACTGTTCAGTTACCAAAGCCTTTTATAGCCAGTTCTAGACTGAGTTAAAGTCTAGTCAACTACAAATCTTCTCTGGGCTGCTACAAAAGTCATACTAGGGTCAATACTGGGAGGTAAAACCAGTACAGAAGCTTAGTGAACTAGAAGCAGGATGGGTAGTTGTTTGCCCAAATACATTACCCAAGGTCCTTTCCGTACTATTGCTCAAATCTTGGGTCCAACATCCAAAACTCCCTTCAGCATCAGTGGGCCCTTCAGGCACACCAAGAAAGCAGCTTCTGAAGAATGGACCTTGCTTGCTAATAAGGTGCTGACACTTGTCTCCCTGGTCAGAGGAGAGCTACAGTTAGCACAAGTTTGTAAAGTGAGAACTGTAGAGCAAGCTGAGGGGGTGGAAAACAATGAGCTGAGGTAGCCACAGAAGACAACTGCAAAGATGAAAATAAATATGTTGTAGTTCTGTTTATCTGATCTTATTTTTGCATTAAATTCTTATGGAAATCTAGCAGAGCTTGAAAGTAGAATATTAGAAATATGAACTCATTCTCTGCCCACACAAGTAATTAAATTGTTTACATCTATTAACATCTACTTGGCAGTGGAATGGGGATAGCTGAGTTAGAAATGAGGAAATCAGACAAACAAAAGAAACTGTGCCTTATACACATATAGCATATTAAACTCTTCACTTGGAGAGAAGAGGATTGATACTGAGATTCTAATGAATTAGGAAAACCAATTAGTTATCCAGTGCCCCACCACCACCTCAGACTATCCTTCCTTTCTTAGAGAGAACGGAACAAACTTCTATCATCCTCTCATCCAGCCAGTTAAGGAGTAGTAGTAGTTAGTGATCAGCAACAAAGAAGTCCTGATGTGGGCAATCTGAAGTGTGGGTCCTATTTTGCTTCAAATGCAAAAGAAGAAGAATAGAGGACTGGCCCACTGGTCTAGTGTTCTATCTGCCACGGATTTGCTCTTCCTCCCTACCCAACCAAATTTGTGCCTGAGCTGGGGGCTTTTTCTTCAAAAGTGTAAGTATTGTGCCATTCTGAATTGCCTGGTAGTATGGACTCTTACCTGAACAGCAGTATTGCTTTAAAGAAACAGATCCAACCTCTCCTCAGGTGTTGGAAGGGCCACTGGGAACTATGGAGGTAACCAAGACAAGACCCAGTAACAATCTTCAGCTGTGTTAAGGGTTCTTAAAAAGAGGGCAGTGATCAATTGTTCTTCAATTCTACTGAAGGCAGGATAAGTAGTAAGTGGCTTAATCTGCAGCAAGGATGATGTAGGTTACATGATATCAGGAAACATTTTCTAACCATAAGGACAGTTAAGTTCTGGAATAGGCTTCCAAATATCCAAGGAAGGCTGTAGAATCCTTATCACTGGAGGTTTTTAAGAACAGGATGGACAAACACCTGCCAGAGACTGTCTAGGTTTGCTTGGTCCTGCCTCAGCACAGAAGGCTGGACTAAACTCAAGGTCCTTTCCAGCCCTAAATTTCTATGATTAAGTACCGTCAAAAACATTTCAGGAGACTCTCAGTACCAGCTGAAATGGGGTTTTTCCTCCCAAATGCTTCATCCAGAAAGAAGAGATAAACTGCTCATTTGCACACAGAAATTAGTAAATTTCCACAAATAAAAGTAGCTAACTTGAACCCTCACTATTAATTTATTGTCATGCACAAAAAGGCCAATTTCTCTAAGCTCATCTTAGCTTCAGAAACAACGTACACAGTATAAACTTTCCAGTCTGGCTAAATATTTAGAGCTTATTGTCAGTTTCATGGTTTCCTCTGCCTAGTCAATTTCCTTTTCTGTCTGTCTGTGTGGCTCTTTCACACAAACAGGGGAGAGAAACTCATTAAAGTGCAACCTGACAGCCATAAAAACTGGCAGACGGCTCAAAAGCAACTACTACTAATTCTTTACCAACTAGACTTCAGCTTGATGGTGCCCTTTAATAAAAGCCCCCAGTCATGTCCCTTCAGAAGAGACAATTGACTAGAAGATTAGCACAGCCTGGGTTTTTTTTTTTTTTTTTTAAACACTGAAGAGAACTTGAAGCATCATGCTTCCACTTGACAACTTTTTTGATTAACAGATCACCAGGCCAGTAATGGATGCCCTACTGGTACAGTGATGTAATACTTTCAGCTGCACATCTAAGCTGCCGTTTGAACAGGGCTGATGCAGAGATGTGTGAACAAACTTGAACTGACACATGCATGACAAAGCTACAGAAGTGGTTTCTCATGACTTGGCCCACCAGTGGTGTTCACATGATTCCACATATCTAACAGCCTGGGAACTAAATATGCATTGGAGATGGGTGGTAACAAAGCTACCACCCAGCTCATTTTCAATGACAGGGTGTAGGCAACAATCAGAAGCCATTGCACTCCTACCCTCCTTACACACTCTTATCTTACAAATGTACGAACTCAAGGAACTCCTCTGGGCCTGCCATTGCCTGGCTTCTATCATATTTATTCACATCTGTGACAGACTGCAAATGAATATACAGGATCCTATATAGCCGCAAATCCAGTTCAGGGAGACCTGAAGTAAGAGAGCAAGTCCATGACGAAGTCAACAACAAGCCACAGGATCTGACATCTAATCCTGTGCTCTAAATTACTACCTGACATTGTTGCCCTTCGTCTCCATAAACTGGTCTGCTAATGAGATATTAAATTGTCAGTTTTGAGCAAACAGTGAAATCATATGCTGCAAGTCATATTTAAAACTGAAGTAGAAAAGTTATACTGCTCTTGAGCTGCTGGCAAAAAAAAACAATCAAATCCTTTGATTTCAGTTAAAATATTGAGAACTTAGTATTTTAATTAATTTCCCCATCAAAAAGCCTGGATGAAAAAAAATAAAGTGCTATGTCACATTAGATTAATCTTACTCAGACACATGAAAAACATTTAGAATAACCCTGACATCATCCTGAAGTTTACATATATCTGCATCAAGCTTGCTTGACCTCCAGTAAGAGGTTAATAAAAACACTTAAGACACTCAGTGGATCAGCTTAATTTAGCCATCTGCCATAAAGCCATGCCTATGATCCATGGCACAACACAACCTTTACGAAACAGATGTGTACACACCATTTCAATAAATGCATGAAATCACTGCCCAAAGTTAAGTCCTGAAGACATATCTAAAGGGAAAGATCTAGGCATGGTACAGCATTTGGGTTTTCTTTCATTCAAAGGACCAGGACTCAGGCAGTAGGCTGACACAAGAGTCCATGTCACACTGTCAAGACATGAAATACTGAACTTGCAGATCATGGGAAGAGAAGACTAAGGTGACTTTTAAACCACCTTGACACCCTCCAATTCCTGTGCTGCTCTGGTCACAAGAGAAGACCCTGTATAACTCTGACTAGATGCCATAACCCAGACAGACCCAGGTTTGTCTAGATTACAGTGGTCTCACCCTATTATATCTATATCCTCATCCCCTGACCTCAGGCTGTTTTAGATCTTGGGAAGCACAGGGACAACCTCTTTTCTATGCTTGTACAGCCCCCATCCCTCCAGAGCACTAATAAAAATAGACTGAGCAACCAGGGCTCTGGGGGTGAACTGGCAGTTCTGGCAAATGCCAGAAGGGCTGGTGCACTTCTGGAAAAAAGCTAACTGCAGCCTGCCATGGGACTTTTCACCATCCCCCAGCTGGGCCTATCTGAGCACAGCAGCCACCCCTCCCTCCCCCAGATTCATCTCCTACCCCCCATATGCCCAATAGCAGCCTGGCCAAAGCACAGCATCTGCTCCCTGCTCCCAGCCCCACAGCTCTCTCAACTTCCACAACGGGGGTCCAGTGGCTGCGCCCTGGCCAGAGTGAACCTGCTCCCCCCAGTGCCAAGTGGGTGGCATCCTGGGCAGACAGCAGTGGCTACAACTGCCTCCTGGCTCCACTCTTTCCCCACCATATGAGCCCAGCAGCACCCTGGTCAGTGTGCTTGTAACAGGGCCACTTTTTAGTCCTAGTCCATCACTGCAGGGCTCCCAAGACTTAATAAATATGAAGATTTTACCTTGTCTTTGTATAAAAACCCGGAGCAGCGGGCTTGCACTTGAAACAGCCTTGAAGAAGTTATCATCATTATTAATAGGAAGAAGGTCCCCATGAACGTCAGCATATCCAATCATCACTTCTGTATTGGATATGTGGTGAATGTGAAGAATGAGCTTGAAGAAGTCTTCAAACTTTCCTGGCTTGTTGCGATCCAGGGAAAATCTTCGGAATTCTGCCCCAAACTACAACAGAACAGAAAGGATGTGAGTGGACAATGCTATACTTAAATATTCAGGTTTTACATTTCAATGACGTGTTTGCTACTTGCTTCTCCCATACACCGAATATGGCGGAACTGCGGCCTTCCAAGGCTACAGCCCCCAGATTTTACTCTTGGAACATAATTTGTATTATGGTAGAACAGATTTTTTTGTAAAAATGTTCTCTCTAGTTTACAAACTTCTTAGAGAAAGCCAGGCCAAAATAATTTTTTTCCCCTAAAAATGGTACATTTCACTTAGAGCTAATAAAGCATGATTCTACATTTGAGTTCAAAACCAGTGTGTCTGTTGTCTGCAACATCACTTCTCAAAACAAGGTGGAGAGAGATTCTTTGCAAACAGCTTCAAACATAGCTAGTCAGGTGTTTGCATTAGCACTGAGGATTTTTTAAACATGTCCCCATCAAAATTACAACAAACTTAAAAAAAAACCTCCCACAAGACATTTAGAAAAATAAGCAAGGAGTCCTGTGACACTTTTAAAGATTAACAAATTTGTGTAAACTCACAAGCTTCTGTGAGAGAAAAATCCCACTTCATCAGTGGGATCTTCTCTCACGAAAGCTAATGTGATAAATAAATTTGTTAGTCTTTAAAAGTACCATGAGGGCTTCTTTCCCGTTTTGCTGAGCTAGACTAACATGGCTATCCCTTTGGAACTTGTCAACAAGACATTTAGAAGTATGTGTTGTACAGTCTTCATTAAAAAGGGACATCATCAATTTCTACATGCTCAAAAGCTCCTTGGCATTCAGGTCTCAGGAGAAAAGATCTTCAGATTCACAGTAAGTTATAATTTTCTGATTCTGCCACTCTGTTAAATCAATTTTTAAGTTTTATGGCTGACAAAAGCTACAATTTTTGTGGGACATACAAGGTTCAGCATGCTCTTTCCCTGTTCCACAGCAGCAGCTAAAAGGAACACTTAATTTAAGTCTGGCCAAAAACAATTTTGAAGGAACAGCTATTATGAGACTTAAGACTAATGGAAAATTTTCCACACTTGCTTCCTAAAAACCAATGAAAAAACAATTCTCATACAAATAAATACTTCCTTGAAATGGCAGAAATGAAGATGTTGTTAAGAACACGAAAGGAGAAAGGACTAAACAAAAGTGAAACTAGTTTCCCTGATTGTGGAAATTAGACAGCCAATGTACTGTTACTTATCTATGAAGTTTTTACATAGCTGAAAAAAATTATAAGTGATTCTCACCCTGGCCCCTGCATATTGGGTGATGGGCCAGAATGGTATAGCCATGTTTCTAAAAGAGCCATATCTAGCAGGCAAAAACTCCAAGAGCCTAAACTGCAGACTACCTTCAGAGAGTCCCTCATGAGGCCTGGTGCAGAGTTTCCTGGCAGGAAGACCTTTCAGGCAGCTTTATTGTCCCTGGACAGCTGGTAACAGGCAACTCTAACTTATGTAGTCCTATAGAACTAAGCTACACTGGAGCCATTCCAGCTCCTGAACCAGTTCAGGACTGGGAGGCAACAAGAGGGGACTTAGCCTTAGCAACCTTAGTCTCCCTTATCCTAAAAGTTCAGCTCTGACACCTTTTGAGGTGTAGCAAACTCTCACCCCACAAGTTATCATGTTCACAATTTCTCCCCCTTGTAGAAGCGGCCTCTAGAACTCAACAGAGAATGATTCCTTGTGTGCAGAATTTTTAGTCTATCTCTAGACTTCCAAATGAGAATTTCATTTTCCACTAGATTTTATAAGGAAGAGGGTATTTTGTTTTTAAGAGTAATTTCAGGAGAGCTTGAGTGATTTCATCACTTTTAAGATTTGATTGAACTTATCCACAAGGATTTAGATACCAGAAGAGCACTATAGAATTCAATGTTTAGAGAGGCCAAACTGATGTCTTAGTATAGAAGACAACTTCCACTTAGTTTCCGTCAGAAACGATAACACTTTTCACAAAACATTCCAACTTCACCAAACCACATAGTTCAATTACATTTCATTCCTCAAAATGAAATTGTGTCTCCAGGCTTCCAATGGAGTACTAGAGATGCTGAAGAAAGCCTTTTAGTTGTACAGATATTAGAAAGAGCCTCTATCCTGAACTTCAGGGTAGTTTTGATCCACATTCGAACTCAGGGCCACCTCTAATACACTAAGTTGTTTTGGTGTTTTGTTTTGTTTTTAAACTACTAGCGTAAACTAGAAACAGCCACAGTCAATCCATACAGGATTGGAAACCACATACACCATTAGCTCTTCAAAATCTAAAAATTTATTTAATTTAATTAAATGAAATTCTGGTTAAGACAACTTGCTTTGTGCATGTCACTCCATCCCAAACCTATTTGTTCTATGGCTAAAACAACCCAGTGATAACACTACTGAGGGTATGAAATATTACTGTTCATCCTGACAGAGGGAAAAGCATTAACTTTGGTTCATTTGTGCTCCTAAATTACTTACGTCCTTTTGAAAAAGCCTACCCTTTGATCATGGGCTAGGCCTTGATGCTAATTTAAATGCTCATTTAGTCCAAATACAACAAATTAAGATGTTTGTTTACAAGATGAACAGCTGAATCTAGTTTGGACTTCAATGCAGATTACCCATCCAAATGCAATAAAGCCAAAACAAAGTAGACCCAATTTCAGTGGAGTCAAAACTGCTGTTCAAACTTTCCAATTTTGAGTGACATGCCACTGCCCCAGATGCAGGGCTTAAAATGGTTCTCATTCTAAAACAGGTTAATGCAAATGAGGACATAGAATTTTTTTTCCAGCAAAAGCACTTTCCTGTTAGATTCAGATGAGTATTACAGGTCACTAATTCAGATGGAATTGAGTACTGACATGCAAGGCTCAAGTGATAAGAATAAAATGTTTTCAGATTGTAGTTAGAGTTCCATGAATCTTCTACTGCAGCGGTTCTCAACCACTGTACCAGGACACATTACTATGCCACCACCCAGCAGTAAGTGTGTCACGGAGAGCCAATCAGATGGCTGGATTTGGCCTGGGTAGGGTGGTCTGGTGCGTCTTGTAGGGTTGCAAAATCCTGCCAAGTGCGCTGCAATCCTCAAAAGGTTGAGAACCACTGAGTTAATGGATGAGGTACACTAGTTGTGGCCCCCTTTTAGTGTACCATTCTCCGATCATTAATGTCAGTCTCCTACCAGCCAGAGTTGCCAAGTGTCCCAGTTTTTGACCCGAAAGTTCTGTTGCCCTGTGTCGTTGCACAGTGGCAAGGTTGTCATGGAAGCCAGGGAGATGGCTGGATTTAGGTTGGGGGGTGGAGTGGACTGGTGTGTCGTGTAGGGTTGAAATATGCTGCCAAATGTGTCACAACCCACAAAAAGTTGAGAACCACTGTGCTACTGCATTCCATGTGTCTGGCTGGGAAGTCAGGATTATTTTAATCTAAAACTAGCATTATAGTTGCCCAACATGCTGTTAATCAAGTGCCAATTGAGCTAAATTCATTTAATTACTTCTTGTTAGGCACCATGTATGTGTACGGTGCTGGATAAATACAAATTTCCTACCCTAAACAGATTATTTTGTAAAGCAGGGCTGAGCAAACTTTTTGGTCCGAGGGGCCACAGGCAATGGGGGGAAGGATGGGGCTTGGAGGGGGAGTTTTGGAGGGCAATGGTGGAGCCAGAAGAGGAGCTGCACTTTGGACTACAAGTGGTTTTAGCTGCTTTGCCAGATTAAAGGCTGCTGCGGGCCATATCTGGCCCACGGGATGTAGTTTGCCCGCCTCTGGTCAAAGATTATAATCCAGCAACCTGATCCAAGCACGTGGATCCTTATCCCTCTGCAGAGATCCACTGATATCAAAAGAAAGTTAAGCAGACATAAGAGTCCAGCTACACAACCACAGCCACGACATGATTGGTCCCACTGAAATCAATGAGATTGCTCACCTCAGGTAGTAGTAGAACTACTAACACAGGCGTGAGAGAGAGATCATATCTTTTATTGGACCAACTTTTCTGTTGGTGAGAGAAAAGCTTTTCAGTTTACACAGAACTGCCTAAAAAGACAAGCTTTATGTACTTTGAAATATAGTCTTTTTCACCCACAGAAGATGGTCCAACAAAAGATATTCACCCACCTTGTTTCTCCATGCCCTAAGTCTAACATGGCTCCAAGAACAGCGCAGGTAGGACATGACAATTTAGTCACAGAATTGAGTACAATTAAAGACAAGAATACCATAAAGGGACACCACAGGAAGGTGCATGAAAAGGAAACCTTCTGAGAAGGATAACATGAATTTAGAGAGATAAAGGGGGGATTTTTTTTGTTTCTTTTTAAAGGTAGGGGGTATTATTTGTATATTAAATTACATACAGATATAATAGACTGCAGCAACTATAGCCAATGGGTTCCTTTCAGAGAAAAAAAGCTTCTGCAAATGATTGACTATTCATCCTCTCTAATGAAGCTGCTAAACAGTATCACAGTAACAACAGATTTCACAGCACTGCACAGCTTGGAGACTGAATACTTCATTGTATTCAGCCAGGAATATTTGGTCCAAATAACCCCCTTTTCCCTCCGCATCTTCCAATACTTAGTCCAACATTAACTCTTTTAAAGACTCTCTTAGAAAACAGAGATGAAAGTTCAAGGTGAAAGAAAATCATATATTTAGCACATCGGACCAAGAGAGACTAGAAATGAGATTCCATTGACAACCACCACCACAGTCAGTCAGAGAAAACTAATCTACTTATTAGAACTGTTAGTTTATCAAACAATGAATTTACTGTAATCTACTCTGACCTATTTACCTAATGCAAATATTCCAGCTGATATTGCAGAAGTAGAAGTGGGAGGAGGAACAAAGGAGATTAAAGATAATTTAGTCTGACAGGGCTACCAATGACCAACAAAAACAGAGAGCATTGCAAATGTTTGCTCTTCAAACAATGTATCCTGTCCTGAGATCCTTCTAAATATCAGCAAGCCATTACCCTATCTATCTGCAATTACAAACAGTAATAAGTACCCAAACAAAAATGTTACAAGCTATACAGGAACTGTGGTCCATTTCCAGAATAAAAGGAATGCCAAGAACAATAAAGTAGCCACAAAAGCGGAAAGGCCAAGAACTCTGAATAAATGTGTGTGTCATTTACGGACAGAGAAATAAAAGTTGTCTTTCTGATTCACAGCTGTTTGACCCGGCCGTAGGTCATTTCTCATTGTGAGCAACATAGGCTACAAAACAACCTGCAAAAAATAAAACCAAACCAAAAAGAAAAAAAAATCCAAAATATACATTCTAGTTTAAACTGTTCAACTCAGAACACTTACGGAAAAGTGCAAAATGAAATGTTATGTTCATGTTTTGTTTCCCTGCCTAGCTTAAAGGTTCACTGTCAAGTATGATTTTAGATAATTCCCTCTATTAAGATTTCCAACTTCTTCAACAATCAACATTTAGTACTAAACATGAATTATGTTAACCACCTGCTCATGAAACAGGACGTCATGCAGAAAGAAAAGGTTTCTCTGCCTCAGTTAACCCTCCACATCGCACAGACATGAGCCAGCACTCAATGATGGCCTAAGTCTGCATCCCATTGAAAAGTCAATGGGAGTTTTACCATGGACTTCAACATGAGCGTACTCCCACTGATTTTAATGGGGCAGAATCAGGACACCACAGACCAGTCTTAAAACGCCTACTTTTATGCATCAGAAATCAGTCCAGAGTTAGTTTTTAAATAAGCTGAACTTCACATCACCCAAAGTAATGAATAAGCCCAAGATAGGCACCATCTCTCCATGCCAAGAGACACAGAAGAGCAAGTGTATTTTTTAAACTATGTTCCATGCTACAAATATGCAGAATACTGCTCCATTCCTTAGGCTGTGACAATGCTAGAGTTCAGTTGCTCAGACAGACAGGAGAGCGCTCTCTTTTTGACTTAAATTAATCCACCTCCACCTAGCAGCGTCAGCTATGTGGGCGGGAGAAGTTCTCCTGCTGACGCAGCACTGGTGCACACAGATCAGTGTTGTAGCCTTGGCCCTAGTCTATATTTTCCACAGCTTTCAGCAGCAAATGACGGGACATAAACAAGGTATGTACAATACCTTGGGTATCTATTGTCAACTTATTAATCCCCACTTACCTCCCCCTATAGACTACAACCAGGGGTCTCAAACATGTAGCCCACAGGCCGCATGCAGCCCCTAAAGCTATTTCCTGCTGCCCACACAACACTATTGCTACTTATATTTGCAATATGGTTGTTGGAAAGGTTTCAGTGGTGTGACCCTCGGGCTAACGTACTAGTCCTCATGCAGCCCTCATGGTGATTTGAGTTTGAGACCCCTGGACTATACTAAGACACACGGAAAAGCTGTCCTGTCACCTTAGTGCTATGCTACTTCTGGGGCTGGAGTTATTGATGTGAACTCAAGAGTGATTGAGCAAGTCTTGACAGACTAGTCAATTGAACCCGGAAGAGTGCACTGATGGTGGCGATTTTGCCGCTGTTAGTATAGAAACACCCACAATCTTGATGGCCACCAGCAGTTGGGAGCAGTAAATGCTACGATGGAGCAAATCTTTTATCTTAAGCCATACAGCCCCAAGATTTCACCAGCAGCATGGTTTAGTAGTGTATACAATCCTCGAATAGGAGTTAGGAGCCTGGGTTCCTTTCCCAACTCTGCTTGGTGGCCCTGGGAAGGTCTTGATACTCATTTCCCTTCCCAGCTTTTGTCTGTTCTGCTTATTTAGGCTGGATACTCTCTGAGACAGTGGGAGCCTCACTGTCTATCTGCAGTGCGGACATTGAGACTCTCAATCTCCTTTGGTTCCTTTTAGGAACTGCTGAAATATTAACACACTGAAATACAAAGCCATGCTATGCCACTGTCTTCCACACACAAAAGACTTAAGTTTTCCTTCTTCTTGCCTGAACTCCACCCCAGCCTGCCTTCAGCTAAGCAAGGACAGAATTTTGAGAACACCAACATTTTCCTTCCCTCCCTAGGAGCGTGTGCTCTGGCTCTGACTCCCTTAAACTCAAAAGAAGTACCTTAACTTGCACAAAAATCAGAACAACAAGACACCACACCCCTACCACACATTCTACATGGGAACACTTGATGTTAGTCTCCTTAGTTTTTTCTCCTTATTTGATCTTCTAACTACAGAAAGTACTCTGATAACATGGCAATGGATGCAGCACAGAAAAATAAGTAGAAAGATGATTTGCTATAGCCATATCTGTGTGAATTTTTAGTCTAAATATTTAAACTATGCAAAATGCAGAGTTTAAGTTGATCACATAGAAGTGGGCAGATTCATAAAAATAATTAAATTTGAATTTAAAAAAAAAAAAAAAAATCTATGGATCTATTGCCCAGTAAACTACACTTATTACATTGTAGAGTTAGTTTTACTTTCTGCAAAATGGATATTAATTAATAGAATGAGTGGGAAGGATTAATTTAATTTTGTAGTGTCTAGTAAAAAACTGGTAAAAAGTGAGATTAAAATTGGGGACTAGATAAAACCAGCCTTAATATATGCTGAGACCACTTCCTATCATGCTGACAAATACTGCCGCACTGTTTATTTGTATTTCTCCATCTATGTGTATCCATCTGTTGCCTTCTACTTAGATTGCTAGCTCTTTGGGAAAGCCACCGTATTTTGCTCATTGTTTGCATGAAACCTAACACAATGGGTTCCTGACCCATGACAGGGATTCTTAGGCACTACAGTCAATTGCACGGTTGAATGAAAGCCTTGAATTCTGCAAATGGTTCTATTTATTGTTAAATTATGGTGGAATGTAGACCCTGCCCAAACCAGAAGTTCAGCTTCGTTCTTGTCACCATTTGACAAATACAGTTGGAGTTGTATTCTTATAGCAGCTCCCCTCCCAGGCCCCAACTGTGGCTGAACTTAGCCCGGAGAGCACTGAAGCAAACACAATTAAGACACTCCACTAGTGTGAACACTTATGTCATACTTCTTCAGCATGGAACAGAGCAGCAGGAGGACATGCTCAAAGCATGGTGCATAATGCATGTTGAGCTGTATGCTCTAGAAGTCCTGCTACAAGCCATCTCAGATGAAGAGAGTCAGCCATAAGCCACACATATGTGGTTAGTGTTCTGTCTGTCACCAGTGCCAAAAGCAAGTTAAAAAAAAAAAAAAAGGTAGTGCACCAAACTGATGCGAGGAAGGCAACTAAACTAGCTTAAGCCTCAAGAAGGAACAGAACGCGTAGCTGACAATTACTAACCGAGATTTAACCATGTGGTTAGAGCCCTGCAGCTCCTTGGCTATCCACTGCAGATCCACGGGTATCCACATCTGCCGGTGTGGATATCCACAGACCTATTATTGCAAATTGGATTGCAGATGTGGATTCTATTTTTAATCTGACCAGGGTGCAACTGGTTGCTGCTATGATCCAGGTCATTGGCACACAGGAGAACAAAGGATGTGCTCTAGCCAATCCCAGCTCAGCTCTGGTTGCGATCTGCCAGCCAATCAGGCTCTCTGACTGACTGACAATCAGTCAGCATGATGGCCTTTGGTTGGGCTCCCTCTGACAGCATGCTGGTCTTTGACTCATTCCCCAGATGGGCTATGCCCACTTTTTCCTGTTTGCAGTTCACATGCCATATTGTCAGAGATTTCATTGGCCAAGGAATCTCTGATTGACAGCACTGCACATGAACTGCAATCAAGGAAAGGAAGATGTGGGCAGGGCCCATGTTGGAAGTGAACCAATCAAAGGCCAGTATGCTGAATGAGGGAGCCCAAGCCCAGGTGTGAATGCAGGTGCAGGTACATATAAAACCTGGCATGTGGACTGCAAATTGGCTAGACACTGACACTGAACAAATGTGGATTGGATCCAGATCCACATTTCTGTATCCACACATTTGGTGTGTGGACATTAGCCTTCTATTCAGCCAGCCACGCCACTTGGGGTAGGTCTTCATTGCACAGTTAACCTAGATGATTGGCCCTAGACCCAAGCACTGGGTTTAGCTTAGCCCAGGTGCAAATGTTGCCATTGCAAAAAAAGACCCTATCTTCATTGCTGTGCCCTCATTGTCTCTGCACTCATGTGTGTATCTGAGCGCACATTCCACAGTTCTTTGTGTTGAGATGCTCTGAAATTCTTCCCCAATCAACTGTGAGGGACACTTGTCTGTCCTTTAGGAGTAAGGAGAATTGTGAGAAGACACCAGAGGAGTCTGCATCCTCATTGCAAAATGGGTGAGGTCCAGCCTAAGCTAAAGTAAAGGTTGGACTCTAAACCACCCCACTCCCAGCTGAAGCTGTCAGCTAGCCTGACTTAAAGCTTCCAGATTAGAAGTTTCTCCTGTGTGGATGTTAGAGAGATTTGGGGTAAAAACCTGGGATAAGCCTGCACTGAAGACACACCCTAGCAGCTGGATAAGCTCCACCAAAGCCTTCCCTTTTTAATCATATGTTTATAGCACAAACAACTGCCAGAGTCATCTGAGGCTCACATCTGACCAAACCTGACTGGTAAATGGGAACAGCTGTGTAGGGGTGGAAGCAGGAGAGATGGCCTGAGGCAGGATGGGTACAGGATTAGAATGCCACACCCACCTTCTCTTACACATTCCTGACTCGAGAGCCTGAAGAAGTTCTGATGGGGTCAGGATTAAGCCTGTATTCTAAGCCTTGCATTTAGTCATAGATGGGGGGGCATCAAAGGTACATTTTGTCTTTAACCTTCCTGTCCTTAATTATATTCCTAGTTCAGGGTAGAATTTACATTTTTTGCTTTTTAGCCACAGTTTGAAGTTGACACACACACACAGAAAGTCTGTTAAAGAAGGATGACAAGTGACTGCTGGGGAAGGCAAGTGTTAGTTGCATGTATGAAACACTATTGTTGAGGCCTGACCTGAAAAAGAGCCCTGTGTATCTTGAAAGCTTGTCTCTTTCACCAAGATAATTTGGTCTATCCACCTCATGTCTCTAACAGGCTGGAACTTACACAGCTACACCACCATTAATGTCTGTCAGGAAAAGTGCCATCAGTTTCAGTGGCAGTTTGAACTGAAGACCATAGTAATTCTGTTCCATTTAGGCTGTAAGCAAGTTCTCAATTTTAGTCTACTGGTGCATTCTTTAAGGGTCTCTCTTCTAAAACTCCTCACTAAAAAGGTTCACACCAGTGCCACAAGACAGAGGATCAGCAAGCGATAAAGGCAACTACTCAGGTGCAAACATGTTACTGGATTGGGCCCTAGATGAATGTTAGTAGATACAGATTTCTAGCACAGTGGTTCAACTTTTCTTGGCTGCTGTACTCCTTTGAAGGGTCTGATTTGTCTTGCCTACCTTAAGTTTCACTTCACTTAAAAACTACTCTCTTACAAAACCAGACACAGAAATACAGAAGTGCCACAGCACACTATTACTGAAAAAAATCACTTACTTCCTCATTTTTACCATGTAATTATAGAAAAAATCCAACTGGAATATAAATATTGTACTTATACTTAAGTGTATAGTAACATACAGCTGCATAGACAAGTATTGTCTGTTTGAAGTTTTAGTTTGTACCAACTTCGCTAGTACAAAACTAGGTAAATATCTAGACGAGTTGATGTATCCTCTGGAAGACCTCTGTATACCCCTGGTTGAGAACCACTGTTCTAGCAAACAGGGATCTTGCAACGTTTGCAGAAACCATATTTAACATTGTAACCACATCAGCAAAAACGTGCCGTATTCATCAGCAAGAGGTTGGCACTGGTAACTAGATTTTTAATATGTATTTTGCTGAGTAGTCAGAACCCCATAATCGTTTCTGTATTATTGGTATGACAAGCAGTCGCTCATCATGTACCCGAGGACAGGACATAGCATAGCATGTTGCCACATGCACATCTCCTACAGACATCCTCCCCTGGCTGCAGCAATAGCTCCCAAGTTCTCCAGGAAACAGCCAGTTCATTTCTGTGGTGTAAGCAGCACTGCTCCATGGACAGCTCGATTATGCTTGGTATAGCAAGGTCATAACCCAATTATAGTAATAATCACTGCTCTTGGCCCTGGCCCTGTCACAGAACCTGTACATATTAGGAAGATGGAATCAACCATTTCTGAACAGGAAGCGCTTGAAGTAGAGCCCTGCAAATCTGCGGATATCTGCATTATATCTGCATCCACGGATACAACACGGATATCCGTGGACCATTTCTTGCCGATGCATTTCGGATACGGATCCATGTATTTGTATCCATGCAGGGCTCTAGCTTGAAGGCTTGAGTGCCTTAAAAGTTTTCCACAAAGTATCTTGTGGGTAAGTGGAAGGAAAAAAGATGTCAGTCATTTCTCCCCTCTCTCACCATCCTCAGATTAAGTCTGTCACACATACTTCTTTCCCTCCTCTGAACCTGTTGCAAAATGTACTGAATTTACTGTTTGCTGAGTGGAACCCCTTGTTTTTTGTCTGTTTAGCTCAACACTTACTTGGCATATTGGTGCTGCCAAGACTACAGGACCTAGAACAACTGACCAGTTAATGCACAAGTTTCATAGATGAGACCACTTAAAGGAGCCTTTCCAGTATCCGAATGAATGCATACAAGAGGCCTCGCGAAATATGTTTCTGGTTTGCCGTGATAACCAGTTTTAGTTGCCCATTGCCTAGCTCCACTGCAGACATGTAATGAAGAAGTACCCTCTGGCAACTAAAATAAAAGTTGCTGGAGCCTAGCTGTGAGCCAATTTTGTCCACCCTGGCTTACCCAAAAAATGGGGAAGATATTACCCTATTTGCTTGACACTGATAGTGCTATAGGTGTCATAAAATACACAAAAACAGATAGTACCTGCTTGGAAGTGCTCAAGTGTTTTTGGAGGATAAGCCTATTGAACCAATTATGTAAACTATCTTTATATAACAAGTTGTTGTGGGCTTTTTCTTTATAAACATTGAAACTGGATTTTGTAGAAATCCAGAAATAAAACATGGCTAATCTAGAATGATCAAAGTCAATCTTGCTTTGGCCTCTTGTCTTAATCTAAGATGGCAGCAACATGTTGTGGTTTTCTCCAAGTCTGTACTACATTTGGTTTGGATACAAACCACTTCTGTTTTGAAGATTAGACCAAGAAATTAAATAAATGCATTCTAACCTCACACTATTTTTGACAGAGTTAATTTTAGTTTGACTATTTACCAGCGATATGATCTGAATTCAGGGAGAATTCAAAAACACTGCGTAACATCTATGCTAAAATCCTGCAGGTTCAAAGCACCACATTTTAAGTTGAGTACCTGAACAGTGGTTAAAAAATGAAAAATTTTAAAACTTGGATTTTCAAAGAGCTTTCAGCTGTGGAAAGCTATGATCTATCATAAAGGTACAAAGTCAGGCTACTGAGGATTGACTGGCATCACTTACACACCTATCTTACTCACAGGGAAGAGAACAGGGAGTAAGAACCACCCTCTAAGATTTTCACTCTCTTTAAAGAGGACTAGTAAAAGCAAACTTGTTTTTACTGATATGATAAATGTCAGAACACAATACTATACCGTGTAAACCTTTAAACCTGTGGTAAAAAACTGTGTTTAGCTGCAGAATGCTTAGGTGAACATGTAATGTTTCAGCTTCTAAAGTGTTTGTACAGCAGTAACATTGATTTCTTTGAGGGGGAAAACCCCAGTCAACTAAAAAAACATTTTTGCAGCTGAGTGTGTTCTGCACAGACATGTTCCCATAACAAGCGGATATATTAGCAGGACAAACCACAAGCTGCTTGAGTGTTTCTCTACCCTGGCAATTGTCTTTAATAGGAGAGAGTTGCTGGGAGGACTATTTGACTTCTGCATGTCAGAAATCCAAAACATATTCTTCAATCCATCTATATAGTATTCATTGTACAGGAGAAGAGCACTATTTCTAAAGAGCTGTGCTCTGTAGTAGAAGGTCTGACTATATCAGTTCTCAACCTGCAGTCCAATCAGCACACAGCTGCGGACCACGTGGCATCCTTAGAGCCAAACAGGTAGGATATATGTTATATGGCCACAGCCTGCATCACACACAGAGAGCTGGCACAATGATAAATACTTTGAGAATCACTGCTCTGTATCAAGACTCGAACTTTATTTTTTGTGCACAGGATACACTAGAATGTGACTGTTAGAAGCATACTAAAAGTCTAATTATTGCATTTGATAGAACAAAGAATAACTGAATATTAATTTTGCTTCATCCAAATCAAAGTGGGATAATAGATGTAACATACATATAACTATTTATTACTACTTCAGTTTTATGATTGCCTGTAACAAATGTGACTGTTTATTGTACAAGTCTGTTACAATCGATAGCGGCTTTTAATAAAAAGGTAATCAACTTGACAAAGCAGAGCAGAACACTGCCATTTTCCCTCATACTGTCAGCAACCTGTCATTGCACCTCATGCAAACAACACTGCAGTTCTGACATACCTAACCACAAATAAAGAAAAATCTCATTTTGTGATAAGAGGATTTGGCAACTAAGTTTCTTCTGAAGATGTATTTCTTTTACAGTCATTTAAAAAAAAAAGGAGGGAAAAAGCAAGCAAGAAAGTCACTCTAGAAACATTGACAGTCTTTCTACCTTTAATCAAGAGGAAATAAGGTAAGGCTACTGCTACACTACCATTTAAAAACTGACATAACATCTCTCTCAAGGATGTGAATTTAGCCACTCCCCAAGCAACATAACTAATGTCAGCTTAAGCACCACTGTGGACACTGCTCTGTCAGCAGAAGAGCTCCTTCTGCTAACGCAACTACCAGTCAAGAGGGCTGGAGTAATTAAGCTGACAGGAGAGCTTGCTCCAGTTGATTTAGAGCAATGACATTAGAAAGTTTAGAAGAGCACAGCTGTATCACTTCAGATACACCACCATAAACTCTCTAGTGCAGCCACAACCTAAGTGCATGAGGATCGGGAGGGACAAAATTGGCTCACAGCGAGGTGTCAGCAATTTTACTGTTGGTCACCATAGGCACTCCTCCATTACGTTTCTGCAGTGGCACTAAGCACCAGGTTATTAGAAGTGGTCGCCATGGCAACCCAAAACATACATTTTTCAAGGCCTGGTAAAGATCATACGCATCACTGCCTCAAAATTTGACAAGATAGAGATGAAGTATTATAAACCTTAAAAACAAAACCTTTAATAGTGAGAACTGAGTCAAGTGATTTCCTTTCTTCCCTCCCTCTGGTTTTTATATGGACTTTTTAAAAGCTTACAACATTCCACAATTTCCTGCTGGATAGAAAAGGAAGGGAGACTTATAGTCTCAATACATATCCTTCCATTTAGGCTTGGATTTGAAAAAATGAAAATTACTGAAAAAAATCCAAAAATTTCTTTTTTCTTACACAGTTTAAAAAACAGCCATTATTTTAGGAGGTCTTTGTTGTCCACCCTGGAAGTGGTAATAGTGAACAAAAGCCTCACAATGGGTTGCTCTCAAAAAGTTTGCTATGTAGTGCATCATATCTGTGCATGGAACTTCATCCTCAAAAATAAAGTTAACAGACCCCATTCTTGGAGGATCTGAAAGTCCAAATGGAGAGGAAGTGCATTAAGAAGAACGTGTGTGTGTATGTTTTCTACCAGCAATCTGGAGTTTTTAAAGCTTAGGTAAGAGGGTGCAGGGGAGGGAGGGGAGGAAATGCAGCGTGAAGAAGGGAAGAATCCTTTTTAAATTGTTTCCAGAAGCCAGTCATCTGAAGTAGCATCTTCAAAGATAAAAGGATACTCTGCTTTCTGCCAACCTGATAGAGGGGTAAATATTGAGTATTGGATGCATAAGAGAATAGAAGTTATGACCTGTCAAGGTTACTTCTGATTATGAATCTGAAAAGTTTCTCTTGAGCTACAGATGTAGATAATATCTGCTTCAGTAGACTGTAGGTATCTTGGTTTTTATCCTCTGAAGAAAGCCACAGAAGAGCAAAAGGAGTCAAGAATGTAAATTATTCTTCAATATCTAACTAGAGGAATATATTAACAGGTTCCCAAAGAAGGTTCTCTACCACTGTCCTACCCAGCAGCAGAACGTAAAGCCCTTGTGAATTTCTTTTCAGAGGGATAGAGGAAAATAAGGAAGAGAGCAGACAGGGAGAAATACTAAAGATTTAATCCATTAACCCCATCTGAGGGTGCAAGTGACCTTTGAGAAGGCACCAGGTCACCATACTACAGCAAGCCACTTGCCCTACAAAAATCAGTTTCAACTTGTTTTAAAGGAGTATTTCATAGCAGCATAACACCAATCATTCTGTTAAGGGCTTTTAGCCAGAGAATCTATAGCTTTGAATATTCCCACTGGATAAACATAGGATATTAAATGTTCAGGGAATCAAGTTGCAGATGTTGAAAAAACACACTAAGGCCAGATCCTCAGATGGCATACTCCACTGAAGTCAAAAAAGCTGAAATGAGTGACACCAGCTGAAAATCTGACCTTAATTTTTCTATGTAGCTTGGAGGTTGCCAACACTGGTAAGATACACAAGTCTATTTTTTTTTAATGTCACTTATTTCTGGTATTGGCAAGGCAGGAATAGAGGCCAAGAATCAGATCGCTTGCTCTCAGGGGACATACAAAAGGATATGAAATGGGACTCAAGATTGCTTGTTTCCTTAGAGGCAACCACAGAAAATGCATGTGGTTCAGTACTACTTTTATACATACAGCATCTTTCAGCCAATGATTGCAAAGTGGTTAAAATGAGACTTTTAGTATGAAAAACAGGCAGAGATTGAGGATTTGATCCAACACTCATTTAAGTCAGCAGAAAGATTCCTTTTCCTTTAGTGAAAAATAGGCCGAGGATGCCATAATACAAGGTCCAAGAACAAGCGGCAAGAACCTACTTAAATTTCCTCTCATAGGAGCCTCATCTCCTTTTCTATCTCTTGCCATGCAGCAGGGACCTGAAAATTCAAGCGTCTCTTATCTAGTAGTCTGAACAGATATTGTCTCACATAACGTATGCAACATCCCACAATCTCTCCAAACAGAAAAATCAGAAGCAACTTTCTCCAGTTTTTTGAGGCCTTCAAAGCAATGTTTAACTTCATATTCAGGTGTTCATATTCAGTCTTAACTAGTCTGTAGAAATTCCACCTTTACTTTTCATAGGGAGTAAATCTGAATCATACATACACTAGCAATATACTAGATTGCTGGGTCTTTATGGAACTGGATTTTTACCTGCTCAAGAGAAGATGGGATGGCTCCTGAAGAAACTTAATTAAATTTGTCAGGTGTCCCACTGCAATTTTGGGGAGCTCCTACAAATCTTGTTCAGGAATTAAGGGAAAAGCCAAAGAAAATGGCTTCTCTCTTGCTTATGTTCTCCATTAAAAGACATTTCACCCTTCTAAGATCTGCCTTCATCAGGGAACTCCTGGATCCCAAGCGAATTACACCCTCTGGTTCAGGATTTTATACTGCACCCCCCTGAATCTCTCTGACAGGCCAAAAATAGCTGAGAAAACACAAGTTCTCATACTCAACTTTCTAGTTCTCAAGACAGGTTTTGACAGGCATCATGCTTACAAACTAAAGGCAACTAGATTTGAAGTATTTAAAAATCTGGCTCTGCACAGCTGCCAGGAACAGTCACAATCACTATGGTCTTTAAGTGATCGTTTAGCCACAAGAGTAAAGCCAAACCAAAGTGGAGAGTATCTGGCATTTCCAGGCGGGTCAGAAGATGGGTCATACCAGGACAAACCAACAGCTTAACTAGCCTGATATCCCACCTCCGCCAACTGTGGATCATAGATGATTCACCCAAAGGTATAAAAATCTGCATAAATATAGCATAACTTGACTGGTGTAGAGAATTATATGCTGGGAAACAGTTTCCTCCTGATCCGGGCTGATCAACTTACACCCTGAATTTGAGAATTAGGTACATTCAAATGAAGTAGCTAAGAGCTTCATAGAGAATTAAAAGGAACTCATAGTAAACAGCAACAAATCACAAGAACTAGCCACATAAGTAACATTCAGTGTTACTATAAATAACAGATAAGAGTTAGACTAATGTCAACATTAAGGTTGACAATTTAAACATGAAAGTTATTAAAGTCAAGATTAAGACTTCTATCATAACATCAAATCTAGATGCATTCCATGTGTGGTATTATGGCTCACTTATGGATGTCTATATTCAGTTTGTCCAACATTTAAAGCTTCCATCTTAAGATAGAAGGTATGCGCTTTTCTGATTTCATATGCTCGGCATAAAAATAACCTCTTGTGATCAGCAGTGAGACTTCCCAACTGCTGCTGCCCCCAGCCATTGAAGCCCTTCCAGAAAACCCCTCTTCCCCACCTGAATGTTCTCACTGTATCAAACCCCTCTCCAGAAATTTTCTATCATTAAATCACACATGCAACTGTAGGTAGGCTCATGTGATAAATCTGGAGAGTTTTTGTGGCTGAGAAACAGGCTGTCCAGTACTTATTACTAGTCAGGTTTGCTTTTTAAAACCACCACAGGAAATAAACATAGATAACTAGCTTACTGCATATTAAATTGGAGAATGAGAATATTAGCTTGGCCGATCTGCAGATGTTAGGTATGTTTGATTTGAAAATGTAGGTCAAGTGCACTGTATGTATGACCTTCTAATTAAGCATTCATCTGAGCAGGTCTAGAGGGTTTCTTGAGATACACTGGATGGCTAGAGTACTTCTAAATACATTATGCATTCACAGCAAGCACATCTGAAATAGACTTTAGGGTAGGGAGGCAGACAAAAGTTTTCCAAGCCTTCTGACATCCTTCTAACACTACCATACAGGGTGGAGGGTAGAAAATAAAGTGCTGTAGTCTAAACGGATGCCACCTTGAAAAAGAAATGTCCCAGGTATTAAAGTAGCCTTTCTATTACTACAAGCAACTATTCAAGTTTTGTATATTTTCAAGGGCAGAGGTATGTGCTAGCTGAACTAAATCAAACAGTGCTATTAACAACTGTAGTAGATGAAGAGGCCAGGTTTACTACCAACTTAATTTGCGTACATGGTTTCAGAGTGAATCTGGGATGCTGCATGAAGTTTTACAAAGGGCTAATTCTGTCGCCCCCCCCCCCCATCTGCACTGTGACTAGTGCTCCCTAAGGACTATTGAAGTACTGGACCTTTTTCCATTCAAAAGTGGCTGATTGGATTTTGATCAATTTTTTAAACAGAAAAAAACCTCACCTGTTCTTGCTGAAACAACTATAGGCATTTCATCCCAAAAGGATTGTTCGGGATACAGACACTTGAAAAGAGGATTTTTAAAAGCTGGCTATCCAACACAAGGTTAGGTACACAGCTGCTTTGCAGCAGCCTAATTTTGCAAGTTATGGTCTTCTAATTTAGAATTCATTCTTTAACAATATTTAGCTTTATAGACCCTGCAGATCTCAAAGTGGTTTATAATGGTGTGTGGATATTAGCCCCATTTTACAGATGGGGAAACTGAGAAACAGACATTGAGACTTAACCAAAGTCACATAACACGTCAGTGTATACCTGAGAATAGAATCCAGTTTTCTTACTGAGGCCCTTTTCGCTAGAATAAAGGGTCTAACTACCATCAGGTGTGTTCCATGGAAGTATATTTGGCATCATGCACAAAACAAAGAAAAACCTACTGGGTGATTTCAGAAGGGGGGGGATCAGAGGGCAGGGACTCTGATAATTTACTACTATTACTTGGGAACCGGAAGCATTCGGAATTCCACCTCTCTTGTCTCTGTGAATACTTAATACATATATAATTTGTGTTTCATTTACAAACACACACCCTGTCATTGATCAGGTTTGGTCCTAAAGCAAGACAGGCAGGTTTGCTCAAGTTCAACATTCCCTGGAGGACTTTACAGAAAGCCATGAAGCTCACAAAGAAACAAAAAACAAGAAAACAGCATAACAGCTCAGATGCACTCAGCCTGGGTCTCATCAACACAAAGCACTTTTAGCAGGCTCCCTGGGAACTGGATTCTCCACCCCACAAAGAGGGGGGGGGGAAAAATCACTAGATAATCAGATGATTACAAAAACCCAAACAAGTTTAAACAGGATTACTGGGCAAACCCACAGAGCTGAAGACGTGCAACAAACATTACAGCACTGACTCAGCCTGGGATCTGTAGAAAAAGCTTGAAAACTTGAGACCAAAGGCAATTCGGCATTCCGAAGGTGAAGGGGGCGGCGGGACTGAATTCGGATTTGATTCATGCCGGAGGGAGGAAAGAGGGGGAGATCTTTTTCCTCTTTTCACAGCTACTTTTACCACGTGCTCCACTAAATTGCCGAACTGGTCTAAAAAGGCGAAACAATAGAGCGTTTTTCCTTCTTAAAAAACCTGCCAAACTTTGTGCTCATTCTAGATTCAAACCGTGGCAACTAAAACTTAAACTCCAGCATCACCCCCCCACTTCCCTTCGGGATTAAACAGAGACTGACACAATTAAGTTTCAAAGGGGGCAGCCGTGTTAGGCTAGTAAAGCAAAAGAAAAAAAGCAAGGAGTCTTGTAGCACTTTAAGGCTCCTTGCTTTTTTTTTTGACCCAGCTAAGTTTCAAAGGGGCGGCCGCTTTAGTCTAGTTCAGTAAAACAAACCGGGAGTCCTCTGATACTTAAAGGCTCGCAAATTATTTTATTGAATGAGCTTTCCTGGGAGAAAAATCCCGGCTTCCACCCTGCTGGAAACCCGGGCTTTTGTGCAAACAGCAGCTGGGGGGCAGAGGGGGCGACGTGCAGCCGAAAATTAAGAGTTTACACTGCAGCTTGCCAGGGGAAGCCCCCTCATGGCAGGATCTCCAGGCGGGCTACCCTGGGAGCACTTTTGCACGGCGGGTGCAGGGATGGGGGGGTGGACCTGCAGAAAGGGGGTGTTGGGGTGACTCTTTTACACCCTCAGCACACCCCAGGCGAGAAGAAAACAGTAGGACCTTTGAGCCATGTGATCACAACTACAAAGCGAGCCCAGCGCAGCCCTTTTTTTAAAAAGTTACCACCAGGAGCAAGCAACCTCCCTCCTTCGCAGCCAAAGATTTTGCAGGGCTGGGGGCGCCTGCGGCGCTCTCCTTACCTTACTCTTCACTTCCACCTCGGTGCAATCGAAACAGCGCAGAGTCTGAGATTTATTAAAGCTCCGATTCATCTTCCCGGTCCCCGGCGTAGCCCCCCGCCGCCCTCGCTCCACAAGGGCTGGATCCGCCGCCTCCCACGGGGGGAAAGTTGCTCCCGAGCTGCGCGGGGCGGCCGCGGCTGAAGGCGGCTCGCTGGGCCCGGCCCCCGGCGGCTCCTTCACTTTGTCCCAGCTGCTGGCCCGCCCACCCCGCTCCCAGCTCCCGGCTCCCGGCTCCCGGCTCCCGCCAGCCACAATCCTCCGCTCCGCTCCGCCCGCCCGCCTCCCGGAACCTCCCCCGGCCGGCCACGCCTCTCCCGCCGGCTTCCTCCCCGCCTGCAGGCGGAGCGCTGGCTGGGGTCTCCCCGATAGCAAAGCCTGGGAAGGAGGCGAGGGACGCGAAAAATAAATCTGGTGGTCTTAAAGTGTTACACGACTCCTTGGGGTTTTTTTTTGCTGGACTACACTAACACAGCTCTCCCTTTGGAAAAGGAAAAGAAGGACGTTGGAGGACACGTGGGAGAAAATGTAGCATTCATGTCATATTCTTCTGGTTTTAG
>ML682005.1:41148468-41195833 GCA_007922195.1 Podocnemis expansa
TGGAAAGGAGGACAGGAAAGTATGAAAAGAAGGACATTGGAGGACACGTGGGAGAAAATCTAGTATTCATGTCATATTCTTCTGTTTTTAGGGGGCTCTGGAACCCTTCTCCCTAAAAATAGGGTGTTCCAGCCAGCTTTAACCTTGTAAGTAAAAAGCCAGGCAAAATCATGTATTTTTAAAATGCCTGACAGATAGAGGACATGGAGGTACAAAGGAGGACATGTCCTCCTTTTGCCTGACATCTGGTAACACTACCCAGGTGCTGGCTTGGTTGGAGGGCAGCGTGGCCCCTAAAAGCGGGAAGTGGCTAAAGTCAGGGGTCAGAGAAAGAGCCAGAGATAGTTCCAAAAGGGCAGCTGTGTTAGTTTAGTAAAGCAACAAAAAGCAAGGAGTCTTGTGGCACTTCAAGACTAACAGATTTATTTATCACATGAGCTTTCGTGAGAGAAAGACGAAGTGGGATTTTCTCCCACGAAAGCTCATGCGATAAATAAATCTGTTAGTCTTGAAGTGCCATGAGACTCCTTGCTTTTTTAGCCAAACCTAGGGCTACCAGATAACAAAGCCTGGAAAGGAAGACAGGGAAGTACAAAAAGGAGGACATGGAGAAAATGTAGTATTAATGTAATAGTCTTCTGTTTTTAGGGGGCCCCGGAATGCTTCCCCCTAAAAATAGGGCGTTCTCGTGGTGTTCCAGCGTACTCTAACCCCTGTATGTAAAAAGCCAGACAAAATCATGTATTTTAAAATGCCTGCCAGCAGAGCCATAACACAGTGTTTTGCTGCTTAGGGAGCATCCCTTCCCATTAGCAGTCCTTAGAGCCAGTGCCACAAAGCCACCCTTTTAACAGAGTGGCTCTACTGAGCCGCTCCAGACCGCCCAGTGCTTTGCCCTGTCAGCCCTGCTGTAGTTACAGCTCTGCCTGCCAGACAGAGGACATGAAGGTAAAAAGGAGGACATGTCCTCCTTTTGCCTGACATCTGATAACCCTAGCCAAACCAAAACCCAACAGTCAGATAGTCCCTCGTCTCCCCAGTTTTGGGGAAGTTTGGCAGCTGAGCTACATTTTGTGGTTGGTGCAAACCCATCTCTGTGGGATGTGCATATAGGGAGGGGAAGGCAACCCTTGGCACGTGTGCCGACAGTGGCACGAGAGCCCATTCGGAGCAGCACACAGCACCCTCTGCAACGCCACAGAAATTGTGGTTCCTGCCACTGAAAGCCACTCCAGTACTCTCCCCAGGATTTGAAATTGGAGGCATGTAGGTGGAGGTAGGGGGTTTTGGGGATGTTCATTAATTTGGTGTAACACTGTTACTAGCTGACAACTGGGAGGGGGTGTTGGGAAATTTTCAGGCAATCGCCACTTTTATTTCTGTGGAGGGAGCCCCTGGCACTGGCTGACACTCGAGGAGGAGGGACCGGCACAAGAGTCGGCAAAGGTTGTTGACCCCGGTATAGGATTGCCAGAACACAAAAACTGACATCAGAAATCACAAAAGATTAAAACTAGTTGCTGAGCACTTCCATCTTTCTAATCACTCTATAAATGATGCGTTAATGACCCTGCTCAGGGATGTCAGTGGCACATCAAGACTTCGAAGAGAAACAGCTGAACTGGAATTAATATGCAAATTAGATTGTGTTAAAGCAGGATTAAATCATGACCATGGCTTCTTTTTCCATTACAGCAGGTAATTTGACTTCAGCCTTCCCAGGGTCTGAAACTTAACGACTGCTCTGATTTGCTGTTACTGTATGACCTGATCCCATGTTTTACACTCCCTTACATTTATTTTTATTCCATTCTATAAGTTCCCCCACCTTCAAAGCATCTGACTATGTGGGTTTTTCTCCCACGAAAGCTCATGCAAAAAATAAATCTGTTAGTCTTTAAGTGCCACAGGACTCCTTGTTGTTGTTGGTTGTTTCTTTCTTTCTTTCTTTTTTTTTTTTTTTTCCTGAACTAGACTAACACAACAGCCCCTTTGGAAAAAGGAGGACATGTCCTTTTTACCTTCACATCCTCCATCCAGCAGGCATTTTAAAAATATGTTATTTTGTCTGGCTTTTTACTTACAGAGGTTAAAGTATGCTGGAACACTCCAGAACACCCTGTTTTTAGGGGAAAGCATTCCAGGGCCCCCTAAAAACAAAATAATATTACATTAATATTACATTTTCTCCATCTGTCTTCCAATGTCCTTTTTTTCTTACTTCCCTCTCCTCCTTTCCATGCCTTGATATCTGGTAACCCTATATATGGACAAAAAAAGGCAAACCATACACAGGCAACACCTCCATGACAATTTAGCAGGCCAGGTAGAGACAAGATCTAGTTGCAGGTCGCATAACAATCTTCAGTAACACCACTCCTAAAGTCTTGATCCTGCAAATGTTTACTTTTGTGCTCAAGACTACTGTCATAAATATTTCAACTGAATTCAGCTGAAAATTCAGTGGAACCTCTAGCCGTAGTAAATTTAAGCAGATGTGTAAAGTGTTTGCAAGTTTAGGATGGATGTGTTCAAAAGTCACAAATAAGGCACCAAAAAATCACAATTGACTTTTTTTTTTAATTACCCCCTGCTGGTTTTGGAGCCTCTTAGGTTCACATTTTCAAGCTTTTCCACTATAAGGATTAAAATATTCTTGATTTCAAAGTGAAAGTAATAGTCTCATTGCATGACTTGAGGAACTGGTGAAAACCCAGGAACCAAATATCATGAAACGCAGGATAAAAATCACAAGAATGAGCAATGCTTTAAAAATAAGAGGAAAGTAATGATAATTTTTCTTAACATTAAAAAAAAAATTACTCCAGACTGTAAAGTCTGTAGTATTTGCTTATCAACCCATATTTTTCCTATAAACTGTTGTTGGGAGGGGGCACCAAACAAAAACCAAAACAAATACGCCAACAAACCGATAGCAACCACAAAACCTCCACAGAACAAGAGAAACTGTTTGATTTTATAGAGGAAATAGTTAAAAAGACTGTACACAAAGTACTGAAAACTCGGTAAACAAATAGAAAAAATTTGTTTCTTTCTCTTATAGAATTTTAGGCCCCAATCCTGTATCTATATATGCATACGTTTAACTTTGCACACTGTGAGCAGTCCCAATACCTTCAACAGAAGTATTCACAATTCCTAGTTAAGCACATTTATACACCTTTACAGGACTTTTGCACGCTTGCAGAGTCCCATGAGGCATGTCTACACAAACAAGTGGCAACCTGCAGTGAGTCTCAGAGCCAGGTCAACAGACTTGGACTTGTGGGCCTTATGCACCCCACCCTAAGCTCAAGAGCCAGAACTCCAGCCAAGCAGGAATGCTGCCACAGGCTCTGCAAGCATACTCATTAAACCTGGGGTCTCAAACACAAGGCCTGTGGGCCACATGCGGCCCCTAAAGCTATTTCCTGCAGCCTGCAATAACACTGTTGTTACTGATATTTGCAATATCATTGTATGAAAAGGTTTCAGTGGTGCAGCCCTCAGGGTAATGTACTAGTCCTCATGTGGCCCTCGTGGTGATTTGAGCTTGAGACCCCTGCATTAAACTCTAAGACCCTGATCCTACAAGGTGTTAAGTGGGTGCACAGGGGGTGGACCACAAGGAACTCTTTGCAACATCAGGGCTAGTGTTGTACGATGCTTTGTGATCTTTTAGGGGGAAAAAAATCGTTATATAGAAGTAAGATTATCATGATTTAGAGTTTGAAAACAAAGTTTAGAGGGTGAGATTTTCCTGACTTCCTCCTACAAATCAATGCTTATTGGTCTATCTAGCTATCCTGTCACTAGTCATTACTAATTCTTAGAATTATGCATATTACAATAATGCCTAGGAGACTCCATCATGGACCAGAACCCCATAGTGTTAGGCACTGTACAAATGCAGGTCAAAAGCACTCCATGCCACAGTAAGCTTACAGTCTAAAAAAGCCCTCCGAACTTGCTCGTTCCATCTACTTTGATGGAAACATAAAATGCCAGCCAATTAGTAGGAATGGAATGTTTCTTTTTACTCTGAGTTATGCAGAAAATTGAAGATCCAGGATAGTGCTTCACCCTCTAGGTGGCTCTTGGGGTGCCATTTACTCAACGGCAGCCACGGCACTGCAGCAGGGGTGGAGCGGCTGGCTCAAAAACTGGACCCCCCCCAACTCTCACCCTTCCCCAAACCAGTCACTCTCCCCCAAGGGCAGAGTAGGCTGGCCCATGGGGTGGGCTCTGCTCTCTCGCTCCGCCTCTGGGCCAGCCCGCCCTGCCCCTAGGAGGAACAGCTGGCCCAGAGGTGGGGCAAGAGAGCGAAAACCCACTTCTGGGCTGGTCTGCTCCGCCCCTAGGCTGGCTGCTCCCCGCCCTGGGGGCAGGGCGAGCTGGCTAGGAGCAGAAGCTGGGTTCTGCCCCCTGCCGCCCTCCCCCATTCTGGGGGGGTGCAAAATCAAAAGCTGACTGGGGGCGCTAAAGGCCCTTGATCTGGTCCTGTCTGCTTCAGAGTCATACCTAAAATGTCAATATGAGGAAAGTTAGCTGAGAGTAATAAAATATATTTTCAAAATTAAGTTATGTGGAACAGATTGTCCACTGTCTTGTGCCTTTATAGTTATTCATGCCTGTGTAAAGTGAGTGTAATATATCACCAGATCTGGATGGTAACATTTTACACACACTTTACAATTATTTTACAAAGGTGTAAATAACTATATAAAGGGCAAGGAAGAAGAGAATCGGACCTCATGTTCTTCGTGGATTTTAGGAGCAAGGAGGAAATTGGCCAAACTGAACCAAGCAGAAACAAAAGCCTTCATTCATTGTTACTGGAAAAATGTGTGAAAGAAATTTCTTCTTTGAGCACTGCTTGGATACATTCAGTAATAGGTGTATCTGTGACACAGCACACGGTTGGTCAGAAACTTATTGCCCTAGCCTGTCAGAAGAAGGCTGGTGGCCACCCTACCCCATGCCACATCATGGCTATATATGTGCGTGCTGCCTGGCCCCTCCTCAGGTCCATTTTGTCTACCCCAGTGACGGTTCGTAGAACAGCCCGCTCCTTGCGATTGTGAAAGCAGCCTGTCTCCTTCATTTATGAGCCAGGAACTCAACTGGGAACACCTCTTTGTGGACGTCATTCCATGGAAGAGTGCTTCCTCTTCTGAGTGCCTGTCGGAGCAGCAACACCACTCTCCTCTGCTGCCTGCCATGCCAGGGTTTAAACCTTGCGCTGCCTGTGGCAAGGCCTTCCTGCAGGACAGCCCCCACGCAAAGTGCCTTCGGTGCCTGGGCGAAGCCCACTTGGTCACCTCATGCTCCACCTGTCTGTCCTTCAAAGCTAGGACAATAAGAGACAGGGAGCAAAGGCGCCGTGTGCTGGCCTCAGGGCAGGCGCGACAGCCCACCTGCGAGGCTCCAGCATCTCCTCTGGCACTGCGTGCCTCTTTGGCACTGGAGTCTTCCTGGCACCACTCACCGCAGGGCCACAGAAAGGCAGACTCAGTACCTGTCCTGGTACCGTGCAGTTGCCACCAGTCCAGGTCCCCCTCTCATCAGCAGAGGACCGTGAGGAGTCAGTGCTGCTCTCTGCTACACCAGAGGCATTCGAGGCAGCAAAGGCGCTCCTCTTATTGCTGACACCACCCTCCCTGGTACCCCCCAATAGAAGTGGTAAACCAGCCTTTGCCTCCAGGCCCTGGCACCACAAAGGGCACTGAACACCTTCTCTGGTCTCGGTCCTGAGTTCCCTGGCACTGGAGCCCCCTAGCCAGAGCCCTGGTACCATTGAGCTTTCTCCTTGGCACCATATCACCTTTCCATCTCTGACACTGTCATCACGGTCCTGAGCGGCCTCCTCTCCTTCGAGTCAGGAGGAGGGTCCCTCAAGGGGGTCTAAACGGCCCCATCCTAGGCTCTTGGCATTGGCACCGTTTAGGTACCAACTCCATGAATGGTCCCTGCTGGAGACCGTGTCAAGCCCTCACAATGATGCGGAGCTCCCAGCGGCACCAGCCAGAACTTTAAACCCCATGCCACGTTCGTACATGGGAAATCTCACGGTGCACTTTGACCTTCTGTGCCATGTTGCTGCCCATACAGGGATGGAGGTTCAATCCCCTAAAGGGCCTGCCAACACACTGTTCGGGCCAGTGATCTTGTCTGGTAATCCAGTCATGGTCCCACTCCACCCTAGTGTGTGAGACCTTGCGTTGTCACGATGGTGAAGCCCGGGCTCTATTCCCCCAGTGTCCAATATGACAGGCCTAAAATATCAGGTCCCGGGGACACAGTTCCCCTCTCTTATCCACCACCTGGTACCGTCTTGGCGTGTGGTGGAGGTGGCCTTAGGCCCAGGCCAAATTCCCTATGATTCCCTCCCAGTGTTGAGAGACACAAGAGAGGTAGACCTCCTAGGGCAGAAAGTATATTCCTCCTCCACCTTCATGTTACATGTGGCTAACAACCAAGCCCTCATGGGCAGATATATGATTGATGTGTGGGAGTCAATGAACAGATTTAGACATCTAGTCCTATAGGATGCTAGGGAGGATTACGACGTCTTCCTAGAAGAAGGCAGGATAGCCTCCCAGGACCTTCTCCTTTTGGCTTGGGACACAATAGACATGGCCTCCCATACAATGGCCTCAGCCATGACCCTCCGCTGCATGGCATGGCTTAGGGAGATGGGGATATGGGAGATGGATCCCCAGCCTCCCAACAGGCAATCTTTGACCTCCCCTTCAACGGGGAGGACCTTTGCCTGGCAGAGACCGAGGCCATTATCACTAGTGCCCAGGATCCCTGGGGGGAACTCAAATACCTGGGCCTCCTCCCCTCAGGGGTCCCTGAAACCCCTCCTTCCAAATAGGAGTCGTATGCTGTCTTGATTCGTCCTTTTCGGTGAAATGGCCGAGTCCTGGTATTTTAACTCCTCCGGCCTGGGTCCATTCTTGGTCAGGAGAGTTTCTCCTGTCCGGGGCCATGCCCCCTGCCACTCTCCGTGCGGAGGCACTTCCCTAGAGGTTGCGACCTCTTGTCCTGGCTGTTGATCTTTGGTCTCCCCTGTAGACAGGGACTGCTTACTAGACCGGTCCCAACACACTCCCTCCTGTTAACTGGAGTAATGGGTGTAAAACATACACCCAAAGTTCCTCTCCTAGGGGCACCATCTGTGAATTCCTATTTGGTCTTTCCCCCGTTGGGGAGGGAGACCCCCCTTCTTTTCTTTCATTGCCACATTCAACGATTCTCTACTCCCCTTGGGCACACAGGACAGAGGTCAGGATAACCCCCATAAGTTTTGGGGGAACAGCATTATTCCCTGCTGTAGAAGTCAGGGACACTTCCTCTGGTGTCCCTCTTGTGACTCAGCCAAACACCTGTTTGCTTAGCCTTTTAGGGTCACACCCCACAATCCCATGTGCCCCAACCCCATAGATCCAGAATAGTCTTGTCCCTATTTGGGCTCAGGACCCGCACGCCTTCCTACCATTTATGAAGGCACCCTCCCTTCCTGCCTTTGGTCCCATGGAACTTCGGTGACCTACTATATGACACAATCCAGAACCCCTCCTGTCCAGCAGTTGCCCTCCAGGTCTCGGGCCCTATCCCTTACCGTTTCCAAACGGCCCACCCTCTGGGGTTTCTGGAAAGGGTATCCCACTGTCACCCAGCCGTGGCGCTAGTGCCCATCCACGGCATTGGGCATTTAGAAACTGATATCTTAAACCTGACCTCTTGCACCAGGACCAGAGACCATTGGGGTTGTTACCTCCGTCTCCCTGGTCTCAACCCAGGGTAGCCTATCTCCACCTCAGGGAGAACACGCCTGGGGGTACCTCTTCACAATAGAGCCTCCGGGCTGAACCCCAGGCTTTTCCCTTCTCAAATTAAAAGGGGATCTCTTGTTGCTAGCAGAAAGGGCCCTACTCCCCTAGTAATTTAGCCACCCAGAGGCCCGTTACAAATGTTCTTTGTAAATACTACCTTAAGTGGCTATGATGCCTGCACACCAGGCGGGTATCTTCCAGTAGATGACCCATAGTTATAGTACCCTACAGACCAGCCACCCTCCTTCCCCTCAGGTGGGGTGAAGTTTCTGCCCAACTCAGGCTGTTGAGCCTCGATGCTCACCCTCAGGCTGGTGATAATACTCAGTTAGAACAGTGGCCTAGATGGGACTCTCCTGCTCCTCTTCGGGAGCTTCCTTACCAACAGGTGTCCCCCATCGAAGCATCCGTCCTCTTGACACAGGCATATGGCAATTATTCTTCCCAGTAATTCCTACAAGTTAAGCAAGGGCCTTTTTAAATAGGGCTCTACCTTCCTAGTCTTTCCTCAGCAGGGTTAACCCTTAACACGCACATGTTTTGGTGCCAGGCAGCCACAACAAGGATGGTGGGAACATGTGCCAGCCCTTCCCCCAAATCGAGTGGTGACCTCAGTTCTGGGCAAACCAGATGACCCTCATCATTGGTCATCTATCACTCCCTCAAAAAAAATAAATAAATAAAAGGGAGAAGAAGCGGAGAGAGAAATCGGTCAAAAGGGGTAATCAGAGCTATGCCTCGTCAGAGTGACACACCCTAGGCCCACTTAGCCTGAGGGAGTCTTTCCCCTCCCGCCCTTTACATTCTTGAAATCTCCCTCTCTCCCCTCCCCCTTGCGTCCCTGGCATTGGGAGTCTCAGATGCTATCCATTTTAAAGTTGGGTGTGCCTCTGTTGGGCAGGCAGCTCTTTGGCCTCCGTAGCAGGAGTGCTGCAAATACAGGAAGTAGTGCTGAGGCTTTGAGCCATGGAGAAGGGTTTCTCCTCCGTGGTCAAGTTCCCTCCTTTCGATACCTTTGGCAAACTGTTGATTACCAGGCATCGGTTGCCAGATACTTTCCCTTGCTTTGGTGTAAGGCCTTGGAATGCTTAACAGCCCCCTTCCACGAGAACATCAGGAAGGTTACGATGTCTTTTCTGAAGACATCTTGACCTTAGGTGATACCTTAATAGTGCTGTCATTGGCCCTGGACATGGTCGGTCGTGCCTCCCCTACAACCAGGATGAGCAATCTTCTCTCTCAGGGCATTATAAGTGGCCCATGTAGGCATCGCACCCTACTCAGCAAAACTCCCTGCCCTGTACTGCCATCATCCCTTTGGTCCAACTAAAAAAAGAGTGGGGTTTTCCCCCTCTGTTTCTTTTTCCCTCTTCCTCGCATTCTGCAGTATTCGGTACCCATACATAGTAGAGGGATAGCTCTGAGGTCCACTACCCTTTTTCCTGTAAGCTTCACACTCCAGCTGACACAAGTGCCAGGATTCTGGACTTCTCTTCCTCAGCTGTTTCTTAATACAAGCTGCTCAGATCCTTAGACTTAGTTGCATCCTCGGTTACAGCCTTATATGGACCTCCATTGGAAGTCTCACACTAAGCGATGTTAGCCCTTGCTGCTTTTCGCGGATCAGCAGGCTCTCCACCGCAGCAGGACTCGCACTTTATTGGTCCTTGCTTGGAAGCTGAATCTTAGCAACAATTTACCTTGATTGAAGAGTCTCAGTGTTGAAGCCCTTTTCCTCAAAACCCCAAGTACGGAGTTCTTCCTAGTAGGCCGTTTATTCTCCACTGGCAGGGCCGGCTCAACTGTGAGGCAAAAGACAGACATGGCTTCAGGTGACAGTTCTTAGGGGCACCTAGCCCCCCGAAGATCAGGCTGGCTCCTGCCTCTTCAACTCTTTCCTAGCAGCTCAGGCACTGTTAGTCAACCTGTGGCTTAAGTCATGTAGGCAGAGTGCACTTTAAATCTCTCTGCAGGCAGCCACTGGAAATTTATACACTTTGGAAAACCTTTTTCAACCTCCATGAATGAGATATTGGGGGGGGGGGGCGCCAAATCAAAATGTGGCTTGGGGTGGCACAACCCTTGAGCCAGCCCTGCCCATTGAGGTCAGATCTCCCAGGTGAGGTACTTCTTTCCTGGTTCTTGGGCCCAAGGCTGATACCTTGGGTTCCTCCCCGGAACCTTGCTGAGGTCAGCTACCCTATGTGGGGAGGCAGTGCTGGAGGCAGACAGGGTCAACTCCGCCACTGTCCTTGAGCACGGCTAGTAATTACTGATTGTATCTGAGCAGCGCTCGAAGAACAGTGGGTTACTTACCAGTAACCATCCTTCTTCAAGATGTGCTGCACAGATTCATTCACAACCCTCCCACCGTCCCTGCAACTCAGAGTTGGTGACTTTTAGAGACTGAGGGGATGGGCGGCAGCCACATACAGGACTGTCACTGCCCTGGGACAGGACCCAGGGCACTGGCCCAGGCCCTGCCCCCTACCCGGAGGCCATGCCCCCTGGCCACTAGCCATGCCCCTGGCCAAGGCCGGGGCCGGGAGTGGCCGAAGATGGCTGGGCCCCGGATCCCCAGCCGAGGATGGGGCCAGGAGACGCCATGGCGGCCGCAGGTGGCTGGGCCTCGGATCCCTGGCAGGGGATGGGGCCGGAGTGGCTGCCACGGCTGCAGGTGGCTGGGCCCCAGATCTCCGGCCCGATCGGGCGGGAGACTGGGAGAGGTGGGGCCCCACCAGACCCGGGGCACTGGCGCCAGGATTCGGGGCATGGGCCCAGTGTGCCTGGCGCCAGCAACACCACTGGCCACATTTATAGCCACAGGGTGGCATCGGGGGTGGTGGCAGCTGCCAGTCCTCTTCTGATAGACTAGAGCAAAAAGTTTTCTACCAATCGTGCGCTGCAGTACAGTTATACCTATTACTGAATGAATCCAAATAGCTCATCTTGAAGAAGGATGGTTACTGGTAAGTGACCCACATTCCTCTCCAGGCGCTGCTCACATGCAATTCCTATGTAGGTATGTATGTGCTGCAGCATATGGATGGCTGGAAAGCTTTTTGCCCTAGCCTGTCCCCATAGGGTCAGTGGCCAACGCCCCCTCTGACCTCCACACCTGCATGATATATAGGTGGCCCTGCCCCTGTCCCCCTTCAGTTCCTTCTTTCCACCCATTGCGAAGGTCCTGGAACTGCCTACTCTTGCAGGTTTGCAAGTGCCTGTCTGTTTCTGCTTCGTCGTCTATTTTCTCTTCATTCCCCACTCTGGAATTGTTTTTTGTTTCTATCTTGTCTCCTGGCTCTCACCGTACCAGAGGTTCCATCTCTGTTGCATGTCCCAGTGGTAGCACATGGCCCAGCACGGCCTCAACCATGCCTAGATTCAAACCCCATGCTGTGAGTGAGAAGGCTTTCTCAATCAGTGTCCCCATAAGGAATGCCTCAAATGCCTCGGGGAGGCTCACTGAACCAATAAGTGCAAAACTTACCAATTGTTTAAGCTGAAGACACAAAAGGAGTGCGAAAATTGCCTATGCTCCATGGCGCTGGAAGAGGCATTATGCCCTGCTTCAGTGACGAACAGGCCATCATTGGCACAGGTGGCCACAGTGCAGAGGGCACAGTCAGCACCGGCCCTGCCTCGGCACAGGTCACCATCCAGGATGCCAAAAAAGCATTGCACGGGATTGGAATCTGTATCGGGTGTGCATCCTTCAAACCTTTGAAATAGCTAAGGCCCTCCTTCAGCTGCCAACCCCTACTCCGCCCAGACTTTCAGCATTGAGAGGGAAACTGGCACTACTGCCCAAAGCCTGGTGCACACCCCAGGCAGAGCCAGGTCCATCAGCACACCAGGAGCCAGTGCAGGATGAGCAGCCAGGTATGCTATGTCAGGGTCAGGCCTTGATACCCTGATCCCTGTGATTCCCCTCTGGGGGGGGATCAGCACAGCAACTCCCTGCCACAAGCCCACTAGTCCCCTCTGACTTGTTCCAGGGACTTCCCACACAGCCAAAGAGCAGAGGCGATGGGGCATACCTTCAGTTCTCCCCAGCGACCTCTTCCAAGGAACGCTCACTGGCGTCTTCACAAAAGTCATGCTGTACTGGGTCTCATTCATGCTCATCCGAGGGTTCTGACACCTGACACCGGTGCTGCTGTTTGTCAACACCACTGACACTGGCACCCACCCCTGCACATCCAGCCAGCAAGTGCAGGAGGAAGCGTTCCCAATTGTTGCCTTGGCACAGAGACTCGGGAGCTTGGACACCAGCACCACTGGCACTGTCATGCTGTTCCCCACATGCCACCTCTCCAGTGCTGATGCGTATGAGGACACTCCCCAAGCACCACCCAGAATAGGAAATCTGACCCATCCCCTGCACGGGGAAATGTATGCCTGGCACAGACCATGGTACCACAAACCTTTAAGGATTGGTCAGCACAGTGGACCAAGTTGGACTCCTGGGATTCCCCACGTAGGGACCTGACATCCCCCAGGTCATTTAGACCGACCACATCTCAAGGAGACCAGGATGTGGGAGCATCTGATGAGACTCAGACCCAGGAGAGGGACCGTAAGGCTGCAGCAGGAATGACCTGAAGGTAATGTCCTCCACTTCACCTGATGAAGCAGCCCACCAGAGGTCCTCTTCACTAAGAAAGCACCTGAGGGCATATCAAGAACTGCTTAAGCGCATGCCTGCAAACCTTGACCTCCTGACTAAGGTGGTCAGAGAAGATTTTGACCCTCTCTTTCAAGTGAGCGACCCCATCCCCCCCAGCCAAGATGGTGGTACCAATGCATGATGCGGTGTTCAAGACTGTTGGTGCCAGTGGCAGACACTGTCATCACTTCCCCCCTGTGTCAAAGGGCACAGTGAGGAAGCACCACGTCCCCAAAGACGAGTTTGGTTTCCTGTTTAAACACCCCACCCCTGGGTCATGGGTGGTGGACACAGTTAACCAGCAGGAAAGACAAGGCCAGCTCGCTGCCACTCCAGAAAATAAGGATGCCAAAAAGCTGGATTTGTTCGGTCAAAAAATTTATTTCACCACTGCCCTCCAGCTGCACATTGCCAACCAACAGGCCCTCATGGGCAGGTACATCTTTTACTTGTGGAGTTCAATGCAAAGGTTTTGGGACCTCATACCATGCAATCACACACTGGGCTACAACACTCTCATAGAGGAGGGCCTCCTAGTAGCTCATGTGATGCTTCTTTCTTCATGGGATGCTACGTTCATGGCCAGCAGAGGCATAGTGTCAGCAATCGCCATGTGCCGAGCTGCATGGCTGCAATGGTTGGGACTCTCCCCGCAGATGCAGCAGTCCATATAGCCATTTGTTGAGTCAACTGATGTGAAACTGCATGACATGAAGGATTCCCGTGCAACACTCCATTCCTTGAGGATGAACACCCCCCGGTTGGCCAGACAGTCCTTTCTTTCCTACCAGCAGCAGCAACAGGGCCCTTGCAATTAGCCCTTCCAATCATCCCGCTGCCCCTATGGGAACAGAGACAGGGACAGAAATAGGGGCAGACGGCGCTCAAGACAACAGAGTGCAACTCAGTCCACCCAACAGAGCAGTAACACCTATCCATCATCCCAGAGGCAGAGGTTTTGACCTCTCTCTTGAGGGCTGCCACAACTGCCAGAACCTACCCTACCTCCATTCAGAAACCACCTGGCCCCTTTCCAACAATGGTGGGCTGAGATAACCTCAGACCATTGTTTTCTAGACACAAGGTCACATGGCTATACTATCCAGGTCAGGGCCAAGTCCCCCAGAAGAAAACTGCCCCCTCACTACCAGGACAGGGACCCCTCCCAGGAGATACTGCTGGAGCTAGAGTGCCAAAAGCTTCTAGACCTGGGGCCATAGAACAAGTTCCCCCAAGAGAGAAAGGGAGGGGCTTTTATTCATGCTCCTTCCTGGTCCCGAAGGCAAGTGAGGGCTTGCAGCTCATTTTAGATTTAAGAGCCCTGAACAATTTTTAAGAAAAATAAAGTTTTGAATGGTTTCCCTATCTCAGATTATTCCTTCATTAGACCCAAGGGATTGTTTCACAGCCCTTGACTTAAAAGATGCTTATTTTCATATCTCCAAAAGGCAAGGCCACAGAAAGTTCCTTCATTTCGTAGCTGGAGGAAAACAATTCCAATTCACAGCACTCCCCTTTGGTCTGTCACTGGCCCCAACGGTGTTCACGAAGTGAATAGTGGCTGTAGCAGCCCCCTTAAGGAAACAAGGGATATGAATATTCCCATGCCTGGACGACTGGTTAATAAGGGAAGGTCCAAAGACCAGGTCTGGCACAGCATCAGCTCTGTCCAGAGATTGTGCACCAGACTGGGTCTCCTCATAAACCTGAAGAAATCAAACTAACCTCAACACGGAGAATAGAGGTTATAGGGGCACACTTGGATTCGCTAAGCGCAAGGGCCTTATTATGCCTTGCCAAGTTTCAATCCATATCTACCATCATTTCAGAACTTCACCATGCCCCCACCACAACTGCAAAGCAATGCCTTCAATTACTTAGACACACAGCCACCTCTACCTACGTGGTAAGAACAACCCGCCTCTATATGAGAACTCTACAGGTGTAGCTGGCAACGGTGTTCCACCCCAAACGCCACCCACTAAAGCATGTAGTCACCATTCCAAGGAGGGTCCTGGACACCCTGACGATGTGGCAGGACCCAGCCTTTGCCCACAAGGTGGGGTCCCTTTCAAGGTCCCTCTCTTACCTTGATCACAGACATGTCAGACTGAGGCTGGGGAGCCCACATCACAGGTGGTCTGTCCACCCAAGGGACGTGGTCACAGGCAGACAGCCTCCTACATATAAATGTGAAAGAACTGAGGGCAAAATGCCTAGCCTGTGGAGTCTTCTTGGACAAGATAAGAGGGAAAACAGTGCAGGGCCTAATGGACAATACAGAGGCCCTGTCTCACCTAAACCGCCAGGGGGCAGCCTGCTTGTTGGCACTATGCAAGGAAGCGTCCTCTCTATGGGAACTGGCCCTGAAGTTTGACTTCTACCTGGTAGCTGCTCACCTCCCAGAGGTGAACAACTGCCAAACGAACAAACTCAGCAGGCAATTCATCCCCCAAAACAAGTGGACTCTACACCTGAAAGTAGCGATCACCCTTTTTGGATCATTGGGCATAGACCTCTTCACAACAGAAGCAAACCACAAATGTGCCCTATTTTCTTCACTCCGGGGCAGGGAAAGGGGCTCCCTTTTGGCTGCCCTCCTGATAAGCTGGAGGGGACCATACTTTCCACCTTTCCCCTGATTCTCCTGATCCACAGAGTCCTATTAAACATCAAGAGGAACCAAGGAGACATAATCCTGACAGCCCTGCTGTGGTCATGCTAGCCTTGGTACAGCACCCTTCTTGACCTCTTGATAGTCCCGTCCATAATGCTCCTGTCCAGGGCGGACCAACTAACACAGGACTCCGGTCAACTACAACACCTGGACCTGAGCTCACTGCACCTAATAGCATGGAGACTGCATGGCTGAACCCCGAAGAGCAAATATGCCCAAAGAGGGCCCAGAAGGTCCTGACTGAGAGCTGAAAGCCTTCTACAAGGGCCACTTACGGGGCAAAGTGGAAATGCTTTTCCCTCTGGGCACGAGAAAAGCAGGTGCCTCCAGCGTTCGTCCCAATCCAGACAACATTGGACTACCTCCTGGGGCTAAAAGAGAGCAGCCTAACACTCCCCACTCTTAGGGTGCCCCTAGCAGTAATTTCAGCACTGCACAATTCCTTTGATGGGGTGACCCTCTTCTCTCACCCCACATGCACAAGGTTCTTCAAGAGTCTGGAGACACTCTATCCCCAGGCCCAGGATCCGATCCCACAATGGGATCTAAACCTAGTACTCAAGGGGCTCACAAAACCTCCCTATGAGCCACTACACTCATGTACATTACTAGTTTTATCATGGAAAGTGGCCTTCTTGGTAGCTATCACATCGGCCAGAAGGGTTTCAGATCCAAGAGCCCTGTCCTCGGAACCTGTGTATACTTTGTTCTGCTCCAACCAGGTACAGCTCTGACGCCACCCGGCCTCCTTGCCTAAGGTGGTGTCACCCTTCCATATTAACCAAGATATTTGCCTCCCAGTGTTCTTACCAGACCAACAGGTTACAGAGAGCCAGAGGACATGGCAAACCCTCGACGTCAGAAGATCTCTTGTGACACACATTGAGCAAACCAGACCCTTCTGCAGAATGACCCACTGTTCATAGTGGTTGATGAGTGTATGAAGGGCCAGGCAGTTACAGCCCAGTGCATCTTGCCTGGGTAATAAACTGCATCAAGAACTGCTACCATAGAGCAAATACTCCCCTCCCAGGGAGAATCAAGGCACACTCAACTAGAGTGCAAGCGTCCTCCATGGCCTTCCTCGCTTAGATGCCAATCCAGGAGATATGCAGAGCAATGACTTGGTCATCGGTGCATGCTTTTGTATCTCATTATGCAATTTTCCAGCAAACAAGAAATGATGCTGCCCTGGGTAGAGCCATTTTATGAGCAGGAAAACCGTAACTCCACCCTCCATCCTAAATACGGCTTGTAAGTCACCTACATGGGAACGATGTGAGCGGCACTCAGAGAAGAACAGATGGTTACTTGCCTGTAAGTGTCCTTCTCTGAGATGGGCTGCTCACATACATTCCATACCTTCCCTCCGTCCCCGCTTTTCAGAGTTAGCAGAAAGCAGGAACTGAAGGGGGGGGCCAAGGTCAGGGCCACCTATGTCTCGCACAGGTGCTCAGGTCAGAGGGGGCATTGTCCACTGACCCTTTGGGGACTGACTAGGGCAAAAAGCTTTCCAGGCATCTGTGTGCTGCAGCACGCACACACCTTCATAAGAATGTATATGAGTAGCCCATCTCAAAGAAGGATGTTTGTGGGTAAGTAACCCTCTGTTACTACATGTTCTGGTTGTTTTACTGTATTGGATGTATATGGATAACTGTAAAAAAAGAAACCCAGTGGGTTTGAAAAATGAAATCCTTTCATGAACTCAAGATTCTCCCCTCCCCCCTTTTTTGGCAAGGGCTTCAAATTTTATTTCTTGAATGAGACAGTTCAGTTGCTAAGATTAGGAGCACTTCCATCAGTGCCCTGGATGTCTGTAAAATGGTTCTGGTCTGTCCCAATATTCAAGAGAGACACTGAAGATTGGACAAAATCTTCTACAGAAATCATGTAGCTGGATCCATGCTGGTTAATGATTTAATATCTGGAGCAAAAGGGGTTTTCCCTGCCCTAATGACTGCTGCCTAGCATTTTGACTATATAAAGTCACATCTGTTAACTAATAGCCAAACACAGTAAAATGGATTTAATCAACTGGCATAGTGTCCAGTCTAGTCAGGCAGTTAATGGGGGATAAAATCCTGACCTTATTGAAGTCAATGTGTGTTTTGCCATATACTCCACTGGAACCATGATTTCACCCTCGTTACATCCAGCACATACAGAAGATGAAGCTCAGAACTAGACCATTGTATTGAAAGGTAGCATTATTAACATGTAGGCCAAGGGAACTCCTATCATAGCAGTAGGGGCTGGCTTTGCTTGTCTCTGTTGAAAGTAGATCTCTGCATCTTACACCCAAGATGAGAAAAAACAGAACCAGGACAAATCCCAGGGTGTTGTTTATGGGCCAGTAGTAGTGCTACTTCTCAGTTCCTTTCATTTTGTCTGTCTGCTGATGGATCCATTGGTAAGGGCATACAAATGTCAAGAAAGCTTTGCAGCAATCCACACTGAGTTTTTACCTCAGTATAGCTGCACGAATTCTCAAGAAGGCAAGATGGTAAGGTAGCTATTGAGCAAGAGAGAGAGAAAGAGAAGGCAGAAGAGTATAATCATTTGCTCCCACTTATCTAGGGATTTGCCATTATCTAGCTACATCCCTGCTAAGGGAAAACAAACAGATCTTCATGTAATTAAAAGTCAAGATTGTGAAAACAGTATGGCTTTAGTTCAAATTAATAGAAACCATGTAAGAAAGTCATTTATATACATAGAACTTGTATATAGTAAATTACTCTTTCAGTTTAGTTTTACTCGACTCCACTTCCTATGAGTTTCTTAAAATACACATTTTCTTTTCAGTTCAGTTACACTTTAGCTTCTGTCTCTGGAACAGGGATGAGACATGTGGTAGGCACCTTAAGGAAACTTGTTTTCCTATTGCCTATACTGCTCTTATTGTGTAGGCAGAAGACTTTATTCTGCAGAGCTTTAATTAGCAGTAGAGTCATGCCCACTTACAAAAACCAAGGAACTGAACACGTATCCTGGTTTCCTAATGCACCAGAAATTGTCATTACCACCAACAGATTGCCTCCTCAACCTGCTTACATATTCATGAAAAGAGATGTCTTTGAGCACACTGTTCTTTTACATAATCATCTTTTCAACTGTTTTCTTGAGCCACCGATCATTTGCCACATTTCAACTTCCTTTAATGTCTTGTACATATCTCTGTAATCTTTACCTGTCTGTGATCCTTAACCATCCTTTTCTTTAAATGTAGAGTTCCTACTTTTCCTTCAAATGTAGAGTTCAAATCAACATTTCTTTCCTTCAATTATCTTCACTTTAATTCTTCCATCTCCACCCACTTTCTCCAGACATATTTCCTATGCTGTAGCCAGGAATGGGGTTTTATCAGTTTTACACAACACAAGGGTTCCTCTGTACTAGGGGATTCTCTAGTTTAGTGTTCCCAACATTTTCTCTACCATGGCACACCTTGCTACCTTTAATTAATTGGAGGCACACCAATATATGGTTTCCAAATCAACTCATGAATATTCATGAGCTAATGAGCCAATCCAGAACTCTCTGAGCAGTTTTTCAAAAAATTCTGTGGCACACCTGCTCAGACATGTGGTACACTAGTTGGGAAACACTGCTCTAGTTGATTACTTAGCACCCTTTTAAGGCTGCGTTCCACCACCAGACTAGCACAAATCAACCTTACCAGGGAGAAGGATCTAGCCAATAAACCTGAAATGGAAGCAGCACTGTGATACTGATAGGTTTAGGATAAAAATGTTCAAATACTTCTCTTTTCTGTCCGACTCTAAACCATTTATTTATCAAACCATTAAAAGATGTTACATTCTCTACCTTGCTGATATCATCATTTTGTGAATCCTCTTGAATGTGATCAAGCAAAGGAATTTATTCCACTCTTGGTGCATATTGCATTGTTATTAATGACAGTCACCTTGCATGCTTTGAGAGGTGAAAATACCCCATAGACTTGCAGCCACTGCATATCAGATATATTTTCTCTCATTCTAAATTTTAAAAAGTTGCAAAACTATAAATCAGACAGGCTGAGGAGGCTGCTATCTGGGCCTGTGAAGCAAAATTAAACATCGCAGAGCAGTGAAGACTAGTAACATGTACCTGCTGGAATTATTAAGGGTCACCTGAATCAACTACATAGAGGAATTCCAGGGAGACCATACATAATGTCATCAAATCAATGGGAGTATCAGACATACAAGAAGATACTGGACCCTACAAAGTGTTTCTCAGATGTCTGTTCCCTGCTGGCAAAATGTCATCACCAGCTTCTAAAGGTCCAATCTCTTCCACTCCTTTTAAAGCTTTTGTATTCCACCCCCTGCCCCCAGAGGCTTATGTTAATATAATAGGAAAATGAGCAAAGAGCATTTTCTCTGAAGAACTAAGGTAACCTGATCCATCACCACTACCTGGAACATGATACTCTAGGAAAACCTCCTGCATGGCTTGACTGTAGAGTATCCAATTACAAGAAAAGAAAAATGAAGGGCCAGATGTAAGCTGATCAGGGCTGGCCCAAGGGTTTTTGACGCCCTAGGCCGACACTGATTTTGACACCTCCTCCTTTGGCTGCCAGTGGGGATCTGAACGTGGGCAGGGAGTGGTGCCACCACTTCTGGAATCTGGCCCTGGCCAGGGATCCTGCCCTGGGTGGGGAGTGGTGCCACTGCCGGGGTCCAGCCTTGGGTGGGGGTCCAGCCCCACCTGGGAGTGGCACCATGGGTGGGGGTCTGGCTGCAGGTGGGGAGTAGAGCAGGGTGAGTTAGGCTTGCTGGCACTCCACCACCACCCAGCCCAGCCCTTGGTGCCCCCTAATTTTTGGTGCCCTCAGCAACGACCTAGGTCACCTCCATGAAAGGATCGGCCCTAAAGCTGATGTAAGATGGCTTGGAGCCACAGAGTCTTACCACAATGTTACGAGTAAAAAAGGGTTTAAACATCTGACAACTCGCATTCCAAAATTTCATTGGTGAGAACCGTACTGTGCTGTTGAAGGACTTTGCTTTTCTAAGGCTCAGCTAAATGACAACAACCTGCACAATGACTTGGGCTTTGGGTTAGACATTTTGGCTCCTACATCTGGTATTCCTCTTCCTTTTCCCCTTTGTGGCTGGAATTGCATTGTGCCAACCCAGCTAAATTTGTTCATGTCCAGTGATATGTCTGCATATGGGGTCTGTGAAAATCATGATTACAGTTCTGAATAGATTATACTGCAGATGTAGTTTGAATGCCATGATGTAGTTTTTATGCTATGAGAACACAAGCAGAAATCATTTACCGACAACATGGTAATAAAAGTATTTCAGATGCAGTATATTTTATGGCTACATATCTTCCTTTCACACATAAAACAAGACTGATTAGCATTGGAGAAATCCAACAAATACACTATTGCATGTCTACCATGTTAATAAAGTGTACCTGTTTTCTTATATCTCATAAATGGTGAAGTCTATGACATTTCTCACCATATAAATAGATATCGGGCCCAGCCCATCACTCATGTAACCGGATGCAACTACAGTGGAGATTCACTTGGTTATGCACTTGTTATTTGACTGGTTATTTATTTACATGCAACAGCCTGCAAGTAACACAAGAATTAATGTATAGCTGAAACTCAAGAAGCCCAGATGCTAATCTTAGAACATCATCAGATGGAGAGGAGATCTGGTTACTAGAATAATTGTCCCCTCGCCATATTACCCAACTGTTAAATCATTGTGTACTTTACAAAGGTGTTGAATTTAATTAGCAGTGTGTAAATTTGTGGAGGAGCCTGTAGTACATTCCGAGCTCTGCCCACAAAACAAGCTCCATCTAAACGAATTTCCAGAGTCAGTCTCTGTTCACACTAGATTGTTAAACTATTCAAAATAGTTTAGTGCTGGTTCTCGGTTCAGCTGAACTTTGGGACTTTAACATACCCATGCTTAGCTCCTTGGCCTTTACTCCTTCTTACCACTACTAATTTTTTCCCCCTCAGTCATCGCCTAAATGCCACTCATTTATGGCACTAAATGAAAAATTGCTTACAGCAGTGTTTCCCAACCTTTTCTCAGCTGCGGCACACCTTGGTACCTTCAAATTTTTCAAGGCACACCACAATTAAAAAACCTCATGAATATTCAAATTAACTTAAATTTCTTATGAATATTCATGAACCATGGCACAGTGTTTCAGAAATGCTGCTATGTGGGGTAGTAGGGGTGGCAAAACACGGGGGATCAGGAGTCGTGTGCAGTGGCAGGAGTAAGTGTGGGGAGCAGAGTAGGGCAAGGGTGGCAAAAGAGGACAAGGGCAGCCATGTTGGGAACAGCACAAGGGTGGCAAGAGAGGAGAGAGGAAGGAAGAACAAGAGTGGCTTGGGGGGGGGGCGCCAAGAGGAGTGGGAAGGTAGGTCAGGGGAGCATGGCATGGCACCCACTTCTTCACAGTGGGTCCCTGCCACCCAGGGCAAATGCTCACCCCACTGCTGCTCCCTCCCACCCCAGTGTGTCCTGTCCTGTCCTCCCCCAGCCCCCTGTTGCCTGTGATGGACCCTCCCATCACTGCAGGGGCAGAACTACACCTCTAGCCCCCAGCTGCACCCCCCGCTACATACCCCCAACCAAACAGCCACCTCACCCACCAGCTACACACCCTCTGCTACACAGCCACTCCCACCCACCTCTGCTACACGCACACACCTGCCCCACACAAACCCCAGCAGCTCTCCCCCCCAAAGCCCTTACCTGGGCTGTTTGCAGGCTGCCCGACACAAGCTGCTCCACCCTGCAGGGGGAGATTCACACACTCCCGGCCTCCCCCAGCTCTCTGCTGGCTGGACTTAAGGTGGAGCCACTGGAATGCTGTGTTCAGGCTGCTCCTGCTATTTTCATGGGGACCCCTCGAACTCCATGTTCTGGTGCCTTCCTCTATTTTTAGGGGGGCCAGAAGGCTGCCTGCTTAAAAATAGGGGGCCGCAGAACTGTGCTCCAGTGCCTTCCTCCTTACTTTAACCCTTGCCTTATCCCAGCCCTGCACAGCCCACATGGGTGGGCTGAGCAGGGAGGGAACTTTAACACCAGCTCTTGGGGATGCTTGCGGCACACTTGGGATGTTGCCATGGGACACCGATGTGGCCCGGCCCACTCATTGGGAACCACTGGCTTACAGTAAATTGTGCATATCTGTGACCTTTCCTTGCCTTTCTTACACGTTATCAGTATTCACATATAATTTATCATCATGGGGCATCTGAATTAACCCTTCATGGAGAAGACTGCAGCAGGTCTTACCTCTCAGAGGGTGTGTCTACACTGGCAAGTTAGTTTGAATTAAGGAGCCTTAATTTTAACTAACTTAGTCACCATCTATCATAGACTTTCACTAGTTCAGGGGTCTCAAACTCAAATCACCACGAGGGCCGCATGTGGACTAGTACAGGGCCAAATGAGGACTAGCACGTTAACCCGAGGGCCACACCACTGAAACCTTTTCATACAATGATGTTGCAAAATATCAGTAACTATCGTGTTGTGCGGGCAGCAGGAAATAGCTTTAGGGGGCACATCCTGCTCATGGGCTGCATGTTTGAGACCCCTACACTAGTTCAAATTAAGGAATTATTTCAAACTAATGAAACCTTAGTTCAAATTAGTAAAATCTGTATTTAATTCAATCTAAGTGCGCAGTTTGATTCTTAGCTCAAACTAAGGGCAGCGTGGAACAGGATTAAGCCATAATTTGAACTAAATAAATTTGAATTAGGGCAGTTAGTTCGAATTAACAAAGTGCACAAAGTCAACAATGTTTAAGGTGAATTAGTGCATTTTGTTAGTTTGACTTAATAAGGTCTGGTTGAGTTCAAACAAGGGTCGAACTTATTAGTTCAACTTCATTAATTTGAACTAACTTTTGTGGTGTAGACATAGCCAGAGCCGTTGTTCCAGGCTCACTGCATTCTCTACATCCATTATGCTTGATTCACATTTTTGAGGCTTTCCTACATAGATATAATAGTGAGAGACTTAATAAATAAGTAAATAAATAAATAAACCTGAAATTCTGAAGAACAAGATAGTAGCTTCAGAGAAATGCAGTATAGCAGGTGAGTCCTATCAGCTATTTCTGAGCCCTGTAACACGCTTTGAGAGTCTTAAAGGAAAGGTGCTATATACATACCAAGAATTTTAAGATTTGGCAATATTGTCAGCTGCTACATAACTGATGTAAAGATCATCAGTAGTACTGAGCAAAGGCAAGGGCCTTGGAAGCTTCTGCCAATCATCCTGGTTTTCTTCTTAAATTGAGATAAAACTTACTTTGCTTTATTTTGTTACACAGTAATCTTGATTTTATGGTAACCCTACATAACATAAGTTGACTAGTTGGAAATTCAATTTCTTTGTGATCTAATCAGTCCAATATTATCAATTTTTTTTGCATAGGATATCCTTTTTATCTTTCCATGAACCTCTTCTAAGTAGAACTGTGGTTTTTGCTATGCTTGATCATCAAAATAAAGACCAATGATAGCAGTGTCTTTTTTTTTTTTTTTTTTTTTTGCGCAGACTTCACTAAATTATTTAATCAGCCTACTCTAACCAGATGTCTACTGGCTAGTGAAATGCAAAGTGTAGAACTAACTTATTAATACATTGTGAATTATTAGGAAGAAATACTTAAATGCATCTCTCTTTTCTTTATGGTCCAAGCACTTACATAAGTTGAACCAATATTAAGATGCTACGTTATTTAACTTATCTATAGTATCTCATCGTGATTCTTCCTGATCTCACAAGTGGGTTTCCCTTCTCCTGATGCATATTTTATTGATATTAATGGCAGCTATCATTTTTGTCATTGTATATGGGTGAAGCTGGGGTTATGGGCACATCTTGAGAGAGTTATCACTTTTTGTAATCTATCTGACCACTGTCTACTGTTAAAGATCCAGTTAGCAATCTTTTAGAATAGCATGAGATAAGGTTGATCAGAGACTGAAGAATTCAGAATGGCATTGAAACTATCAGTTATTAACTTTTAAAAAGATATCTACAAATGGATGTTTGCAGTTGTTGTTGTAGCCAGGAGAGAGAGATGAGGCAGAGAGGATAACTTTTATTGGACCAGGTCTCTGTTGGCAAAACAGACAAGATTTTGAGCTAAACAGAAGTACAAAAGACCTGAAGAGCAGCTCTGTGTAGCTCCAAAGTTTCTCTTTTTCCATAGCAGAAGGTGGTCTAACAAAAGATACCTCACCTGCCTTGTCTCTCTACAAATAGACAGACAATTTTTCTGAAATAAAGTATGAAGATCATGCTTGTCATCACTTTCCCCAGGTGTTTATCTTACATCTATTTTAACTACTTTATTTTTTAATTGTGTTTCCACAAAAATGGCATTTAACTGCCGTAACTGTTAGTAAAGGAAGAGTACAAAACTTAGCTTGCGCAGGTTAATGAATGTGACACAGCACTAAGGCCTTGTCTACACTACAGTGTTGTTGACAAAAGTCAGCTTTTGTTAACAAAACAGTGGAGGTGTACACACTACAGTGCCCTTCCACTGACAAAACTCTCCTGCTTTTCTGAAAAATAAAGCTGCCTCAATGAAAGGCACAGAGCTTTTTGTAGCAAAGTTACACTGACAAAATGTAGACACTGTGCTTGGTTATGTCACTGTAAATGGCCTCCAGGACATGTTACTCAATTCTTATCCTGACTTTCTAGTCAGTGGTTCAGATTCTGCTGCCTTGCACCCAGGTACACAGGCATTTACCTCTACCCCCTTAAAGGCTTGGGAATTTTTAAAATTCTGCTTCTTATTTGCTCAGCCTGGAGAACTCACATCACATTTACCTGGCTGACCATGGCAACTGCATGCAGGTAACACATTCGCACCTGAAGAACACTAGAGCTGCTGGATCTGCTGAATAAATTGGGAGAAGAGGCTGTACAGTCAAAGGAACTCAGATATTCATGGTCAGCTTTTTCATGGCATGGTGGAAAAGAACTACAAATGGAAAATGCATTAGTGCCTTGTGAAGATAAAGGAGCTGAGGCAGGCATACCAAAAGCCAACAAAGTCAAACTGTCTCTCTGGAGCTGCACCATGGACCTCCCACTTCTATAAGAGTTGGGCACAATCCTTGGTGGCAACCCAGCCTCCATTCCCAAGAGCCTTGTGGATACCTGAACAGGGTTGGAGACAGCAGACTCAAACCCCAAAATGAATTCATGGACAAGGAGGTGGAGTTGAAGGATGAGATGGGACAGGCAACAAGGTTGTCCAGAATGGCGGGGAGCCAGAATCTCTTCTTGACCTCAAAGGATTCAAACCAGTCCCAGCACCCCATCCTCTGACATGCATGATGATCTGATGAGTGATCTTTCCAAGCTGATGCAGCTCAGTTATATGAGGTAGAGCTGTCCTTTGCTTTGTTATATTCTAGAAGCAGGTGAAGGTATAAAAATGTACAAGACTAGTTGATGTGTGTGCTTGTGCTCCAAATTCCCATGTGCAACTGAGTAGTGCAGTATAAAAAGTATGTTAATGCATGTTGAGATTTCACAGGAATCCTCTTTCTTTGAGAAATTTTCCTGGAGGTACTCACTATTCCTCTCCTGAAGGTTCCCTGGCAGAGCTGCTTTGTTCCTTCCCCTGTTAGAAACTTGCCAATAGCAATCAGCAATCAATTGTGCAGGGACCAAAGGGGCACATAGGTGAGCAGCATATGGATCTGATGTGAAGCTGTCTGCATGCAGGAGATGCACTCTTGCATCCTTGCTTACCTTCAGGGTGTGACCTCAGCTTCTATGGCCCCCCACCTCTAGAAAGTGATGACAGAATTTACAGTTTTGTCCCTTGTTACCTGCAATGATCCCCTTAAAAATTGCCTAGACCTTTTGCCTCAATTTGAGTTGCCCTCACTGACCCAGGCTGAACTCACCCTGTTTAAGGGATTTGCTGAGCTTGTCAAAGGACAATGAGAAAGTGATTTTTTTTTTAAATACAAAAGTATTTTACTGTAATGATCTGATGCTGTAAGTGCAATAACAATCATGCTTCTTGTGCTTCTGCAAATGTGGCTTTCAGGGGAACCCCTGACACACTGGTGGAGTACCTCCAATAGGAAAGGAAGTGACCAAGGAAGAGCAAGGAGGACATGTTTCAATAGGTGCTCCAGTCCTCAGAGGCCAAAAAAACAAGAATATAGAGCACTGAGAGAGACTTTAAATGAAAATGATAAAATAGGCAGGACCAAAAGGAGAGCCAGGAGCTAATTTTAATGGGATATAAGCAGGTGATAAAAGCAATGGAGGACCAAAACAGAGATGTTGAAGTCCCCAGTTATGCTGCAGGCAGAATTCATGCAGCCAATAGAGAACTGCTTGCCCTTGCCAAACTCCTTCCACACTTTCCTTGCAACCTCCCAGCCCAGCTCGGTACCCTGTTGACTCCACCTCTTTGGACAGCTTCCAAAATGATAGTTGGACTTAACACACAGCTATTAGAACCTCCACTGCCCTTCACGTTTTCTCCCTTCCCACCATGCATTGTCTGTGTGTTGGTAATTGGTATTTAATAAAAAAAATATACTCCCTGAAAGATAAATCAGTCTTTTTTTTTTTTTTTGTCTCCTACACTTGCTGCTGAAATTAATATGCAGTGCCAACTGGGACATTTGAAGACTACAAATCACAGCCAGGAATCATCAAAATTTCGATGCAAGGCAGCAAGTTAACAAAAGCATAGCAGAGTGCTGTATAGAAAGACATGTTACTAGTGCTCATTGTGAAAATGGTGCCTCAAGACCTCCCTGGTTCAACTAACTCCTCATTGATCTCTCTTAATAGCCCTGGTATCTATCTGGCTGCTCAAAATCAGTCACCAGGTAATCCACATCTCCACAGGTTACCCAGGGGGAAAATTTTCACTCTTTGCCTTATAAATATTATGGAGCACAGAGCAGGCTGCTTTGACCATGAAAATATTTTCCTCGTTTAGGTCTATGCTGCCATAAAGGCAGTGGCAGTGTGTTTTTAATCAGCCAAACACAGATTCTACATGCTGCACCTGCTCAGCCTATTGACATGCTCCTTGCTACTGTCCAGGTTTCCGGGATAAAGCTTCATGAGCCATGCCAGTAATGTGTTGCCTGGGTCTCCTAGACTTACTGGCTGTCTACATTGGAGAGCATTTTTGAAAAAACTTTTTTCAAAAATGCTATTTCAGAAGAATGGTCCAGGGACCACTCCTTGTCCTGAAATACCACGGAGCTGCTTTTTTTTTTTTTTTTTTTTTTAAAGTGAAAGGCTACACCGGACTTTCTTTATCGAAAAAGGCCTTTGCTCTGTCTGGTGATGGCTTTTTTTGAAAAAGCTCTCTCAAAAAAGGCTTTTTATTTTGAAAAAGCTGTTGGGTTTAGCTTTTTCAAAAAAGCACGCTGGTATCTCAAAATACCAGTGTGCTTTTTTGAGCGACGCTAAACCTAGCTACATTTAGGAAAAAAGCCTACACTTGCACACAAATTTGAATCTCTTAAGATATGACTTTAAGGCTGAAAGCCTGCTAAAGTGAATTTTCAGATGACTAATTAAGGCTTTTCTTCTCAAGAACTATTTAAGAACTTAAGAACATCTTAAGAAGTTTTAAGTCATGAGTTTGCTGTGAAGAAATTTCCAGAGGGGTAGCTGTGTGTCTGTGACAGCAAAAACAATGAGAGTCCTGTGGCACCTTTGGATGATTCATCTGCTGAAGTGGGTTGGAGCCCACAAAAGCTTATGCCTGAAGAAATCTGTTAGTCTATAAGGAGTGTGACAGAGTCAGATTAGAGGGATACAGGAAAGTATGGGACAATAGCTACCTCAGCCCCAGACTTACCAAGGCCTTATTCCCAGGGTACGGAAGTGGATCTCCAAATCAGGCATCTGGAGCAGATTGCAGCACTGAAGCCCGGTAATCAGATTCCTCTGTTCTGCAACACCTGTGCCAGGAGCTGCTTGCAGCACCTGAGCCAATTAAGTTGCTCAACCAGGGCTGATAAAAAGTGGTCCAGAGACAGCCAAAGTGTGTTTTGGGGTGCAGCAGGAGCACAGAGGAGGATGCAGCAGAACAGAACAGGGGGTGGAGGAACTGGCATTGAATGAGATCTCCCAGGGACTGAGGAAGGCCCTGCACTTTGGGATAATGAGGCCGAAGGGCCTTAGGGCCCCAGCCCCACCACTGGGACTAGGACCTTGGGGACTCCACCATACAGGGAGTTTGGAGGGGGGGAAATGGTGCTCCGGGTAATCTGCCAACCCTAGAAGTGCACAACCCATGGGGCCCTAGACTCTGCTTCATCACAACTGGCGTCAGGTGATGGATTTGGTTTTGTTGACCAGAGCAGCGGATAGACTAGAGCACTCATGAAGAAAGAAAGAGAGGGAAAAAAAAAGGTGGAGGGACTCAGACATTTCTTTTCCTCTGCATTATCCTGGTTGGTGGGGCCACATCATGGGGGACCTAGTGTAGGCCCTAGTTCAGGCCACGGCAACCCAGCAAGAGGCCATGCAAGCACAAACAGGAGACAAACTAGCTACTAATAAACCAAGTGAGTCAGGACCAGACCCTCCTGTGAGAAATGCTTGAACAACTGGGAACCTTAGCCACCCAGACCTGGGTCCCTGAGACCCTGAATATCATGTAAGCTACGAGCTACCTGCAAAAGATGACATCCAGTGGAGGCCTACTTGTTGATGTTTAAAAGGGTTGCCACCCCAAAGAATTGTCCCCAGGACCATTGGGCCAGTATCCTTGCCTCTCTCCTGGGAGGGGAAGCCCAAAAGGCTTATTATGATCTCTCTGCTGGAGCTGCTGCAGATTACTCCCAGTTAAAGGCAGAGATTCTGGCCCACTCTTGAATGACTGCAGCTGTACGGGTGCAAAGATACCATGACTGGGGATTCCAGGAAGGGAGAGCCCCAAGGTCACAGTTATAGGACCTGGCTCATCTCGCCCAGGAGGTGGCTGCAACCAGAGACCTGCCACCTCACAGAGATGCTTGAGGTCCTGGTCATCGATGGCTTTATTCAGGGGTTTCCACATGACCTTTGTGCCTGGGTGAGTTAGAATGAAGCCTCTACCTATCATGAGCTGATGGCCCTTGTGAAGAGATGGTTTGTGGCCAGGGGTCCCAGTCGAACACCCCAACATGGCTATACCTCCATTTGGTGACCCTTTCAGGAGCCTGGGGACCAGAGATCAAAGACCCCCACCAGGGGCAGGGGGAGGTACATGGAGAAGACAGCCATGCTAAGGTCCAAGGACCTAGAAAGGAAGCAGGGAATCAAGACTTCCCTGCCCTGGGAATGAGGGATGTCACAGACTGCCTACTGGTGTTATTCCTGCAGAGAGTGGGGACACATAGCAGCCCAATGCCCGAATGCACTGGAACCCACTGGATGCAACCTAGGGGGCCAGGAAAACATCTGTGATTTTCTCCAACTAGTTGGAGAAGCTGGGGTCCCCCCTCAGTACACCTGGTGAGTGAAACAATGGGAAAGACACTGTTGCCTTAGTAGACTCAGGAAGTGTGGTAACACTCGTCTTGGGGAAGTTAGTGAGGAAGAGCCTGATAACCCAAGCCAGGTGTACTGAGGTGACTTGTGTTCATGGGACAGTGGCCTATAACCCCACCCTCCCCATGGACATCAAGGTGGGGGGGGGGACCATAAGTATAGCCACTGGAGTAGTTTCCAACCTCCTCTATCCCATTTTCATAGGAAGGAACTTCCCGCAGTTCACGACCCTCCTCTCTGCCAAAAAGGCAGAGAAGGACGACAACCCTGCCCACCCCAGGAGGTAGATGTCCCAGATGCCCCACCACCCTTCTCTGAATTTGAGCCTGAGATGTTCCAAGGCTGTGGCAAGGAGAGGAAGAGCCACCCAAGCTTTAGGGACCTGAATCCCAGTCCAAGGCCAGAAGCTTGCCCTCACAGGGTGGGGCAGCTAGGAGGCAGAGACCGAGTTTGCCCCGGCCCCTATTGCGGCTGGAACAGGGGCTGACATCTCCCCCCCCCAATTTGAGAGAGGAGGAAGTGGTCAGACCCTTTGGGGATGGACTGAGTAGGGGGTCCTTCAGGAGGGACCAAGTAAAGGACCCTAGATATGAGAAAATTTGCAGGGAGGTGGTTGAAGTAGATGGGGTACCTGTCAAAGAAAAGTGAAGGGTCAAAAGGGACCTAATATACCAGGTAGCAGAAGGGTCAAAAGAACCCCAACTTCTAGTCCCTCAAACACCAAAAAACTGTCCTGAGCCTGATTCACACTCACCTCTTCTGGGGTCATTTGGGTAGGTAGAAGACCCAGGCACGAATCCTGAGTCAGTTCTTCTGGCCACAGGTTTATGAAGATGTCAAGTGTTTCTGTGCCACCTGTCCCGAGTGCCAGCTATACAGCCCCCAACCCTGCCTGAGGGCCCCACTGGTACCCTTCCCCATCGTTCAAAGGGTACCTCAATGAATTGCAATGGACCTTGCAGGACCCATTGAGAAGATGGCCTGAGGACATCAATACATCCTGGTGATCCTTAATTATGCCACCCAATACCCGGAAGTGGTCCCCCTGAGGACACTACCTCCACAGTGATAGCTACAGAACTAATGAAAATATTCACCCATGTGGGGATTCCTAAGGACATCCTAATGGACCAGAGTGATGTTGCGAGTGATGAAGGACATCTGCTCCTCTCTAAAAATACAGATGCTTCAGACATCCGTCTATCACCCTCAGAAGGATGGCCTGGTAGAAAGGTTTAACCAAACACTTGAAGTGATGATCAAGAAAATGGTGAGCCGAGATGGGAAGAACTGGGACATATTACTCCCGTATCTCATGTTTGCCATCCGGGAGGTTTCCCAGGCCTCCACAGGATTCTCCCCATTTGAGTTGTATAAGTGACAGCCCTGGAGCATTCTCAACATAGCTAAGGAGCTTCAGGAAGACAAGCCCCACTCCCAAGACAAAACATAGTTGACCACATAATGCAGATGCAAGACCCTGAATATTTCAGGTCACCCTGCTGGTACAAGAGCACATGCAGAAGGCCCAAGAGAACCAACAAGCCCACAACAACCACCTAGCTACATACCACCGATTCCAGCCTGGGGACTGAGTGATGATGCTGGTGCCAGTGCCCATCACTGAGAGCAAGTTATTGGCCCATTGCCAAGGGCCCTAAGAGGTAGCTGAGTCGATAGGGGAGACAAATTATAAGAGACAGCAGCCAGTGAGATGCAAACTAGAACAGATCTATCATGTGAATTTGCTGAAGCCCTGGAAGGATGAAGAAGCATGCGTGGCCCTTGCCTAGGAGGGTGGAGATACCAATATGGTGAAGATAGCACCCGACTTAACACCTGAGCAAAAGGCCAAAGTGACAGAGATGATCACTGAATACCAAGATATATTCTCTACCAGACCAGGCCATACTACCGAGATGTTGCACTACATCGTGACAAACCCCAGAAGCAGAGTGATACCGCAGCTCTATCGCATCCCAGAAGCCAAAGCAAAGGAAATTAAAGCACAGGTAAAAAAAGATACTAGAGCTGGGGGTCATTGAGGAGTCCCACAGCCAGGGGTCCAGCCCCAGTGTGTTGGTCCTGAAACCAGACAGCACAACATGGTTCTGCAATGACTTCCATTGGCTGAATGAGATCTTCCAATTTGATGCGTACCCCACCCCGCATTGTTGAACTCGTAGACCAGTTGGGCAAGGCCCATTACTTAATCACCTTAGATTTAACAAAGGGATGCTGGCAAATCCACTTTGCCCCAGAAGCCAAAGAGAAAATGGCATTCACCACCCCACAAAGGTTTTTCCAGTACACCGTTCGGCCTCCACGCAGCCCCTGCCACCTTCCAATGGCTAAATTACTGCATCATCACAGCAGTTACGCTGCCGCATACCTGGACGATGTGGTGATTCATACCCTGGAACGGGAGGAGCACACTGAGAAGGTAAAAGCAGTCCTAGAAACCCTAAGACATGCTGGCCTTACTGCAAACCCTGCTAAGTGCACCATAGGCTTGGCTGAAGCAAGATATCTTGGCTACATCATTGGGAAAGGTGTTGTAAGGCCCCAACTGAACAAGGTGGAAGCCATTTAGAATTGGTCACAACCTAACTGGAAAAAGCAAGTCCAGGCGTTTCTAGGTATAGTGGGCTACTATAGGTGCTTTATTCCCCATTTTGCATCTAGAGCCAGCCTCCTGACAAACCTAATCAGAGCATGAGGATCCAAGATGGTGAACTGGTCCAAGGAGGCCAAAGCGGCATTTACAGACCTGAGCACGGCCCTTTGTCAGGACCCGGTACTCGTCACCCTGGATTTCACAAAGGACTTCATACTCCAAACTGATGCATCCGAAGTAGGCCTGAGAACGGTACTCTCACAGAGGAAGGAGCAGGAGGAGCATCCAATACTATATCTATGCTGGAAGCTGCTCTCAAGAGAACAAAAGCGCACAGTGGTGGAGAGAGAATACCTCGCCATCAAGTGTATCGTAGAAGCCCTCAGATATTATCTGTTGGGGTGACAATTCACCCTGATGACAGACCATGCTCCATTACAATTGATGCAGTGGAACAAAGAGAAGAATTCAAGGATAACCAGGCGGTTCTTATCCCTGCAACCATTCTGATACACACTACACCATCAAGCAGGTGCCCAACATGGGAACATGGACAGCCTCTGCAGGACGCACTGTTTGACTTCCCAGGTTGCCTGACCCTTTGGGTTGACGTGGGGGTGGGGAGGGAAATATGTGACAGAGTCAGATTAGAAGGATACAGGAGAGTATGGGACAATAGATACATCAGCCCCAGATTTACCAAGGCCTTATTCCCAGGGTACGGAAGCAGATCTCCAAATCAGGCAGCTGGGGTAGATTGCAGCACCGAAACCAGGCAGAATGGAAGAATCTGATTACAACACCTGGGCCAGGAGCTGATTACAGCACCTGAGCCAATTAGGTTGCTCAACCAGGCCTGATAAAAAGGGGCCCAGAGACAGCCAAGGGTGTGTTTTGAGGAGTGGCAGGAACACAGAGGAGGTGGCAGCAGAACAGAACAGAACAGGGGGTGGAGAAATTGACCCCAACTGAGATCTCCCAGGGACTAGAACCTTGAGGACTACAGCGCACAGGGAGTTTGGAAGGGGGCAAGTGGTGCTCTGGGTGATCTGGCAACCCTAGAAGCACACAACCCATGGGGCCCTAGACTTTGCTTCATCACAGGTGACAGAGGACTCTCATTGTTTTTAAGTCTGCTATGGTATTTTATCTTCTTTTTAACTAAGACAATTGCTGGTAAGGAGTTACACAGTAGACTCAAAGATATAGTTGCTCCTTAATAACAAAATAAAATACATGCACTGATTACATAGACACATGTTCCAAAGGGGTAGCCGTGTTAGTCTATTTCAGCAAAAACAAACAAGGAGTCCTGTGGCACTTTTAGAGATTTACAAATTATTTATCTCATGAGCTTTTATGGGCTCAATCCCACTTCATCAGATGAATGAAATGGAAAATATAGCAGGTCAGCTGTACTTATCTACAGAACTTCTTGGTTGTTGTGATTATATAGAGAGTACCACCATATTTAATTAGTAAGAGTTCTGATATCTGCCAAATAATTCTTTGTGGGGGATCTTACAGAATTGGATGAGAATAAATGCAGGGGAGTGTAAAACATGGGATCAGGTCAGTAAGTTCCCCCTCTTCAAAGCGTGTGATGAAGTCGGATTTTCTCCCATGAAAGCTCATTTGTTAAATAAATCTGTTAGTCTTTAAGTGCCACAAGACTCCTTGCATTTTTTTTCCCCCTAAAGTGTAATTATTGTAAGGGCTTTCAGGTAGAAGGAGAAGTAGCCTCATCTGAGACTGCAAGGATGCTCTGACTACTGCTGTTTGTGGATGTAGTAGTACAATTCACACAGTCTCATTCCCAGAGGCTGAAGGGCAGATGTTCAGCTGGCAGAAATCAACATATCCATTCTTTTACTTCAGGATAAAGCTTCACTGATTTACACAGTCTGGCCCTGAGAATGGTTCGGCTTGGTGACTTCAACAATAAACCCAATGCTGCTAAACATGATCCAGCCTAGATCTTGGTCTGAAATTCTAGAAGTGAGGAGGAGTTTTGGGTGAGCAAGAATTGCAGAATTAATGTCACAAGTTGCTTCTGAACCTGACTGTCCAGTCCAGTGGTTCTCAACCACTGTGTCAGGACACATTACTGTGTCACCACACAGCAGTAAGTGTGTCGTGGAGAACTCACACAGAAGTAAGTGTGTCATGAAGAGCTGGGGAGATGGTTGGATTCGGCCTGGGATGGGTGAGCTAGCGTGTCCCGAAGGGTCACAATATGCTGCCAAGTGTGTCGCAACTCGCAAAAGGTTGAGAACCACTGATTCAGTCTAGTGTGCTGACCTAATCACAGGACAATGTTTACCTGTGCCTTTCAATTAAATGGTGTATTTATATAAATTCTCGCCACATTCTTCCATGCTCAGAATTCATGTAGTTTCTTTTGCAGGTTTTCATGAGAGCATATTCTCTTTTGCAGTCCTAGAAGCACATGAAAAAGAATATTTCTGTTTCTTATTCTTTTCTACCACCATTATTTATTTCCCATACATGTAAGAGCGACACACACTCACTGGAGCAACAACTGGAGGACCAGGCCCAGAATTTCCCTTAAATAATACCTGTAGAAACAAAATAGTTTCCCAGAACCAGATGTTTATGGCATTCCAGAATCATATGGAAGACAGTGTTGACATCTGTTCAACAGCCTTTCCAGTGAATATAATTCTTCTTACAATCCACTAGACTAACCAGAGGAGCTCCCAGCTCAATATTTGAATGGTAGAATTCTTTTCAAAACACTAACACTCAGGCTTAGGTAAAAATAACTTTAGCTTGCTACTAAATCAGGATCCATTGTCTTTACTGGTATTTTGAGTGTAATGACCACTGCAAAACGATATGGTGCAACACTAATTGCTCCATAGTGAAGGTTTCAGCTAAGCTCAATTTTGGCAGCCTCTCTAAAAACCACAAAAAGTTACCTCTACTTCACAATGGAAGTAGGAGGCAGGTGTAGATTTTTTGTACACTCAAATGATTTGGACAAGCGATGACTGAACTATGGCATCCAAACCATAGAGCTGTTTGCCAACATTTCTGTTTTAAAATTTATCTTTTGTTTACTACTTTGTAGTAAAAAATAAAAAGTCCATAAAGAAAGGGAGAGGGAGAACCTGGTTTACTGGCCTCTCCTAATGGAGATCTAGTGGCCAAGACCATGCTTTAGGTCATTAATATAACATTTTAAACATTTAATTTGGAACATGAACTTCTACTAGCTTAATGTACGTAAAACACATCAAGATTGTGCCCATAGTATCTAATAATAAGAATTTCTTCATTAAGATCAGGGCTTATCTGTTGGAAACATCCAGAGGGGGGAGAGAGTGTGTTGAATTGTCAGTCCTTTTCAGCAGTGACAAAGAAATATTAAGGTCACTATACAAGGCACTTGTAAGACCTCATTTGGAATATTGCGTACAATTCTGATCACCCATGTTCAGGAACAATGTATTCACACTGGACCCAATCAGAGAAGAGCTACTAGGGTAATGGGGGATGGAAGGACCTGTATCACAAGAGGAGGCCTGGAAGAATTTGGCTGGTTTAGCCTAACAAAATGAAGCCTGAGAGGATATATGATGATTAGTCTCACTAAATACAAGAGGGGATAAACAGCAGGGATGGTGAGAAACTATTTAAGCTAAAGGACGATGGTAGCCCAAAAATGGGTATAAAACTGCTCATAAAGAAATTCAGGCTGGAAGTTAGGAGTTTTCTAACTAGTAGAGAACTGGAGTTCTGGAGCAGCCTACAATAGGAATTGTGATGGCATGCAATTATTTTTAAGACAAAGCAAGACAAAATTTATGGAATTGTATGACAGGATGTTTGCAGGGGTGGGAGGCAGGGCTCAGCAACCCTGGGGTTTAGTTTACATCCTACATTTCTAAAAATCTCATGCCTCCAGGTATCAGTCTATAGGGATCAGAAAAGATCTCTCCCCTCTGTTCCCCATCCACTGCTGTATTCTAATGTGGGTCTCGGTTTTTTATCTTTGCTCCTTCTGAAGTATCAAGGTCCTCACCGAGGGCTGTGATTGAAGATGAGACAATGGATAAGGTAAGCCTGTGCTCTGATGTGCTACAGAGAATTCTCTCAGGTGTGCAGCTGACTTGCTTTTGTCACCTGGCTCAGGCTGTGACTGCTTGCCATATGTGGGGTCAGGCAGGGCTTTTTCAACAGGTGATGACGGTAATGATCCTGGAGGAGGGGATTCACCATTCTCTGTAGCATAGAAGGTCACTTGCCAGAATTATCTGGGGATCTCTCACTTAATCAGTGTGCTGCCATGGCCAGAGGTCTCAGTGCACCTCAGTCCCTTCTCTTTTCTGCTGGGGGCACACAAAAATTTAAGCTCCTGAGGCCTAGAATAGGGTGTCAAAAATCCTAATTGTTGGGTTCAGGGTGCAGGTAGCTGAGTGGTGGTGGGCTAAGATCACAGAAGTCAGACTACCTGAAACCCAACCCTCATTCCCTTGGCTTTACAACCCAAGCTCCAGCGCTAGTCACAAATTCAAAGCACTCTCTGTAGAGCTATTTTTAGAGCACTAATGTGAGGAATGCCAGCCTGGGCACATCTACTTGTCTTTGGCTCCCTGCAAAATGCAATGTAGACATGCCCTCACTTTGCTCCTCTGTAAACTGGGACCAACTAATACTGAGATGTCTATCTAGTCTGCCTTTAATTCATCTAATGCAGTGGTTCTCAAACTGTGGGTCTGGACCATGACCCTATTTTAATGAGGTCACTAGAGCTGGAGCTGAAGCCTGAGTGATTCAGCCCTGGGTGATTGGGTTCAGGTTACTGCTCCCCTGCATGGGGCTGAAGCCCCCAGGCTTCAACTTTGGCTCCCCTACCCAGGTGGGCAGGAAAAGTGCTGGGGACTGTGTCCCCCGCAGCAGAGCAACGCCGGCGCATCCGAGTGACATCATCAGGGGAGCACAATGGCGCTGTCCCCTTTTGGCGCCCCTCAAATGCAGGCACTCCGCTGCAGTGCAGGGGCTGCTTACCACCTAGCGCCAGCCCTGCAGGTGGGGCCCAGGCTCCAGTCCCTCTTCCCGGGGTTGCGTAGTCACTTCTGTGATCATGAGGGGCAATGATGCTTGAGAACTGCTGCACTAATGCTCAAAATGCCTTTTGAAATCCTCTGCTAGAAAGGTACCATAGAAGCACAACATATTACGATGGTAAAAAACCAAATCAACCTGTGTGCACACTGTGGCCAGTACAGTGGAGTCCAGCTCTCTGACAATACAAAGGATACCATGACTTACTTTAATTTGTGTCAGAATGCTTTTAGTAAGCACATTCAGATTAGTCTATCTTTAAGCAAGCAATGCTCCCACTGACTTCAATGCTTGCTCAAGCACAAGGACTGCCCTCCCTCTAAAGTTTAGCTTGCTGTCAAGTGAGGAAGAGGTTTTGGTTTTGTGGGAAGGTTTTTGTGTGTTTCATGAGACTGCATCATTTAACTACCCTTTAAAAAGCAGTCTAATCCCTCTTCCCAGTCCCAGAATCCTCGCTGCAGACAACTGAAAGGAGTGCCCTGTCATTTAAAGGACTTTTATTGGTGATTTTAAAAATACAGGAATTTTTATCTATGTCTTTTGAACAATGGTCCCTTCCCACTCCTGTCCTAGCTTTTGTTTGTTTCTTGCTAACACTGCCTGATTAATTAGGAACTGACGTTATTTCTGATGCAGGAGTCCAAAACAAAACATTGGCCGGAGGCTGTATAACCAGGATCCCCAGGAGTTCTGTTTTGTTGGGAGTCAGCAAAAGCATTTTGTTTAGTGTGCAATTATTTGGTTCTGGCCAGTTCTATATTCCAGCTTGGTAATAGCTGTAGAGCTGGTGTCTTGCTTATTAGTACCCGGGTGCTTGAACTAACAACCTGGATTTAAACAAGGAGCTGGAATCAGGGCTTTCTGGGTGAGAGTGATGAACCTTCCTTCACCATCAGAAAATGCTGATTTCACATGATATTGAAGGTGAGGAAGGATAGTCTGAGGGCAGGTTGCTCCCCTAACACTTAGGAAAACAGTTTCAGTTTCTTTGGACAAGTCACTGTCTACATGAGCACTTAGTTTGCAAAAAACTGGGATGTGAATCTATCCCATCACAGCGTGTTGGGCACTGACTGTCTCTGTGGACTCTGCTGATACAATGGCTCATTGACTTTAGGTTAGAAGGGACCAATATGATCATATTCTAGTCTGACCTTCTGCACAATGTAGGCCACAGAACCTCACCACCCACTCCTATAGTAGACCCCTAACTGTGACTGAGATATTGGTGTGCTTATTACACATTAACAGTTCATTAATTCACGTAGTCTGTTTCAAAAGACGACTAAGCCGAAGCACACTAACTGTTAATGCATCTCAGCAGGGTCCATGGGGATGGTCAATGCCTGGCGCCCTAGCGAGGGACAGATTCACACATTAGCTTTGTGTACGCAGGCCCTTAGTCTCTCAGTTCCCCACCTCTACATTGGGGATAATAGCACTTCATTACCTCAGAGGGGCATTGTGAGGATGAATGTCACATTAATGACAGTGAGTCACTGAGGCCACATCTACACTTGAACAGCTGCAGTGACAAAACTGTGTCTAGACTAGTGGTTTTCAAACTTAGGGTTCGGACCCAGTACTGGTTCGCAGGCCCTTGGGCACTGGGTCATGGTGCCACCTGCTGCTAGTGCCAAAAGACTGGAATGTATTGCTCAGAGATGTAATTGTTGAGATGCAGGCATAAATGATTTTTTTAAACTGGGTCCCGAGGAAAAAAGTTTGAAAACCACTGGTCTAGACCACTGTAGCACTTCACTGGTGACGTCCACCACAGCAACATGTAGGGTTCTCTTATCATTGTAAGAAATACACCTCCCTGAGTCACATTAGGTTGATGGAAGAATTCTTCTATCCACCCAGTGTAGTCTACAGCAAGTGTCAGGCTAGTATAAACTATGTAGATTTTTCATACTTCTGAGTGACATGGTTGAGTCAACAACTGTTTTGTGTAGACCAGGCCTCAGATACTACGGTAAAGGAGGCTGTATACATACCTTAAGAGAATTTAGCTACTGGTAGACACACCTGCTTTCCAGACCCTTTCTGGAAGAAAAAATTATATGGAAGGTTCTTACTTGGTTTGCCATTTGATTAGATCATATATAGCTAGTACGACACCTACAGAATTTGATAATAGTATCTGGAAGAGATATATGACTACCCCATCATACCTGAACACCTTAATAATTGTATTAGACACACAAAAAACCCATTTAAAATAATATTAAGGTTGTAAAATAAAGCATTTGGGAAATGCTAGAATTTAGGTTGCCTGATTAACCGTAATTCTGGTCCCTGTCACACATGCATTATGGTATTGTCTTTAATTTTATGTTCACATACTTCCTCCCACCCCCCCACCTCAATCAGTGCACAGGATGGATGGTTCTCAATGAATGAACAGCTATTTAATATTTTGCTTTATGCCCATTGTTCAGTGTCCAGCCCCATGACTTATTTACTGAACACTATTCAAAAGCTGCTCTGACAACTGAATTATTAATCATGATAGAAATGCTCATGAGAAAATCATCACTATAGTGTCTGAGCACTTCACAAAGAGTCATTTTACATTCCCTCTGTGAGATGACAGGGTGGGATTATCTCCATTTTACAGATGGGAAAAACTGAGGGGAACAGAGAAATTAAAGTAAGAAGTGTCGCTTGATTTTGGGTGCCCAATCTGAGATGCATACGGCCTGATTTTCCAGAGTATGTGGCACTAGCATTATGTAGCACATTGTATGATAAAAGCACAGCTTCCATTGATTTCAGCTGCAGCTGAGAGTACTCAGAACATCTGCTAATCAAATACTGAGTTTCAAGTTGGTCACTTAAACAATGAAGAACACATAATCAGTGACCACCTCTGAAAAGTTTTAAATGACTCGTCTAATGTCATCACACAGGAATTCTGTGGCAGTGTTAGGGAAATAATTCAATTCTTCATAGCAACATTCAACTGCCCTACCTATGAGGATTGTTTTTTCTCTTTCTGTTGTCCTCTGCCTGACTCACTAAATGCCTGCCATCATCTGTAACAAATGAGATATCAGGCCTACAGATAACAGCCTCCTTCACTACATGATCCTGGATCCCCCTCACAGAACAGGTCCATTCTTTTCACTGAAGTAGTCCCAATCTACTTCCTTGTCAATGCAGTCCAGCTCATCCTCTTCAAAGCACAAGGGTGCAAGAGATGTGCAAAGAACAAGTTGCCAGATTTTTTAACATGGGCAAAAAAACATTTTTCTGAAGCCTCATTCTCAGGAACAGCTGAACCCTTGCGCTAAACTTTAAAACCAAAATCCAAACAAAGTCTGAGGCAGACACCCAGCACGGACCATTTCAGACCCTACTAACATCTGGAGTTTGGCAGGGTCTCATAATAGGAAGTGTCGGGCAACCTTCATAATTGGCTACCTGTAAACCCTGTAAATACATAAATCTTCTATAATACCTGACACACAGGAAAGATCAATGATTGGACAGCCTATCCAGTTTCAATCACTCATGCAGCCAGTGGCAGAATGTCTCCATTATGTATTAATGCAGGAAGCTTATGATAAAAAACAAACATTCCCAAAGAATTTGTTTAAAATGGAACACAGAACAGAATATTTTAGCATGTGCATTAATAATTGTGCAAAGTCTTAGTATGGTTTCTAAATCAGCAATAATATGGCATCCGGCTACACTACAAATACTGTGATGAGCCACATGCAATTCAAATATGTGAGCTCAGAAAGCATTGGTAAACAAAGAAACATTCAGCCAAATTAATCTTTGGCATAACTCATTCACATGGAATCAATGATACACCTGAGATGGCTTTGGGCAGTTGTCTTCAAGCAGAAATAACTCCTCTGAAAAATAGGCAATTCCAACTAACTTTAGTCATCCATGTTACTCAGAAAGGTTACAGCCTGTGCAATCATCCAGATCTATGAACTGCACAACATTTAGATACTAGCACATTCTTTTTGTGGAATGTGTGGGATTTGAGAGATTACTCAGCATTCTGAAGTGTAGCATGCCCTCAAAAACATTTCTCCCAGCACCTGACATGTCTGGAAACACATACCAGCTGAGAATTAATATCGATAAAAATACTTTCACTGTGAGGATTCTTATAGAAAATATCTGGTACTGCTATTTCAAATTCTTTTCTGAAAACATGCGACCAACGACGTGTGCTTAGCAAATATAGTAAACAAGAGTTGGTGAGAGACAAAACAGAAAAGCAGAAGTACTGAACTTTACTTCATGCATCTTCCGTGTGTCATATGAAAAATCCTGCACAGTAGTATGTGTGATAAAAATATACACTAAGATACAGCCTGCAAAAGCAGCAGGAACATCAAGATTACTAAAGAAATCAGGCTAAAAATGCATATTCAGAGGACCACTGAGTTTATTAAAGTCTATCTTACAGGTGAGCAAATCTCAACTCCTGCGGAAGAACTCAGAAATTTACAAGAACTTCCACAGACTTCTTTCCTGTAGCCTCCTCCTAATGATTTTCAAGCAAGAGGAGGAGATAGATTCCTTAAAGTTCATGTGGTCTAATAAGCCAGCAGGTTGATTCACCAGCTGGAGTGGGTGGGGGACTATGAGATGTAAGGACAGGGAAGTAAAACCTACTCAATCATTAAACACTCAAGTTTAGTTTCATGTCTTTAATCTCAGGGTGGGTTTATTAACAAACAGAAGATGTAAAAGGCCACGCTTTATAACAGATGCGCCTCCCAAGCTGGGAGATTGGGAGAACAACCCTTCCCATGTAGTAGCCTTATTACCTATACTGGAGCCATGCTTATACTTGAGCTCAGAATTGTAACTACAGCGAGGCAAATGGGACTGCCTGGGGCGCACCGAAGCGGCTCAGTAGAGTCGCTCTATTAAAAAGTCTGTTCCGGAGAGCTGGCCCCAAATGCTGCAAATTTTAAGGGGCTTGTTCCAATCAGAACATGCCCTGGGTGCTGAAACAGTGTTACTTACGGCTCTGCTTGAGCTTCCTAGACCCTGGAGTCCTTCCAACTGCTGCCCCATCTAAGAGGCAAGAAGTCCTGCATCTGACTTTCTTTAGGTTGCATGTAAGTTCCTCGTCACCAACCCTGTTGTCTGCACTCAGCTTCAAATTTTAAAGAGCTGTAAAAGGAGTAATGGCCTCAGGGAACATGTGCACATTCCCAGTACCTGCTTCAGGACTCAGTGTAGGAGCACATTAAGCCCTGACCCTGAAAATATGCATACACAAGCTTAACTTTGCTGCCGTAAGGGGTCTCACTGAAATCAACAGGATTACCTGGGTAATAAAGTTAAGTGTGTGTGTAAGTTTCTGCAGGAACAGGACTTTAATCTTGTTATTATATTGAAATTACTTAGTAGGTATGAGTTGTGCCAATATACCACAAACAACTGTCACTGTGTGATCTCATAGAAAGACAAGGTGAATGAGATAGTATCTTTTATGGCACCAACCTCTGTCAACTGAAGAAGAGCTCTGTGTAAGCTTGAAAACTTGTCTCTCTCACCACCAGAAGTTGGTCCTTTGAAAGATATCATCTCACGACCTTGTCTCTCTAATATCCTAGGACCAACACAACTACCCCACTGCAAACAACATGATCTCATGCTGGAAACTTATATGTGAATTGTTCAAATTGTCTTTTATTCTTCAGTTAACCGACTGTATTCTGAATATGTAATCAGGGGCATAGTTATAAATACCAGGAGGGGCCCTGGCCCCTGCTGGCTGTCAGGGCCCTGATCCCGTGCCCCCCCCCCCCCACCCCCCTGGAAGGGGTCTCACTGAAATCAACAGGATTACCCAGATAATAAAGTTAAGCACATGTGTAAGTTTCTGCAGGATCAGGACTTTAATCTTGTTATATTGAAATTACTTAGTAGATATGTGTTGTACCACAGGTGGTCAAAGTCACCTCTGTTGTAACTCCACTGATGCCAATAGACTTACACCAGGGATTGCATCTATCAGGACACAAAGTTACATTGAAATTTCCATTTCAGTGATCCTGACCACTAGATTCATTACTGGCTCTGCAGTGTTGTTAGCAAGGTGCAACAGGAAAAATAGCACAGGATTTGCTGTCACAGCCAGAAAGCACCAGCTTGGAGCCGATGAAGTGAATTTTGTTTTGTAGAGTGCTGCTTCCTACAAAGTATCTATTTATTTCTATTACTTCAAAAGTTAGGGAAAGAAATTCTTGATTGATAGCTTGGGCTGCTGGGGGAGAAGTGGGAGGCGGGGAGCAGGAAGTAAAGAGTCTCAGGATAAAGGAATCTGTAAGAATACCATCAAGACCCAACTAGAATAACCATGAATATTTTGTTTTCCTAAAAGAACCATATATTTAAAACATATATTACATCAGGAATAAAAAGGAAGCACCTGCTCCTTCCCAGTGATAGTGTAGGCTTGCAGACTGAGAACATCTACACTACAACCCTAAGCTGACTTGCATTAAAGTGATTTACAACCATTGTAGTAATTACTGCAGTGACTGATGTCCACACTATCCTCCCTCTGGTGGTGGTGCACATCCTCTGTTCTTCCACTGACTGAAGAGGGGCAGTGTGGGGGAAAGCCAGTTTTCTTAGCTCTGTGTAGCTCCTACCTGGGAGTCCTGGACTCCTCCTTCAGGTGTCTGGGGTCACAGTTTCCTAGGCTTCTTGCAACCCCATCCACTCCCTAGAGGTAGTTTGGCAGCTTTGTCAATTTCATGGCTCACTGAACCATGAAATTGACAGCACTGCTGGCTCCAGGCAGGCTCTAAAGCAGAAGGATAGGGGGTCAGAAGCCAGCTCTGCTTCTCCCATTCTCCTCCCCAACCCCTATCTGGGAACTAGAATGGGGGCACAGAAGAAGCCCCCTGACTCTGTCAGTTTCATAGCTCTTACAACACTGTTGCCCTAACCACAGAGACATAAGCCTTATCTCACTCAGAGACGGAGTTACATTGGCATGGTAGGGCACTTACACAGGCATGAAAAAGGCTTTAATGTAGACACAGATATAATTAGGTCAGCATGAGGCATCTCATATTGACCAAAGTGTGTAATGTAGACCAGCCCTGTGACAAGGTTAAAAGGTAGGAGTTCTTGAGTTCTAAGCCTAGTTTTGCTGTTACTCACTGTGCAGCCTTGAATAATTTACCTAGGCTGAAGTTTCCTCCCTTTAGGCCCATATTTTCAAACTGTGGTGCCTAAAGCTGACTGCCAGCATTCTGGGGTGGACTGGTTGACTTAAATCCACAAGTGGAAAACCTTGATTTATATGGTCAATTGATTTTATTCTTGTTTACATTTATACTCTAGCTGCTCCCCCCCCCCCAGTTGATTTTCATTCATTGGTAACCATTAAGACATGTTGATTTGCAATTAAATATAGCCTCTACCACTGTTCCCTCAAAGCTGTGTGCATGTGCACACAGGTCATGAAACCTGCACACACAACAAAATAAAGTGTGCAGAAAAAAATTCAATAGTGCTAATATTAGTGCTCACAAAGAAATGTTTTTGCGCACACAAAGAAATTGTTTGCATACACGGTCTACGAGTAATTAGAGGGAACACTGGCCTCTACCGCAGTGGTTCCCAAACTTTTCTCTACTGTGGCACACCTTGATGCCTTCAGTTATGCTGCAGCACAGTCATGACAAAATCATGAATATTCAAATTACCATATGAATATTCATGAGCCACGGCACTGTTTGGGGCCACAGCCCAGGGCTCCAGCTCCAGGACCCTCCCGCAGCCAGGGCCATTTGGGGTTGCCGCCTGTGGCTTTGGGGAACCCACCAGCCCGGGTTGCATGGCATTGCCACCAACAGCACCAGCTCTGGTTCTGAGCAACCCCCAAGCTTGGGCCACATGGGGCCTCTGCTGCAGCTCTGGGCAACTCCCTGCCCCCAGCCAGCAGGGCTGTCCCTAAGGTAGGGTTACCAGATACCAAAGCCTGGAAAGGACAACAGGGAAGTACAAAAAGGAGGACATTGGAGGACACATGGAGAAAATGTATTATGTAATATTCTTATGTTTTTAGGGGGCCTGGAATGCTTCCCCCTAAAAATAGGGTGGTCTGGGGCATCCAGTATACTTTAACCCCTGTAAGTAAAAACTCAGACAAAAATCATGAGTTTTTAGAATGCCTGCTGGACAGAGGATGTGAAGGTAAGGAGGAGGACATGTCCTCCTTTCACCTGACATCTGGTAACCCTACCTTAAGGGGGTGCAGGACCCCAGGCAAATTGCCCTCTGCAGACCCCCTCACTCTCCAGCACTGGGGGGAAGGCCAGCCTGCCCACCCAGGTAAGGAGTAGACCCCTGTGCTGCCCCCCCCCACACACACTGGGAACTGGGTGAGCAGCCAAAAAGGCAGCCAGTGCAGCGCTGCCGGGCCGCCCCCCCCCCGCCACACGAACTGGTCTGGGCTCCATGCCAGAGCAGCAGGGTGGGAACAGTGGTACCAGTTCTGTACTGCCTCCCCCCCTGTTCTGGCATAGAGCCCAGAGCAGCGCGCATGGTGCGGAGGGGCAGACTGGCAGTGCTGCACTGGGCTGCCCTTTTGGCCACTTGTCTGGTCCCTGGGATGGGAGAGGGGGCAGCAGTGCAGCCAGGCAGAGCCCTGGGACAGCCCTGCTGGCTGGGACTACATGGGGCCTCTGCAGCGTCTCTGGCTTTGCAGCACACTGACTGGGAACCACTGCTCTACTGTACATTTGGTACTTTCTGCTATCCAGAATACTTACCTCAATATCTATATCATATATAGATACAAGGGGATGTATTTTATTAGACCTTGCCATGAGGTAGTTCCCTGAGAATCTTTTCCAGTCACGATGACAGACCACCACCACAACTCCAGGTGTTCCTAATCACCATACTTTATTTCCCTTCACCAGGCCCCAGCCTGGACTGTTTACATCAGTGGTTCCCAACCTTTTCTCTGCTGTGGCACATCTTGATACCTTTGAATTTTTCAAGGCACACAACCATAAAAAAAACACATTCAAATTAATTTAAAGTACTTATGAATATTCATGAACCATGGCAGAGTTTCAGAAATGCTGCTATGTAGGATAGTAGCAGAGCCGGGGTGGCAAAAGAGGGGAGGTCAGGAGTCATGTGCAGTGGCAGGAGTGAGCGTGGGGAGCAGAGCAGGGCAGGCGTGGCAAAAGAGGACAAGGGAAGCCATGGGTGGGAACAGCACAAGGGTGGCAAGAGAGGAAAAGAGAACAAGAGTGGCTGGGGAGTGGGACGTTAGGGCAGGGGAACATGGCGCAGCACCCATTTCCCCCTTCTCCACAGTGGGTCCCTGCCACCCAGGGCAAATCCTTACCCCACTGCTGCTCCCTCCCACCCCTGTGGGTCCTGTCCTCCCTTTCTCCAGCCCCCTGCTGCCTGTGATGGACCCTCCCATCACTGTGGGGGAAAGAACTAGGCCTCCAACCCCCAGGTACACCCACCCCCCCCAGACACCCCACAACACCAGCTACATACTCACTCCCACCCACCTCTGCTACACACACACCCACCCCACACAACCCCCAGCAACCCTCTCCCCCAAAGCCCTTACCTGGGCCATTTGCAGGCTGATTGACAGGAACTGCTCCACCTTGCAGGGGGAGATTCACACACCCCTGGCCTACCAGGGCTCTCTGCTGGCTGGGCTTAAGGTGGAGCCACCAGAACTCTGCAATCCAGCTGCTCATGCTATTTTTAGGGGGACCCCTAGAACTCAGCCTTCCAGTGCTTTCCTCTATTCTTGGGGGGGGGGCAGAACACTGTCTGCCTAAAAATAGGGTGCTCCAGAGCTGTGTTCTGTAAGAAAAATTATATGTAATCTCTTCTGTAGGACAGTAAGAAAGG
>ML682005.1:41195843-41264270 GCA_007922195.1 Podocnemis expansa
GGGGATAATTATATGCATTCTTTAATCATTAATATGTATTTAATAATGTTGATGTAACCATATAAGGGTCTCTAAAACATTGTCAATCATGTAAGCATTATCATAGCATTATCATACTGTACTGGATAAAAGTGCTGTGATGCTGCCCCTCGGGGCTCTCTCTTGCACTCGAGTTGTTGGGGGGGCCTGCTCAGAGGGGCTAGCACTTCTTTGCTGTCCTCTGATGCAGCTCCTTTTGTTATTCAGCTGAATAATAAATCCTGAACCACACCTCGTTCTCTGCTTATTGGAGTCTCGGCTGGGAACGGGTCTGCTTCATTGGGGAGGCTCTGGTGTGCCTCTTTCTGAACTTGAGGGCCAGAGTTAGATTTTTCCCCCACAGTTCCAGTGCCTTCCCTCTTACTTTAACCCCTGCCTTTTCTCAGCCCTGCACAGCCCACATGGCTGGGCTGAGCAGGGAGGGAACTTTAAGGCCAGCTCTCAGGGATGCTTGTGGCACACTTTGGGTGTTGCCACAGCACATCAGTGTGCCACAACACATTGGTTGGGAACCACTGGTTTACATGCTGTGCCCAGTCAGCTAACCAGCTTCCCCAGTTGCTTCTGGTAACAGATGCACTAGTAAGTGCAGCCTGTACCTGCCTCTCTACTTATATAGTCCCAGCTGCTGGCGTTACTGCCATCTAATTAGCCCCTCAGCTATATCTCTATTCATTTAATTGGCACCCTCTGACAGCTGCCTGCCATTCAGTCAGGTCCCAATTAACATATAGTTATGTGGATTTGAGTGACCAGGTGCTCTGTCAGTCTCTGACTCAGCACTCCTTATTACAAACCAACTTCTGTTGCTATAAGATGCAAGCTTTGGAGCTACACAGAGCTGTTCTTCAAGCCAAGAAGAGATCTGTGTAGAATGAAAACCTGTACCTTCCATCAACAGAAGTTGGTCTAATAAGCGATATAACATTACCTAACTCGTCTATCTCATATCCTGGGACCAACACTGCAAACATATTTAATATGTTATATAACTCAATATACATTCATTCAGATTATTTTACATGTTTTTATTAGATTAGAGAATGGGACATGATACATTTCTCAGTTCTTAGATGATTTTTGTACTCATGATTTGTGTCAAAGTCTATTTGGATGACAACTGGAATTCAATTAAAAAGGCATAAAGCATTTTAAAGGATTTTTTGTTAAATCTATTTTAAAATTTTCTTGATACATATGAACAAACTTATTAAATCAGTTGGTTTGATAAACAGAAGAGGTACTCCTTCTAGTTAATGAACTGAACTTCTTGTTTTTGGTCACCTGCCATTGAAGATTTTAGAACAGTAGATCTCATCCTTTTGCACAGGCATTGAGGATGCTCAGAGTGCCTCTGAAAAAACAGACCCCTTTCATTTAGGTGATTAATAATGGGTTTAGTTACCCATGTTCATAACATTTGTATAGTAGTATTAAGAATGCAAATAGTCTATAATATTATATTACTGCCCAACCAGGTAGTAGAACCATCACTGTAAGAAGCAAAATATTGATTCCTAGGAGCAATTATCTTTGTTTATGATCAATGGTCTTGGGAAAAATGACTATTCTGCACACTGTTATTGGTGGAAGTAGAATGACAGTTTCCCTGGCTCCAGCTCTCCAACATGGAGATGCCAACATATAAACCCCATCATGGTTACCTTCAGCAAACAACATTGTCTGCTACTCTTTGGCCTTCAGAGCTGACTCGCTGGTGTAAGGAAGTCAGCTGGAGAACGCCTCTTGCTGTTGGCCTACCTTCAGCCTCTCCCAGGAACCTCCATCCAGTCTTCAGGCTCAGCAGCTCTCACCTGCTGAACTCTCACTCTGAGGTAGCTCTCCCCTAATTTTCCCTGACTGGCTGCCTCTCAAACAGCTCTAATTCAACAAGTCTCTGGCCTATTGGGCCAATGAGCCCTCTTTTAAGTGCAGATGGTGCAGCTGCACTGCTATATTATAAATGGCCAGTGTCACCCTGTGACAGCCCCAGCAAGTCTCTCAATCATCCCAGCCACACCACCATATTTTAGTGGAGTTTCTGTCAAAACCACCCTGTCACCATTAGCGTCACGTATCCTTCTTTAGGGTCAAACCCATCACTTATGTTTACTCAAGCAGACTCCCTTGACAGTTGAAGAAGACATGAATAGAAATGGAGTCAAGCTGTTCAAACTTGGCTCTCAGTGAACACAATGATTTTTTAACTGCTTCTTCCTTGGGGTTTGTCTCTGCCTCTCTCTGGTCATAAAGGGCAAGACCATCCCTAGCCCTAGGTACCTGTGCAAGACCTGAAGCAGATGTAAGGTGTCTGGTTAGTCCTCTGTACATCCTCCCTCCATCACAGTCACAGGCCTTACCTTCACTGCTAAAAAAAGGTATGGTTTTTTGGTCTCAGGGGAATAAACCCTTGGAAAGGAGAAAAGTGAAGCAAGGCTCTTTAGTTTTAAAAGTTAAATTAGATGAGGTCAACCCAAAGTGGGGCATGGTGCTGTTCTTGGTGAATCTACTGCTGGAAAAATAAAGTACTTTGTCATCACAATGTGGGTGGTTACCTTGGGATAGTTCATGTTTGTATGATACCCTGAGGTAAAAAACACAGCTTTTTTTTAGCAGAGACTACAGAGTCACAGCAGAAGTAATCAATGGCTTATAAAGGGCTGGTATAACTTATTTGCTTCAGGACAAAAAGGGACAAGGGACCAAACTGTGTCTACACTAGACAGTTTTGTCAGCACATGGCAGCTTACACTGACACAACTATGGAGCAAACAAACAAGGAGTCCTGTGGTACTTAAAGACTAACAAATATATTTTTGCACATATAAATATATAAATTTATTAGTCTTTAAGTGCCACAGAACTCCTCGTTTGTTTGTTTTACTGAGCTAGACTAACATGGCCACGCCATTGGATCATAACTATGGAGGTGTACACAACAATGCATGGGCCCTCTCTCCACTTTAATTCACCTCCTATGTTCACATAACCAAATCACCTCTACATAAGGTGTAGAGTTTAGGGTAGGGGTGTCAAATTCATTTGGTATGGCAGACCAGATTTGACTTAAATGTACCTCAAGTGGGCCGTATATACCCTATATCAAAATACTATAGCACTCTCATGGCATTGTGGAGTGCTGCATACGCGGAAATACACTCTGCGGTACCTCTGTGTGTGTGTGTGATAGGGAGAGAGTGTGGTCCCATCGACTGCAGTCACAGACTGGATGGAAAAGGTTCACGAGCTGCATTTGGCCCACAGGCTGCATGTTTGACACCCCTGGATAAGGGCAACATTCTTAAAGTGACAGTGTCAGTATAAAAATTGGGTTCCTTATGTTGTACCAATTGACCTCCAGGAGATATTCCAAAATGCCCACCATGACCCCTCTGGTTGCTGTTTTGAACTCCATTGTCCTGCAGTCAGGTACACAGCTGAGCCCTGGGAAGCACTGAATTAGCTCTTCCTGTTTGCCTGACGGAGAACGCTCACATAGCAACTGCCCAGCTGAGTGTGCTGCTCCATGCAGAAAATGTACCCCCTGCCTGGGTAGATCTCTGGGGTCTGGGAGGAGAGGAGGCTGTGCAAGTGAAAGGGCTCAGATAGAGACATGTAAGAGTGCTGTGTAAAATTCAAAGAGCTGTGGCAGATATAGCAGAAGACAAGGAAGGCAAATAGTCACCTGTGCTGCAGACGTGCTGCTTCTACAAGGAGGGGGCTAGGGATAGGGCGGTGGTGACTAGCCCTCTGAGCTCCTCTTATAGCCTTATGTTCATAATGCACAGCACAATACTGAAGAGCAGTGCAGGATCTGTGCTTTCTAACACAGGTTTGCAGGTTACCAGGGCAGCTGGCACTCTAGCAGGATACCCATTAAATGGTGTGATTCAGGAGTGTCGCCCCAGCACCTGTTTTCTGACCAGGCCCCTGCAAGTGCAGGATGGACCTGGCCAAGGGCAGCTTCTGGGCATGTGACTGGAAGCTTGCCCCTCTCCCTGGGAGGAGGATGGCTGTGAGCAGCCAGAGGCAGTGGTGCCTCAGCTCCACTCACAGCTGTGGGGCCCAGCAGTCACAAGGGGAGCAGAGGCATTGATGCCGGTGCCTCTGCCTCACTTGTGGCCGTGGCAGCTAGGCCCCATAACTGCGAGTGGAACAGAGGCATTAGCACCAGCACCTCTTCCCTGTTCGTGGCCCTGGCTGCTGGGCAGCCCTGCAGTGGCAAAGTTCCCACTGCTGCTGAGGGGTAAGGTGGGTGGGCCACAGGGCAAGATTGTGAACCTACATCATGTGCACTGAAGCTGCCCCCCCCGAGGCATTGGCAAAACCATCCTAAAACACCCTAAGGCCAATTGCACAGTGGGACAGCTACCCATGGTGCTCTGTTCTCTGTGTCAGTGCAAGAACTGCTATTGTGCATGTGCTCCACCAGCACAAGGAGCATAGTTTGGCTCATCAACAGTGGTCTAATTATAGTAGTGGTTGTATGTTGATGTACAGTATCTTATGTTGACTGAGGCTACATCCACACTACAAAGCTGAGTCCCATTCCATTCCCTGCTCTTCTAGGAGAGCACAGCCACAGGCTCCCCATGTACTCATGGCAGACTGTATTTTTCCAATTTAGCCTTCAGTCTCAACCCTTCTTTCCGATCTAGTGTCTACTTTGCATTTTAGCAAATTAGCACTAAATGGATAAATGATATTCAGATGAAAGCACATTACCTGTAAATTACTTGACTAATTATTTTTTCTCTCTTGGCATCATCCCTCTGAGGCTGAAATTCAATTATTCTTGCAGGCACTCTGTCTTTCCCAGCTTTGCCAGTCAATTCACCCATGGTTTTGCCAGCTTTGTCTAGTTTTATGGGCCAACAGTTTGATCCTGCAAGATACTGAGCACTGCATTCCCAGCCCAGGAACGCAGTTAAGCACATGCTTAACTTCATGCATATGAAGCAAGTGCTTTACTAGATCAGGGATGTATGCTAACAAGGAGTATTTCCATATATAGATACTCAGTGTATCCCCTGGAATTTCTGTTTTAGATTCATAAGAAGAAATCAAAAGCTTTTTAACAATGTCTATTTATTCCTGTACAACTTCCCTACCTCTTCCTGTTGAACTTCTTCCCTACCCAAAAAGCCAACACACATCCATCTTTATTATAAGTCAAACCCTACTTCCCCAGCCCTTGAGCATGCTACAGAAACCCTAGAAAGCAACATCTTCCTGTCATTTAAACATGAAACTGCAATTGTGATTCAAATAAAAGATAAAAAGCACTAATGAAGCTACACCTGGGATCACCAGATACTACAGCTGCCTGGATTATTTATGGGAGGGTAATATGGCTCTACAAAATCCTGTGTCTTCCATTAAAAACAAGAAACTAAATAAGTTTAGATTGTAAATGCAGCTTGTTCTATATTTGTGTGTCTCCACTTTGAGATGTCTTCTTGCATGGTTCTGATTTTTTCTGAGCTACTGAGACTAGCAGAAGAGAAGCAGCTACTCTCAGTTTAATAGTGCCTATATTCAAGAAAGTTGGCTCTGAAGCTGTGGGAAATCTCTTTGGAGACAAAGCTAAGTTTAAACCACAAAAAAACTATAAAAGAAATAGTAAAGATCCAGAAAATGCAGAGTAAAAATGAAATGTCAGTGGCCATTGCACTGAGCTACCATGTATGTATCTCAATAAATTAAAACAACATGGAACTAACAATGCATGTGCTAGTTGTCAGCCTGATCACTGCTTGTTGGTGTATCCTTTTCCTCCCCATTGTCTTTGGATTGTCTTAGACTGACATCTTCAATTTCCAAAGGGATAGCCGTGTTAGTCTAGTCCAGCAAAAAACGAAAAAAAAAAACCCCAAAAAACCACAAGGAGTTGTGTGGCACTTAAAGACTAACAGATTTATTTTTTGCGCGAGCTTTTGTGGGAGAAAATCCCACTTTGTCAGATGCTTCAGGATTTTCTCCCACGAAAGCTCATGCAAAAAAATAAATCTGTCAGTCTTTAAGTGCCACACGACTCCTTTTTTTTTTTTTTTTTTTTGGCTGAGACCTTCAAGCCAATATTGTATGTCTGTGCAGCACCTAGTGTTCTGAATACTGCTCAGTATAAATAATGACAGGCATTTTCCTCATGCATATAGTTTTATGCAACCTCACCCAGTAGTCTCGAGGTCTTTAAAACACCATGATTGACCTGAGCACGAGTCAGTACTACTTGAGTTAAAGGACTGACCGTCCTTAAAGATACAGATAGGAACCTACTGAAACAAATGAGAATTAGGCACTCAAGTACTTTTGAAAATCCCTCTAGGTACCTATCTGCATCTTCCAGTGCCTAAATACCTTTAAAAATCTAGCCCTAAAGCCATTAGCTCAAATTGTGGAATAAACTACTATATTAGCAGACTCTTAAGCATCTTCCGTGGCCCAGGCACATTCATGTATAAACCCCCATGTAGAGTTTATAGTCATTACAGCTAGTTAAATATTGGGAAAAAATTCACAAATGTTTCCTTTTCCTTTCAGATAATCAGCCCTTTAGACTATCTGACTTCCCAAAGCTCTGAAACTTATCTCCAGTATTTGGTTGAATACATGTGAACACAGACAGTTATATTCAGGATCCCATACATGTGTTTTATGCCCTAGAATGCTTGATTGACCAATTCAGAAGCTCAAAAACCAAAGTCAATTATTTCATAACAGGGGCATCATTTGCTCTCAGGGGCAACTGCAAGACTTTGCAGGATCTAATATAATCACATATAATGTTCTATTTGCCAACATAACTTTGCTCCCACCACTAAGATTTTCTGAAATGATGTCCCTAGTTTACAAATAGTTGTGCCTTTGCTCAACTTGCTCACAAATATCTGCCTTTGCTTACTCATAACATTCCTGCATCTTTAAAAAAAAAAACACTAGAGAGATTTATAAATGCTTCATGAAGCCAAAATAAAAGTCACATGCAGCAAAATTTTATATTGAACACACATGATTTGACTTATTTAAGATCTAGCTAGCTAGCTGTCTTTCACCACATTCTGTAGTGCTCTAGATTAATGTCCTTTGTTCACAATACGAGCCCTCATTTCCATGGTGTGCAAATAGGATTCTTACAAAATAATTGTGTGAATTACATAGCTCTGACATGGTAGTGAGACAAAGATGGTATCTGATCTTTGAAACCCTCACATTTATTAAAGAGCTTAGTTGTTGTACAAAAGAATATATTTTGCATACTCCTTTAAAGGTCATGAAAGAAAGTAAAGAGGATCAGTAATTGCAAATCTAGCATTGTCAATGTGTGCTTATCTCCTAGAAAAGAGGCAAATGCCAAAAAAGTTAGCAGAGTGAGTTAAAGCAGGCTCTGAGCAGATTTGAATTCCATCACCCTCACGTAGGCAGATGCTATGAAAGGAATTCTTTCATTTGCCTGTTCTACCAGGCACCACTTCTGTACTTCAGTCAACTGCCACTCATGGTCAGGCCAGGCTCAGACCCACTTTACATTTTCACATTGCACACTGACACTTATTAATTAATGTCTCTAAGAAAGGCAACTTCACATGTTTAAATAACAGTTAATTTTACACTATTCCATTTGTGTTCTTAAAACCTAAAAACAACTTCCCCACCTCAGAAACACCTAAACCTAAATTAAAACATGAAGCTAAACTCTTCTCCCTGTTGACTCCAATGAGCATTACACAAGTGTAATAGCAGATTTTGGCCTAAGCTGTTTCCTCTCTTGGTTTCAGATAACCAGCTGGACTATGCTGACTTTCTGAAATTAAAAAAAAAAGAAAAGAAAAGAAAAGAAAAAGTGAGCTGTTGTTTTTTCCCTTTTCTTTGTCTTTCCTGGGGCCCTCCCTGCAGGATCAGTTTTATACTCCAGTTCATCATCCACATGCTTTTGCTGGCTGAGTCCACTCTGAAACCCACCATTCCTTAAAACCAGGGCCAAGGGACCCTGTGACCTGGGGCCCCAAACCCCACCATGGGGTCCTGCCTCCCAGCATGGAGGCCTGTGGGGAAACCATTGCTGGAGGGGGCAGAGGCCGGGGAGCTCCCATCCTGCCCTACTCCAGCCAGTCTGCCCCCACAGGAGGGGGTCAGGCCAGCTGGTGCACAGTGTGGCCTCTAGTGCAGCCACTCAGGGCCATGGGCTCTAGAGGGCTGCATCAGAGTGGAGGCCCCACCACACACCAGCCATCCCTGCCCTGTGGATGGAGCAAACAGGCACTGGCTCGATCCGGCCCTGGGGATGGACCAGCTGCCCCAGGAGTGGGGCAGGAGGGAAGCTTAGCCTCTGGCTTCAGGGACCCACCCCACCCCCAGTGCTGGCAGGGCCAGGGTCTCATCCAGAACGCCCCCAAGCTGCGCTGATGCTGAACAGGAGGCATCAGCTAGGGGGTTTAGGGACTGGAGCCTTTGGCTTCCCTTTAAGCTAGGGCCTGGGGTTTCAGCTTCTACAGCCCCTGAATTAATCTAGCCCTGCTTAAAACAGTTTTCATGAAGCACTTTTGAAAACCTCTTCTGCTAACATGGTTACTTTAGCAGATGTCAGCCAGCATGGATGATGAGACACTTTTTTAAGGGTTGCTGTAAACTAATGGACTATGTCTACACTAGCAAATTAGTTCAAATTAAGGAGCCTTAATTCAAACTAAGTTGAACCCTGTCTACACTCGGAGTTGCCAAGTTCGAACTAAAAATTTTTTAGTTTGAGCTGTTAGTTGGAATGGTTAGTTTGAGCTAACTGCTTAGTTTGAACCAATTTGCATATTTAATTTGAACTAGCACAATGTAGACATGCTAGTTCAAACTAAGCACATTTTTAAATTAAAACTACGTAACTTAGTTCAAACTAATCAGGTTTTTTAGTTCAAACTAAAAAGTTAGTTTGAACTAAAAAACATGCTTAGTTCAAACTAACTTTTGAACTACTTAATTCAGATTAATCAAGTCTAAACTAAGATTTCAGGTGTAGACATAGCCATGGAGATTAAGAGCTGGATCCTCAGTGGAGCTATAGGGCTTTATATCTGTTCAGGAACTGCTTAAAGAATGTCTTCTATACCAAGGCCTGATTCTGTTTTCACTGACTGTACGCTTACACTGCTGTTGACATCAATGTAAATGAGATTGGAATAAGGCTTTTCAGACCAAGCTGATGTGTGAATGCCTGCAATTCTTTTTGAAGCCCAAGTTCACTGCAATTGACTGCACAAAGGTAAACATTGAACCTAAGGCCACATTTTAGCAATACATTTAACCACATGCTTAACTTGAAACATGTACTTAAGTGCTGGGAACTTTATTGGGTTTAAGTGGTCTTCTGATTAGAGATGGATTTAAGAGTGTTCCTCACACTGAGCATGTGTTTAAGAGCTATACTAATCTGGAGCCTAAGTGAAGAAATATTAGCAATGTGCGATTGCTAATTCTCTCATTTTGGACAAAATTTTCCTCAACTTACATGAGCAAGATGAGCAGGATTTACTCCTTGTCTTGCAAAAGTCCAACATACTCAAAATGCAACATTAGTTTTCATTGAACCTCTTGGTCACATTCCATGGGCAGCATAGGATTATCTCTGAAACATTTTAGAAAATGGGTAAATTTACTCAGCACTGAAAAAGGACAAATATATTTCCAATCTATAAGAAGGAGAATAAGACAACTTGGAAATTACAGACCACTCAGTTTACTTCAGTACCCTGAAAGATAATGGAGCAAATAATTAAAACAATCAATTTGCAAACACCTAGAAGGTAATAAAGTAATAAATAACAGCATACACTTGTTAAGAACATGTCAAACCAACCTAATACCTTTCTCTGAGAGGATAAAAAGCCTTGTGGATAGGGGTGAAGTGGCAGATGTGTTATATCTTGACTTTAGTACGGCTTTTGATACCTTCTTACAGGGGCGTTGCTGCCCGGAAAAAAGGGTTGGGCTCTGCCCCCTGCTGTGCAGCCCCAATCTGGTTGATGGATTGGGCTTCTCCCACCAGCAGACTGGCCCGGATCCAGCCCCTGCCGCTGCTGATTAGTGCCCAGGCCCCATCAGGCTCCAGTTGCTGCTGGCAGGCAGTCGCGGCCCAGACATGGCCCCTGACGCTGCTGGACAATGGCAGGTAGCACACCAGATTCAGTCTTTGTGGCTGCCACTGCCAGTCAGCAGCAGGCGGTATGGGCCTGATCCAGCCCCAGTCGCTGCTGGCCGGTGGCAGGCAGCCTCAGCTTGGATGTGGCTCCTGCCACTGCCAGGGTTGGGCTGGAGATGGGGATGGGGTCTGCAGCCTCTTGGGCTCAGGAGCAGTGACACCCCTGCCTTCTCATAAGCAAACTGAGGAAATACAACCTAGATGGAATTACTGCAATGTTGTTGCATAGCTGCTTGGAAAATTGTTCCCAGAGAATAGTTAGTGTTTTTCACAGTCAGCCTGGAAGGGCATATCGAGTAGGGTCCCACAGGGATCAGTTCTGGTTCTGACTGATATCTTTATCCATGATTTATACTGGCTTAGTACACTTATAAAGTTTGCAGATGGTAGCAAACTGGGAATGGTTGCATGTGGTTTGGAGGATATGATTAAATTAAAAATGATGTGGACAAACTGAAGAAATGGTCTGAGCTAAATACGATGAAATTTGAAGGAGAAATGCAAAGTACTCCACTTAAGAAAGAACAATCAGCTGCATACATACAAAATGGGGAATTACTTCCTAGGACAGAGCACTGCGGAAATGGGTCTGGGGGACGCAGGGGTCATAGTGGGTCACAAGTTAAATATAAGTCAACAGTGTAACAATGTTGCAAAAACCCTTCTACACATTTTAGGATATATCACGAGAAGTGTTGTAAGCAACACACAAGAAGTAATTCTTCCACTCTACTGCATGCTGATTACGCCTCAGTTGGAGTATTGTGTCCAGTTCTGGGCACCACATTTCAGGAAAGATGTGGACAAATTAGAGAAAGTCCAGAGAAGAGCAACAAAAATGATTAAAGGTTTAGAAACATGACTTAGGCGGGAAGATGGAAAAAAACTAGGTTACAACAAACCAGCATGAGCAAAGCATTCAGCTCCTGGGGCAGTAAGTGATAATTACTGATTAAAGCACACTGCCCCTAAGGAGAAAATGCAGACTGATGGTGCTAGGCATTTGTGTTGTGTTTTCGATCCAGAAGACAGCAAGGGGGAGATTTTCAGGCTCAGAAGGCAGTTGGATACTTAACTGTGAGCTGTACCTTCGAAAATCACATCCTGGGATACTTGATATAGATGTAGTTCCTATGCATATGAATGAAGGTCCTGTGCCCTTCCTATAGCACTAATAATTTGGCCATTTCAATTGATCTGGAAATACCAAAGATACCACATTTTGTCTGGAATGAGCCTGGAAATACTCTGGGGGCAGCGTCTGTGTTTTCTTAACTGTAAAGTGAGACACTCAAAATGATACTGGGTGCTGTAAAATAAAGATTTAGACCAGTCATCACAATAGTTGTGGTTTCTGTGTAAGAACCCAGACTGTTATCATTTTTTCACTTTATCACTTATAAACTTGACAGCCTGACACTGGAACACTGTGAAACACTGATCCAAAATTTTAAAAAATCCCAGCAAAACAGTTTATTTCTGAATGCCAACCTATTTTTCAGCAGTACTTAGTGGTATCCTCTACTACAGCAGTGGTTCTCAACTTTTTAAGTAGCAAGTAGCCCCTAACTTCTTAAAATTTTAATAAGAATCCCCAAACTCTATTTTTTGAGCCTGCGAGCTAGGATTGGGGGAAGCAGAAGGCTGCCACATGGGGAAAGCAAGAGGCTGCCACCCCCCAGCCTTTATGTGGCATACCCCCAGGGGTACATGTACCACAGGTTGAGAAACTGTACTTTAGAGATTTGATTTTTAATATTTCTGTGCACGTCATCTGCATACCACCATTCAGGAGAGATGGTGTCTCACCACGAATGGTCTCAGACTTCAGAAGGAAATTCAATGGAAGGTCCCAGTCTGCAGTAACTTGCCATTGCATTAAAGCACTGTGGCTACTTGTTTAGAAATAGAGCTACTGAGCAAATAGAAGAATGATGAAGGAACTTTTTACTGCATGATATGAAGAAGACTGTGAGAATAATTTACAAGAGAACTATAATATCAAGGAGACTTATTCTTCTGTCTGTGCTGGCATGTAATTTCCATCAATATTAATAGAAAGGAACTAAGTTCAATGGGAAAGTAAAGGGGGTGGGATCTGACGATTGAGAGCAGAAGACTGGAAGGTCAGAAGCTTCAAATGTTGCACATGGCAAAGTCTCAATTCCTCACTGTTATTTGTTCTACTGCTTTCATAAATGTGTTGACTGCTTCCTATTGTGAAAGACTATACCTTTAAATAAACTTTACAGTTTTATACAGCTCTGTTTCATTTGGGATTTCTACATTTTGCTCACGTTAGTAATGCTGCAGTGAAGGAAACAAGAAAAAGCAGCAAATCAAACTGCAAAACATTTTTAAAAGGGTACGCTGTATGATTTACAGCTATCTTCAGTAGACTAAAGCAGGCGTTCTGGAGAAACCTTATTTGTGCTAGGAAAAGAATGGAAAAATTTGAAGCATCCTACCTCTTATTCCTTCTCTTTTTTCTTGACTTTAACTTTAATGTATCTATATACAAGAGTTACAGGATCTTGCCTTATACCCATCCCTTTAAATGACTATATGATTACTGAAGTTGTGAAGTTTTCCCTTTGAGGGCTGTATCCTATGCTGACTTTGTGGAAAGTCTGTTCCTGAAGGGAAAACCTAACCGCTAAGAATCAGAAACCCTTGGCTGCTAGGGTGGCCACAAAATCAAGACATGAGAACAGAAGGACTATGAAAAAGACAGGCAGTGTTTTTCATTTCCAACACACTGGTACTGTGTGGAATAGATCCACTGTCATTTCTCTCAGCAGTCTGGGCGGTGATTTTTACAATGTTAATTTTTATTACCTGCCAAGCTGGCTATGCTCTCTTCTGTAACATTTTAAGGTAAAAGGGGATGGTTGAACTTATACCTGGGGAAGTTTTTCCTTCCATTCCTCTGCTCTAAGTTTCTTGAGCAGTACAAATGTGAGGAACTGGGTTCAAACCCATAAAATCTTATGCTCAAATAAATTTGTTAGTCTTTAAGGTGTTACAAGACTCGTTTGTTTTGCTTAGCTAGAACACTATTTACGTAAATACAACACAACAGCACAGAATTTATCAGTCGGAACAATATGCCTAAATTTTGTTTAAAACAATTTGGAAGTGAGAGAGAGTGAGACCTCTGGAGAGCTCTCCATCATTATTGGGGAAGCAGCCAAATGGGCAAAAGGACACAGCTTCCAAAATCATGCTGAATGTCAGGTGTTGGAAAGCAAAAGATATAGGCCAGTAGATCTCAAGTTGCAGGTCTGTGCTAAGTGTGACATAACATTTCAGATAAATAGTTAGCTGATTAGAAGATAAGCTGGACCAAAAATACGCACCCCCCCCCAGCTTTATTTTTCCCCTGCAGCATAGTAGATGCTCTCTAATGAAGGGGTTACTTCTATCCTGCAAGGAGGTGAAAAGAGGAATTAGATCTGAATTCTCCAAACTGAGACAAACTTTGGATCTCTAGCCAAGCCGCAGCACTGACTGCTTGTGCAATTGATTTATCCAAACTCCCAAATCTGACCCAGTCCACATTTTGGAGAAGTGCGGATGTAGAGAAGAGTGCGAATGAAGGGCCTGGTCCAAGGAGTTAATTTGCTGATTAATGACAGGCTGCATTTCCCCCCTTTCTAAACCCATTCTGTGCTCTGAAGGGGTCTCCTGTCTGACAAGGCACAACACAAGTCCTCTGCTCTAGCAACCTTTATTCCGCTTGGGCCAGACCTTATGCAGTCAAGAACAAAAGCCAGGCTCCTACTCAAAGTTACCACTAGAGGCTGCTGTGGTTGCAGCATGATGATCCCTCCTGTAGTTATGATCAGGTCAAGTCCTCTGCAATATTTTCACTTCTGATGACCCAGGAGTTTAAAGACCAATGGTCAAATCCCATGAATACTCATTTTTATGTGCCTAGACATTTCTGAAAAACCTAGTAGGTGCCTATCTGTATATTTAGACACCTAAATTCTTAAAAAAAATCTATCCTTAAGTGCCTAAGTCACTTTTAGAAATGGGATTTAGGCTTCTAAATTACTTAAGCACCTTTACAAATGTTACTGCCTCTTTAATTTTGCCTGGAATTCAGCCACAGCTAATACTAGGGTAAGAAGGTAACTCACTTGAAAAATGTTCCTGCCAGGGTACGAGAGCTTTCTTCTTTTCTTTTCTTTGCAGAGGAGGGCTGTGTGTCCTAAAAACAAAAATATGCCTGTATTTATGCCTACCTGTGGTTTACCATAATGCAATGACATTTTTGTGATATATACATGTAAATAACCCTTTCAGATGACTCACTGACATGCTGAGCAGGGATCAGAACCCATGCAAGAGCATAATGAAGAGTAAGATTTCTAGTCTAGCTGGACCTTGAGTCTCAGTACATAAGAGCAAGAGACCCCATGGATGTATTTAACTTCCCCCCAGAATAGCTGACTGGAGAATGGGTGTAACCTGGGCTCTGTGCCTGCAGTGTTTTATCTACCTCAGCTGAGATGGCCCAGTGGGGTTAGGTGAAGTAATAACTTGCCTCTGGTATAGGCCAGCAACAAATTATCACACTTCAGAGCAGGGGGGAAGCAAAGAGCGAAATATGATTTATCTAAGTTGCAATTCCGTCCATGGGATTTTCTTGTGGTAGTGCAGCAAGATGCAGTTTATAATTACGGGCTGTCGTCCTTAAGACACAAAGTAACCCTTCATTAAACACATACATTATTCTCCTCTACATTACTGTAATATTATTAACAAAAAGCATAAAGATCATTAATAAAATGAATTTGATGTACTTCACTTATAAACTTCACATTGCAATACAACATAGATCTTTATGTGCACTCTGTAACTTTGAGAGGCATTCAAAAACCATAATGATGAGCAAAGGACAGAAACCTAGGTAGACAGAAAGTCAAATAGATAGACAGAAAACTTGTCTGCATATATTGACACCCATTCTAAAAAGAGTAAAATTAGAGACTGCTTTCAAATTAAGTAGAGGTAGGTGATGCAATGGATTTGGCTCCAACCCCTCTCCCACTGAACTCAGTGCACATAAGTAAGTCCTTAGAGATAATGTAATGCCCCCTTTCCATCCTCAGATAAAATCTGAGGTAAGTCTCAAGCAAAACAAATTTGGTGTTTGCAGCCTGCTCCCCAGAGCCGTAATGCTCTGTTTCAGTGCCTGGGGCGCATTCTGATCAGAACACGCCCCTTGCAACTAGTGGCACTCGGAGCCAGCAGCGCAAAACGCACCCTTTAATAGAGCAGCTCTATTGAGCCACTCTGGCTAGCCCAGGGCAAAGCCCAATTTGCCCCGCCGTAGTTACAGCCCTGCTACTCCCTAGCATACCTCCTACTTCCGACTCATTTCGAGGAATATCACTCATTTGGACAGATTAGAAAGAGTCCAGCGGAGGGCAACAAAAATGTTTAGGGGGGTTGGGGCACTTGACTTATGAGGAACTTGTCTTATTTAGTATGCAGAAAAGAAGACTGAGGGGGGATTTGATAACTACTTTCAACCAGGGGCGTTGCTGATGCTGGGCACTCTGGGGCACGTGCCCCAAACCCCAGTGCCAGTGCCCTGGATCTCCGGCCCAATCAGGCCAGGGATCCGGGGCGTGGCTGACCATGGCGGCTCCATCCCCTGCCGGGGATGTGGGGCCTGGCCGCTGGCGGCCGCGTCTCCCACCAGGGATGCAGTGCTTGGCCGCCCGCGGCCATGGCAGCCCTGTCCCTGGCTGGGGATGCGGGGCCCGGCCTCCTGAGGCCACTTCCGGCCCCGGCCCCAACCGGGGATGCAGGGCCTAGCCGCCCGTGGTGGCGCAGCGGCGCCTGGCCCTGGCCCTGGCCAGGAGGTGGGGCCTGCAGGCTGGGGCGGGGCCTGCAGGCTGGGGTTGGGCCTGGGCCCATGACCCAGGTCCCTCCCCCAGCCAGCGACGCCCCTGCTTTCAACTACTTGAAGGGGTGCTTCAAAGAAGAGGGAGCTAGGCTATTCTCAGTGGTGACAGAGGACAGAACAATGATCAATGGTTTCAAGTTGCAGCTGTGGGGTCCAGGTTGGATATTAGGAAAAACTTTTTCAGTTGGAGGATGGTGAAACTCTGGAATGGGTTGCGCAGGGAGATGGTGGAATCTCCATCTTTGGCAACTTTTAAGACCCAGTTGGATAAATCCTGGCCGGGATGATTTAGTGGGAGTGGTCCTGCTTTAGGCAGGGGATTGGACTAGATGACCTCATGAGGTACCTTTCAGCTTTAAGATTCTATGATTTTATTCCCAAAATTAAAAAACAAACAAACAAAACAAAACATAGTGTTCTTGATTGCGGCTGAAAATGCTAAGTTACTCACAGTGGAGGAATGAATCCTACAGCATTTTAATTTTGCAGCATGAATCATTTGTGTGTGTGTTCCTTATGTTGGATCTTTGTTGTATGCTGTGACCCACATTTCAGTCTGGCATGGTAAAGAAGCTATGGTCATGACATGCTGACAAACAGAAGAAAATAAGAATGGGCATAGTGGAATAGACTGTTTGTCGACCTAGACCTGTATCCTGTCTTTAGACAGTGGTCAATTCCAGTTGCTTTAGAGGAAATGAAGAGAACAGGCAATCATCGAGTGATCCATTCCTCATTGTTCACTCCCAGTTTCCGGCACTCTGGGAAGCAGAGGACTCAAATGACAGGAACAATTCATATACGGAGAATGATGGGCACTGTAGCGTGTATAAACCTATCTCCACATTGCTGATCTTTGGCCCCTCTCTTTGCCCAGCTCTGACCTGCTCTAATTAAAGCAAAACAAAGTGTAAGCAGTCATCTTCAGAACTCAATAATTAAAGAAATCTTTCACATAGTGTAAGACCTTATTCCTCTGAGGCCTGTCTCAATCAATGTTTCTATAGGTGAGTAACAGTGATATCAACACTCACAGGGAAAATGAAGTTACAGGAACCATGTAAAAGCTAGAGAAGGAGACCACTTAAGCTTTGAGGTGTTCTTTTTTGAGAAGGCGTAGGCAGTGAGGTGCAAGAGGCTTGTGCCACATGAGCAATGACTTGGTATGGTCATTAATAAGAATGTAAAAGACTTAAAATTGGCAGATGCATTCCTCATTGATGTCCACAGGCAGAACTTACTTGATTTCATTTTCTGCTGTTTTTCGCCTTGTTCATCACCTACGTCTATTGCAAAGCAGGTGTAAGTTGCTGCTATTTCATTTGGTTGCACTTTCCATCCTATAGTTAGATGCATTAATATGGATATAGGTGTCTAAATCTGGGCACTTAAATTTGAAAATGTTGACAATATATTTATGAACATTCCAGGCCAATTTCTGCTGTAGGCGATATCACTGGAAATGTTGCCTAATTCCATCTTATTTCAATGGAAATTGCCCCATTTCACCATTGTAGTTACTTGCTTCTGTGCATCTGAGAGCAGAAGTTGGCCCTCTACAGTTAGTATGGGGAACAATGGGCCTGAGTCTTCTCTCTTTTTAGTGTAACTCAGGTGTAAATGTACTGACATTGGCTGAGTTTCACGGATGGATGTAAAAGCTGTGAGAGTGAGATTAAAAAACAGTAAAACAAACAAGAAGTCCTGCGGCACTTTTAAAGATTAACAAAGAAAAAAAACCCCAACTCTATCAGTCCAGATTCACAGTTGTCTTAAAGCCTGTTCATGCCAGCTACAAAGACACTGTAGGGTGACCCTGAGGCTGGCCCAGTGAATAGCCCTGGAAGAAAGCCCCCATAGCTGATGTTCAGAGAGAGCTTCCTTCTCTACATGGGGTACAGATGACGAATAACTGATTAATTCTTGTAGAATGCTTAGATGGTGCTACGCAAGTGCTAGGCATTTTTATTATACTGCAGTATATAAAAACCTTACAAATAATATGTGCCAGATTCTTAGGCTCTCGCTCAGGTTCTACATTGTCCTTACATGGGCCTGTTTTGTTTTGCAGGCCAAAGACTGCTGGTCCTACCATGGACATAAAAAAAAAAATTGCCTAAAGTATTTATAGCAAAAGATGCTTTGCAAATATTTTCAAAGGGGCAAATGATTTTGGATGGCATAACTGATGTGAGAACCAAGTTGAGACACCTGGGGCCTGTTTTTTAGAAAATTCTGAGCACCTCTGGCTTCCATTGTGATGCTCTGACCAGCATTGTAATATTTACTGTTGTTCATATGCGTGATTATTTTGATAAGATTCAAAGGGGTAGCCATGTTAGTCTAGTTCAGCAAAACAAACAAGGAGACCTGTGGCACTTTTAAATACTAACACATTTGTTTATTGCATGAGCTTTCATGGGACAAAGTGGGATTTTCTCCCACAAAAGCTCATGAGATAAATAAATCTGTTAGTGATTATTTTGTAGCTCTTTACCACTTCCCTAGATGAAACGGTAGCTTTCTATCTCTTCCAGGCAGAGTACCTTTGGCTTATGAGTTGTGTCCTATATGAAGGCCAGATTCTGCCCCTTTGCTTATGCTAGATCAGGGGTTGTAAACTCACGGCCCCTAAAATGATTTCCTGTGGCCTGCAACGACACTATCATTGCAGTATCATTGTCTGAAAAGGTTTCAGTAGTGCAGTCCTCGGGCTAATGTACTAGTCCTCATTTGGCCCTCGTGGTGATTTGAGTTTGAGACCCTGTGCTAGCTAGTACCTTGCTTCTCTGCTAAACCCACTGAAATCTCTTTAAAAGAATACAGGACTAATTCAACATGAATAAGGGTACTGGAATGTGTCCCTTTGTAAACATGTTACTCATCACTATGCAAATTTGAGAAGATTCCATATTTTTCAGTGTTTTTCATCTTCAGAATAAACTTTCAGGGATTTATGGGTGTTCTTTATAAAGGCCTTAATCATGCAGCCCTTTCTCAGGGAAAAATTCTCATTAATTTCATGCTTGACTAAGCTCTAAGGACCAAACATGGTTCTTATCTACTACTCCCATTTTGTGGGAGTAAACAAGGATGGAACTGGACAATTGCATTTCAGTTTTGCTCTCAGTTAGGGAGATGTGAGAACCACGACTTAGAGTTACATTTGTGTAGAAGAGTGCAAAGTCAGTCATGAATATGTAACAAAAAAAGACCTTGCTAAGTTAATATAAAAATATCAGGCCAGATTCTGCCTTCTTTCCTCCTGTTGAACATTAATTGCACACTAACAAAGAAAGATACTGTGCAACAAGCGTTAAGGGGGCAGAGTAATTTTTCTGGTCTCATGAGCAGCAAATATTTGTATCGCTATGATGATTTAAAATTAGAAAGAGAAGCATTATCAAGATATTGGACTTCAGTAGTCAACTTGCAAGCCTGTGTCAGGCCCATAGGTGGCATATTCCAACTGTTTGTGCTTAGGAAAACCCTCAATGAAATAAAGAACAAAATAATGTGAAAAACAAGATGAAACTGAAATGTTTCTGATCTGTAACCCAAAACTTGATGGTAGGGTAACAGACCAGCGAAACAGATAACAGCTTTCAGATGAGACTCAGTGAAAACCAGTAATGGAATCTCATCAATTAATGCTTGTCTAATGATTGATAAGAAAAGAAAATATGGTAGCATGAAGCCTTTATGTTTTCCAGGAAGAAACAACAACAGGTTAGAAAATGAAACACAAAATGTGATGCAGAGTGGAATTACAATAAAAACCTCACTCACTATAAATGCCCTAGGTAAGCTGATTCTATACAGCAGGCCCGTGGCCAAACTGCAGCTCGGGAGCCACATGTGACTCTTGAATGAAAAATTGTGGCTCCCAGAAGAACGTCAGCAAATCAATTTAGGAAAGCAGCCCCAACCTAGGAGTTCAGGAGGGGGTTGGGACTGTGGGGAGAAGTGCCGCACGATGGGGGATGGCGGGGACAAGTGTGGCATGGTTGGGATTTTAAAAATCTCGCTACTAGCCTGCAGTCTTCTACATCATGCAGCAGCTAAGTTTTTACTGCATAGGCCTAATTTTCATGGTAACCTTAAGTAATTATTAGAATCTGACATTAGTAGGGTCAATATTTGTCTTCTTTTTACCATAAAATTAAAGTGTGCAATGAATTTTAAACTTAGTAATTTTGGAGTAGGTAAAAGTAGATGGATATATGCCTCAGTGCGGCTCTCGAAGGTTTAATAATCAACTTGTGTGGCTCTTGTGTTCTATAAGTTTGGCCACCCCTGCATACAGGTTCAGCACGCTTCTCAGAGTTGTGTCAGATTGACTGAACTTTCCCAGGCAGTTTTAGACTTTGATATTAGGGAGTAGTGGTGAGCTGATTTCTTACACAAGGAGCCAAGAATAAAAGCAAACAAAACATAAATGTTCATTGAACAGACTCAGACTAAAAAAAGAACCAGTTATTGGAATTCACTAATGTGAGGGTTTAGCTAAAATGGGGTTCAGCTCTAAAACACCCCAAGTTTTGAGCTTAGGTTTGCTAAGCCATAGCCTAATGAAAAAGTTTTGCAAAATGAGAATTCCCCCCAGAATTTTATCATCTCTTCTTACAACAGTTATGGATTTTGTTCAAATTTCTGAATTTGAGAAAGCACATTCTTTATAAATATATTCAGTTGTGCTCAAAGAGTATCAATCCCTATAGGATTTGGCCATTAACAGGAAGAAACCCAGCTGTGTTGTAATTTTTTGCACAGAATGAGTAGCCAGAATCTATTTCAGGTGGAGACAGAAATACAATAAATGATAAGTCAACTGATCTGCATTTGGATGAGAGAAGAAAAGGATCTTGCACTTTAAAGGTAATTTAAATGGCTACAGCTTCCTAAATGGCAGAGTGCTATCAACACTACTTTTAGCTACCGAGCCACACACATTAAAACACATTGAACAAAACAATCCAGCACATGGAAGCCCTCAGCATTCGGTAACCAAGTTGGGGATCTGTAGCATGCAGAATCCCGCAGCTATGTACTTATAGCATGCCTGGTTTATACAGATCACAGAAAGTGAACTGACCAAGTGGGATTTCCTCCCATGAAAGCTCATATGATAAATAAATTTGTTAGTTTTTAAAAGTGCCACCAAACTTCTTGATTGTTTTGCTGAACTAGACTAATACTGCTACCCCTTAGAATCTATTTCTTTGGAACTCTGCAGATTTTGCTGTGGTTAAGAAGGTAATATTAATCTCTATGACGGATGGAACAGGGGTCAGAAGTGCATTGTAACAAAGCTTCTCTGACAGCTTTAACCCACCTCAGATGCTCCAGCTTCAATTTTCAGTCAGAACAATTCTTGATCCTGTTTTCTCCATTGGCTCTGCCTTTACAGAGCCACACTGCAGTAATTTCCCCACATATGAACTGTTGCTCTTGTAAGAGGTAGCAGGTTAGATCATTACTTTAGGACTCAGGCCAGGAAGCATATTTTCATTTTTGTAATGGTGATAATATGCTGCACTGTAAAGAGTTACTGTGTGCAGATCTGTCGCACATCTTTTTGTGGATTTTGGCACCTTCTGTGCTTTAAAATAAAAAAGGGCACCTTACAGGCCACTTTGTGGTTGCCAGGGTTAAAGGTGCCTCTGTAATCTAAACTGCAATCCATCTGGATATCTTCAGCAAAGCTCATGAAAGCTAATAAAATAAACAGCAATTAAGAGAATTGATGCTGGAAATGATATCAATAACAGCTCTAGGAAATCATGCTCATGCAAGGTTGCTTAGAGTTCATCAGAAATTGTTCTGAGGATCCTTCAATAACAAAGAGACTTGCTATCCTTTGTTTCAGTAACATATGCAACAGCAGATTTTTCAGTGAAATCCTTGAAGCTTGCCAACAATGAAAAAAGAAAAGAAAAGAATGAAAATCAAGCAGAAAGAGCAGAGAATGTTCTGAATATACTGGATGGCAGAGGGTAGAGAAATGTCTAGTCAGCTTTGATGTGGAGCAGATGTACCTCTGCATTCCACAGGAAGAAACAATCCTGAGACCCTTGAGAAAACAATGAGGAAAGGCAAACCATCCAAAACCTCTCATTAGCTCTAATACAGAACCATTTCAGAGCACAGGGTACTTTCAGAAATTTTAAGCAAAACCTTTTCCAGCTAAGAGAAAAGGACAGAGATAGTATTACACACTCAGCTGCATAGAGAGACATTCTTTCCTGAATTGTTCTGGAATTCCAGGCTCTTTCCAGAATACCCTGATGCAGTGGTGCCCAACCTTTTTCAGGCTGGGGACCCTTTTTAACAAAAACAAAACAAAACAAAAATCTTTGAGGCCTCCCTGGCTGATTATGTAATCTGGCCCGCACCACTGGGACAGCTGGCGATCAGCGCTGCCACCACCACTGCCCACGCCACTGGGGAGCCAAGCTGAGGCAGTTATGGCCCCCTGCCCTTACCCCTGCCAGGGAGCTGCCACTGCCCCATTCCCCTGCCAGGATCTGGCCATGGGTGGTGAGAGGCAGCCCTAGCAGGGATCATCAGGATTGTAGCTGGATTCTGGCCCTGGTAGGGAGAGGCTCCGCGGACTCCCTGCAACATGTCCGCTGACACCTGGGGGTCCCGGACCACAGGTTGGGAACTACTGCCCTGATGTAACCCTCAAGCTGAGGAGATTTGTTTTTTAGCTATTTTAAAAACTAAAGCTAAAGATTCACATTTAATAAACTGTATGACACTTAAAGGGACTAATTAGCATAATATACAGTTTAGTAAGTTTTTGCAGCTATCTTTGGATCTATTTAAAGAGCAGAAAATACTCACCAAGGACAAAGATAATGATGGTCATTATACTTTAATTTCAATTTTTTTAAGTTTTTTTTTTTTAATGGTAGAGATAATCAATTCAAATATCTATGCATGGGGTGTTTGGAGAAGACAGTTAGCTTATTTCACAGATAAATTGTACTAGAAACATCATAAATATTACTACCATATCATATTCCAGAGGCCTAGCCTTGTCAGTCTCGTTCAGCAAAATGAACAAGGAGGCTTCTGGCACTTTTAAGGACTAGCAAACTTATTGCAAGAACTTTCATGGGAGAAAATCCCACTTTTATCTTCAAGCAACTGATGAATTGGGATTTTCTCCCAGGAAAACTCATGCAATAAACAAATTTGTTAGCCTTTAAAAGTGCCACAAGATTCCTGGTTTGTATTACCACATCATATGTTATCACTCCCACGAATTTGAGCTGTTGTCTTTTGTGTGTTGATATTTAGAGTTGAACCCTGGACCTATTAAAATCCATGGTAAAACTCCCATTGACTTCAGAAAGGCCAGAATTTAATCTTTAACACCTATAACTCTCAGTGGGCTGCTTTACTGGGAGAGTGCATGCCAAAGACATGGGGAGGGCTAGTTTAGGATGTATGTATGATGTGTATCATATATATCCCTAAGTTATCCCCATGTCTTTGACATGCATTCACTTTAAAACAGGATATATATGTATATATTAGATAGCGAGTTAGAGCTCTATTATGACACCTACCAGACCACAAAATTGAGACTGAAAGAAATGGAGACATTTAATATTAAAATAAATACACAGAGATTTAATCTAAATTTCTCTGTTAATCAGATAGTGTTGGTTCTTTTTTCTTTTTTACCAAGGCCTCAAACAAAGCATGCAATACATAGCTTGCACTTTCTTTCTAAATTTTTTTTTAAATAGATCTGTAACTTGCTACATTCAATTTGTAATTTAACTTTTGGGACATCTCCAAAGGGGAGATTTTTTGGACAGTACTCAACCATTACAGTGGCAAGCTAGAAGTTTTAGGTTTCTGAGTTTCATTAAGCATTGCGTCTGTTTATTATTCATATGTGGGTTAATTTCCCTGGTATCATTTTTGGATTTACTGTGTGCAGTTTTACAAAAATCAATAACAATGCAATTGAACAAAGATTGTCTCCAGAGAGGTACACAGACGAGGAGGTTACTGCAACAACAGAAATGCTCACTAGCTAAGACTAGAATATTGAGAAGTTCCAAAGGAGTAGCCTTGTTAGTCTAGTTCAGCAAAACAAACAAGGAAGCCTGTGGTAGTTTTAAAGACTAACAGATTTATTTATTGCATGTGTGCACATATTTGCTTGTAGTTGCTCTGTTAGAGTTACAATACCAGAACTGAGTTCTGGCAGTGCCAGAAGATCAGGTGGGATGAGGGGTTCTCAAACTAAGGTCAGCTGAGCAGAGACGGCCCACAAAATGAAAGACTGTGAGAACCCAGTAGCTGGAGATTTGGGAGTCCCTGGGAGGAGCAGGGAGAGCCATCAGAAAGAATGGCCTCCTCCTGCTGTCATTGAAGTTAATGGCAGGGCTGTAACTAGGGCAGGGCGAGTGGGGCAAAGCTCCAGGTGCTGAATTGTAGAGGGTGCCAGCACAGCTGGCAGTTGCAGACACTTCTTGGCCCTGAAGGTACTTTCCTCTGGGTGCCAGGCTGGGGCTGGGGTTGGGGGCGTTGAAAATCTCCCACCCTGCCCCTGAACGTGCTCAGATGCATGCTTGGGTGAGGGAGCCTCTGGCCACACCACAGTTAGCAGCTCCACCTGGGACCTGCAACCAGCTGCTAAAAGGGAAGGCGCCTTACCCTCCCAGCCAGGGGATTCAGCAGGGAAGCTAGCCAGCCGGCCAACTGGAAACCTGCCTAGGCTAGCTGGGTAGGTGCCTGGGCCATCCAGCTGGGGGACTTGGCAGGGTGGGAAAGCCAGCCAGTGGACTTAGAGACTCAATGGGGAGCCGCCCGCTGTCAGCCAGCAGGCTGGGGAGCTGCCTGGGGCCAGCCAGGAACCATCTGCACTGGCTGATGGGTTGGGAAGCTAGGCGAGGAAGCCTTCTGGCAGCAGCAGGAGACTGATCCAGCTCCCCACTGCCTTCCAGCAGTGGCTAGGGCCAGATCGGGCCCTGGGTTGGGGGAAGGGAGCGTTTTGGGGTCCTTGCTCCAGGCACCAAAATTTCTAGTTCTGGCCCTGCTTAATGCCAAAAATCACACAGAGAACAAAGGAGTAGGACTGGCCCTTTCTGAAGGATCTGCCAAATTAAAAAAGCTGGAGAACTACTGTAAGATTAAATGGGAGTGGCAAAATGTTAACAGAGGAGGTTGCTCCATAGTTCCAAACTATGACCGGTGTTGTTCAACGTATTCATAAATAATACACAGTAGCAGTAAACTGTAAAATATCTGCCAATGATGAGAGATTGTGAGGAACTGCAAAGAGACCAAACAAAGGTGAGTAAATGGGTCATAGGATGTCAGATGAAATTCAGTATTGACAAACACAAGGCAATGGCATACTGGAGGCAATAATTTGAACTACACTTTCATATTGCTAGACGTCATTGCAAAAAGTTCAATGAACTCTTTGTGCATAGTCCAGTGGCAGTCAAGAAAAGCAAACACGATACAGTGCGCGTATGAGAAGACAGTACTGGAAATACAATGACATTCTATAAATTAATGGTTTACCTGGAATAGTAAATTCATTTCTGGTCATCTTACCTCAAAAAACATACAGCAGAACTATGGGGTGCTCAGAGGGAGGCTACAAACACAGTTGGGGGCATGGAGAGCCTTCCATATTGGAAAAAATGAAAATTTTTGGAGAGGAAACAGATTGAAGAGGATGTGTTAGAGAGAGACACAAAACAGTAAATAGCAGAGAGGAAGCACCACTGACAGGTTGGAATCAGACTCAGGGACCCATTCTGCTGGGTGCTATGTTAACAAAGATGAAGAGACAAAGATGAAGTTTTTCTTCACTGTAAGCTTTATAATCCAAAAGTCGCCCTCTTCCCCACAGTATATAATTAGTCTATATACCTCATTGCTACAAGACATCATTAAGGCCAATGACCCTGAAGGACAAACAAACAAATAAATAAATAAATAATCCATAGAGCTAGGGGTATGTCCACACGTCTCTTATTTCAAAATAACATTGGTTATTTAGAAATAAAAGAGATTAGGTCAACACGACGTATTCTTATTTTGAAATGATGGGCTCTGTCATTTCGAAAGAAAAGCCATCACTTCAAAATAGCTTAAACTTTCTTTAAATCGAAACAGCTGTTATTTTGAAATGGATATTTTGAAATAACGCCATTTGGACATGTTATTTTGAAATAACCATTATTTCGAAATAACACTTTTGCCCTTCTCCTTCCCAGGGTGCTTTCCTTTTAGCCTATATTGGGTGGGGACATGGCCCAGGGAGGGGGCCATGTTGCCACACCTCCCATGGTGCCCCTCTCCTAAAGCGAAATAGCAAGTCCTGTGTTTGGACATGCTATTTCTCTTTGAGCTTTTCCCTTAATTTGAATTGACATTTTCTTAATTTGAATTAACTTATTTTGAAATAAGGACTTTATTTAGAAATAACTCATTTAGAAATAACGATGTATATGTGGACATAGCCTAGATGTTTTCAACAGACATTTATACAGATAATAAGAATGGTAAGGTATGTTAGAGAAGATCATCTGTTTTAATTTAGCAAGCCTCATGCATCAGGACATAAGCCAGCCACTCACTGATTAGCATTAAGAAGGAACTTTCCCCTCAAGGGCAGGTTGGTCCAGAAATATCCACTATGGAGCATCTTCTCAAGCATGTGGTAATGATCAATCAGAGATAATGACTGCTGCAGTATGACAATTCCTGCACCCCAAGTGGCTGCACTCCAACATTGCTAGCTAACCTTGCCTAAATTATTTATGAATTATTATTATTTATTCGCACTTTGGTAGAGCCCGGGAGCCCCAGTGATGTGCTGGTCAGAGTCGTGAGTGACTGGTATTGTGTAATGGATTGACAGGATTCTCCTGCTGCCCCATCCCATTCACAAGTGCTGGAATCCTGCAGAGAGCTTCAGGGGAATTACCAATCACACAGTGGGTTAGTGAAGGGGCAGGGTTCCCTCAAGACCCAATCAGAACCAACTCAAGGTCCTTATACTGTCTTTTTTGCTGTGTCACCAATAGACACACAAGGGGATGCTGGGAGCAAATAGACAAAAGAAGAACTCTTTCCCCCTCCTTCTTTCGCTCTCGGAGAAGGGAGTCCAGGAAAAATCAAGAGAGGAAAGGGTGGCCTCGAACTCAAGCACTCTTTCTCAGACAGCCTTAGTCTAAATGGATGCTACCGCCAGTCCTTTCCCGTGGGGCATGGTGCTGTGAGTGGTGTGGCGAGTGAGGCAGGATAGCAGACTCCAACCTGAATGGAAGGGAGGTGGAAGCACAAAAGGAAAAATTAGTTTAATTTAAAATTTGTTCAAATGGTCTAAAATAAGAACATTTAAATGGTTAACTGCTGAGAGTTATGTAGCCTTGCTCACAGAGAAGTGTGGAGCCCAGCAGGGAGGGGGGGGGTATAGTTAGAGCTGTGGTTGGCTCCCCACAAGCAGTGGGCAGGTGTGGACCCCAGGAGAGGGGGTGAGCCCAGCTGCATCTACCCTCCTCCACACTTATGGGGAGTCGAGCCCAGCTATGACTGTCTCTCCCCTATGCTGGGCTCCATGTTTCTTGGCCAACAGGAGCTGCCCAGAGATTATCTCCTGGCAGGAACCCTGTAGTTACCATGCACCCCAATCCTCCACCCTGGGTTCTGCGCTCCCCCCCATAACCAGCCCAGCTGCACTTATTCCCCCCCACCCACTTCATGCTCCACGCCTCCCAGCTAATCCAGCTGTGCCTCCCCCAGAGAAAGCCCAGTTGTGGCTACCCCCTTGCTACCACTCATTGGGAGCAAGCCCAACTGCGACTACTCCCCCACTGGTCCACCAAGCCTCCCTGCCAATGAAAGCTGCCCAGCTGTTCTCACTGGCAGGGATCTGCGCTCCCCTTTCCTGGCTATAGCGGGGAAACCAGCAAAGTGCTCTGCCTGGGTCCATAGACCAGTATTTCTCAACCACTATGCTGGGAAACAAAGGTGCATCATGAAGAGCTGGGAGGTGTATCATGGAAAATTTGCAGCTTGGCTTGGAGCTGGTTTGGAGCTTCTGCCAACCACCAGCCTCTGCTGCCCTCAGTAGCCCACTCCTGCTGCACAATACAGGCGGCAGCCAAGGCCAGATGAGTAAAGGGTCTCAAGGGCTGCAGCCCCAAGCCCTGGATAAGGGTGGGGAGCCACTGCCCACGCACCTCTGCAAAATAAACACAGCCCTGCTAAACTGAAGTGCTGAGGCATCAGCCTGCTCTGGCTGAACTATGTATCCACCCAAGTCTCCAAATTCTGCAGCCTCCCAAATGCTCCCAGCCCCAGTGCCACGGCTATGAATACTGACTTGCCTCACCCTGCTCCCGGGCTTTCTGGTCTCTGCAGTGCCACAGCCGCCAAACTGCTCCTAGCCCAAACATTGCTGGCTGCTGGATTATAGTGTGTAAGGCAGGGGAAAAAAATCCACTGTCAGGTGTGTTGTGACAGAAGAAAGTTAGAGAACCACTGCCAAAGATACTGGCAGTCCCTGCTGCAGCTAGAGAAAGGGGAACACTGATCTTCCATCCTCCTGGCTGCAGAAGGGAGCCACTGCCTAGGGACCCAGGTGGAGCACAAAGGGCTACTGGATGCATGCATTTTGATCACTAGGGCAGTGTTTCCCAACCAGTGTGCCATGGCACACAGATGTGCTGAGTCTGCTGACAGGTCTGAGCAGGTGTGCCATGGAATTTTTTGAAAAACTACTCAAAGAGCTCTGGATTGGCTCATTGGCTCATGAATAGTCATGAGTTCATTTGGAGCCTATATGGTGATGTGCCTCAAGTTAACTAAAGGGAGCAAGGTGTGCCATGACAGAGAAAATGTTGGGAACCACTGCACTAGGGATATGGCCTCCATGCTCAACTCCTGCTGTCTGGCTGGCTCAAGGGGGTTTGGTGCCCCAAGCTGGCTTTTGATTTTGCGCTTTCCCCCCCCCCCCCAACTTGAGGGGATGAGGGAGTGGGAACCCAGCCTCCACTGCAGGTGGGGAACAGGTAGCCCAGGGGCAGAGCAGGCTAGCTCAGAGGCTGGGCTCCACTCTCTTGCCCCACCTCTGGGCCAGCTGTTCTTTCCTGGGGCCTAGAGGTGGGGCGAGAGAACAGAGCCTGTTTCATTGGCCAGCCCACTCTGCCCCTGGGGGGGATTGACTGATTTTGGGGGGGGGGCGGGAGCTGGGGGTCTGGCTTTGGGGCTGGTTCACCCTGCCCCTGCTGCAGCACCGTGGCCACCCTTAACTAAATGACACCCCAAGCCAGGGCCTTAATTTGCTTCTGGGTCGAGCTGGCCCTGTCTGGCCGCAGTGGGCGGTGTGTGTGTGTGTGTGTGTGTAAACTGCTGGCCCTTAAGGATTGTAAAAATGATATCTGTGGTCCTTGAGCCAAAAAGGATCAGAACCACTGCTTTAAACTGTTACGCTTTTACATCCTTAAGTGGGAGATTGCCTTTATCTGAGAAAATGAGGGCCTAGGACACACAGGCTCTAACGCAAAAGAGCCCTCAGAGTAGCTGGGGCTGGGGAAGCTAGAGCTGAGAAAGGAAGAGCCCAGTCTGCAGTAGGGGAAACCTGTGAGGGAAAGAGATAAGGTTCTTGGGCCAGAGGCTATCTTCTTTAATGTTTAGATAAGGGTGTCCTGGTTCATTACTGGGGAGCATAGATGTTATGGTAACACAAATAATAAAAAAAGAATAATTTTGCTCTTTTGGACCCTTGACTATTACTGAAGAAATACACAGGGCCTACTGAATTTTAAGGACCCGTGCCGGCACACAGTCCATGCACTGGACTCCACAGGCATTCCAGAATTGGGCCCGTGGTATCTCAGTTAAAATTTAGTTTAAAACAGTATTTGCCCTGTTATAGTCAATTGCTTGACCACACGTTGGTTTGTTATGAAATATACTCAAGTCCAAACAATCAGTATCAGTCAAGTTTATTAATAAAGTGCAGGAAACAGATTCTATATGGTTCCAGGCTCTAAAGACCAGTCCTGTGAAATGATGTTATACTGACCTTACACAGAAGGTGTGGTCCCCAGAGTTATGCCTTTAAAGCCTTCTTTTTATGTTGTACTTGTTTACTAGTAAAAGGTATCATATTCAACACTAGAAACTAGAGTTGGTGAATTAGCTTTTTATCTTGTTTCTCCAGGACCATGGTGTGCCCCCTATCTTTGTTCTGAAGTCACCATGCATTCCAGGTCATGATATACACCCTTATCTTTGTTTTGAGTACATGTAGGTACTAAGGGGCATGAAAACACCTCCTAGATCTGTACCAGGAGAAATCTGTTTGTGAGGATGACTGCCTTTCTGTTATAAGGAAACAATTATATGCCCTGATATTCAACAGCTTTCTCATATATTTAAGCCAAAGCTTATCTCAGCTAATGCAAAGTGTTATGGGATATTTAGCATAAATGAACAAAGTTATAGCAAAGGTACAGGCCAGTCTGGGCTTTATAACCATGCAAAAAATAAATTTGTTAGTTTTTGTTTGTTTTGCTGAACTAGCCTAACATTGCTACCCCTTTGGAACTTATATATTAATGCTTAGTATACTAAGTTTATATGTATGCAAGCCAATGTGTATAAGTCAGTTGCCTTGTGATAGGCAAGCAATACATAGTTTGTTTCACCCATGCTGTGATGTTTACAGCAATGAGTTCTTCAAGCATGCCGAACAAGACTGATTGATGTACAAAAAATACATAGGCAGGTATTAAAGACAGTAATCATATCTTTCACACAAACGAAACACAACTGTGAAAGTAAAAATATTCAGAAAACTTTTTCAAGAGTTCTGAGACAGCAGCTCTTACTGCAGCCTGGACAAAAAAGACTCTTGGCTGCTGGCCTAGTCCTGTATTTTAGTTGGTAGCTAAGTATGGACTTCAACTGGCAGCAAGTCAAGCAGAAAGGATTGACATGGTAATTACAAATGAACATAGCTATAGCAACTGCTGTGGGCTGCAAGTTTCTCAGGCCTTAATTCAACATGATAAAAGATACAAAGAGATGGTTTATTGAACCACCTGCATACAGGGCAGAGGCTGTCTTTCATGTTTGCAGGTGGTCTTGCAACAAACAGAAAGATAAAATTAGAATTTTTGGGTGGGGTGGATTTAATATCAGAAACTTTTGACTGACTTTGACTTTTATTTTAAAACAGGGATGTTCCTACTATGCCAGTTTTCATTTTCAGCGTGAGAGGAAAATATCTGTATTATATTTTCATGCAAAATAATAGAATAGAGATGGGCTCAAACCAGAGCTCTGGATCCAATCTCTCTGTATTGCCCAACTTTGGGAAACTTGGATCCAGAGCCAAATTTTGTATCTTTGGCCAGTTTCCACGATAGTCCTGACCTGGAACCCCAGACCTAACTTCTGCAGATATTTGGATCCAAATCCAAAATCTTGATCCCCATTCTGAGACCCCATGACTGGCACTAAATTCTTTGCATAATATTGCAATATTATGCCTGAAAAATGAACTCACTTAGCAGGAGGGGGCCTTGAAATGGACTGATCCTTTGACTGCTACCACAATACAAACAGCAAATAGTAGATTAAGGTCATAATATTTTGTTGCATTCCCCTTCATCTTGTTATTGGCCCCCAAACTGGAACTTAAAATAAAAAACCTCTGCACTCTGAGGAAGTTTGGATTCTGATTCAATGTGACCTCAAGTCTAATAACTATAAATGAATGATTTTGCAAACAAAACTGTGAGAGGAATAGTGTATGGGAATACGAACTTCAAATAAATTTTTATTGATTTTATTCTAAATGGGATTGATCTTGAAAACTTTAATGTACTTTTTATACTACAGGATGGAATTTTTCAAAGAGAGAAACTGTTACCTCTCACCCTGGTTTCAAACATAAAAGGCTGCCAAAAAGCCTTGTTCACAAGAAAAGATGTTTAAATTTGTTTTTAATGGCTATGTGTTGAATGGTTATGCATTTTGTTTTTGTGCCCCTCTGACTCCATCTGATTGGGCCTTTCTGTTAGAATTCAAGGGATCCTTCCCACCTGCTTTGCTCAAAGACCTCAACTCTATGTGCTAGCAGACTGAGAACTGTAAACACTAAAAATGAAGCTTAAGGCCCAAAGCCTTTTTCTTCAGGTCAGCAAGTCTTCTAAGAGCAGATTGTCTTAGTACTCAAGGCCAGTTACTTTCCAGCAAAGGAAGTGAAGGCCTCAGGAGACGTGCTATACCAACTGATAGCCAGTTGTCTGGCACCTGAAGAGCCCACTAGTGTGAAGGGTTTTGCCAGCAATCTCATCACCTGGCCCCTTGTTTGCATGATAGCTCCTGTTTTATAAGAAGTCAGAAGACCACAAAAGATGAAGAATTTAGTTTCTTTCCCTTCTTTTTAAAAGTGTGGTCTTTTGTTTTTATTAGCTAGGAGATACCCAATCTTTCAATAATTAATTTTAAGATGTGAAAGATATGATTGTGTCTGTCCACCTTTATATGAGCACCAGAGAAAGTCTACAGAGGGCCTTAAAGGCCCCAGAAGGAATGTTCCCCACTTTCATGCAACCCTGAACTCTAACTCATCAATAATTAAGAGTATTCTATATTATGGAGTGGAGAAGAAATGAAGAATGATTTCTATTGTAAACTGACAAATAGAAGTTGTCAAAATTCTGCTTATTACAAAATTTTGTCAAAGTCTGTTTGTGGAGGGCAGCGGTCAGAGAGTGTGAGGGGCTGAAAAGTTTGAGCCATGGTATAAGGATTCAAGTCTAAGGAGGAGCTTTAATTGGTTTTGAAGTGGTAGTTTAGACATTAAATTATAATTTGATTTCAGTATTGAAACATTCAGTTAACTAATATTTGACTTCATTGCATGGCTACAGTTTTTTTAGTTGGGGCTTCTAACCAAATTGACTGTCATTTCCTTGGATTTCTTTATAAAATGTATAAGGATTAATTTATCTGTTGCATTAATCCAATGTATTGATTAATTTTGTGATTTAATTCTAATCTAGTGTTGCTAATTTGGTAATTTGATCTTGATTTGACTCAATTATTAGTTTAATTGAGTAGTATTAGTAGTAGCAGTTTTATTGATACAGCTTCTTGTTTTTCTTGAGGTTATTTTTGATCATTCATTAACTTCAATAAAAGTCATATCAAGGACACCAAGTCAGATTTCTTTGAATAAGTAACCGAGGCCAGAATAACTGAGAATCTGGGTAATAAAAGAGAATCAGGCAGTACATCTAGAAGTCTAATCAGCTTCCTCTAACTTAACCTTTGGTTTTCAATGAAGTGTCACAAAACTTTAAGAAGTAACAAGCCATTTGTACCATTACACAGTGTCGGGAATCAGGGCTTGCCACAGAGCCAGTTTCAGGGCAACCTAACTAGTGCAGCTGGCCTGTGGTAGGCTGCCTGATTTGTATGAAGAATCAACAGACTATAATTTAAGCCCAGGAGTAGCAGCAGTTGGGTGACTGCTCCAAGCATTCATCCAAGGCTACAAATACAATATCACCTGTGTCTGCTAATGCCTAGCCCTGCTCCTAAATTGGACCTGGCACTAATCCAACTTTGCCTCACTCTAGGTCACTGGTTCCCAACATTTTCTCTACTGTGGCACACCTTGCTACCTTTCATTAATTTGAGGCACACCACCATATAGTTCCAAATGAACTCATGAATATTCATGAGCCAATGAACCAATCCATTGCTCTTTGAGTAGTTTTTCAGAAAATTTTGTAGCACAACTGAGGGCACACCTGTGTGCCATGGCACACTGGTTGGGAAACAGTGCTCTAGATATCTTGACTCTTCCCCTCCTTTCAATTCCTGATTTATTGACTCCAGTTCCGACCCTCAGCTCCAATTCTTTACTTCTGGCTCTGACACAGGGCTCCTAGTTCTGGTTACCAACTTCTGCTTCACTCACAATAAATGACCACTCACACTCCACACTCTGACACACAGTGGAGTTAAGGTAGCGAATCCAGAAGGAAACATTCTGCCACCTTTACTCACTTTTATAGACCTTTCTTCAAAATTAGTTCAATGAGACAATTTGTGGAGCAAGTGGGTACTTGACATGTCAGAATCTAGCTCATGTAAATAATATTAGTTGCAACATTTTTCTGGAGCAGAGAGAGCAAGTTAAATGCAATAGATAGGCAAGGTGAAAAACAGATTGGATAAAATATTTTCTGTAACAGTTGCAGAATGGGATTATTTGCAAGTTGTCTGCTGAGAAAAAACAGATTGTGAAAATTCATAGGAGTGGTTTTTTCCCCATAAAAGGTGGCAATTATGCTGGGGCCATGTGGTTAAGCTAAAGCTAATGTTTCCTTGCCAAAGTGGTGCTAGCGACATCATCTCTTTCTCTTGTGTAGGCTCTTTGTAATTTTGAGAGGTTTCTCTGTGGCACCCCTCAGTGAAAATAAAAAATGCCTTTACCACCTTTTGTACAGACAGCAATTTAAAAGATTAAATTGAGCAGGAATTTGAGAGTACTCATCTTTTAAGGAAGATGGACCATCCAGTCACCCTGCAGGTAAATTACAGGTTCCCGTCATTAGCTTTAGGAGTCTGTGGGTTTAGTGTACTATTAGTAGCCAGCATACTCTGAGACATATGCAGACCAAAAAGGGCAGTTTTTAGATTGCTGTTGCTCAAATGCCACGTCAAATGAAATGCCATGTCAAATGAGGCAAGAGGAGATTCTATGTTCTCTTTATGATCACCTACATTCTTTTCTCGTGAGAGGGTCAGAGGGCAATTAAGGTGAAGACCCATTTTACATATTCGCTGGGGACAAGGTAACATCTCTGTAAGGAAAGCAATTTTACAGATTGTTGGTCTTCTGAAAGGTAATTAACTTATCCACCCAGAGGTGCTCAAAAGTAAATGGAAAAAGTGATGAATCCATAAAATTAAGGAGCAAATCTGAGAGAACAGCACAGGTGATCATAAGAGATACTGCTGACAGTAATTCTCTGCCACCTTGCTCCTTGTGTAGTCATTTACGCTTGTTCAGAACAAGTGTAGAATGTTACCATTCAGATCTGGTGCTAGTTTGCACAAGTCTGTATCACAGAAGCATAGGATGGAAAGAACCTCAGTAGGACATGTAGTTCAGTCCTCTGCATTCCAGACTACGTAAGAACTAGATAATTCCTGACAAGTGTTTAACTTTTAAAAAAAAAACTTCCAGTGATGGAAATGCCATAAACTTCCTTGGCAATCTGTTCCAGTGCTTAACTACACTGACAGATTTTCCTAATGTCCAACCTAAACCTCCTTGCAGCAATGACTAAGCAAAGGTCAGTGTGGTAGAAAATCAGGACTTATGTTTTAGAATAGAATAGAATCATAGGGTTAGAAGGGACCTCATGAGATCATCTAGTTCAACCTCCTGGAGTTTGAACCCAGGACCTTCTGCATGGAAAGCAGATTTATCCTCATTGTTTGCAATACTGTCTTACAAGTTTGAAAAAAAGTCACTTTCCTCACTAAACTCTCATTTTTTTCTTCCTCATTTTACAAAATAAAGTGTAATATTAGTCTGCTTAGATACTAATCAGATCATCAGTTTGCTGGTCATAAATGACTTGGTTTGTCTCTACAGAAGCACACAATCTTCTGTAGGTCTACAAAAAGTCATTTTCTAAAAAAAAGTCTTGATGACAGAACAGCAGGCAAATCTTTTTAAAATGATGCATTGGCTATTTCCTCTACCAGTTGTTACAACAGTTCTAAGGTAGGTCATTTTCAGGCGTAAAGCACTTAACAATGTCTGTATGTCTTTAAAGTTCCAAAATATGGAATTATAGGTCTGAGTGTGCTGTGGTACACTTGGAACATACCCCTCGTAAACTATTTTTACTACCTGTATTGCTGGATGCTAATTTCAGGCACAATTCTGCACAACGCTGAGCGTCCTCAATTCTTACTGAGGTTACTAGGAGATGAAAGTTCTCAGCATCTTGCAGGAAGCTAGATCCTTGCCGAACAAGTCCGTAACTGCAATGTCTCCATACTAAGATAAAATGAAATTACTAGACTCAGACTCTACGGTCAGGAGTCAATATGATCATCTAGTCTGGCCTCCTGCACAATGCAGGCCACAAAATCTTATCCACCCATTCCTGCAATAAACCTCTATCCTATGACTCAGTTATTAAAGTCTTCAAATCATGATTTAAAGACTTTAAGATACAGAGAATCCACCACTATGTGACACATGCCCTATGCTACAGAGGAAGGCAAAACACCCTGAGCAATCTAGCAAATCTGCCATTGTGGAAAATTCTGTCCTGACCGCAAATATGACAATCAGTTAAACCCTGAGCATGTGGGCAAGTCTCACCAGCCAGTCACCCAAGAAAGAATTCTCTGTAATAACTCAGAACCCACCCCATCTAACCTCCCTAATACCAATATTCCTTCATTTCTAGAGATGAGATAAAGATCCCAGAAGCTCAGACAAGAGTTCCACATAGCCCAGTAAACCACAAGAATGGAGATAACATCTCTGTTCAACAAACTGACATCAGTTTAGGGCACGGGTCGGCAACCCAAAAGAGCAGAAGAGCCATTTCCCCCCACCCTCCCACCACAACTTCATGAGCCCAAGATGGCCCAGCAGCTGTGTCAGGGCCCCTAGCGCTGGTGGGGGGTGTGCAGGCAGTACGCGCTCCCTCCATCCCTCCCTGCATCCCTCCGTGAACTGGCGGGGCAGAGCAGCACTGTCCCGCCTATCCCCAGCCAGCTGCCCCTCCCAAGAGCAGCCAGCAGAGGGGCTGTAGCTTGCAGGGATGGGGCCCTGGAATGGCCCGGTCTGTGGAGTTCAGGCCACTTCGACCTGGCCACCCCAGGACTGAACAGGCCTGATCCAGGACCTGGGGGTAAGGCAGCCTCTGTTCAGTCCTGGGGTGGCCGGGTTGAAGCAGCCTGAACTCCATGGAGCAGGCCATTCCAGGGCCCTGTCTCCTCAAGCTGCAGCTCTCCATCGGCTGCTTTTGGGAGGGATGGCTGGCTGGGGGTAGGTGGGGCAGCACTGTTCCACCCCACCAGAATAGGGAGGCATGGAGAGAGTGCATGCCGCCTGCACACTCCCTGCTGGCGCTGGGGGCCGCAGCACAGCCGCTGGGCTGCTCCTGGCTCATGCAGTCGTGGTGGGAGGGTGGGGGCACCCCTAGTGCCCCTGATTTGGCCACAGTGCTGGGGCCAGCCAGGAGTCCCTGGAACACAGCTGGGTCCCTGGAGGAGATTGCCAGGGAGCCAGAAGGGGATGCTCAGGGAGCCACAGGTGACTCACTGAGCCTGTGTTGCTGATCTCCGGTTTAGGGGATTATGTCTCAATAGTGCGAAATGAAGGCAGACTTGGATTTCCTCTTCAGCTAGTAATATTTTATGTTCCTCTGACACCATGTACTGGTTTGTGCCTTGTAAATCATACGAAAAGGATATAAATTATTAGGATTTACTTTGCAACTGTTCACTCCGAGTCCCAAGGAAGACTACCACAAAGGAAATTCCTGAGTGTGATTCTGTGCTGCCTTGTCCCAGGTGCAGTCATTCATACCCAGTTCCAGTGCCAGATTTAGGCAGAAGCCAAGTAAGCCATGGCGTAGACCCTCACATTATGAGGGTCATCTAAATATGTCAGAGATAACTCAGAAGATTAATCATAATTTAAATTGCTTTGGCTTAAATAACCTTTCATATAAAATCCACTTTCAAAATTCTGAATCCTGACCTTCCCATCCTGATCCACATACAATCCCATCAATTCCTCTTCCATGACTTCCCACATCATACACAGGTTGCCCAACCTCACCTTAGATCTCAAAAGGAGACAATAGGATGTCTTAGCATTTATTTATTTCATTACTGTTTTTGTTATGATGTAATACAGTTTTTTCTCTTTATTTTGTACGGTATGGGACCTCTGAATCTTGACAGAGGTTAGGGCCTTAGCATGTCTTAATCTGTCATTGCCTGGTTCTCATTCTGATTGATTACATTTTACATATACAGGTGGAAATGACTGCATGAAAGGCAGGGCAGTAAGGAACCAGACCCATTCTGTCAGGGAGAGAATGTTCTGTCCAGTGGGCTTAGTGCAAATAAAGAAAGGAAAAGTATATAAATGAGAGCAGTGAGAGTATAGATGCAAGTAGCAAGTATACAACAGAGAGTAGCATGAGTAGTTCTATCCCACAGCTCAACAAATGAGGAGGTGTGGGAGTGATGATGGATACCTGTACCACACACACATTTTTCAAACCACTTTAAGCATTGTTAATGCATTGAGTAATAGTAAAAAAGTCTATGGGTTAGTTTGCTCACTAGGCAAATGAATAATAGAAGAATGAATTTTGGGAGTGGAGAGGGTGAGCGCGCGGGGCGGGGGGGAATAGAAGGCATTATCTGCAGCAAAAGTTCATTCTCACCAACTCTATAGTGCCAAAGAGGCACCATCAGGAATAGAAGAGTCTAACTCTTGGTAACAGATGAGATTAATCATTGTTAGACAGACAACCAAAATGGCTTCTTAAGGTGCCATACAGCCTGCTTTTTTCAGCTTGAGAAAAATCCACTAATGGACAAACACAAAAAGGCTATTTCACATGCAAATGATGAAAACCTTTGTTCAAATGGTTCCTTCTCCATTTAATAGGTAATGCTGCTAGCTTAAGTAAAAAAATAGGTTGAAAACAAATAAAGAAGGCACTCTCTCAGGTTCTACCATCCTCTCAGAGCCTCTTGAGCCCTAATCAGTCCCAGATGATGACACAGCGCAGCTCGTGACTCAACTTTGCAACTTTGTACTCACCCACAACCACTTCAGATTTGAGGATCATTTATATCTCCAAATCAGTGGCACTGCTATGGGCACCTGCATGGCCTCACAATATGCCAACATCTTTATGGGCGACTTAGAACAATGTTTCCTCAAGTCTCATACCAAGACACCTCTTCTTTACCTGCGCTACATTGATGACATCTTTATCATCTGGACACACGCCAGGGATGCTCTCGAAGATTTTCACAGAGATTTCAATAATTTCCACGACACCATCAAATTGAGCCTGGAACACTCCGCACAGGAGATCCACTTTCTTGACACTACAGTACAAATCAGGGATAGACATATCACCACCACCCTATACCGAAAACCTACCGATCGGTATAGTTACCTACATCCTTCGAGCTTCCATCCTAAACACACCACACGGTCCATTGTCTATAGCCAAGCCCTAAGATATAACCACATCTGCTCTGATCCCTCAGACAGAGACAGACATCTTGGCATTCTTGAAACTACAGTACCCACCTGGGGAAGTAAGAAAACAAATTGACAGAGCTAGACGGGTTCCCCGAAGTCATCTATTACAGGAGAGACCCAAGAAAGAAAGCAACAGAACACCACTAGTCACCACATACAACCCTCAAGTCAGACCTCTGCAAAAGATCATTAAGGACCTACAGCCTATTCTAAAAGATGATCCCTCTCTCTCTCAAGCATTAGGAGACAGACCACTCCTTGCTTATAGGCAGCCCCCTAATCTTAAACAGATACTCACAAGCAACTACAGATCTAACAGCAAGAACATTGAAGCAGGCACACACCCCTGCAAAAAAACCACACTGCCAAGTCTGCTCACATATCTGCACAACAGACACCATCATAGGTCCTAATCAAGCCTGCTACTCCATCAAAGGCTCATTTGCCTGCTCATCTACTAATGTGGTCTATGCCATCATGTGCAAGAAATGCCCCAACACCTTATATATTGGACAAACAGGACGATAGCTCCGTAAGAGACTGAATGAGCACAGAGCTGATATCAGAAATCAAAGAACAAAGAAACCAGTTGCTGAGCACTTCCATCTTCCTAATCACTCGATGATGGATTTGTTAACGACTGTCGTTAGAGATGTACCTGGGACATCAAGACTCCAAAGAGAAACAGCTGAACTCAAATTAATATGCAAGCTAAATTCTGTGAAAGCAGGACTCTATCGAGACTATGGGTTCTTTTCCCATTACAAAGGGTAATTTGACTTCAGGCTTCCCATGGTTTGAGCCTGTAAACTGCTCTGATTTGCTGTTACTTTATGACCTGACCCTGTGTTTTACACCCCCTTGCATTTAGTTTCATTCCTTTCTGTAAGTTCACCCATCTTCGAAGCATCTGAGGAAGTGGGATCTTCTCCCACGAAAGCTCATGCAAAAAATAAATCTGTTAGTCTTCAAGTGCCACACAACTCCTTGTTGTTTTTTTCTGAACAAAACCATCCTCTTCTGCTTTCCAAGTCCCTTTAATGTAGTGCAGAATGCATGGTGATCTACTGTTACTTTAAGGTAATTAGCCTTCAGTTATTACATTGGAGCTACACTAGATTTGCAAACTTTCTCTTTACTCCCTGAGAACTCCTACCTTGTCCAGTCCAATTAATTTGGTCTGTTTGACCGTTGTCCTCTCCACCACTAGCAGATCTTGGGGCAACAAGTCTTTATTTTAAGACACTGCATCTTCTATGCATCTATCCTAGATTTTTCTATAGTACCCATCACTGTAGTATCTAAGCAAATTCTTCATTAACCAACCTTTCCAGCTGTGTCATGACTGATGTTAGACCAGCACTAGACAATTATATTTCTTATAAGAAATCAGAGGGGTTCAAAACTTTTGTTACAAAACTCCAAAACACATGGAAGAGTTAGTTTCATAAACTTTTTAAATGTACTCAAGGCCTGTGAAATTTTTGATTGAATTTGGGCTGACTTACTATGTGGAAAAATGAGCTGGTTTCTGCTCAGTTTTCGTCTGAGCTTCTGAGTTTGTTGAAGCTCCAAACAGAGTGAAACTCAGGGGATTTGACTCCATATGAGTTAACATTGAAAGAAAAGCTTGCATGAAAACCTTGTCAACTAAAAACCAATGAATTTCACATTGGTTCACAACAAACTCACAACATTCTGGATCAAAAAATGTACTTCCTTTTTCTTGTAAGTTGTACAGTTGGTTCCTAGTAGGGAACGCATATACACCAATACATTTTTCCATATTAAGAGAGAAGTATGAAGTGTATAGATATCAGTATAGTATGGGAAGACACTGTAAATAACATATTCATTATACCAATATTACAATCAAACAGCAAAAATGTGGTATAGACAATTCCATAACTAATGAGTCCAGAACAGGACTTGGGTCAGGGGAAACCCAGTGTTTTTCATTGAGTCAGCACAGGCGGAATTCAGTCAACCTGAGAAACAAGGAGAACATAAGGGCTTGTCAAGTTCCAAAGGAGCAGCCACATTAGTCTAGTTCAGCAAAAAAAAAAAGCAAGGAGTCCTGTGGCCCTTAAAGACTAACAGATTTATTTATCACATGAGCATTCATGGGAGAAAATCCCACTTCATCAGACACTTTAAAGATGGGAGAATTTACAGAATGGCTTTAAAATAAACGCAAGGGAGTGTGAGACATGGGATCAGGTCATACAGTAACAGCAAATCAGAGCAGTTGTTAAGATTCAAAAACTGGGAAACAGCACATAGATGAGGGTGATGTCAAATTACCTGCTGTACTGGGAAAAGAAGCCATAGCCACCTGCTTTCACACAATCTGATTTGCATATCAATTCTAATTCAGCTGTTCTCTTTGAAGTCTTGATGTCCCATTAACTTTCTTGAGCACAGTCATTAACAAATCATCCATGGAGTGATTTGAAAGATGGAAGTGTTCAGCAACTGCTTTTTGTGTGTTGTGATTTCTGATGTCAGTTTTGCACCCATTTATTATTTTGTGCAGGGATTGTCCTCTTTGTCCAATGCATAAAGTGTGGGGGAATTTTGGCACATGATGGCATAAATCACATCAGTGGATGAGCAGGTGAATGAGTCCTTCATGAAGTAGCTGGCTTGATTAGGTCCTATGATGGTGTCTTTTGTGCAGATATGTGGGCAAAGCTGGCAAACGTGGTTTGTTGCAGGGCATGTGTGTTTCCAGCAGTAATGTTCCCTCTAAGCTGTGAGGCTGCACAGCCCCTGCTGCTGCCTGGCGCAGGGAACACTGCTGGCTGCGCACACCCAGCAGCTGCAATCCCTGCCCAGCCGGAAGACAGAGTCTTCTGGCCGGCTGAGAGCTGCTCTGAGCTGGGAGTTTTTAAAACTCCTGCTTGGAGTAAGCTCTCACTGAGCATGTGCAGAGCCTCTGCGCATGCTCAATGAGAGCTTCCTCTGGCCAGAGGAGCGGCTGCGGGCCAGGCCACACCACTCCGGTGGCCAGATAAGGGGGCAGCAGGGCGACAGGGCCGGGGCAGGGCAGGGACAGCTGGCCATGGAAAGGGGTAGAGGGTTGGAGGGAAGACGGGTTGGGCTGGCTGGGGGGGAGGGAGTGACCAGGAGAGTAGGAGGGGCAGGATTGGGCCTGCTGGGAGGCACACAGGGAGCAACATAAGTTGCCCAGCTGCCTTAGGGCCTTAGAGGGAACACTGACTCAATTAGGAAGTTGTCTGATATTTATTACAACAGTGTCCTGCTATTAAAATGTTACTTTATCTTTTATTTATATATTGAGAAAATGTTGTAAAGTAACTGAAAGTGAACATAAAGTGAAGTCTAGACAGGTTCAGTTCTCTTGCAGAGAATTTCAAGTGTGTGGAAAACAGAATATCTTCAAAGTTAAGGTTTTTGGTATTATGTCTTTGGGAACTTTAAAAAATAACCTTGTATTCAGGGGATGTGTGTCATTCAAGAGTCATACAATATATGATTTAAAATGTCAGTTTTTGTCATCAGTTACTGCACTATGGTTTCCAAAATATCAGTTACTGCTTGCTTCTAATATATGTAAATACCTTGATCTCTCACATCTGAGTGTAACAAGTATTTGCAAATGGTGCCTTTTTTTGTGGTGGACTCCTCTAATAAAAAGGCCAGCTTTGGATATCCCTTTAATTTAAGAAATGTATCTGAGAATGAGATGCTGTTCTTCTGCTGAGCAGCTAAACCAAAATTTAAAAAAAAATTACTTATCATAAGTATGGGCTGAGCACTGGCCCTATATAGCAGAGCAACAGGCATTGTAACTACACCCTCAGTTAGATCTGCACACAGAGACCCACCAAAACAGAATGAGCAGGAAAGGGTGCTGCCACTGTAGTATAGACGAAATAAATATCCAAAGAAACCCTCAAATGTTTACTGTAATTTAGAATGGGTAAAATTAAGGGGGTATTGATGGTAGGATTTGAACCTGGGCCTTTTGAATTTAACAAAATACTCACACTGCTACTACTGAGGACAAGTTAGCTCCTGGACTGTATCGCTGGGCTTGTCCATGCTGTGGGTAGGATTGTAATTCAATTTTAGACTGATGAATTACAAAATCCACAGGAGACTGATCACAGTCTGCATATGACTCCAGGCTCTTTTATCCCACAGGTCATCATTACTTCTTCCTGAAATGCATTGCACTGTGGGTACATGTCCTACAGTACAACTAGGCACAGGGACTTGTGGGGAGGGAGTCGCTGTCCTGTGATGCCCAGTGTTCACTCCTCCTCTCTCAAAAACAAACAAACAAACAAACAAGAAACCAAACAAAACCAAAAAAGAATGAAAATTCTTTTGTGCTGTCTTTCTCTGCTACATGCGCAGAGATGCATAGTGCTGCAAGCAGATAGGATGAATTAAAAACTTCCTGGAGCTGTAGGCAGGGGAGGAGTTATGTGCTGCTTACCTGCCATGACCACGATGCAGCACAGAGGAAAAATCAAGAGCAGCAAGAAAAGAACAGAGAGTTCTGAGATAGATCCTGGAGCCTAATGGGCTTGAATTTCACTGTTTTCTAGCTACACAGACCTAAATTTGAACTGTAGACTTTGACTTCAGTGCTACACCACTTGCAGCGGTAGTGTTATCAGGTCAAATTACAGCACCATTTAAGTCAAACTTAATGCTCTGATGGTTGCAGACACAGGCTGCAGAAGGTTCAAGTAGGCAGCATTATGTTGAACTTCACTGTCAATATAGATAGAACTCTGTCTTCTAGGTCGGGGCTGGCAACCCAAAAGAGCAGAAGAGCCATTTCCTCCCACCCTCTCACCACAACCACATGAGCCTGAGCTGGTCCAGCAGCTGCACCATGGCCCCTAGTGCTGGTGGGGTGCGTGCAGGCAGTGCACGCTCCCTCCATCCCTCCCTGCATCCCTCCGTGCACTGGTGGGGCGGAGCAGCACTGCCCTGCCTACCCCAGCCGGCCGCCCCTCCCAAGAGCAGCTGGCGGAGAGCTGCAGTTTGCAGTGGTGGGGCCCTGGCATGGCCCGGTCTGCGGAGTTCAGGCCACTTCGACCCGGCCACCCCAGGGCTGAACAGGCCTGATCCAGGGCCTGAGGGTGATGTGGCCTCTGTTCAGCCCTGAGGTGGCTGGGTTGAAGCACATGAACCCTGTGGAGTGGGCCATTCCAGGGCCCTGCATCTGCAAGCTGCAGCACTCCACTGGCCGCTTTTGGGAGGGACAGCTGGCTGGGGGTAAGCAGGGCAGCGCTGCTCCACCCCACCAGCAGAGTGAGGAATGGGGGGAGTGCGCACGGGCTGCACGCCTTCTGCCGGCACTAGGGGCCGTAGTGCAGCCACTGGGCTGCTTCTGGCTCATGCAGTTGTGGTGAGAAGGTAGGGGTGACCCGGGCGACCCTGCTTTGGCCCTGATGTAGGCAATAACACTGCTACAAGAGGTATCTGGTATTTCTTCACATGCACGTGTCTGGTCACTTACATTTAAAACCTCAATGAAAAGTTCGCATGAATGATATTCTAGCCAACACAAATAGCTGCCTACTGTTAAACGAGTTTGCCTAATTAAAAAAAAGTCTGAAAGTGAATAATTGTAAAATACAGCATCAGAGTTAAAACTACCACAAAAAGATAAATAATTTGGATTAGAAACAGAAGTTGCCCAGAAACAAGATACAGGGTTGGTAGAGTAACTAGGTAACTCAGTAAACTTACACTCATCAGCTAGATCCCATCTGCTTCTACTTAGGTAAGAGAGCACACAGCCCTAGGAAAACAAAGCCCTCATCATACTTGCCTCATTGGTTGCAGTATGCTTTTTTCAGTTGCTAACTGAGTTCAGCCCTACGGGTAGTGTACTCAAGATGGCCCAACAAAGGAGCAGCTAAGTGACCTTGAATGTAGAGAGTTCTATTTAATGTTAGGCTTTGCTCACTTCTCCATGAGAAGGTAGAGGGACTACCGTAGTTTATTATGCCTCCTGATGTTGCAGTTAAATTACACTTGCAACACGATGTGCACTCCTAGGCTGCGTCTGGAATCCGGTAATTTTGGGAGAGCTCACTGTGGCTATGTCTACGCTACAAAAGCTAAGTTTAATAAAGTCTACTTAAAGTTGACTTTATTCAGTCAACTTAGTGAGTCCACCCTTCTCTTGAGTCAACTTAACAAAATTGGTTAAGTGGACTTAAGAAAGTGTCCTAATAAAAAATATGTTTGCTTGAGTTGACTTTACTAAGTTGACTTAAGCAGGCACGTATCATTACATAGGGCTTCTTAAGTTGACTTAGATGGCCACATTGCATTAAATCAACTTAATAAAGTCAACTTAATGCCTAAATCAACTTAAAGAGTGAGAGTTATTAAGTTGAGTTAAGGAAGCCCTTAAATTGACTTAAAGAACTCCAAATGTTGCCAGGGCTTTGCTTAAGTCGACTTAAGACTCCTTAAATCGATTTAAGCCCATAGCATAGACATACTCTGTTAGAACAGCAGTGCTTGCTTCTATTAATCTCATACCTTACGCCACAGCTAGGGACATAAATGTGTAGACTATACAATGGACTGGCACCATGTAAGAGATAAGTTGCTCAATATGAAACCATCTATTTAGCATACACACTGTGCATGAAATTCTGATCCCACTGAAGTTAATGGGGGCTTTGTCACTAAATTCAGTGGGGTTAGGATTTCACTATAGGTGTCTGTGTATCTCTGGGAGTTAAAGAGGACATATACTTAGAATCAGAAATGTACCCAGACATTTGGCTAACACTTTTAAGATACTAGTACATCAGCTAATGCTGAATAACAGCAAAAATCTTACAGCATTTTGTTAATGTAAAACAAGTTCATCTTGATTAGAATATGACAATAAGAAGAATGGGAAGTAATTTTACACTGTGAGTAAGCTAAGCTCCTCAGATAGTGTCAAGTGCATGGTAATTTAAACCAGCTGAGAATCTGGCCCAGACCTGAGGAGATAATAAGTAATGTAATGGGCAAAACATAGTAAGTGCCATTTGAATTTTGTAGTTCGGTATATGTTCAACCTCTGTTGAGCCTTCTGCCATGGACTGCTCTTCAGAGAAGACAGACTCACAGAAACTGGAAGGGACCATGAGACGTCGTCAGCTGTGTTCACACACAGGGGGTTATTTCAATATGGTTGTTTCAAAACAACTTGTATCGAAATAACACCTTATTTCGAATTAGCAAAAAAGTCACTTCAAAATAAGGAGAAAAGCCGGAATTGAAATAGCAGTTCTGGACAACAGTTATTTCAAAACGACTCACCGTCATTTCAAAACAACATGTTCAGACGACGGTTGTTTCAAAACAAGTCATTTCAAAACCACCGTTTCAAAACAACATGTTCGCACGGCGTTGTTTCAAAACAACCATTGTGAAACAACGTTGTTTCGCCCACAGACTAGTTTTAACTTGTTTCAAAACAACGCGGTTGTTTCAGAACGGTTCCCATTGTTCCAAAACAACCGTGCGTCGTGTGAACAGCCGAAACCTTATTTCGAAACAACCTCCGTTGTTTCGAAATAAGGAGGCTGTGTGAACACAGCCATCAAGTCCAGTCCCCAGCACTCATGGCAGGACCAAGTACCTTCTTAAACCATCCCTGACAGGTGTTTGTATAACCTGCTCTTAAAAGCTTCCAGTGATGGAGATGCCACAACCTGCCTAAGCAATTTATTCCACTGGTTAATCACCCTGACAATTAGGAATTTTTTCATAATGTCCAACCTAAACCTCCCCTACTGTAATTTAAGCCCATTGCTTCTTATCCTATCATTGGTGGTTAAGAAGAACAATTTTTTTCCCTCCTCCTTTGACAACCTTTTAGGCACTGGGAACTGTTGTCATGTCCCCTTCTCAGTCTCCTCTTTTCTAGACTAAACCCAGTTCTTTCACTCTTTCCTCATAAGTCAAGTGTTCCAAACCTCTAATCATTCGTATTGCTCTTCTCTGGACTTTCTCCACTTTGTCCACATCTTTTTTGAAAGAAGGCACCCAGAACTAGACACAATACTCCAGCCGAGGCCTAATCAGGACCAGGTAGAGCGGATGAATTATTAATTGTATCTTACTTATAATACTCCTGTTAATACATCTTAGAATGATGTTTGCCGCTTCTTTTTTTTTGCAACAGCATTGCACAGTTGACTCATATTTAGGTTGTGGTTCACTTTAACCCAGATCCCTTTCTGCAATATTCCTTCCTAGGCATCTCTGTCAATTAGACTTCAAGTTAATGAGCCAGTGATTTTGAGTGGCTAGATCAGTATTGTCAGCAGTCATGATGATTTAAACCAGTGATTTTCAAGCTTTGGGTTAGGACCCAGTACTGGGTCAGTGACCCTCAGATACTAGATTGCAGCACCCCCTGCTGCTACTGCCAGAACACTGGAATGTATTGCTAAAGATATAATTGTTGGGTCATGGGCATAAGTGATTTTTTTCAACTGGCTCGCAAGGAAGGAACTTTGAAAAACACTGGTTTAAGATCTCTTTTACTGGCCATTGAGGAATGTTCTTTATTGGGCAATTCTTTTGTAAGCTCTTTCTTTTCATTATGTGGCCTCAGCAGGATTTAGCAGCTTGGCTGGTAAAGAGTGTGCCCATTATGGTGGGCATCATGGAAGATTTAATCACCTTTCAACAGGAATTTTCAACCAATAGCCATAAAAATGTTGCTTTTACAACATTTCAAATCTGTGTGTGACCTGTGAATTATCCTTGTAATTACTCTCTACATATTAATTGCAGCTCAACACATTGAAAAAAGGTCCAGAATCTTTTGCCTTTGAAACACTATTTGTGTCATGTGACATGTCACATAAATTGATGAAAGTCTTCCTTGAGATTACATCTGTTCCCTCCAATACCACCTCACTGGATATTGTCCTCTTCTCAGGGAGATTAACATAGTACAGACAGCATGGTAGCAACAGTTAAGCCCATTTCTATCAGCTATGTCAACAGATAATAGAACGTACAGGCAAAGGTTGCAGAAATTATATTTGACTTATTTCTTTTATGCCTTTTATTGTCAGCTCAAAACTGATAGCATGCACATAATATAGTTACACAGCATGTTGATGCCTTGTATTATTGTGTGTGCTGGAGTAAATATGAGTAGCAAATAAACAGAGTAAGCAAAGCATATCACATTTCTTTGTAGGAGAAAAGTGTCCTTTAGTTAATGAAACAGTATGTGATTTTGTTGCATGTGCAAGTTTCCATTTGATTGATTATGGATCAGCTGCACATTAATAAAATTAGATTTTAGACGGAAATAAATATCATGAATTTTTTGAAGTAAAGCAAGATCATTTTGTAAAAATCCTGTATTATAAAAGCATCAGTTGCTAAAATACATTTTAAATGGTGTGAGAAATGCAAACTTACTGCCTCTTTTTGTTTTCAGAAATACAGTTATGTAAGTTTTTTTTAAGCACTTATTTCCAGGCACTTTCTTTCCACCAGTTGTTTCTTCCTTCTATTGTGTTTTGGCAGAAATTGTTCAATGGGACTGCTACAGCTTAATTGCTTTGCTCTGGAATCTGTCTTTTTATCCAAGCAGACAGTTTTCTGGATAGTGCATCAAGCACACTTTTTGTCTATGTTCTTGAAACACATCTACTTAATCTTATTTCAGAGTGTCGCAGAATAGGCTACCTCCGTGGGCGCAAATGCTGGGAAGCCCCCTGTTTTGCACCACAGGCCCAGCCCCTCGGTTTGGGACAAGGTGGCGTAGTTGCAAAAAGCAATAGTTCCAATGGCCCTTCAACGCAGGGCAGTATGGCCTAGCAGCTAGAGTCAATAGTCTCAATGGCCCTTCAACACAGGGCAGTAGGGCCTAGCAGCCAGCATCAATAGTCTCAATCACGGGATTTCCCCAAAGGGGGCATGGGCCCAGGTAGGGGGGTTCAGGCCCTCCCTCTCCACTGAACCCCAGCCCAGGGCCCTAGGGGTACCATGGGTCTTGGCCCAGTCGGTGGGGATCCATACCGCAACGCACCGAATGAGGCCCCGACCATACCACGGCTTACCCCCCACCCCCCGGCACTGCCCTGGGCTACTTCCTACCTGGGGCTGTAGGGGTGAAGCATTCCCCCTTTTTACCCTTGGTGTCCAACTAGGTGCACCACTTCCTCAGCCTGGGTCTCTGGATCCTCACAGTAGGCTAAACCTCCCTCAGCATCGCCCCCTGCCGTTGGCGCCTGGGGCTTCTCCCGAGGGTGCTCCAGTAGGGTAAGGACTGAGCTGGAGTCTGGACCGGAGCCCCAAGCAGACATCTGCTCTCTCTGCTGGTCAGCCCCTGACTGGAGGCAACTACTGCCTTTTATACCTGGGTAGCTGTTGGAGCATGCCCAGCAGGTCCTAAGGGGCGGGGCTGGCCTGGCCTTAAGGGCATATAGGCCTGTTTGAGTGTGGGGTGGGTCTATCCCGTCACACAGAACAACAGACTATGAGCAGTAGAGAACTACAGTACATATGAAAACCTTTCTCCCTTCTCAGGATGAACCTGGTTTTAACTTTGGCCTGGTGCTAAAATCACCCATGCACTGTCAGCTCCAGACCCCAACAAACTACTAAAGAAATGAAAAGAAACAGACTAAGCTTTTTGGGGCTCTTGCTCATGTTCTTATCATGGGAGCATACAACACTTAGCACAAGGGTTTGGGCTGATCTATGCTTTCTGGGCACAACTGTAACACAAATAATAGAATTCAATTAAAACATTAAATATGATGCTGGGTAATGGGCAGATGATATAGGTAGATTCCATTCACTCTGGGTATGTCCACATGTCTCTTTTAAATCGAAATAACAATGATTATTCTGATTTAAAAGCGATTAGGGCCACATGATGTAATCTTATTTTGAAATAAGAGCTGTCATTTCAAAATAGCTTAAACCCACTTTAACCCAAAACGTGCGTTATTTCAAAACGGTTCTTTTGAAATAACACAATTCAGACATGTTATTTTGAAATAACCGTTATTTCGAAATAACGCGTTTTGACCTTCCTCCCAGGGTGCACAGCACCAGAGGAAGGAGGATGTGCTGTCCCCCGCTCGTGCCAGGCAGTGTGCTGACAGGCTTCAGCAAGCATGGGTCTGGCATGTAGGTCTGGTGCCACGCAGGGGAGACACCATGCTCCTGTTTGGAGCAATGAGGGGGTCCTGTGTCTCCTCAACATTTGGAGGAGGCAGGACATCCTTGCTCGGTTCTGTGCCAGGCACAAACTGTCTGCGCAGGGCCATGAGCGCAGTACAGAGCAAGTGCGCTCAAAAATCAAAACCCTGCGGCAGGACTATGCCCGCACCAGGGAGGCACGCGGGCTCCAGGGGGCGGGTAGCAGTGCCACCTGCGCATTCTATGAGGAGCTCCACGAGTTCCTGGGGACAGAGCCCAGTGGCCTCCCACGTCGGGCCATCAACTCAGGGCCATGCCCCAGCACAGCCTCACCCCGGAGGGAGGGGACAGCAAGGCTGAGGCATCCCTCAACGTCGGTGACACCATCCAGTGTCCCGTCACACCACTGCCACCACCCAAGGCTGCAGCAGAGACTCTGGAGCTCTTCCCTGTGCCAGGGGAGGGGACTGGCACCACTGAGCAGGAGGAGGGGCCAAGCAACATGCCAATCCCTGTGGAGTCCGAGGCTGAGGAAGGGACATCTAGGCAGACATCTGGAGCCCCTGTTGGTGAGTGTTGCTCTCCCATGCATGCAGGCAGGGCTGAGCCTGCCCAGGTCACAGGCAGCAAGGGGGCACAGCACAGGGACAGGCAAGGTACAGGGCCAGGGGGTGCAGAGGCCGTCCCATGGGCACGGGTGCCTGAGGGACATGTGGCACCAGGGTCACAGGCCCATGTGTGCCTGGGATTGCTCAAGAAGGGGTGCAGCTGCATCTTCGGTGGGGCAGAGAGCATACAGGCCACACCACTGGCAAGAGGCCTTGGGAGACTCCCCAGAGAAAGTCTTGGGTGAGTGCAGCTCACCATTGTGGGCACCGCTAGGCCATGCATGCCTCTGGGGCAATGTCCCACAGGACCCAGATCCAGAATCCTGCTGAGAGTCAGGACAGAGGCATGTGCTGCACTCAGGCAAGGCCAGCAGGCAGCAGGGGCCAACCCTGTTTTGTGCTTCCCTCCAGCTGTTTGCCCAGCCACCCGCCATGCTGCTGCACGGAGCCTACCAGCTGCCCCAAGACTGAGGAGGAGGAGGAGGAGCGGCCACCGGATGCAAGTGGAAATCCTGGCCAGCCTTGCGGACCTGGGCTGCTAAGCAGAGGAGTCTGCCCAGGCATGGAGACAACAGCAGGCCTGTCACCAGGATGCTACCCTCCGCCTGCTGCATCAGGCGGCAACTGCTGATGACTGCGTGGTCACCATACTCGAGTGTCAGACCTCAGCGATGGAGTGCCTGAGCCCTGCGGTCAAGGACGTCGCTACGAGTGTCCAGTGCATCGCTGACCACATGGTCCCTCCAGCGGCTGATGGAGGTCTCCCTCATGTCCCTTGTTGGAGCCGGTCCTGGACCCGGGGTGGCTGTGGGCTGGGGTGTGGGACACCACTCCAGAACCCCCCCCCACAGGCCTTGCATAGGGACTCCCCTCCCATCCAGACTCCCCAACCCCACACCCCACTCCCATCTCCCAGTTGCAGGCCCTCCCCTCAGTCTCTCCCCACAGTTCCACATCCCCTAACCCTTCCCAGCCCCTCCTTGCCTCAACCCCCATGTTATGTTCAATAAACAGATTCTGACACATATTACTGCATGTCTGTGGTTTTATTTGGTGTGGTTCACAGTGTGGGTGGATGGGTGGAGGCTGGCTGAGGTAGAATGGGGGAGAGGGTGGTGTGTGGCAGGGCAGGCCTTGCCTTCAGAGTTCCTCAGTGGCAAAAACGTTCATGAGTCCGTCACGAACTGTGACTGCCCTTTGTGACACTCGCTTCCGTGGGTCATGGGTGCAGGTTGTTTGTACTGGCCACCAATGAGCTGTGCCTCGGCCTCCCAGGCAGCAGCAACAGTCTCACCCCACAGCTTGCAGAAATTACGCAGGACCATGCAGCCACTGATGACCTCCGTGGCTGTCTCCTCTGCAAGGTGGAGGTGTGTAAGGAGGCACCTCCATCTTGCCTTAAGCCGGTGAAATGCCTGTTCAACCACCTGGCGGCAGCGGCTCACACGGCAGTTGAAAAGCTGCTGGCGGGCATTGATGGGCCCTGTGTACAGGCGCATGAGCCATGGGCAGAGGGGATAGGCTGCGTCGGCAACAATGAGGACAGGCACCTCTACTCCTCTGACATTGATCTTATGGGGGGGTAAGAAGGTGCCCACCTCCATGCCCTGGTACAGGGCAAAGTTACGGAGGACCCTTGCATCATGCACCCTCCCTGGCCATCCCAAATAACAGTTTTGAAAGATGCCCCGGTGGTCCACAAGGCCCTGTAGGATAACTGAGTAGTAGCCCTTCTGGTTCCGGTACTCAGCGTCTCGGTGCTCCAGGGCTTTCACAAGGATGTGCGTGGCATCCAGTATCCCTGTGCAATTGGGAAATCCCAAGGTGCCAATGCCAGCAATGGTGTCCTGCAGCTCTCCTGGAGTGACCAGGCGTGGGAGCAGGATCCTGTTGATGGCCCTGGTGACCTCTAGCAGCACATTGCCAATGGTGGACCTCCCTATGCCAAAGAGGTGTGCCATGGACCTGTACAACTCAGCAGTGGCCATTTTCCAAAAAGCGATGGCCACTCTTTTGTCAACAGGGATAGCTGGTCTCATGACGGTGTCCCTTCGGCACAGGACTGGGGCGAGTTCTGCAACCAGGTGGTTGAAGCTCCCCCTGCTCATGCAGAGTTTCCTCCGCCACTGCTTGTCACCCCAGGTTCCAAGCACTACCTGCTCCCACCAGTCTGTGCTGGTCTCCCGGGCCCAGATCTGACGAGGCACAGAAGGAGGGGACAGGAACTAGAGCTGCTCTGAGGCCTAGTGAGGTAATAGCCTGAGGCACAGCCTGAGCACCATCAGAGTCTGTGAGCAGAGTGTCCCACAGCAGGCGAACACTCTGCAGGTGAGCAGCGGGTCTATTGACAGCATGGCGATGGCTAGGAAGCCAGGCAGCATCCATCTCTGTGTCTCACAGTCTCCTGCTAGCCAGAATGGACAGGGAAGTGAGGTCGGTATCTGCTTTTATAGTATTGGCTGGCAACATGGCCCAGTGAGGGGGGGGCCATCTTGCGACGCCTCCCCATGCTGCCCCTCTCCTAAAGCGAAATAGCAAGTCCTGTGTCCGGACATGCAATTTCGCTTTGAGGTTTTCCCTTAATTCAATTTACTATTTGGTTATTTCAATTTAAGTTATTTCAAAATAACATTTTTATTTTGAAATAAGTTATTTCAAAAATAACTTATTTTGAAATAACCATCTATATGTGGACATAGCCTCTACGCCCTAGCCTGTACTTGCCGCACTTTTCAGTGGCAGTTGATTAGAGATATGCAAAATACATAAGATGCCTTGCGTATCTCCCAATGACGTTCTAAGATCTCCCTACACACTTCACTAAGCCAGCTGGAAACGGCTTCCAGTGAGTTTACTGCAATGCCAGTTCCAGGGCTGGAGTTGCTATGGTGATTTCTGGATCAATCAAAAAATGTCTGCACAGACCTCTCAATTGAACCCGGAAGAGCATGCTGACGGCGGCCATTTTGCCACCATCAGTATAGACCAGGGGTGCCCAAACTTACAGAACTCAAGAACCACACAAGTTGATTATTAAACCTTCACGAGCCACACTGAGGCATATAGCCATATACTTTTACCTACTAAATTGATTTGCTGATGTTCTTCCACAAGCCACACTTTTTCATTCAAGCGTCACATGCAGCTCCTGAGCCACAGTTTGGCCATGCTTGGTATAGACTTTCCCTAAGCAAAAGCATAAGAAAACAGGATGAGACGTAATGCTGTGTCAGTGAGTAAATGTAGGAACATACTGGAAGTGCATATGTACACCATGCTTTCAATCTGAAGGGCTTGTATTGTTGGCCAACATACACACAGGACTGGGGAGCATTCCCCTTCCTATACTCCTGGCTTAAAATATGTGCCTCTGAAGAGAAGGAAGTCCAGATTTTGAGTGGGGGGGAACAGGAGGACAATTTTATTTGGGCTCAACCATCTCCAATGCCTGTGTAAATAAAGTGACTGGGAGTGGGGTGGAAGGCAATGAACATCCTATACTGGGATCTTAAGATTTTTTGAATGGGCCTGGGGAGGAGAATCACTTGTCTACTTCTGCAGCAAGTAAGTCTGGAAATAATCACTCATGCTCACCAACTTAAGCCAAAAAGCATATTCATCCCTTCAGCCAGGCAGCCTTTGATCATGATAAGTGCATATCAGACAGTGGAATAAATAGTCACACTGTAACATGGGTGTAACTCCAACAGAACCCTGGGAAATGAGTTTTTTAACTTTCCTGGCAAAGCGGCCAAAGACATAATCCTGAATATCCTTTAACAGTCTCGTCTGAACCCTTCCACACTGGGTAATGGCATGAGAAAGCTGGTATATGTTTTTCTTCACTGGAGAAAGAATTATTTCCCCAATGCCATGGTTTAAAGTAAATGTGGTACTCTTGAAACATACCAGATGGACAGCACTGGAAGATAAAGGCTTCTGTTTATCCTCACAGTAATCAGTTCAAGTTTCTCCATCAACGTACCTTAGTTTTATTTTGTAGGTGCCAAATATATCAGTGGGGGATAATTCAGTCTTTGGTCTTTCAACTGACAGTTTAGTGTCAGTTTTGGTGGTGATTTTTTTATGTGACACGTTTGCCAAGAAATGGATCGAGACCATCATTTCATATCACACAGTCCCCTGTGCCACCATCAAAGGCAGATGACTTTGGACTGGTTGGGTCAGATTACAATAGGTATGCCTGAGGCCAAAGGCAATGTATGCCCCATGTATCAATCCCTGATCTAGCCCAGGATTTCAGAAAATGAATTCTAGTTGTACTGATTAAAGTGGAAATTAAAAGCAGAGAAAGAAGATGCTTTTCCAATAAAAATAGGCCAGGTCTTCACTACAGCCCTATATCAGTATAACTTTCTTGCTTAGAGGTGTGAAAAATCCACCCCTGCCCTCGAGTGACATAGCTGTTCTGAACTAACCTGCCTGGATTGAGGGCACTATGGCAATGGGAGAGTGTCCCCCCTCAAGATAGCTACTGTCTCCTGGGGAGGTGAATTAAACTATGCCAATGGGCCAAGTGCTCCTGTCACCACAGGAGCATTTCACTTAAGTCGTACAGTGGTGTAGCTGCATCTGGTATGCAGCTGCTCAGTACAGCTGTTTAAGGGTAGACCTGCCTGTTGAGGAGTAAGCCCCTACTGCTGTCTCCTAGTGGGTGATCTCCTGGGAGTGTATAAGGACTGGGCATCTCCATGAACCCACTTGGGGTTCTCCTGGGAGGCTTGTGTCCTGCTCTGTCAGATGTCTCTATATTCCATGCGGCATGGCCTCGCGGCCAGAGTCAGTGGAAAGCCCTTGGGTTCAGGGCAGCACAGCTTTGTGGCCAGAGTCAATACAACAAAAATGGGATGCAGTGCCGGAGTAAGGGGGTGCAGGCCCTCCTGCTTCACTGAGCCCCAGCCCAGGGACCCATCGCTGCCAGGCTTATGGTACCAAGTCAGCAGGTATCTGGACCAAAACATGCTGATTTGTATTGTGCACCAGCTCAGTCACTCCCCCTGCTGTGTCTCTTTGGTCTACTGCCTATCTGTTCATTGCTGTAGTCTTCCCACGGGCCTCTGGTCTGGAGGCTCTCCCCTTCCACACATGCTGCTATCAGCATCTCCTGCAGTTCCTGGGACCAGCTGGCTGGGGCAGGTGCCTGGGCATCTATCCCGCAGCGCTTGTCAGGGAGTAATTGATCATCAGTGTGGGCCCTGGAGTGGTTCTCTCTCCATGGCAGGGGCTGATACGGCTCCAGGGAAGAAGTCTCCAGAACACATCCTTCCTCCATGCTGGTCAGCCCTGAATGAGCTGTGCTGTTCTCTTTTATACTGGGGCAGCAGCTGGAGCATGCCCAGCAATGTTTAAGGGGTGGGGCTTCCACCACCCACAGAGCATGCTGGGTAGGCCTGCCCTGTCACACTGCCCATAGTCATCCCTTATAACAATACTTAGCACTTACCTAATGCACTACACATTTCTGTTTGAAGTGCTGGACGCACCTGACTTGATTCATTCTCAGAACACTGCTCTGAGGGAAAGAAGTATTTTGCGATGTAGACTGTTTAAGTGACTTGCCCATGGTCACACATGACAAAGAGTCAGTTGCAAAACACAACTGGGATTAACACATTAGACCAGCTTGCTGCTGCTGGGCACATGTACATTATTTCCATTGTGGGTACATATCACAATCAGCTGGCACAATCTGTTATCAGAATACATGCAAACACAAACCAAGAACTGTGCACTCAGCTCTTGACAAAAAATAACCCTGTACCTTTTTCCGCATGGAATGCCCTCCTTGAACTGGTCTGTGATAGAATCACAGAACCTGGAAGGGACTCTGAGAAGTCATCGAGTCCAGTCGCCTGCACTCATGGCAGGACCAAGTACCCTCTTAAACCATCCCTGACACGTGTTTGTCTAACCTGCTGTTAAAAATTTCCACGTCTTCTCAAGATTCACATCTGCCAACATGCTGCTAGGAAGCGAGACTTTTAATAGGTGCTGTAAGGACAGATGGAGATAGCTGGTACATTATATATTTATGATGATTCCACCCTCCCGCCCAAATGTCTACAAAAGTCACATATATTTGATTGTATTTCTCTACCCTTGCCCTTTATATGAACACCTGTCTCCTTAGAAGCATGAATCCTTGTTCTGTATTAAATGGGGAACGTGGGTGTTAATAAAGGTCAAAGTCTCTGTTATATAACAGAAGCTAAACTTCTGGCTGCAAAATCAGGCTGAACTAGACTCCATGGCAGCCAAAACTCAGAAATTCTATAAAAGTTCAACAGCTCAAACCACAGGAATTACATTTTGGTCTGTCTAAAGTTCTATTAAGTCACTTACATCAGAAATGCTAAATTACAGTGTAAAACAAATGTATAGAAAACTCAGATTGCTTAGGGAAACAATTTCATTAATCTTCAGCTTCCTGTGTAAGTTTAAAAAAACTGACTTACACTGTAAAAGAGACACACATCCCTTCTCTTTGTTTGATTGAAGGGTATATGCAAGCAAAAATCCTTATCATATTTAAATTAAATATATGCATATTTACATACTAACCACACAAAGCACATGCACATACAAAAAGAGGTTTGTACTTACTTACAGGCTGTGTTCACACACAGGCATTATTTCCAAACAAGTTGTGTCGAAACAACTTGTATTGAAATAATGCCTTATTTTGAAATAACTTAATTCGAATTAACAGTTTGTTAATTCGAATTAAGGAAAAAAGCTCAAAGCGAAATAGCAGTTTCAGGCAACAGTTATTTCGAAACAAGTCACTGTTGTTTCGAAACAACATGTTTGGACAGCATTGTTTCGAAACAATCATTTTGAAACAACATTATTTCATCCCCACATGGGGTTTAAGTTGTTTCGAAACAACCGTGCGTCGTGTGAACAGGGTATTTCTTATTTCGAAACAACCTCTGTTGTTTCGAAATAAGAGTGCTGTGTGAACACAGCCACACAGTGTACATATATGTGTGTGTGTGTGTAGATTTACACACACAATGTAGCATATATAGGTTTCTGTGTGTGAGTTGTAGATACGAATTGCACCCAAACTTTGCTTTTTTTTCTGGGTGCAATTTGCACCAGTCAAAGATATGCCTGCATTGTTATGCCTACAAAGGAATTGCTGTTGCATATCTTACTGCCTATAGGTGTGACTCCTCACATGGGTGCAATACATTATGAGCAGTTCTTCTATACATATATTCATATGTATAAGCATATGTGCACACATGCACGCACACACGAAGAGTGTACTCTATATAAACAGAAGTATGTATTTGTTTTAACAACACAGGCTAGATTATAAAGCAGCAGAAAAATCTAAAATAGATGTGATTTATTATTGTACAACAAAGGAAAATTAAACTGTGGCAACAATAAAACTCTTGTCTCTTCTGTTTTTCTGTACTCCCATCTTCCCATGTAAAAATCTTCTTTTTTGGCTTTTTTACAGTTAGTTGTGCTTTGGATTATAAACCCATATACAATTCTCCTCCAGTGTGTTTCTGTCTATTTTGTCTAAAATATTTGCATCGAGTATGATCAGTCAGATGACATCATTGTGGTATTGGCAGCATTAAGATTTAGGCGTGAGTCCAGGAACCCAGTGCACAGCCTGAGTGACTCAATTGTGCTCTGGTGTTCGCGGGTGGCTGGATGAAAACAGTTTGTCTTCCAAGACTGCAGAGTGGGAGTTGAAGTTCTTCACAGCTGCAAATGTGGCATTAAAGCTACAGTAGCGCCTGTTGCACCTGCATCCCCTTCTCCATCATGTGCAAATGGCAACCAAACAATGATTCTATTCCACTTCTGAACAATAGCAGATATGGAGCCCTGGGGAGATGAGCTTCCTGGAGCGTGTGGTGGGGAGCATGCTAACTGCCTGTGCAGGCTTTGCAAATACTGCATAAGCTCTTCTGTTCATTTCAGCTTAAATTAACAGTAATTCACACTGTTTGTACAAGGTGAGCAGAATCCCCTCCCCCATCATGATTAAAGAAGAAAATTTACTAGAACCATTCATTATAATTAGCTGAACTGGGCTCCTGGTTTTTGTTCTACTCCATTTACAGTTATGAAAAACTATAATGTACCTGTGATTATTACTGCTCAGCATGTTTCCAGCAAACATAAATGTACAACCTGATTATATTGTTCACCACCATTTACAAAATATGAAAGAAGAACTTGGATTAGTTTGTCTGAAAAAAAGAAATGAACCAAAATTCAATGCCAGCTGGCAAGCCAGACTAAAGACATTCTGGACCAATTTCAGCCTTGGTGACTTCATTGGACTTGGCCCCATAAAAAACCTCATCCTGCAACATGCAGAGCACTATAAACTCCCATTAACCCCTTGGCATCATCCTGTGGGTTGGGAATGACATGGTTGCACTGTGCTATGTATAGAATATAGAAACTTCAGCTCACAGTTCTGTGAGTTTATAGAAATCCTCCTAGTCAATTACAGGAAAATAAATGCCTAAATGTTCAAATGAAGGTTAAAAGTTAAAGTTTTAAAATGGTAATTATGGTAACTGGCCAGGTCCTCTGCTGTGAATGGCACAGTTACACTGAGATCAATGGAGCTATGTATGTTTACACTGGCACTGGCAATGGATCTGGTATTGTTGAGTGCAATATGATAGTATCAGATTCATGTTCTAAAATAGAAATCCAGCTAACTTTCCTTCAGGAAGCTGGCAAAGGAAAAGCCCTGAAAGCTCAAAGTGTAGAAACCTGAAGGACATGTTTTGTGTGGCTCGATTATGGCTTCTAATAATTCAAATAAACAGAACCTAACATTTACTGCAGAGAACAAAGAAACCAGCACATAATCCATTGCATTGATAAAAACACGCTTTACTCAGAAGCAACTGTTTCAGCAGTTTCCAGAGGGGTAGCCGTGTCAGTCTGTGTACAGCAAAAACAAGAGTCCTGTGGCACCTTATAGACTAACAGGTTTCTTCAGGCATAAGCTTTCGTGGGCTCAAACCCATTTTGTCAGATGCATCTGACCAAGTGGATTGGAGCCCACGAAAGATTATGCCAGAAGAAATTTTTTAGTCTGTAAGCTACCACAGGACTCTCATTGTTTTTGCTGGTCTGCAGTGCCTTACCTGGCCAAAGCACTCTCCAAGCAGATAGGATAAATTTTGTGCAAACCTTTACACAGGTCTCATTATCTTTTCTTGCATATATTTCCTTTTGTAAAACCTCACATTTGTGCATGAAATGGACATTTACCTGAACAGTCTATCTAATACCTACTTTAAAAGCAATGAGAATCCTGTGGCACCTTAAAGACTAACAAATGTCTTCAGGCACCTCCTTTGTAGCTCAATGGCTTGTTTACACAAGGAGTTGGGTGGGCAGGTGCTGTGTGCCATATGTGCTGGTGATCCAGAATATAGAGTCTAAAGAGCAATGACAAGATAATACAACTTTACAAGAGAGAGTCAAAAATGAAGTTAAAGAAAAATACTATAGTCTTGAGGTGCAACAGTACCAAAACAAGACAAGGAGGAGGAAATGTGGGGTTACTTAATTTAGAGCTAATCTATTCTTTATAAAATACAATTAATTTTAGTTCATTAAAGTTCCATTTAATTAAAGGAGTTCATATCCGTTACAGGAGTGTGCTAGATCTGTATATCAGTAAATAGTGGATACGGCATCAGCAGATGTTATTCAAGATTGCAAAAAACAAAAATCAGCTCCCCTGTAGCAGCATCTTAGAGCGTACATCAACTGACTTGTACTCACAGGGCCAGGGCCATCGCCATCCTTAGGGGTGTGTGAAAGGGGCAATCGCCCTGGGCCCTGTGGTTCAGTGGGCCCCACGCTGTCCTGCCGTGAGTAGGGCAGCACGGGGCCCGAACCACTGCCCTCCCACGGCTGGCAGTTCCCCATCCAGGGGACGGGGCAAGTCAGGCAAAAGTGGCAGCTGGGTTCATGGGGGAGGGGGTGGGAGGCAGCCTAGGGCCCATACTGCTGTCCTCCTAGCTGCGTTGCCTCCTGCCTCCTCCCCGCTGCCACCGGCACAGAGCTAAAGGCAGCACGCGTGGCTGTGAGCAGAGGGGGGGCAGAACGAGATCGCTGAACCCAGCTGCTGCTTTTGGCCTGCTTGTCCCATCCCCTGGATGGGGAATGGTTGGCACAAGGGTGAAGTGGGCCTGCCCCTCCCCTCTGGGCTGGCCAGCCCTGCCTCCAGTGCAGGGGAGATGCTGAGTGGGGGCCCCGCGCCCCCCCCAGGGACAGCCCTGCACAGGGCACACACTAGGAGGCTAATAATAACAGTGTGAACATTCCTGCTAGATCTGGAGCCCCGGCTCTGAGACACAATCAGAGGGAAAACAAACAAGGAGTTCTGTTGCACTTCTAAAAACTGATTTATTTATCGCATGAGCTTTCGTGGGAGAAAATCTCACTGAAGGAAAATAAAGGCAGGGATGTGTAATTTACAGAATCAGGTCAGACCATGGCCATAATTATGGTGGGGCCAACGGGGCAAAGCCCCAGGTGGTGTGGAGCAGCTCAATAGAGCCACTCTATTAAAGGGCGGCTTTTGCGGTGTCAGCTCCAAGCACCGCTAATGGCAAGGGGCGCATTCCAATCAGAATGCACCCTGGGCAGCAAAAACTGGTGTTATGGCTCGGGGTCAGACTGTTACGGTAAATCAGTACACTTGTTTAGATTCATACAGTGGAGAATGGCATATTAAGGGGAGATGAGGAAAAAGGAAAGCAAAATTAACTGTTGTAATGGGAAAACAAAACTATAGTCCCTATTTAACATTAAATTGACTGTTTCAAATCTGCATATGGACTCCAATTCTGCAGTTTCACTTCAAAGCTTTGATTTGTTACCCATTTGCCTAAGTAAGGCTAATAGATGATTAATGGCGTGATCAGGAAGATTGATGTGTTTCCCTATTGGTTTTAGAATGTTGTTATTTCTGAAGTCAGATTGGTGTCCCTTTATTCTTTTGAGCAGATATTGTCCTGTTTGTCCAATGTATAAGGTGTGGGGGCATTTCTGGCACATGATGGCATAAATCACATTGGTGGATGAGCAGGTGAACGAGTCCTTGATGGAGTAGCTGGCTTGATGAGGACCTATGATGGTGTCTTTTGTGGGCAATGTTGGCAATGTGGTTTGGTGCAGGGATATATGCCTGCTTAATGTTTCAGTTGTTAGGTCTGTATTTGCTGGTGAGTATCTGCTTAAGGTTGGGGGACTGTCCGTAAGTGAGGAGAGGTCTGCCTTCAAAGGTCTGAGCAAGTGAGGGATCATCTTGTAGAATAGGTTGTAGAGCCTTGATGATGCTCTGTAGAGGTCTGACTTGGGTGTTGTAGGTGATGGTCAGTGGCATTCTGTTGTTTTCTTTCTTGGACTTCTGGGTACCCATTGGGCTGTCAATCTGTTTTTTTCACTTCCCCACATTGGTATTGTAGTTATAAGAATGCTTGACAGAGATCCTGAAGGTGTCTGTCTCTTTCTGAGGGATTGGATGAAATGAGATTATATCTTATGACTTGGCTGTAGACAATGGATCAAGTGGTGTGTCCTAGATGGAAGCTGGAAGGATGTAGGTATCTATAGCACTCAGTAGGTTTTCAGTATAAGGTGGCATTTATGTGTTCATCACTAATGTGTACTGTAGTGTCTAGAAAGTGGAACTCCTTAGTGGAATGTTCTAGGCTAAGTTTGATTGTGGAGTGGAAATTGTTTGACATCTCTGTGGAAATCTTCAAGGGCATCCTTTCTGTGGGTTCAGATGATAAAGACATCATCAATGTGGTGGAAGAAGAGGAGTGGTACCTGAGAATGAGACTGGAGGAAGTGTTGTTGTAAGTCAGCCATAAAAATGTTGGCATATTGTGGGACCATGCGGGTGCTGCTGACTTAAAGATATAAATTATCTTAAAATCTGAACTGGTTGTAGGTGAGAACAAAGTCAAAAAGTTCAATCATGAGGTATGCTGTGATATCTGGGATAGTTCTCCTAATATTGTGTGATCAATTTTTGTGTGGGATGTTGGTCTACAGCACTTCTATGTCCATAGTGGTGAGGATGGTATTTTCTGGAAAGTCAATAGTGAGAAGGGTGGGTCTCAGAGCCTAGGCTCCAGCCCGAGTGGCAACGTCTATTTTGGGTTGCCATGTTGGGTTCCATGAGTGCAAGTCAGTTAATCTGGGCTCTGAGATTTGCTGTGTGGGTGTGTTTTTGTTCTGTTTTTTTTTTTCTGTATTGTGGATAGAAGAACAGTTCCCTTGAGTTTACAGGATGAATTAAACCTGAATACTGCCAACTCATTCCTCTGCTAACACTTTCCATCAAAACCAAAATCCTACCAAAACCAAATGCTGCACACATACCTCTCCCCTGGAGAAATGATGAGAGAGAGAGAGAGAGAGAACATGAACACATGACAGATGTTACATTGTTTAATGTATGGCTGGAAGATGCTCAAATACTTCAGTGACGATGAAATAAAGAACCTATATAGAGTAGAACGGACTTGACCCATCTCATAAAAACTTCCACTTTCTATACTGATGCGACTGAAAATTGTAAGGTAAGCTGAGTAAGTACCATGGAAATGTTTCTACCACTGGTACCTGGAATATAAAAGAATCACTACCTTCATGCTCATTTTGTTTAATTTCTTGTAATACTTTGAGCAACTGAATTTTACGTGCATTAATGCTCATAGAAAATGAATGTTAAGCTTGCATGCCTGAGCAGTTTGGGACAGGAAATGACACTATGGAATTAAACAACCCAGACAGGGGTCTGAGCTGACTCTTCAAAAGTAATGTTGTGCATTTATTTATGAAATAGAAATGCTAAAAAGGGGATGTCATCCATGTGCTCTGGGCATCCTTGACATAATTTAAAAACATGAGTGCAGTAATTTAAGAGCCCTCATCACAAATGCCACTCTTTCTCAAGCAGTTCACGACCCCGACAATTATAATTCATAAGATTAAGTACCAGATTTGTTAATTAATTAATTTATTTAGTGGTAATGCTTAGTGGAAAGACTTCAACTGCATTGGATTGGGTGCTTGATCTGACTTAGTATTTAGAGATGGGAATGAAATGGAAAATTTGGATTGACCTCCCAGAAGGTGCAATGGTGTATAGTTCTGAGGTGGTCTGAGCCCATGTCTAATGATATTGAAAGGAAGAATATGGTGTGATATAACACCAATATTTACTGAGTTGGAAGTTCCTATGTTTTGTCTAATTAGATTTTAAAAAAGAGAATAAAAAATAAAAATACAAACAAAGCAAGACCTTAAGCCCAAGATTTTAGTGGGTAATTATCCACAGGAATTTGACCCATGACTCACACTGATGACCCCATCTGTTCCCATGAGTCTTTCAATAAGCTGTGAAGCATTTTTGCCCTTGACCTATTCATCAGTCTTTGTCAGTTCTCATTTTACCAAAAAGATTAATGATTTTGCAGATTACAGCCCCCATCCTCCACTTCATCTTTGGTTAATTAACAAATCATTGCACACAGAACACAGGAACAGTCCAGTTGACATTAGTGGGAGTTGGGGTTCTCAGCACCACTCAGCATCTAGCTCTGTGTGATTTACCCCTAAAGAAAGAGTTCAAGATTCTTACCCGACAGGTAGTGTGTCTATATTCCCTAATCAAGTTTGAAACTTGCACCAGAGAAATTCCTCCTAATCCAAGATATTTTATTTATGGGGCTATTTAAAGATTTGAGGCCAGATTCCTCCTTCAGTAGCTTATGTGAGTTGAAATGAAGATGAATCTGGGTTGTAGAAATTATCTCTAGTGGCTGACTGTGCAATCTGAAAGCATATATCAGGCAGTAAACTAATTTAATGTTAGCCACAGATGAACTCAGGGGTTAAAGTAAGCTGGAACGCACCGGAACACAGTTTCGGGTCCCACAAATCTGATGGGCCAGAGTTTCAGGGCCCAGATTCCAGAATCTAGAAAAATTGGTCCCACACATGCATGAAGGGAGCATGGACAATGTAGGAAGGGGGCCCAAAGATTAGGAAGGTTCCAGGACCCCTCAAATTATATTTTAACCATTGGGTGAACTTGAGATATTTCTATGATCCCTGGAAACCTTCTTCGACAAAAAGTGTTGTAAACTTGGGGATGTTTCATATGCTACATTTCATAGCAAATGTTCTGAATAGTTCTTACTTTGCAAAGTAGCTTGCAACATATCTCTATAAATTACAAGCAGGACAGTCCCTGGTTGGGGGGGGTGGAAGGGGTGGTCACCCCAGGCCCCACAGTCCCATGGGCCCTACATTGTCCTGCTGTGAGCAGGGCAGTGCGGGGCCCACACCACTGCCTCCCCATGGCTGTGTTGTCCCCTGTCCCCTCCCTGCTGCCTTCAGCACAGAGCCAAAGGCAGTGGGGGGAGGGGAGGGCAGGAACGTAGATCCCACTTTTGCTCGGGGCTGGCTTTTCCCCACCTCCGGGAGGTGCAGTTTCCACTTCATGCATCTGACGAAGTGGGTTGGAGCCCATGAAAGCTTATGCCCAAAGAAATGTTAGTCTATAAGGTGCCAGAAGACTCTCGTTGTTTTTGCTGTACACAGACTAACACGGCTACCCTTCTGGAAATTTCTCCCAGGTCTCTGACTTCCAGAGTCATATTTTCGGACTATGCTGACAAAAAAAAAGTGTACACTACAGGATGGTTTCTATGCATACAAGTTACCATAGTTTGTTTTATTAACGCTCTAAAGTTTTCTGCTGATGACCTCCTGGAAGATAACTGGAACACTAGATAGAAAATTGCTTAAGGAATCTTAGGATGACCATAATCACCTAGAATGCAATCAGAGACTATTATTTCTTCTGAATACTTCCAAACCTTCCCGCCTCCACATTCCACCTGACTGCTACAGCATAATTTCCTCCTTCCTGTCTTTAAAATGAGTCATCTCCAGAAATCCTAGTCACCTTTGGGTCGGCGAAAATTCTAGAAATCAGATAGCACCTAGTTCATATCTCATAAGAATTAGTCAGTTTCTTAAGAATTAAAAATGGTAAATATAAAACCTCTCTGGCCATGCTGTCAAAATTAGAAAAATTCTAGTCAAACAGGGAATGAAAACAATCTGCTCAAACAGCAGCTCCAGTAAGAAATTCAAACCCATCAGTGTGTGTACATTTTCTCTCTCTCTCTCTCCCAGAGGCTTTTTGAGTAATCAAGCAGGGAATTCAAAAATAGGAAGTCAGGCTATCTTCATCGTCACCAAATGAAAACAAACTTGCCATTTGCGTTACTGTCTTTCTCCCTTGAAAACACAGCTATGCCTAGCAATACAGCAGATCTGGAATGCAATTTAGGGATGTTCAGAAATCTGGAATTTGGTTTTGGCCCAACACCAATGTAAAAATGTCTGTTGGAAAGGTTAGATGTGCCACTGTGAGTGAATCTTGGTGCTTCTATTTTTATGACTACCTGCCCGGCTTGGTTTAAAAAGAAAAAAAAAAACCTGAAAAAATTAATCTGAAAGCAGTAATAAACTGTACCCTTTGGATCACACAATTAATACGAAATACTTTAAAAGGTGGAACACTGTGGACCAGAGCCTCTGCGGCCATAAACTGGCACAGCTCCACTGCAGTTGATGGGGCTTTACCAGTTTACATCAGCTGTAAATAGGGGCATGTATGCTTTGGCAACACTACAGGCTGATTCCTATCTCAAAAGCAGAATTAAAGCTACACTTCTACTCAGTATAAATATGTGAAGGGGGAGTTTCTTCTGGAATCTCTTAATTATAACCTATTCCTTTCTTGATACTGTAAAATAGTATTTACAAAGCTGATTAATGTGGAAACAACACAAAAATAAAGGTACAGTAACATATTATATTTAGATTTGGACAGAAATTAAAAGGTCAGTTAGTGTTGTCCTCAGAGAATATCATTAATTTATTGCTAACCAGCCATAATGGGCTGCAGATCTTTCTATAGATATAATTAGTGTATTAATTGAAGCTCTGGTGTCCAAAAAAGACTAGGAGTCCTGTGGCACTTAGAAACTAGCAGATTTATTTATTGCATGAGCTTTCATGGGAGAAAATCCCAATTCATCAGATGGTCCAAGAAATGTGAACAGATTCAGCGTAAGTGGCAGCCCTTGAGTTCAATGGTGCTGTCATATGTATGGCAGTAACTAGCTCCCAGGTTTGCTAGTACCAATCATTAAAAACAGAACTTAGCTTTCTTGATTTTGAAAACCTGCATGTAACTGAAAATATACATTTGAAATGAGTTTCTGTCTTTGAGATCTAAAGGAAAACCAAAAACTATATGGCTGTTTCTTACTACTGGTTATTTTCTCTGTTCGGCTCCAACTAAAAACTTTCCATTGTAAATAGGCAAGTAAGCAGCCCCATTTTGCCCTGCAGAGCACAGCTATCAGGCCAGTAAACCCCTTGATATTTATGTTCTTGAATTAATTATATGCTGTCTTGACTGTCCCTCTTCCTGACAATTCCCTTTCTCTAGAGAAGCACTGTATTTCTTTTAATATCTGCTTAATTTGGGATACTATGATATGCCAAAATTCCTGATGTAACAGAGAAAATATAGCTCTCAGATGAACACCAGATCATCAGTCATATTAAACAGCACAAGCAAATTATCATAGGTCTTTGTCATGCTCTAGACACTTTGGCTGTGTTCACACAGCCTCCTTATTTCGAAACAACAGAGGTTGTTTCGAAATAAGGTTTCAGCTGTTCACACAACGCACGGTTGTTTCGGAACAACGGAAGCTGTTGTTCCGAAACAACCACGTTGTTTCGAAACAAGTAAAACCTAGTCCGTGGGCGAAACAACGTTGTTTCGCAACAGTTGTTTCGAAACAACGCTGTGCGAACGTGTTGTTTCAGAACAAGATGTTCCGAAACAACAGTTCAAGGCGTGCCCCCTCAGCACCCTAGCCAGGGTGCTGAGGGGTGTCCCCTGGCCAGCGCCTGCACGGCGGGGCTGCAGGCACCGGCGGGTTTCAGCGCTGCCCAGCGCTGCTGCCCCCACCCCCCGTGCCTGCACACTGGGGCTGCAGGCACC
>ML682005.1:41264670-41331761 GCA_007922195.1 Podocnemis expansa
CGGCGGGTTTGGGGGCAGACCAGGCTTTAAGCCGGTGGGGAGCAGCGCTGGGCAGCGCTGAAGCCTGCCCATGCCTGCAGCCCCGCTGTGCAGGCACGGGGGTGGGAGCAGTGCTGGGCAGCGCTGAAGCCCGCTGGTGCGTGCAGGCACCAGCGGGGTTCAGTGCTGGGCAGCGCTGAACGCCGGGGGCGCCTTCAGCCCCTTGTGGAAGTGAAATAGCAAGTTCACAGTATGAACCTGCTATTTCATTTCCCGCCTTTTCCCTTATTTCGAATTAACATTTTGTTAATTCGAAATAAGTTGTTTCAAAATAAGCATTATTTCGATATACGGTTGTTGCGAAACAACCATATCGAAATAACCGGCTGTGTGAGAACACAGCCTTTGATTTGTTCTCTGTACAGTCAGTTTCTTTTGTTGCCTGAGTGGCCTTTTGACATGGCAACAGGATACAGAAAATAATAAAATGTGATTGTTAAACCACTAGGACTTCAGAGAGTGGCACGGTACCTGGCTTTACTATTAATTCAATTGTTGAGGGCCCAGCTCCCAAAACTGGGTCGGGATAGCACTTATGAGGTCAATGTGTCTCCCGACGCAGGGAAGAGGGCATAAGTGGTCATGTGCTCCCTCAAAGTTCCTGTTTGGCTTGTACTGATCATGCTAACATGGCCTGAGCATGCTCAGTAACACCAGCTGAAGCCACTGCTCTCATTCTGCTTCCCCACTGTTCATAGTTACGGGTCATCTTTGTCCTCACAATTAGCTTTTAGTAGCACCTGATCATAGGCATTTGCTGGACTTTTCTGTTAAGTGTGTCACAGACTAATACCAATGATATCTACAGATATGCATTCCAATTCAAAAGATTACAGTTCCCCTCTGCCTAGCATTTGCCATGTCTATTAACAAATCACAAGGACAAATACTCAAAGTTGCTCAAGTAGATCTGAGATTCCACTGTTTCAGTCATGGTCAACTATACGTTGCTACTTCAAGAGCTGTAATGGGGAAAAATTTGTATGTTCTCGCGCAAGGAAGAAAAACAAAAAATACTGTTTATCATCGGGCAATAAGTTAAATATAAATGCAAACTGCAAGCACAGCACTAGCTCTGTTAAATTCTTAAAGTAATATGATAAAAGAAAAAGTATTTCCAATGAAATATGTTATGTTAAAGTAATTTACATAGTTCATTCATCACACCTTTTGTATGAAGAAATGAGTAAATGTCACACGTTTTATAAGCACATCATAAGTTGAAAATTCTGGCTGGCCAGAGCCAGTTGCAGAACTGAGACCTCCGATTACAAATTGGTATTGCCTCTTAAACTCAGTTAAAAAATAACAGTAATCAATTATTAAGCCTATTTTCAAACAGTTTAGGAGATCATTTCTACCCCAGGGACAGGGCACAAGTGCACTGTAAAATAACACTTTCTGTGAGGTAAATACAGCTGCTTTTTCACTCCTTCTCTTAGTTCTTTCTCTCTCCTAGTAGTTGTAAGTGGTGGCCTTATTGTGTTCCCAACTTCAAGCATTCCTTTGTGGGAGATGTAATTCTTTGTGGACTTATTGAAAATACAGGTGCAACTAACAGCCAGAAAATGATAGCATTTCATTATCCATTGTTGTAACCCTAATACAAAAATGGCTTTCATAGCTACTTTACCCCATGTAATTACACAGCAAAGCCCCATTAAACATTTCAGTTCATAACGGCAACTTTCTGTTCCAAATCAGATTAATGCAACTGTTACCCAACCATTTTAAGAGCTAATAGCTGTAATTATGGTGTTTCTCATGAGGGTTGTTATTATAATGTGGGCAGATGTTTCGATGATCTACTTGTTGGCTGCATTAGTAGCTATTGTTTTCATTAATATCAAAAATATTTTCTTCTTCCCCCACCTCTCTTTCTCACAGACACACACCAAACAAAAAAACAACAACAACCCAACAAACAACCAGACTAATCAAAATATTTTCTTAGGTTCTTATGTTCCTAGTTCTTTTTGGGTCTTCTACTCAATGATTTGCTTCAATAACCAAAAAGGTGAAAAACAGTTGTCAAAACAGGCACTTCTAGCTTTACTCACATTGTTTAAAACAATACTATATAAACTAAAGGAGAGAAGTCTTGTGGTAAAAATTTGAAATTAAAGCACTGACAATACCAAATGTTACGCATCTGTAAACATCTCATCTAGTTGTAGCTTTATGCACTGAAGAAAAACTGTCAAAATGTGCCCAAAGCTGGAAATGAGATAAGCAGAGCACAGTGGGGTTTATTATCCTGGAAAATGTTGTATAGGCAACAATCAAGAGAAAAGATGGCATGCAACCAATTTCTGATAGGTTGGTCATGCTCTAAATTATGCATCACCTATGACACATCTCCATAGTGATGGCATAGAATATAAAGAAAACTTGTTAAGGTACAGAAGGCCTGAAGAGGAAAAATTGTGCAATTGTGCAAAAAAAATCTTTAACAAATCGTTTCCAATGAAGCCAATGGCATTACACCAGGGATGAATACGAGTTAGAAAACCCCACAAATGTGTTTTGCACTGGTAACAGTTTCATAAGGCAAATAAAGCTGTCAGACGCAGAATCACCTAAACACAATTGTCACAGCAAGTCACCCAGGAAAAAAACTATTAAAGACTCAAAATGAGAAGAGTTGAGAGGACCACAAAGCACTGAAGGAGCCCTGAACTTGCTGTCCAAATAATCCTTAGTGAAAAGGAAAGCTAGGTACCAAATTTGTATTAAGGTTTGTTTATATGCTCATTTACTCATCCAGTGGTATGCCAAAATTGCAAAATGTTTACGAAGTCGTGTGTGTGTGTGTGCGCGCGCGCACATAAGTATGATTGTATAAGATGTACCAATTTAACTTCAGTAAAAATGCAATTTCAAAACACCACCATCATCAGTTACAGTTATCTGGAGAAAAAACAAAAGGGGGGAAAATGTTAATTTCCATTAAATAATGTGACCAAAGATTTTGGCTCATTTGCAGAGATAGGATGCATCGAATTATCAAACATGGTAAGCATCTACTGCTGTATTTTCAACTGTAGTTGAAAATGCATTAACAGGCTTTAACTGTAGTTACCTTTAACTATACGTTTAACTGTATTTAACATATCATCATCATCATATGACCTTAAGTTTTTTGTAGTTAGGATTTCATAATCTGAAGGTCTTTTCAGACTGGCATTCAAATAAGAGTTTAAATAGTCACCCATATGCTAATATGCAAGGGAATCTAAATTCCTTGTAAAAGAACTCTGCATTTGAATGATAGCAAATGGCTAAATCACATTATGGTGAGAAGTTGGCATGCTGCCTCCATCTGTAGCTGTAGTTCTCAAGGGGGGTGAAATTACTAAAGGAACTGCAGCTGAAAGTGTGACTAACTGAAATGCCTAGGGGTGTTCATCATTTTAGTGAGAATACAAAGCACACTCTGCAGGGAGGGGAATGTGTCCTTTTCATGATAAAAAGAAGTATGAAAATACCTGCCTGCCACAATATAATTTTGGCTCAGTGCTTTGTTCACCAGGGGGTTAAAAGACGAGTCTATTCAGTGTACTTTCATGAAAGACAATAAACAGCTCATTAACTATTGTTACCATGAGATTTGTAATACGGTCCCAATCCTGCTGCATTTTGTTCCACTCTGTCTTGATTATAATGTCTTTGAATATCTGCAGGGCTGGAGACCTAATGGAAATATGGATCTCCCATGGGTAAAATGTGTGTGAAGAGCCTTCTCAGCATGTTGTTTTCTTAATTCCATCCCATTCCCTGCCCTCCTTCTGCTCCCATCTGTTATTTCACAAGCTCCACTAACCAATTGATATTTGCTCCCCAGCAACCAGTTCATCCTCTGCTTCCTCTCCATAACAAACTGAACAGCTACCCGGCCCCAAGCCAATTGCTCCTATCCGTTGTCTCTGCTACCCTCCTGCAAAACGAGTTCCTCTCCACCCTCTGCTCCCTGCACAGTGTGTCTCAGCCACACCCTGAATTCAATCAGTTCTTTCCCCAGATTGCCCTCAGCCTTCCTTCCAGGCAGTGGTTCTCAGCTTCTCCTTCCTACCTCCTTTCCCAGGCTGAACAGAGATCAGAGCCAGTCTATGCTACGCACTCCCTTTTTGTGGACCTAGGCAGGGAAGGAGCGACACCTGCCCTGCTTCCTCTGTTGATGCACTAAGAGACCAACAGGGATGCATGTAGTGCAGAAGCCTGAGCAACACTTAATGCTCTCTTCCCTCATGCACTATCACCAGAGGACAGCAGCATTGCAGCTGAGCAAATGGAGGGCAGGACACTGCAAAGAGATGCCTACTGCAGAGAGTGCTGGGGTTTCCAGGACAGTCAGTGAGTGGAGAGAAAGCTCCTTCCATGACCTCCCTTTAATGACAGGCCAAGGTGAGGCCACTTGATTGGGAAGGAGACGTTGTACTGTACTGTAGGGAAACTAAGCGGAAGAAGATTGTATGCAAAAGACAGGTGCCGTCAGAGATAAAACCCCAGAGCCTGCCCGCTACCACTTCCAGGGGTCCCTGATAGCTGAAAGAGATGTAAGCATTCTACCTCTTTTAATAAAATCATCTTTTATTCTGTTGCTTGTGGTCACGTTGTCACTGCTCAATCCAGATCCTGTTACAGCGCCTCCTTTGGGCTACATGTATGTAGGAGAAGGGAGGGAGTGTTTCAGGTGGTTAGGTGAGACCCAGGGATCTTGTCTCCAGGAAAACTTTTGGCAGTTGTGGGGCAAGGGGAAAAATCAGAGCACTTAAGATGGCAGATGGGTTGTGGCAGCTAGTGAAAGGGCAGGTGATGATTCTCTTTGCACCCCTTTATGTGCTGTGGCTGAGTCCCCATAGCATACATTCTTGGACCGGCTGTTCTTGATAGCATTTTTTGGCTGAGAATAGCACTAGGGTTTTGAGCAGGAGCCAGAACACTATTCTAAGTTGTTTTCATTCTGTTTAACTCCCTGGGAGCAATGCTGCCTCCACGGCCTGATTCTAGTCTCACAAAGCAATGTAGAAACAAACAAACTTGGATTCACAGCTTTTGATAAATGCCAGAAATTATGTCCTGTCCCTTTAAATGTTTGTGCATCGTCCCATCCCTTGCGTGGAACCTCATTTTTGTGTTGGTATCCATTTTGATGTCTGAATGATAAAAGCAGATGGCTGTATTTTTATCAACTCTCTCTGTGGCGACTGGCTCCACATATAGCATTTGGCAATGCAGAATTTTTATCCCAGGACTGTCCAGTGCTGCCTCTGCCAGAAGATGAAGTAGTAAATAAATAGTACCATAAGTAATGGGAAAAGCTCACCTAGAGGCTCCAGATAACAGACTGCTCCATTTGCTGCTGGAACAGTTTGAGCCATCCAGCAAGACAGGAGAAGTAGGAAAGCAACTACAAAACAAAGAGGAATTCTGAAGCTACTGCTGGAGCTGTTCAGAGAAAGATGGCGGAGTGTTGGCAATTAATAGCAGAACAGAGGAATTCTTTTCTGCCATTGCTGCTTATCTGCTGCAGAGACAAAGCCGTGAGGGGGAAGCAAGGAGTCATGGTGAGTGACCGCATACAACCAGGCAGAGAGAGAAGTAGCTTAGCCTACACTGAGGTTCTAATCAATCAGTGGAGTCCAAGTACAGCCAAAGGAGAAATTCTGCAGTTTGCAGAGTGAGCACACAGTGAGTGCAGAAACTGCAGTAAAAAAAACCCAAATTTCCTTATGCTCGAGTAGACATCCAGGAGGCATGACATCCAACAGAAGAGCAGACAAATGGCAATTTTTATGAGCATTGTTGGTGAAGTCAATGACAACTGCAAATCATGGGTGGTTTACCTCAAACATTTTTGAGCAATTTGTAACCTGCAGCCCTGCTGCAGATGGACAATGAGTTTCGACCCAACTATAGTAATGCACCCAAAAGCATAAGAACTACTGAATGACCTATTGTCTCCAACTGTACCTGAGCTGCCACGTACTCAGCAATTACTACAGAAGTACAAGACCAGTTTTATCCTAGTCCAGGATTGGCAGCAGAGCGATATGAGTTCCATCAGCAGCATCAGGGAGATGGAGAGTCAATAGCACAATTTATTGCTGCTCTAAGGAAGTTGTCAGAGCACTGTAAGTTCACAAAAGTGATGCCTTCTGTGACCAATTAGTCTCTGGATTATATAATGACCTGTGTGGAAGAAATTAGTGACTGCATCAGTACTTTCTTTCATGATGGTTGTTGAAGTAGTAGTTGCAGTGGGACCTGCAGAGAGGATTCTTTGGAGTTTAGTATCAGCTAAGACATTCAGTGAGACAAAGAACCATGGAAATGTGAGGAATTTCTGTGTGGCTGTTGGGGGCAAACTACACTCACTGAAAGAGTTTGGTGGGCCCTTCGGGTTATTTTCAGAAAGGTCCAGAAGAAAGGACACACTGCTGTGACGTCTCATACAGGTCAGCGACCACCAATACACAGTTATGCTCCATCCAAGAACACACCTATGAAGGCTAAACCTAAAAAAGGACAAAAGTTGGAAATTCTTAAGTTGGAAACAGAAAAGAGCTCTACTAACACGGAGAAGACCAAACACTGCTGATGTTATTACAAACTGGAGTCAGAGATGACATCTGGGTCACACTCTTGAATGAAAGAGTTCTTACAAGAATAAAGCTTGATTCTGGAGCTGCTATTTCACTGATTTCTACATCTACCTATCACTAGACTTTGTTATAAGCTCCTCTGGAAGAAATCTCCACGGTTTTGAAGACCTATACTGGAGAAAAGTTAGTCAGAAAAGGGATACTCCAGGTGAAAGTTGTTCTATCCCTGTATGTGATTGAAGGAAGGTATCTACCATTACTTGGCAAATCTTGGCTTGAGAAACTCAAGGTGAATTGGACTGAGATCAAGGCCTTCATGAAACCATCACAAAATCTTTAAGAAATATTGGACAGTCACAGTTTTTAAAAAGAGCTTGGACAGATGAACAATTTGTTAGCAAAGTTCATGGTTAACTCTGACAGCCAGCCAAAATATAGCGAGCCCAGAATTGTGCCTTATGCTCTGAAACCTCTGGTGGAAGCAGATTTGCATCACACAGTGAACAGTGGAGTCTTGCTGCTGGTTTCCCATCATACCAATGAGCAAGAAGAATGTCTCAGTTAGACTCAATGGTGATTTCAAAGTGACACTGAATCCAGTTTTATGTGCAAACCAACACTCTCTATCTCAAGACTCATTTGCTACTCTTAGTGGAGGATGTTGCTTCAGTAAATGAAAGTTGCTAATGAATGCCTATAAATGGAGATTGTTTTGACAACTTGCAAATATTTCACAAGCAACATATAAAAACCCTATTTTATTTTACAACAGGTTGTCTTTTGGTATCACATTGTCACCTGCCCTTTTCCAGAAAGGCATAGAGGAGATCCTGAATGCAATTCATTGTTATTGGGATGACAGTCTGGTTAGAACAAAGATCAGGAAGATACTTTAGAATTTAGACATGGTCTTACAACATTTGGAAGACAATGAACTGAGAGTATGTCAAGACAGAAGTGTGTCTTTCAAACCTCCAGGGGAATACTTTGGACACATAACTGATGCCATGGTTTTAAGGAAATCAACTGAGAAAGAGAAGGCAGTTCTTCAAGTGCCATCACCAGAGAACATGTCTTATCTTTGTGTTCATTCTTAGGACTGATTAAATACTATGGTAAATTTCTGCCTAATCTGATGTCAGTATTGGCACTTGAACTGTTACAAGCAATTTAAAAATGGACATGGACTAGAAAGTGTGGCTGCACAAGTAAACAAGCAAGTATGTGGTTGACATCAGCTGATGTGCTTCCCCCTTTATGCTTCATTATCATTGCAGTTGGCTTATGATGCTTCACCATATGCAGTGGGGTGCAGTTTGTTTCCACATTTTTTGAATGGCATGGTCCAAACACAATTGCCTTTGCATCATGAACAGTCACGACTCTTAAGAAAAACTATGTAAAATAGAGAGGGAAAAGCTCAGCATTAATCTTCAGAATCTGGAAGTTCTATGCCCAGGTGCATAGCAAATATTTTATCTTGGTGATGGCCCACCTATTAGTTTCAATTTTTGTACCAAAACATGGAAATCCTCATTAGCTGCTGCTTGTATGCAATGTAGGGCATGGCTATGTTCAACTCACTACTACACAGGACTGCAGCACAGCAATGCTAATGCATTGGCATGACAAAGTTTCCATCAACCCAAAGACACTTCTGGTGAAGCTTTCTATCTCAGATCAATGGATAGGTTACCTATCACTTGCACAGACATCAACAAAGACACTGTGAAGGATTATGTACTGTCTCTTGTGAAGGGAATGGTTCTACAAGATTCAGTTGTGACAGGGTCCCCAGGGTGGATCCTGGAATGCAGGACTGCTGAGTTCCCCAAACCCATCAACTTGCATTGGCCTCACACTGTTATGCTGATGTCAAACTACAAAACTCTGTAAAGGCTTTGCACTTCAACAGACATCCACAGCTAGGGACATATCACCTGAGTTACATGAATGATTTTCCAAACACTCATGAACCAAGAATAGATAGGCTTCCCCAACCCCCACCCATCTCTCCAACTCTGACCTTACAACCCAGAACTGTTCCGTCTTGCACTGGTCAGAAGGCTGCCCAGTTCATTAAGTAGTTCACCACTTTTTCAGTATGGAATGGACCAGGGGCATTGCTGGCGCAGGGCACCCGGGGCACGTGCCTGAATCCCAGCGTTGGTGCCCCGGATTTGGCAGGGCCACCCCTTTTCCGGTCTTTGGCCCAATCGGGCCGGAGATCTGGGGCCCAGCTGCTGGCGGCCGTGGCGGGGAATCCGGGGCCTGGCCGCCCGCATTGGCGGCAGCCCTGTCCCTGGCTGGGGATGCGGGACCCAGCCACTCGCGGCCAGTTCTGGACCTGGCCGGGGATGTGGGGCCCGGATGGCAGTGGCCGCTTCTGGCCTCGTCCCCAGCTGGGTATGCGGGTCCTAGCTGCCCGCAGCAGCATGGCGGCTTCCGGCCCTGTCCCAAGCCAGGGGGCAGGGCTTGTGGGCCGGGGCCGGGGCCTGGGCCCGGGCCCGTGCCCTGGGTCCATCCCCTGGGCAGCAACGCCCCTGGAACGGACACACACTAGCCCTTGTAAACTGAGTGGAGATTACTCAAGCACTTCAACTAAAAACATACTATTTGAGGTAAAATGCAAAACACATGTATTAACTACAGAAATCTAGATTTTAAGTGATTAGAAGTAGCAGATGTAGAGATCAAAGTTAATATTTAAGAAAAAAATAAATTCACAGTCTAAGTTCTACAAACTAAATGGGAAAACAAGCAGGGAGTCCTGTGGCACTTAAAGACTAACAAATTTATTTATTACATGAGCTTTTGTGGGAGAAAATCCCACTTTGTCAGATGCTTTGAAGATGGGGGAAGTTACAGAATGGGAGGAAAATAAATGCAGGGAAAAGTAAGTCATGGGATCAGGTCAGACTGAAACGCAAATCAAAACAGTTGTCAAGATTCAAACATTGGTAAATAGCATATAGAGGAAAGTGAGGTCAAATCACCTGTTGTAGTGGGAGAAGAGTCCATAGTCACAATTTAATCCTACTTACACACAATTAATATCAGTTCCAATTTTGCTGTTTCTCTTTGAAGTCTTGATGTCCTACTGACTTGCTTGAGCACAGTTGTTAACAAACACTCAACAGAGCGAGTAGAAAGATGAAAGTGCTCAGCAACTGCTTTTTGCGTGTTGTGATTTCTGATGTCAGTTTCATGCCCATGTTTTCTTTTGTGCAGAGACTGTCCTGCTTGTCCAATATATAAGGTAGAGGGCATTTCTGGTGCATGACAGCATAAATCACGTTGCTGGATGAGCGGCTGAATGAGTCCCGATGGTGTAGCTGGCTTGATTAGGTCCTGTGATGGTGTCTTTCGTGCAGATATGTGGGGAAAGCTGGCAACGTGGTTTGTTGCAGGGATATATGCCTTCTTTAATGTTTCTCTTGAGACTCTATAGTTGCTGTTATCTGTTTAAGGTTAGAGGGGTGTCTGTAGGCAAGGAGAGGTCTGTTTCCCAAGGCTTGAGAGAGTGACAGATCATCTTGTAGAATAGGCTGTAGGTCCTTAATGATCTGTTGTGGAGGTCTGACTTGGGGGCTGTATGTGATGACCAGTGGTGTTCTGTTGTTTTCTTTCTTGGGCTTCTCCTGTCATAGTTGACTTCAGGGTACCCGTCTGGCTCTGTCAATCTGTTTTCTTACTTCCATAGGCGGGTACTGTAGTTTTAAGAAAGCTTGATAGAGATCCTGAAGACATCTGTCTCTGACTGAGGCAGCAGAGCAAATGCAGTTATATCTTAGGGCTGTCTGTAGACAAGGAGAGATCTGTCTGCCAAGGTTTGAGAGAGTGAGGGAGCCAAAACACGCCACATGATCCATTGTCTACAGCCAAGCCCTGTAACCTTAAATAGATACTCACCAGCAACTACAGACCTAACAACAGAAACATTAAAGCAGGTACATATCCCTGCAACAAACCACATTGCCAACTTTGCCCACATATCTGCACAAAAGACACCATCATAGGACCTAATCAAGCCAGCTACTCCATCAGGGCTCATTCACCTGCTTACCCACCAAGGTGATTTATGCCATCATGCACCAGAAATGCCCCTCTACCTTATATATTGGACAAACAGGACAGTCTCTGCACAAAAGAATAAATGGGCACAAAACTGACATCAGTACCTCACAACACTCAAAAAGCAGTTGCTGAGCACTTCCATCTTCCTACTCACTCTGTTGAGTGTTTGTTAACAACTGTGCTCAAGCAAGTCAGTAGGACATCAAGACTTCAAAGAGAAACAGCAGAATTGGAACTGATACGCAAATGCAATTGTGTGAAAGCGGGATTATGGATTCTTCTCCCATTACAACAGGTGATCTGACTTCACCTTCCTCTGTGCGCTGTTTCCCAATGTTTGAATCTTAACAACTGTTTTGTTTTGCTGTTTCAGCCTGACCTGATCCCATGACTTACACTTCACTGCATTTATTTTCCTCCCATTCTGTAAGTTCCCCCCTCTTCAAGGCGTCTGATGAAGCTCCCATGAAAGCTCATGCAATAAATACATTTGTTGATCTTTTAAGTGCCACAGGACTCCTTGCTTGTTATGCTGAACTAGACTAACACGGCTGCCCCTTTGAACTAAACAGGATCTGAATAAAGCAGTATCTCACCCTGAGCGATGGTAAAACCAGGTTTCTATTCCTCAATACATTGGCTGGGTCAGAGTTGCAGCCTGGGACCAGCTTTCCCAGTTCAAAGTCTTTTGCTTCCATATGCTCCTCTAGGTGCTGAGATGGGGGTCTTCGTTTATAGTTTCTAGCAGCATGCTGGGAAGACCTATTCTGTGACATTGGGGGTGGGGTGTCAGTCAGTCCCCACTGATCAGGCAGTTTCCATTGTATACATTGTTTCTCTGAGAAATCTGCATTGCATGGGTGTTGATGAGCCACTGATCACTGTCTGATTACTCCATTGTTGTACATGAAAGCTGGTTGGGGGGTTTCCAACCTCACAACATGTTTCAGTGACACATACAGCAATACATCATAACTTAACATGTAATGATAGCACACACGATCCAGCACAATATTGATGTTCAACCAATCAAGACTTTTAAAATGATACCTCACAAGGAATACTTTCTTTGAAAATGTCATGCGAATTCCAGGGTACTAGTTTGAGGTATAGCGTGCCACAAAAGTGTTGTGTCAAAAAAATCCCTAATTTACTCTGTTCATGTCACATCAACACAAATTATCTGTAAATTATGGTTACATTTTACAGGGAATGTGAATTGTCATTCTGAAATCACTTCAATCAGTGGTTTTTAGAAGCTCTTCATTTTGGCATTGTATGGTATTGCATTGAAAGCCATAGCCTGGAGTCATGCCTGGTGGCTGGGCATAGACAGATTATGAGAGGAAGGCAAAATGCTGTATTACATGTTATAAAATTAATGATCCTGGCCCATCTTGTCTACACTGTTGGTTGACGCCTCCATCTGCTTGGACCTGTTTTGTTTGTGGTAAAACTCTCATAGTATTCTATGGAAATGAGGCACAGACTAGTTGCAGCCTGACATGGGATTTTCCAGTAGGACTTGATGTTCCTCCTATTGAACATTTTTCCACTGCAATTCATAATTTTGATGACTAGGTGGAGGAAACTTGGTCCCAGATCCTGTTGATTCCTTACCACTGACAGAGCTTGTTGCTGATGACACTGCCACACCACCATCAATATGTTATCCCAAGAGAATGTGTAAAACAAACAGCTATGCGTCTCAGTTTATAAATTATTTAGTTAATGAGTTGCTATTCTAGGACAGAATAATGCCTTGCAACTCAAGAGTCTGAGGTAGTCCTCCCACAACTTTTAGTTAGGTTATATAGTGTTTCCTGTTAGACATGTGAATAACATATATGTGTTTGGAAAGTTTTTTGAAGTAGAATGAAGGACTGTGGTATACCATCCCTTTAACTATTGGAGCACTCTTGCTCTCTCATGCCTCACTTTCATCTTTGCTGCCTGAACAATAAAGGCTACCATGGCACACAGCTGTTTCTATCATCTCTATGTCTATCCCTTTCTCTCTTGGGTCCAGCTAACTCAGTTATACTGTGAGGCAGACCTAGCATCTGTGCAGCTACTGAGAAACTGCCCACAAGACCTAGAAAGAACAACCAGTAAACAAGCAGGAAATGGCTGTAGCATTTCAGTTTTGTTTTGCTTGTGCAATATAAAAGTCCAGACTTTCACAGTCTGTAATTACATTTCCTATGTGCGTCTCAAATCCTTACATGCCAGAAAAGAGAATATTTATTTATCCAAAAGAAAAAAAGGGAGAATTCCTGGCCTCCAACACATTAAATGGAAAAACTCCCACTTTCTTTAAATCTATTTTGGCTTCTAGGATTTGATCCAAAGCCCACTGAAATCAATGGGAAGCTTGGTATTGACTTCAATGCAGTTTGGATCAGACACTTAGGCAGAACCTTTTTTTGGTATGTGTATATTGCAATGCAAATCCAGGATTAGTAAAAGATGAATTAGCAGACCCTGGGATTGTTAACCTAGGACTCGAGCATCTACACTCACTTTGTAATCTCTGGTTAAGAGCTGTTAACTACTGGGATCCAACTTGGGGCTCCAGTATTTACATGCCATCATATGGGCCTGAGTCCAACCACTTTTATCTCAGACTTCCCAGTACTCTCCCAACATGTGGTTGCTCTAGCCCTTTGTGAAGCAGAATAGGAAAACTGGACTGTACAGAAGGCAGAAAGTTAACTCATTGGTTTGTGGAATGCATTTGAAGGGGATGACATGAATCTGCAAACTCCATTTTGGGCCTTACGACACCATTTCAGGGATCCAGGGTGGTCACGTCTCACTTGTCCCCTTCCCTGAGGTCAGTCACCTGGGCCATGGATCAACAAATGAGGTCATGCTCCATATAAGGAAACAGCTCACACTTAGCCCACGTGGGGTGACATGCCATGTAAGGTAAACAACCCGAAATCCAAACTGTAATTGGCTCTGTGCCAGCCCTCACCCCCTTCTCCTAAACTGTACTATATAACCCCTGTTATTGTTACTCTTGGGGAGCCAGCTTCCTTAGCGAAACTGCTCTACCAGATCTGGTAGGTAAATAAAAGCATATGCTTATGTGACCTCTTCTGCCCCTGTGTGTCTTGGGGCCATTCGGGCTGACTCGGGAAGCGCAAGGGCTTTGGGTTCTTACACATTCTGTCAACTCCCAGACTGTTTGTCCAAGGAAGGTGCATCTACAGCACTTGAAGCCTGGATCCTGGCTTGAATCCAGCTCTGCCTCAGATGCTGGATACAAGCCCTGGGTTAGAGCAATTTATATGCAAACAGAAGCTGAGTGAGTTAAGCTTGAACCTGAGTTCAAACTCTGGGCTTACATTACTGTGTAGACATATCCTTTTTCTTGCCAATTTCATATGCTGAAAACATTTTAAAAAATCATAAAAATATTTTCTCCTTCAGCAAAAAGTCAGTAAGTCAAGAAATACTTTTATTTTAAGCGAAAGATAACTGTTACAGCAGGTCTATCTGGCAAATCAAAACCATTAAAAGAAGAAGGAATTTAAAGTAGAAAATGTGTTGGCAGAAATGTGATACTCTGTAAGAAAGGAAAAAGTCAACTTTTCATATACCCTTGTGTCAGAGGGTTTTTCACTGCTGTTTGACATGATAGGAAATAGTCAATAAATAGCACATCAGAGCCTTCAAACACAAAAGATACGCCTGAAAGGGATACTGACCTAGTCAAACTACGAGGTGACTTAGGAATGCTGCTAAATTTTTTTCTTTCAGATGTGTCTTAGTTAGTTCTTTGTTGAAGTCTCTGTAAAATGGTCTTGTAAAGTCACTGAAATGTTAAGGTTATTTAATGCTACTTACTGAAGGATTATTTAATTTTTTTTTTAAACTCAGAATGGGAAAAATATTTTTTCCACAGACCCATACAATAAAAGCATATATCTTTTGGCAAAACATGTCAAGTTATTTCTTGCTATTTGTTGAATAAATTACTGGGTGAAAAGGATCAAAAGGACAAAGGACTTTGGCAGAAATGAACTATTATGTAATGCTTGTCATTAAAGTAGTGATGTTATATTTTTCTTTAGAAGATTTTTCATTTTAGAGCACAATTTTTTTTTAGCACTAGGGCCAAATTCTATCTCATTTATATCACGGTAGAGCAGGAATAACGCCAGTGAAGTCAATGGATTTAAACTGGTATATGATCAGAATTAGCTCCCTGCCATATAAATATGTCTACAGCATCATAAAGCTGGTGTCTAAACATATGCAAATATTGTAATATTATGGTGTAGAACTATTTCTGATATCAAAGTAGTGGAAAATGAGATTAAGACAACAATAGAATGCAACTAGCAAGATCAGAAAGACAAAGACAAAGGGGCAGGAGAAGAATGAAATAAGGTATAATTATTTTTGTTGATGAACTGTATCCCATTGGAACTATAATGGAACTGTGATTGGTTATACCCTGTATTATAATTTGTTAGACCATGATGACTCACATATCATTCACAGCACATTTGTAGGTTTCTTAGCTATTGAGCTTTCTGTCTGGTGTCACACAACATGAGCACAGACCTTTTCTCAGATGAATGAATGTGAATCTAGAATAGATAATAGTGCATCTCTGTACTTGTAAGGCTTGATTTCTTGTTTACTGCCTTTCATGAAACACTGTGAAAATTCAGTTATCATCACAGTAATTCTGTGCTGTTGTAAGAAGGATAAAAACTGGGTTTGAAAGCTAAGGCCCTGATCTAGCAAAACATTGAAGGATATGAATAAACACACTCCATTCAGCAAAATACTGAAGCACGTGAGTAGTTCCACTGAAATCATTAGGACTTAACAGTGACTTATTAAAGGTCATTTTCTGTAAATATTATTCAGTAGAATAGAATCAAATTTTTCCAGTGCTTTGCAAGGTGCAAAGTGTGTTCCTGGTCAATTGAATTTCCACTTATAAGGTAAAATCTTGCCTCCATAGATAAGGCAGTTCCTCAGGGCAGCAGAACCACAGATTCTACTGAACACTTCTCAAGTGTTTTCTCTGTGAAAATAAAGAGATTATTGGAAGGACGAGTCGTGGACGCCGGGGCAAACAGAGATAGGGGGAGACCTGGGGGTGGGGCAGATTCAATGTGAGCCCCCCCCGCTGTTCCATACATACAACTCACACCACCTCTGCCCACCTCCAGGTCTCCTCCTATCTCTGTTCACTTGGGCCACCTTCCCAATTACCAAGCCCCTCTTGGTTTACCCAGCCTCAATGTTCTCCAGGGTTTTATAGAGTCAGAAACTGGGGCAGGGGCCAGGGCAGGGGGCCCCTTCCTTGGTGAGGACCTGGGGCAAATTACTCCTGTGCCCACCCCCTGCCATGGGTGGCCCTGCTGTGGGTTGGTCCAGAGTGTCCTTGACTTCATGTATCCACTGGTCAGTTCCCCTGAAATAGAAGATCACAGAGTGCAGCAGATGCTACAGCCCTGAGGCTCCTATAATGTTGTGGAGGGAGTTAGTTCCCAGCTCAACAAAGCAGAAATACATGTGCTAAAAGCCCACTGATTTAAAAAAAAATAAAGTTAAAGTTAAACAAACGTTTTGCTGACTCTGGTGTCATCTGCCTGATGGAAAACCCTCCACCAAGTGATTTTACTTAGATTTGTGTCAAAGGAAGAATTCAGGCCAGAGTTTGTACAGTAATTGATTTGTCTCTGAGAAGTTGCCACTGTATTCTGTAGCCTTGTATACTTAAAGTCAAAACTTGACAAATTCATATGGACTCATCTACTCAAGAGACCATTGTGGCAGTATTTTATGAAGGAGATAATGGAAAGGCATTCTTCCATTTTTCATGTTTGTGGATCTGAACATTGCTTTCAAAAAATGCGGAGACCCTACAATTAATTTCTTCTACAAAACAGAGGGAATCTGCCCCTTGATGAGTTCTGTATTTATAGTATGACTAAAAAACTTGTGGGGTGTGTGTATGCATAAGTAATATATAAGTACCAATCTTACAGTATTTCCTTCACTGTTCTTTTTATTCTTGCACAAATAAACTGCAATCCATCCAGTATCATAATGCTGTATGCACAAGTAAAGCACAATGCTCATGTTTAGAAATATAGTGACTTCACATAGAAGGCAGTCATCATAAAAATCAAACAGTGAAAGCAGCTACAGCATGAGAGCACTAATATTGTATTTTAAAGAAAGACTCATCCTATTCGAAAGAATTGATTGTGGCACTATTTTATGAGGGCAGTAAGAAAACAACATCCCCATTTTGGATAAACTGGTATGTCTGTGGATATGGACATTATTGATAAAAATACAGAGGCCCCACACGTAATTGTTTCTACTGAACAATGTGAATCTAATTATTGAATTGAAAGGCCCTTCATGCATTCTTCACTCTCTGGCATCCTAGCACAAGTGCACTTTCATTCCTCAATAAAGGGCCTATATCTTTCATGTTCAGCACTAGCACACAGATCCTTAACACAGCACTGACAGTTCCACTGGAAACATCAAGTTCTTACAAAGGAAAACACTGGAAACACCAGGTGAAGCAAATTCAAATCTATGGGTTCATTTTAAGCCCAAGACACAAGGCTAGTTCTGATTTTTGAATTTTTCCATCCTTGTTCACATCACAGTGATTGAGCAGAATCTGACGGAACTTATCCAGGTCCACACCACTAATGCTGGGCTGGAGACAAAAGAAAGAATCATTGTTAGGAGGGAAAATATTTCAGTCATTTTTCTAACACCATGTATCAATGGGAATTCTAGAATGATTACAGCACATGCAACACACTGAGGGAGGAGATCTTAAGCAACCAGGCAATATCAGTACAGAAGAAATAGAGAGAAGGATGAGAGAAAGGTCTTGTGTTTCTATGTAGGTGCACAATGAGTTTAATTAGATTTAAGGGAGTCTAAATAAGGAAATCTAACATAATGTTTGCATTTGACCCAAAGTGTAAGTGAGTGATCTAGGGTCACATAACAAAAGCTGCTGTGAAACTGTTCAGATCTCTTAACTCTCTGTCCTGTGCTCTAATTCTGTTTTCTCATACAAACATTGTCCCTTGTGCATAGATACCAGGCCACATTTAGGAGGAGGTGATGTGACTGTCTGGGTGCTGGGTCTGGAGGGACTCTGCAATTGTGGTGCTGTTTTTTGTTATTAGTAACAAAAGAGAAAATAGAATGGTTGAAGTAAAATGTTTCAGGTGTTCTGTAAGAAGAGTCAGTTTTCACAAATTTTCTAGAATGTTCTGGACCATTGTAGAATCTTGTGAAACCTTCCAGAATCTGAGGCCTACATTTTCCTCAAGCCTCCTCGAATGTTGTAAACCATGTTCTTGCAGGCGTATAAGGGGTGAGGTATCACCAGTCAGTCAGTGAGGGAGAACTGAATTGAAATGAAGCAAGAGCCCAACTGCAATATTGTGAGCCTTGTTTTATTGTCTAACTGTGAAAGTGTACTTGAGTTTTCAGACCTGAAGGCTATGTCTACATCTAAAACCCTGGTTCCAACTTGCTTAGTCTGAACTAAGTAGCTCAAAGTTAGTTCGAACTAAGCGCGATTTTTTAGTTTTAACTAACTTTTTAGTTTGAACAAAAAAAGCGTGACTAGTTCAAATTAAAAGTTAGTTTGAACTAAAAAACTGTGCTTGGTTTGAACTAAGTGCTTGTTCAAACTTGTTTAGTGTCTACATCGTGCTAGTTCAAACTAGCCAAAGTGGCAAGTTCAAACTAAGCGGTTAGTTCAAACTAAGCTTTGGCTAGTTCAAAGTAATTTTTTTTTTTAGTTTGAACTAGCCAAAGGCTAGTGTAGACAGGGTTCAAATTAATCCAGACTAAGCTTGCTTAGTCTGGACTAATTTGCTAGCGCACACATAGCCAGAGTGTAAGTAGTGACTAATAAAGGCCACATTCAATGAGACACTAGAGATCGCTATTGAACTCCTAGCTATGCAACAATATAAAAGAAATGCTGTTATTTCTTTTGCCTTGCTTAACATGCAGTGTTTGACAACTTCCTGAGACTATGGTGCATAGATTTTTGCACTCTCTAATGCTGTCTATTTTTTTCCTGTAGAAAATAAAAGATGCCCCTGGAAAGCCTTCACGAACTTTGTATAGGACGTGAAAAACTCTGCAATCTAGTTTGCAGCAAGTGGCAAATCTGATGGGAAAAATATCTGGAACAGAACAACATAAACTGGGCTTTAGGCAGTAGTGATCGACCCAGTGCAGAAGAAATTGGGGAGTGAAGCGTAAATGATGAAAATTCTATTACTAAGGAATCAGCAGATTTACCTGAAGATAAGGAATGGAAATGTGAGGAAAGTGATGGAGAAATTGTCTAGTTTTCCTGGTGGCATAAAGGAGAGAGATGATAAAGAAGAATGTGGCTCACATGAATGAGAGTAATGATAAAGAAAAATCTGGCTTACATGAAAAGGAGAGAAATGATAAAAAAGCATCAGCCTTGCATGATGCCAAAAACAGCAGTGAGAAAAACAAAATGCCACAAGTCAATAAATCAGCTCCTGCTTTATGGTCAGTGATTCTAAAATCTGCTGATATTGATCGTACAATTTTGAATGGGCTAAGCAAAACTGAGGCTATGACATTTCTGGTTAAAGGGGAAGAAATGACACTTTTCAAAGTCACACTACAAAAGAGTTCTCAAGAATGGTGAGAAATTGAGTTGGTGTTGACTAGTTTACTCAAAATCAACTGACAAAGAATTCTTTGTTACAAAAGTGTTTACAAGAATGCCAGATTGTTGCTTGCACTTTCTGCGTAAAATTACTGGCATAACTTAGCTGATTCTCTGAAACAACGTAAAAAAGGCACCCAGCCATTTTATGGCATATTCTAAATGGATGGAGGTTGAGTCCAGGCTGAAAGGCTATGTCTACATTACTCAGCATTTTCAAAACAGCCTCTTTTGGGATAAGTATTTCAAAATAATTATCTTGAAAAATCCTGTTTTCAAAAAATGCTATTTTGGGACAACAGTCTGGGGATGGCTCATTGTTCTGAAATACCGCAGCTCCCCCCCCCCCCCCCCAAAGGAAAGTCTTCACCGGACTTTCTTTTTTGAAAAAAAGCAAGGCAATGGAAGAGATACGGAGGCTTTTTCAAAAAAGGCCTTTTCCATGTCCCACGATGGCTTTTTTCGAAAAAGCTAGAAAAAGGCTTTTTTTCTATATTAAACCAGGTTTAACGATCCTGAAAAAGCACTCCAGTATTTCGAGATACTGGAGTGCTTTTTGAAAAAAGCTAAACCTGCCAGCTTTTTCAAAACAAAAAGCTTTTTTTGAGCTAGCTTTTTCAAAAAAAGCCATTGTGGGACTTAGAAAAGGCTTTTTTTTTTTTTTAAGCCCCCCTATCTCTTCCATTGCCTTGCATTTTTTTGAAAAAGAAAGTCTGGTGTAGACTTTCCTTTTCGAAATAAAAAACGCTGTGGTATTTTGGGACAATGGACTGTTGTTCCAAAATAATATTTTTGAAAAAAGTGTTTTCAAGATAATTATTTTGAAATACTTATCCCGAAAAAAGTTTTTTGAAAATCCTGGGCAATGTAGACGTGCCCAAACTGAATAAACGCACAGATGCAGAAAACCAGCACATTATTAATATAGAAACCCAGATTTACAGATCCTCACATGCAAATTTATTGTGTTATGTGACGGGGATAAAGAATGCATGCAAATTGTACATGTAAGTCAGGAAATGAGCTATAAATCAAAAAAAAAATTAAAGTATTCAAAATGTAATAAATGGGGGAGCACCAAAGATGCTCCTTGCCTGTGGCACCATTTGGTTTAGAACTGACTCTATATAGCTAAAACTAAGGTAGGGAATAATTTTCTAAGTGCCAGACTAATTGTATTGCTTTAAACAATGCTGAAATATGAGGGACTGACTCACACCCTATAGAAGACTTATTCTGATGGCTACATTTCCAATGTATTGCAATAATGCTGTGTCATTTCTTTGCATTAACATCTTTACTTTGTTTTCACAGTCTCATAATGAGAACAGAATTTGTGGTGTCAAAAATATCAGACTCAGCCATGGTTACAAAGAGAAAGAGAATGACAGTGATGAAGAATTCATCCCTCAGAGAAAGAAGGGTCCCATATCACATAGCCAAATGTCTTCTTTTCTTTGTTTCAGTCATTGTGCTGGTTAAACTGGTACTGACTTCGATTTAGTTTCTGGGTGCAAATTGAACTGTTGGTTTTTGACCAATTTAGTTTGGACTTTGGCTAATTCAGGTACATCTACATTGCAAATCCAATCCTGTGGCAGCAAGTCTCATGTCAACTAGAGGGCTATAAATAGCAGTGTAGATATTCAGCTGGAACTGGAGCCTGTGCTCCAAGCCCTCCCACCTCACCCGGTCTCAGTGACTGGGCTCCTGCCTGATCCCATAACATGAGCCTGAGTTGACCTAGACTGTGAGACTCACTGCCACAGGGTTGGTTTGGCAACATGGTCATGCTCTAAGGTAACCAAGCTCCAAACCATATTGGCCAAAATCAGCACTTCAAATTGCATCTGGAAACTAAGTGCAATATAATTTGTTGCTCAGGAGACACTCCAGTAAACAGGCAGAGCATTGCATTTGGCACTAGCTGAAGAGTCCCGATGATTTTCAGGTGTAGCTCTAGGATGAGCGCTTACATACTAATGCGATATGGGGAATCAAAGAAATGGATTAGATTACAATTTTCTTGTCAAGCACAAATGGAAAAAACCTCAGTCTTTTCAACAGTTAATATGTGCTTGCATAGCCATGTTTATTAGGAGACTGGGGAAAAAAAATCACTCTCCAACTGACATAGTCATGTCTGCAAAAGTCTAGTGTAGATGCAATATCAGAAAAAAATATTTTTGCTACTATAGTTTATTTCACTCTCACAATCTGAAGAAACTGTACCAGCAAAGGCTGTCTTTAGCTAGCATAAGGTGTGTCACCACTACAACAGTTAGCCAGGCTAGCTATATCAGCAAACCCTTTCTAGTCTAGCCACGGTCTTGGTCATGGTTGTTATTTGCACATCCAATAGCAACTGAAGACCTGATTAGCCTCTTTTCTCCCTTCCTCCACCGACTGCAAACAAGAATAACAAAAGGTGGGTAAGATCCCTTAAATAAAGGAAGTGGTTGCTCCACCTAACCTACCACCATCATCTCCATCTTTACTGAAGTGAGTCTTAACATTCAGAACATTTTGTGTGACCAAAACAAAATAATTAGTTTTTGCTTCTGCAAGGAAAACTGAAATAAATTCAGTTTCAGGTTGAAAAACTTAGTGGATAAAAGTGGATTGTTTCAGTTTTGCCACCAAACCAAAAAATCAGTTATTTGCTCACTCTGCTTATGACATCACTGGAAACTGAGGGCACTGAACACCTCATAGGCTTGGACTCCTTTACACTCCTAGTGGAAGTGATAAGAAAAGGTAGAGCCAAGTACATCCATTCAAGATTCATTTCTTCCCCACAATAACTAAATGAGTTTACTTCAATCATTCAATTCTACATGAATTTGAACAAAGAAAAAAGTGTGCAAATATACCTGTCAGAGACTGAACCTTCAGTGAGCATTTGTAGAACTGCATTGTGTGTCAAATTAAAAACATAAATTATCTTGGGCCTCTATTAAGAAGAAATTGCTGGTCATACTGAATTACACTGGTTTATATGTCTGACACATGGACAAATGTCCAACAGTGTTCATGCTGACTGGGACCAAGAAATTAAATTTCTTCCGATGACTAAATTTGATTCCAGAATTACAATGGTTTTTGCCTTTAAGATACTGAATGAAATCATGAAGATGTCGCTCCTTTGAAAAATACAGAAACCAATAAAAACAAAGAATCCTGAAGTCACCTTGACAAGCTCCATCATATCTTTGACAAACCCATCCACTTCTGGACCTTCCAGTGCTCCTGTTTTACTCTGAAAGACAGAGCAAACATTAACAGCATTTCACTACGTCAAAAATACAGTACATTTTTTCTACCCATCAGGTCGCCCAAAGGCTCCATGTTCCCACAATCTCGTATCTCTCAAGCCATCTGCCTGTGACTTCCCTTTCCCGTAAAACTAGGCTGACATCTTCCCTCACCTGTTTGTGAGGCTCTTTTGTGATTACCCTGCAAGTCCTGTGAAGGCAGGAAATGGCACTGAAGAACTGCTTTCCAAGTGAGATAGGACAAGTAGAGAATGCAGTCTCTGCTGTGCCCCATTAGTGCTCCAATCAAAGGAACTATGAATGGGGTTTTGATGGTGGCATTCTGGTTGATGGGGTGATGCATGCCTGTGGTGCAAAGCTGCTGGAAGGGCACAGAGCTGAGGCCAGCATTATGATTCTATAAACACTGCTTTCCCTGAAGAAAGGGACCACCTAACAGCAATACCCAGCCCTGCGCAGTGTGATCACGAATGTGAGTCTAAGCCCAGATATGCCATTTGAACAACAGTATAACAAAACAATCCCACAGAACTCACAACATCATAGTGTGCAAAGATTTTCTCAAAGTCATTCTTCCTTTCTTCTGTACTACAAGCCTGCATGCAAGAAAAGAAATGATAATGGGTTGTGGCTAAGGCTGAATTATCTCAGCTGAAAAAAGCAGAATGAATGCATTAGAAAACAGTGCTACTTACATCCATTTTAAACTGAAGGAGGAAATTTTCCTGGAGTGCCAAAATCCTAAAGGGAGAGATCTAAATTATGATCTTTTCGGTTATTGTGTTAGCTCTACTTGACCAGAAGGCAAGAAGATTGTAGGTTATAGGGCTGTTAAGAAGTAAGTTATTGAAAGAGGTACTTTCAGAGAGGTCTGTGGGTGAGGGCAACATAAATCCATCTCTGTTGGCGGGAAATTGTAGTATGCAACCTTGGCTCAGTGCTTGGAAAATGGACTTCTTTGTATTAATGACCTTTACAGAACATTTCCAGTTGTAAGACTAGTGGAAGCAGTCAACCTTAAAAGTGAGAGCTACTATCCGGCTATTCCTTTGTAATTGGATTGCTGTGCTGAATTAAAGGAAATAGCATTATTTATTGAATTATGCCAGACTCTGTGTCTGACAGTGTTATTGTGGTGTCGACAAATGCCCAGTACTGTTCATGGTAAGAACATGAGATAGATAGATAGACAGATAGATAGATAATATTTTCATGGATGAATTCCTTAGTTGTGAAAATGAAGGGCAATATAATACTAACCTGAGCACTGACAATGTTCACATTTTCCCATAAAGCATTATTAAGAGCCCTTCTTTCCAGCTCTGGGTTTCCACAGCACAGAATGCCAATCATATCCAATTGTGCTCTCACTGGAGGTTTCATGGCATGACAAATGGCAAATGTTCACTTGAGCTGGAGGGAAGCTACTAAACTCATTTTACTAAGAGTCAGCTTTAGGCATATATGTTACAAGCAGACCACTTACAGAGCAATAGCTAAGAGGAAGCTAGAATAATGACCTTCCTATGGTATTTTTCATTTTCTCTCTTTCTGTCTCAGAAATTAAGTATTGAAGGATTCTGGGTTATTATTCTGTGTTAAATATTAATGGAAAGTATTAAAAGATTCTGGGGTGCAAGGATAGATGTGAGGTTAAAGCACAACTGAAAACAGACATATACACACAAAACCACTGGTTAGCTAATTAAAAGTCAGTTTTAAGCATGTAAGTTACAAGGAGGCTACTTATATACATATATATGCATGGGCAGAGGCAAGGCCAAGCCACCTCTTTCTATGTATTCAGTTTTGGCTGAACCTCACCTCTGTTCATGAATATATACATATAAAGTGTCCTCTTTGTAACATGCGTGTGTAAACCTAACTCTTAAGGAGAGAAACACACACACACACACACACACGTCTTGTCTGCACCTCTATGCACATAGTCCAGAATCTTTCAATATTTTCTTTCAGCTGCTATGTTACCTCCTTTGAAGCACCTCTTTTGTCAGTACGAAATCTTGGACATATTAGTGAGGGACTGGCAACTGCCAGCATTTCTTAGAACTCTAATGCAAGAGGCATTTGAATGCTATGGTGGTGGGGACCATGCTGTGAAACACCTAGACTGGACAGCTTGATTTCACTTGAAACATAGGAAGAATTCAAACTCAGGCCTTGAGAAGAGGAAACTATTGCTATACAAACAATTAGCTTGCTCAGGTCTGCCTTTAGAAACTGCTAAAACATAGCAGTACCATTAAAATCTACCTTGCCAGGTCATTTAGATCCAGTCGTCCATCTTTATTTTTATCAAAGATCTTCATCTAAAATCAAGAAGACAAAATTGCTAGAAAAGAATAACAATGAAATAGCTGGATGACAAAATACAAACATAGAATGGCTAGGAAAAACATTGGGCTGCACTGAACCCTTCCAACCGTAAGGCACATGAAAGAGCTGTGCAGAGGGAATGGAATAGTGTCTGAGTCCCCAAGGTGTGTGCTGAGCACTGCCTATACACCCTGCAAGGCATCATGCTCCTCCAGCTACTGGTCAGCATAAGGTCAGGGGCAGGGAAGTGACTAATTCTTCATTTTAACCCCTTCTGACATACCAACCGATCTAAACCCAGGGCCTGCAAAGTTCATGAGAGCAATCATGCTTCAATCCTACACCCAGCAGCTTGCTGGCAATTGCTTACCTAAAACTCATGAAGACCAGCCTCACGGTCTGGCCCTGAAATCCAAGTGTTGGAGTTCCAGAGCAGATGATGGGCGTGTTGGCCCTATATAAGCTAACAGCTGGAACAGGAAGCCATCTGAAAAAAATGGGTTTCATCCTGGTCCTACCATGTGCCTTCTGCTTCCTGCTAGCTTAGGGATCGGCAACCCGAAAGATAAGAAAAGCCATTTTTAAAAACCCCTTCAATACCCAAGTGTTTTGAGACCTGAAAAGGGAGTAGCCTTCTAGTTGTGGGGGAGCTGGGAGCTCAGCCAGAGTGCCTGCCGCAGAGTTGAAACCAGGAGTGGGCCTCCTGGATGATTCTCCAGTGGCAGAGGGAGGGCCTGGGAGCCAGGAGCAGACTGCCCACAGGGTAGGGGCAGAGGTGTGGTGAGGCCCGGATCTGCATGTGGCTCCAGAGCCACAGGTTGCAGAGACCTGTGCTAGCTCCTGCTTTCCTCGCTTGATGTCCTGGAGTTCTGACCTAACTTTATCTTCTGATTTTCGACTCATGGTTTCTGACTGCCAGTTTATTTCCTGCCTCTGCCCTCCCAGTTTCCTGGCCTGGCTGACGCTTGACTCCTCTCTCAAGATTGCAGACTCTGCCAACAATCCCACAATCACACTTTTCTGGCAGCTAGGAGGATAGAATACACCTATCTAGAGTGCAGGGCCTTCCCTACTTCCTTGTGCACCCAACCAACTGGTAGCCACAATCTGGCCCCTTTTGTCCAGACACCAAAAATATGAAACAAAACAAACATGCAATATGATTTCTAGCTAGTCACATCTAACACAGAACTAAACTGTGGCCCTAGCAAGTTTTTTACTAAATCAAATACCAGCATCACTATTGTCTTTGGAAAATGTTGACCCATGAAGGAACTTCAAAACCCTCCAATTCTGACTTCTTCATTATCCCCATCACTTGTAATGGTTATGGCACAATCAAGGTGAATATGCTTCATCCTGACACACAGAAATGTCATCATGTTATATTGTCAAGGCTGGGGAGTTTATTTGGAGCAAAGCCGGCATCACAAAATACCAAATTTATTTACAAATTTCATTGTGAGTAACAGGACAGAGTCAAGAAGTTAATCTATATAAATATAGGTACTATCTTTTGCTTAATGTATTCAAATGGTTCCTTCCTAGTGACTCACCCCCAAGCATTGTATTTTATTTAGGAATTCTTTGCTGCCTGAAGCACAAATAAGAGGTGATCACTTAAGTGAGGAGAAATGAGGCTTGATAGATCATAAACATGAATATTTCATGGCAAAATGAAAGAACAGATTTCACTTTTTATTGAAAAAATGGTTTAATATTTTACCAAGGTGCACTCTTGTTCTCTTCAACATATTCAGAATTGGAGTATGTGCTAAGATTTCTTTCATGAAACTTATTCTTTTATAAGTTTACTAAAAATCAAAATACAAAGTGATTTTATAGGTCCTTGAGAAGGCATGGGTAGTTTGTCTTCCCTATTGACACCTTCTATAACAGACACAGCATTCAACAGAGCGTTCCAGTCAAGTGATCCAAAACTGGAAAAGATGACCTTGCGGTACTGCCAGGGAAATCAAAATCCTTGTTTTAAACATCTTCCACAAGGGAGACAGCTGCCTAAGAATTCAGTTCAGAGCCTTACACTTACACAGAGCTCAGTCGCAATTGTCTCTAACTCAAAGCTGAGTGAGCGGAGAACGTGAGAAGGAGCCAGGACTTTTTGAGAAGCTGCTATGTAAATGTGGAATCCCTTGCTCAAACACTTCTCTTTCAGATTGACACCCATGTGGGCCCAGAGCTGTAAGATTTTGTGGGGCTCCTGGCTGGCCCACAACCAGCTTAGTGGCAGGAGAGTGGCAGGGGTGTCACTGGCACCAGGCTTAAGGGGCTTGAGCCCCAAGTCCCAGTGCCAGAGCCCTGGGTCCACTGTGGCGGGGCTGCAGCAGCAGTGTGCTTAAAGCGTGTGAGCCCCAAATCCTGGTGCCCGAGCCCCAAGTCTTTTTCTGAGCCGAAGAGCTCCTGGAGAGTGGAGTATCTGGCACCCATGCGACCAAACTTGCATTTGTATTCCTCCATCCACCCCACAACAACAGCAGCACAGTGTGGGAGAGGTCTGTGGGCCCATGTGCCATTCTTCTTCTTCTCCCCTCTGCAGAGTTGGGGACAGTCAGTGGATCTGTCCCCCTCTCTGCCACTGTTGTGTATATGGTGTGCCAGCCATGACAGGCTGTCTCTATGGCTCTCTCTCTACGCCCAGGTCAGGGTTGGAGGACACCCTGGCTGCAGGGATGTCCCTAGGTGGGCAGGGTCCAAGGCCAATTAGCCTGTGGGGGCCCCCAGCCCTCCTGGCTCTTGGGGTGGTGGTGGTCAGGACTGCCCTGGGCTAGAGGCCAGGTTCCATGCTCCACTCCCTCCTGCCCCTGGGCTTGGCTAGTCCACCCTTGGGAACAGGCCAGCATCTGGTCACTACACTTCCTTGGTGTGGTTCCACTGAGTTCTGTCTGCCTGCAGGAGAGCAAAATCTGCTAATGACACCTTCATAATTGTTTCCTTACAAGAAGGAACACTGTGCTTCTCAGTGCGTTATGAAAATCATTTACCATAGTCTTAGGCAGTAGTTTAATTTCACCCATGCCTTAAGTATTTCTTTGACTGAAATTATCTTTTTACTTTCTACCGTATATTATAAACCTCAAAAATACTCTTGAGTTAGTAGAAGTCTCCATATAATATCCCTATTTCAGTTCACGGTCCTTGTATTTTTTTTAAATACAGGCTCAAATTACACAATACCCTGTGACATATCAAAGAGGCAACAGGTAGGTCTCTTTGAGGGAATTTCAGCCTCAGTGATCACTGTCTCTTTGGTCTCCCGATAAGACTGTGATGAAGATACTAATTAATACCAGTGGTGATGTTATATGTGATAGGGACTTGGGACTACTGTAGTTATTCCCTCTTCTGGGCTTTCCAGTGTGTGTTGTCTACCTTGTGTCTGGAAATGGCAAGAGCTCTAGGATAGGTAATATCTTTGTTTGTATGCATCCCAAAGAGCCATTGGACTGAAATGACCTGCATTCACCACTATTAATATGGACTAGGTTAAAATTAACAAGAGTCCTGTGGCACCTTAATGATTAACAAATTTCTTTGGGCATAAGCTTTTGTGGTATCCAACCCATTATGTCAAATGCATGTTATGTCATGCATCTGGTGAAGTGGGTTGGAACCCATAAAAGCTTATGCCCAAAGAAATTTGTTAATCATTAAAGTGCCACAGGACTCTCGTTTTTGCTGTACACAGACTAACATGGCTACCCTTCTGGATATAGATTAGAATTGGTGAACTAGACATGAAAGGATCCTTATCCCATACTAGTCTCCTGAGCAGTTTGGTACCTTTTTGCTTTTAATCTGCACATGGCATTTCATCTGTATTGACTTTAAATATCTATTTCCTAACTAATCAGCATCATCTCTTTCCCTTTGCTTCCAGCTCTCTCATCTGCATGCTTTCCCTGAGATTTGACTTGGCCTAAACAAGAAAGATTCTTCATCTTTTCAAATTCTACTTTGATTTTGTAGGACCAACATCCTAAATAAGATTTCTATACACATTTAATCTTTTGCAGTCCATTCTGGTCATCAGAGAAAAAGAATATCCTATCTGAAGGACTAGATTTTATCCTTCTGTAATAATGAATTTCACATGAAATATGATTTGTGTCCTTCCGTAATAATGAATTTCCCATGAGACATGGAAAACATGTATTCAATATAGAATAGTTTTCAACAAATAAATTCAGCTCCTACATCCACTTAGCTAGACACAATCCCATTACTTGGACAACTGTAGCAATGCACATCTGCTATGTACTATTTCTGCATGTATTACACATCAAATGCCAGGGGACACATTTATTAATTAAACTTGTGAATTTCAAGCATGCAGGTATTTGATCTAATCTGATAATTGCACATACCCACAGGATTACAGAAGGGACACATCCATCTCACAGAGATATTTATGTACAAACACACATGGGAAGGTTAAATAGTTAACAGGCCTGATTTTCATTTAAACTAATGCCCCAATAATCTAATTGACCATTTTGGCAGCATAAAGATGCCATTCAGTGGAAGCAAATGAAATGTACATCTACTTTAAGGTATTTTACATTTCCCATGTAGTACAAAAGGGCATAGTGCAAAAGAGAATACATAGGGCCCAGTATGTTTAAACAGTATTTATGTTTATCAAAACTTGATTGAATTTTATATAAAATGGCACATTTGTCTTATTGTCAAGCTACATAGCATTTCAAGGTGTATGTCAAATTCATGCTTGATGTCTAGAGTGGCTTTTGAATAGTGCTACTCCAGTGGTGCTTTTAGTCCATTATAGTTTAATGTAGCCTCAGGCAGTCTGTTCATTGACAGGTTTGGCATGAGCTGGATTTGTTTATTCCAGAACAACAGTTGTTACATTTTGCTTTGTAAGTGCAAAACCAGCCCTATCCTTGGCTTTCCATGTAGAAAAGCTTTCTGCAGCAGTGAAAAGGTCTGAATGTCTCTTAGGCAGGTATAAGGGAAGGTTACTGGAGTACCAAGGACCCACAGACAGGAACAGAATCATGTAGGGTTAAAAGCACACACCCACTGCCAACAAAGTGGTAAAGAGGGGACCAAACAAAAGAGGAAAATTAGCTGATGTTGGTGAGAGAGCAATCTGCATTTTCAGCCTGATGCTGCCACTGCAGCAGGACATGAACCCCAGGAGCCTGCTCAGATGGGACCCAACACAGAGCAGCCCCAGGATTTGGAGAGTACAAGAGTGAACTTGAAGGCACCATGTCTGCATGCTGTCTCCCTCCCCCAGTATGTTCTTTCTGTGTTTGGCCAAACACAGGATGTGATTGGGCGCCCACCCCATACAAAGGACAGTAGTGTAAATTAACTCAATTAACCTTATATGCTGCATCTGGAAGAGAGCTGGGAGCAATAAAGCATAATGGATGATGAAGCTCAGAGAGGAAGGACCAGGATGGCTTGTAGTAAGGGATGAAGCCTAGAACAGAAGGGGGCTGTAGTCATGCCCTGGGAAGAGAGAGGTTTGTTTAGGGTGACAGAGGCTTGTCAGAAATAGTGAATAGACATAGTATACAGTTACTACCTGGCAGGAGGGAGTTTGCACTGGTAAAGCTAACAAGAAGGAGTAGAAGACAGAGGAGAAAAGTAGGAGAAATCCAAATAGCAACAGAGTCTGGGAGCGAGTAGACCATAGTTGCTAGACATATGTTTCTGGATTAGGACCCATAGTAGCGTGCAGGCCCAGGTTCTCTTATCAGCTGCTGGGAAAGTGGCACAGGACCTGGCTTTAGATAGAAGATTATCTGGAGTGGTACATGGATGCTTGATACACTGGGACTTTGATACCCCTAGAACGAGAGGACTGTAAAAGTGAACCAGCCAGGGGGCTGGGTCCTGGAGAGTGAACAACTGTCAAAAAGGGGGCATCTGACTTGGAAGGAACTAATTCCCTGATGTAGCCACAAGGAGGTGGTCTAACAACGACTAGTAAACACTGTGATATGGACGTTCACACCCAGAGCCATGAAACAACATACAGTGAACATAAATGTACTGTACTAGTATTATATACTAGTCATAAAGACTAAGTTTACTAGTCATAAAAACAACTGCTTTCACTGCTGTGTGCCTTCACAGATATGAATGAATTAACTGGGTAACACAGAATGGAAAGAAGAAGAGCGGTCTTTGGTGACGAAAGGTCAGATTAGGGACTACTTAGAGAAGTTGGATGTGCACAAGTGTATGGGGCTGGATGAACTGCATCCAAGGGTCCTGAGGGAGTTGGATGATGTCACTGCAGAGCCACTAGCCATTATCTTGAAAACTTGTGGTGAACTGGGGAGGTCCCAGATGATTGGGAAAAGGCAAATATAGTACCTATCATCAAGAAAGGAAAAAAGGAGGACCCAGGGAACTAAAGACCAATCAGCCTCATCTCAGTTCCTGGAAGATCATGGAGCAGGTCCTCAAAGAATTCATTCTGAAACATTTTGAGGAAAATAGAGTGATCAGGAACAGTCAGCATGGATTCACCAAGGGCAAATTGTGCTCTACCAACCTGACTGCCTTCTATGATGAGCTGACGGGATATGTGGCTGCAGGAATAGCTGTTGACGTGATATACCTCGACATTAGCGAAGCTTTTGATACAGTTTCCCACAGCATTCTTGTCAGAAGGTTGAGGAAGTATGGTTTGGATGAATGGACCTTAAGGTGGATAGACAGGAGGCTAGATCATCAGGCTCAGCGGGTAGGGATTAATGGCTCCACGTCTAGTTGGCACCCAATAACTAGTGGAGTGCCCCAGGGGTCAATCCTGGGGCTGGTTCTCTTCAACATCTTCACTGATGATGTGGATGATGGGATAGATTGCATGCTCAGTAAATTCGTGGATGACACGAAGCTAGGGGGGAGGGTATAGTAAACATGCTGGAGAGCAGGAATAGGATTCAGGGAGACCTAGACAATTTGGAGCATTGGGCCAAACAAAATCTCATGAGGTTCAACAACGAAAAGTGCAAATTCCTACACTTAGGACAGAAAAATCGCACATACTGCTTCAGGCTGCGGACCAATTGGCTAAGCAGCAGTGCTGTAGAAAAGGACCTGGGCATTATGGTTGATTGTAAGCTTAATATGAGTCAACAATGCACTCTTGTTGCAAGAAGGCCAATGGCGTATTGGGCTGCATCAATAATAGTGTTGCCAGCAGATCAAGAGATGTGATTATTCCCCTCTATTTGATGCTGGTGAGGCTGCATCTGGAATACTGTGTCAAGTTTTGGGCTCCACACTACAGAAAGGATTTGATAAATTAGGAGGAGTCCAGAGGAGGGCAAAGAAAATGATTAGGGGTTTGGGGCACATGACTTATGAGGAGAGAATGAAGGAACTTGGCTTATTGAGTCTGCAGAAGAGAGAAGACTGAGGGGGGATTTGATAGCAACCTTCAACTACTTGAAGGGGTGATCCAAAGAGAAGGGAGCCACACTGTTCTCAGTAGTAACAGGGGACAGAACAAGAAGCAATGGTTGCAAGCCGCAGCTGTGGCAGTCAACTTTGGATATTAGGATAAACTTTCTCACTAGAAGGGTGGGAGAATCTCCATCTTTGGAAACATTTAAGGCCGAGTTAGACAAAGCTCTGGCTGGGATAATTTAGTGTGAGTGGTCCTGCATTTAGCAGGAGGTTGGACTAGATGACCCTATGGCTGGATCCAGCTGGAGACCGGGAGAGGCAGGGGCCCCGCCAGGACCCTGGGCACTGGCACTGGGATTAGGGGCATGCGCCCTGTGTGCCAGGTGCCAGCGATGCCCCTGCTTAAATGTAAGTAAATTAAGTCCACCACATTCCTTTTATCTAAAAAGTCTATTATCTTCTCAAAAAATGGGATCAGGTTAGTCTGGCAGGTTAGATCTACCTTTTGTAAAGCCGTGTTGTATTTTAACACAGTTGCCATTATCCTCAATATCCATAAGTACTTTCTCCTCAAAATTTTCTCCAAGACCTTGCATACTACTGAAGTCAAACTAACAGGCCTGTAGGTACCCAGATTATTTTTATTCTCTTTCTTGAAAATAGGAACTATATCAGTGATTGTCCAGTCACACGGTACAACCCCAGAGTTTACAGATTCATTAAAAATCTTTGCTAATGGTCTAGCAGTTTCATGAGCCAGTTCCCTTAATATCCTCAGATGGAGATTATCTGCGCCCCCTGATTTAGTCGTATCCAGCAGCTCAAGTTTGGCTTCTACCTCAGGTATGGTAATTTCCACTTTCATGACCTGATTCCCGTTAGCTACCCTACCTCTACCTACAGCTCATCTCCACTGTCATTAAAAACAGATGCAAAGTACATACTAGACATTCAGCCATGACTAGATTATCCTTGACCTCCACCCCATCCTCAGTTTTTAACAGTCTGACTTCTTCTGTGCCAAGTGGAAGAACAAGAATCCTTCAATCACTTCCAAACATAATCTCCCTGAACAATGAGAAAGTGCAAAATGCTATGTCTCCAGCTATACATCTATGCATATGTATGTGTGCAAGAATGCAAATAAATTAATTAAACAGACTGAAATTCGGTCTGTTATATGGCCTCTAAAAAGCCTCTCCACAGAACAGACCATGCTCCTTTAGCCCTCCTGCAAATAGAAGCAGCTTTATTAGAACAATTATACTAGAAGTCCCACTGCCATGGGTCCAGCTCTGCAAGCAGACTTTGACTTCCCAAAGGCTCACTACTTCACAGCATAAACTGCACCCTCAACAATCCATGGAGGCATCCACTGGGGATGGTCTGCTCTACAGCAGATCAAACAGAGAGGTGCAAGAAGCTTTGCTTCAGCCCCTAAATTGGCACAGCAACAGCAGTGAGGGAATTTCATCTCATAGCTCTCATCTCCTGTACTAATCTGGTGACCTGGACTTTGGATAGGGAGGATGAAATGTTACTCTCACTGCAAACAGTGGTTTCCATTAACTACAGCATTTAGAGATGAAAAAGGCTTGTTAGGTCATCTCATTCATCTTTCTGCCAGGACAAGATTGTTCAGAGTTCTCAACTGCTAAAATATAATTCCCAGTCCAACTATAAATTAATGGGTGACTAATTTCCTTGGGAAATTGTTTCAGTGTCTAATAGGCCCCATTGTTAAACATTCGCTCTGCTACCTAAATTCTCTATTGCTTAATTTTACCTCCTTCTCCTTTGTTGTTCGCCTTGACTGTTCTTTTATTTTTTAATTTTTTTTTGGCTCAAAACAGTGCCACCACCTCCACCAGTACTAAGAATAAGGATCCTGCAGCTACATTTGTTTCTATCACAACTATCTCCAATGAGTTGGATGGTCTTGAATATTAGATTTTGCATACATAAGGTATTCATCCAAACACTAGTGAAAGCTCTGCTCATCTTCTACCTCTACCTCATCACTTTGCATTTGTTCTTCAAGATCTGGATCAAAGTCAACAGTTCTCTGATGAAGGGAGCAAAAAGGATGCAAAGATCATAAAGTACTATGAAAAAATGGAATGACCTGGTAATGCATGTCTGTGGAGCAACATGCTAAATTGAAATACATTCGTGGAAATAAGTTAAATCCATATTACTGAGTTAGAAGGTTTCAAAATGGGGAAAAAAGCTCCAAGTCACAATGAAAAGGGATAGAGCAAAGGAACTGCCTTGGATGCTGGGGGCTTGTCTACATGAACAATTAGTTGCAGCAACCTGGGGAGTCGTTCTGCCGTGTACTAACTTCCTGCAGCCTAGCTATCTGCATGAACTTTGCTGATGTGCATTAACAGCCCATTAATGAGCTCTAGTCCTCTCCAGTTGTCACTCAGAGAACTCACCAGGGAAATGAATGTTAATGGAGCCTTGCAAGATTTATTTGATACCAGAAATTTCTCCTGAAAAGACTTTTATGTTGATTATCTTGGTGTTTTTTGCTATTTTCAAGTTCTTTTTGCCAAAAAATTACTTCTGTAGTATGCTATCACCCTTTTGGGGTTTTGGGGCAAAATGTACTGTGCTATAACTGGACAAGTGAGATTTGATGGTAAAAAAATGTAAGTTTAACTTCTCATATAGATATAAAAGATCAAATTTGAAGTCATGAGTGCTTATGAATGTGTCCACAAATTGTTTATGAAAGCAGCATTAGTCAATACCTTTGATAGAACAAGATAACATATCCTACTTCATTACTGACATTGGAAATGAGCACTCTCAGTCTCTCTCTCACACACACACACAGAGCAAGCAATTTTCAAATGTGGGCACCTAAGTTGTTGGTATAAAACCCACTTTTGTGCATGCAAAATGGTTGATGATGCAAGCAGATGTGTACATATGTTATGCACACAGCTACACATTTTGCACATATAAATACCTGTTTGCAGCCACAATATTGAGGACACATCATAACCACTCATGATTTCAAGAGAGTGTATGTGTGTGTTCATTCCTGCAAATTAGGCTTAGGTTAATTAATTTAAAAAAGCCATGGCTTACTCAAAAGGCAATATTACCTGTAGCAGATTGAGGATTATATGATAGTGGGAGCAGGAAAGGAAAGACCTGGAAAGCAGAGGCAGCTTTTGGGGTAGACGAAGCAGGTGCCTGCCTAGGACCTAGCAGCAAGGGGCCCCTTCACCTACCCCAAAAACGGTGCCTGCCTTCCACCCTGCTGAACACATGGCAGGGGGCTGGGGCCAGGGGTAGGGCTAGCAGTGGGGGCTGAGGTCTGTGGGGAGGCGAGGCCCAGGGCCAATTGGGCTGGCTGCTCTATCCCAAGTGCAGGGCAGGCCAGCCCAGAGGCCCCTGGCAGGGCACCAGGGCCATTTTTGGGGCCCCTGGCAGGACACTGGGGCTGCAGGGGAAACCAGGATGTGGGAACTGCAGGGGGGTTTTGGGGACCCTGGTGGGTGGACGATGCTGGCTCTGGGGAGCCAGAGCTATGGGTGTGGTGAGGTGTCAGGGCGGCGGGGGGCCGGGGGGGGGGGGCGGGGGGCCAGTGGTGGGAGCTGGGACCGTGGTGGAGGTATGCAGAGGAGGGGTCACAGCCAGGGAGGAGAGCAGGGGCTGCAGAGAGGGGAGCTGGGACTGCTGGGGGGGCTGGCAGTGTGGCACTGGGGCCACAGAGGGAAGTTGTGAGGGCCCCAATTGCCTAAGGCCACCTTTGCTGGAAAGCCTGTAATACTGTGGAATAAAGAAGGAAACTAGCAGTGCATTGTGGGTTTTAAAGAATGAGGGTATCTCCTTAGCTCAACTTTTGAACAAGTTTCGAGTATAGTCTGATTTGGCCAAAATTTAAATTATAAATACTATCTTTGCTTACCATTGTATCTGTATATTCTTCCAGCTTTGCCTCAGAAATCACCTTTCTGTGCTGCAAAAAGAGATCTCTCAGGAAATCCTGGTGTGAGAAAAGAATCAGAGTAATAGACTTTACTCTTTCCAAACACTTTATTTTCTAAATAACCTCTTAAATCGTGGCCCTGATATAACAAAGTACTTAGGACCCCTGACTTTTCAAGGCTTTTAATCACCTAAATCCACACTTATGCATATGTTGAAGTCCCACAGCCTTTAATGTGAATTCAGTATGTGCTTAACTTTAGGTATGTGCTGCCCAAGTGCTTTTCAGAGCAAGGAAAGAGTTCTGAATGTCAATGTTCCCTCTAAGGTTTGGCAGCTTGGGTGCAAAATTTTCAACCCCTGTGCAAAACTTTTTCTAAATAAAATTTTTGTGCAAACTCATGCGACAAAAATTACTGAAAAATATAGAACAATGAAAAATTAATAAAAGTTATTATTTAAAGTTGTTTTTATTAATAAAAAACACCTACATTATTTAGCATTTACCCAAATTGTTATACAATCAAAATAAACTAATTGATGGCTTTCAAATAACCCAAGACCAAAGTTATATTCAATCTGGATCCTAGCTGTCACATTTCTGCCTAATACCCTCATCTCCTGTGTTCTACTTGCAGAGTTACAGTTCATAGGGAGGCCAGCTAGTTTTCACTGACAGCATTTAAGATGTCTTCATGGTCCCAGAGCAGCGTTCCTTCTAAGGATTGGGATGTCATAAGCAAAAATTTTAGTTTGTGAGCAGAAATTTTGCCTTTTGGTAACTTGTGAGTTCAGTGAGTCAAGACTTCAAAGAGAAACAGCTGGATTAGAACTGATATGCAGATTTGACTGTGTGAAAGCAGGATTAAATAGGGACTACAGATTCTTTTCCCATTACCACAGGTGATTTGACTTCACCCATGTCTACGTGCTGTTTCCCAGTGTTTGAATCTTAACAACTGCTCTGATTTGCTGTTACTGTATTACCTGATCCCATATCTTACACTCCCTTGCATTTATTTTCATCCCATCCTGTAAATTCCCCCATCTTCAAAGCATCTGACAAAGTGGGATTTCGCTCATGAAAGCTCATGTGATAAATAAATCTGTTAGTCTTTAAGTTCACAAGACTCCTTGCTTCTTTTGTACAAAATAGGCCTATGTTTTAAAATGTGTTTATTAAAAATTAAAATAGGCCTATGTTTTAAAATGTGTTTATTAAAATGATTAAGTTTTAAAATGTGTTTATTATAAATAGAATTAATTAATTGGGTTTAATTAATTAAATTTGTGTGAATTTTTATTTGAAATTTAATTTTTAGAAAGCTTTTTAATTAAACTAATTTTTAAAGGTTTTTTTAAAATGGAGAGAAAGAAAGAAAGAAGGAGGATGAGAAAGAAAAAAGAAAGAAGGAAGGGAAGAGAGAAGAAAAGGAAAGAAAAAAGGTAAAAAGAGACAGGAAGAAAAAGAAGGAAGGAAGAGAAAGGAAAAAGGAAAAAAGAGAAGGAAGGAAAAGAGAAATGAGAGAAGAAAGAGAAAAAGAAAGAAGGAAGGAAACAAGAAAGGAAGGAAGAGAAAGAAAAAAGAAAAAGAGAAGGAAGGCAAGAGAGAAGAGAAAGAGGGAAGGAAGGAAGAGAGAGAAAGAAAGGAAAAAGGAAAAAGAGAAGGAAGGAAAAGGGAAAAAGAAGGAAAGAAGAAAGGAAAGAGAAAGAAAAAAGGAAACAAGAAAGGAAAGAGAAAAAGAAGGATGGAAGGAAAAGAGAGAAAGAAAAGAGAGATGGAAGAAAGGAAAAAAAGAAAGCAGGCCGCATGCCTGTCAGTGCCGAGGTCAGCAGGGAGACACAGTTGCTGCAGCCAGTCTTTCTTTCTTTCTCCAGCCTGGCACTTCCGTGAGAGGTTCAGGCTCGGAGACAGCGCTCGCTGCAGGGCTTTGGAAGCTGACGGTGCCTCCTTGCTGCCAGCTGCTTGGATCTCAGCCGCAGAGTCCTGGCTCCATGTGCTGCCGGTGAATGTGTGTGCGCTGGGGCTGGAAAAGTTGTGCACTTGCACACACCTGTGCACCTTAGAGGGAACAGTGCTGAACATGGTGAAAATGAATAATTTGATTAAGTGCTTTCCTGAATCTGATGTGGGCCTGACCTAGAAGAGGAGTTGACTTTAAAATGAAATAAATGTTGAGTCAAATCATGCCCCACCTTTGCAGGTACATAAATAGTTAATAAAATGGAACTACTGTGGCTCTATAGGGCTGGGAGAAGGAAAGCTGAGCTAGCAACTTAGCACATTTGTAAAATATGGAATAGTATGGACATGGTTGTCTTCACAGCCGCCCAGAGGTGATTTGGGCAGGATGGATGGAAACCAGGGGATGGGAGGATGCAGTGGGGCACTAAGGTGAGTTCAAGTGTTCCACAAATAAGAATCCACTGGCCAGTCCCTCACACCCCTATGAAGGAGAGCCACAGATGCAGCAGCTATAATTACAGTCCATGTGACCTCTAGTAATTGATAGTTAAGTAACAATTTTAAAATGCAGTTTATGAAGCTCATGAAAAGGCAGTGGAATTACTAAAGCTAAAGGAAAGACTATCACTGACTTCAGTGGATTACAGTTCTGGCCCAAAGAGAGGATTAAAATAACTTACTTTGAGCTCAGCAGCTGAAATAAATCCACTGCTATCTGCATCATATTTGCGCCAGATCTGGAATGGAAAATTTGGCAAGACCACATGAATATTGCAGTAAATCATCAAATAAGATATCCTGAACATTTCACACAGCTCTGGACCAGATCTCACTCACCTCCATAATTGCATATAGCTACATTACTGAGCACATAATTCATTGTGCACAAAATGAAATAATCCACATACAGTATTTTTTTTACTCTTGATATTCACAGGAGAAATGCATATAGCATGCTGTGGGGAAAAGGAGTCTACAATCATCTATTTATTACAGTCACATTCTTTCTATAAAGGAAAAAATATAATCAGAATGAGAACATGATCATAATTGTGTACTTAATTTCTTCATTCAGCCACTACTGTTGTACACTGAAAGTGGTAATCTGCCCGTGTAAATGGCTAATTAAATGCATAACTGGCCATGTGTGTCCACAGACACCCAACATACATGTTAATAAAGGCTACTATCTATACAGTTTGGAAATCAAGTAAAGGAATATAGTCAAAAATAAAGTTTTTTAATCATGACTTTTAAAAGCTCTCACTACTTTGGAACTTCTCCTGTTTATGTCCTTCAATCACTATGAAGCAGCTTTGCAAAATTCTGTCCATCTATTCATTGAGATGGTGTATTTTTGTGGGCAAGTCATTTTAATGCGCAATTTTAATGTTCTTGTTATCATCATAAAGAGTAAGCAAGTAGTATTGGTCAATTTTCATGGGTGTTGCAAGGGTGATATGCAGTTTATGCACTAGTTAGCAATGTCAGGAATATAGGACCAAATTATCCCCCAAATTTGGGAAGCTGTTCAAAAGCTGGTAGATCAAGCCACTTGATTCCTCAAATGTAGGAAACTCCGTGGGTAGGCTAGAATTGCCATAGTGGCTCTCCCTTGTGTAGGTTTGTGGCAAGGAAAAGGGAGCATACCCAGTGCTCCCTGACTGACAAAATTGTATTGATTGTCCACAGCCCATGACCCACATAGCAAAGCCCTCAATCCACTCTATATTGTGCCTTGGAACTAGACTGGCACCTCCAGAATCAGGGGAAGAGTACCAGTGGCAGGGCAGCTCAAAAATCTTCTTTGCTGACAGCAAAAAGCCAAAATCTGGCTCAGTTCTCCAAAGGGTTAAACTGTTCAGTGGGTTGCCACAGAAACCTTTCATCTCTGGAGAAAATGACCATATATCTTAAGAAAGCCAGCAAAAACTAAGCATTTACTGTATTCATCCTTGTTATTGTCCAGTCTATCTACAGCAGGGGTCAGCAACCTTTGCCAGCCCCTGTGCCAACCTCACCTGCAGCAACCTCAGCAGGTGCGAGGGCAGGGCCAAATGGGGGCAGAGCCAGGGACTCCGCGTTGGGATGGGACAGGCAAGAGTCTCTGGGGGCAGGCGGCCCTGGGGTGTAGTGGGGGCATGGCTGAGGTCCCTCAGGGTGGAGTGTCCTGAGCTGCCCTGCTCCCCTCCACTGTGGGGCCAATAAAGCCTGGGCCCCGTGCCATGCTGGTCCCCCAAGAGGAGCCATCCTGCTCCCCCACGCTGAGCTAAGTCACTCTGGCCCCTGAGCTGTGCCATGCCACACCAGCCTCCTGCACTGAGCCGAGCCAAGCCACACCAGCCCCAGCCCCAGAGCCAAGCCACACCACACCACGCCAGCGCCCCATGATGAGCTGTGCCACACCGGTCCCCTAAGCTGAAATGTGCCACTCCAGCCCTGCTCCAGCCCCCAACAGGGAAGCCTGAGCAGCACTGTGTGCTGCTCGGGATCAGCCGGCATGCCAAAGTTGGCACACATGCTGGGTGTTGTCAACCCCTGATCTACAGTATCTCCATCTTTTGAACATTCCCACCAGAAAGCCACAACTTCAACTGCTAAGAAAATAGAGCCTTCAAAAATAATACTGTTTTTCTTATTGAACATCTACTTGCACAAAATTCCATTGAAGTACAATATACTAATGTACTTTGACTTAGATTCTGCTTATAGGTGCCATTCAGAATAATTGACAGCCACATATAAGGAATGAAGGGAAAGACACGCACCCGCATAAACTCCACACTGTTGTCCAAGGGAGTTTCCCTTCGGAAAAGCAGCAAAAAGTTCTCATCCTCTGGCAAGATCATATATGCAAGCTAAAAGAAGAAGGTAAAGATTAGGGCAAACTTACATGACTAGTGACTCTATGATGAAAATAAAAGCTGAATGTGATGTTGCCAAGGAAATTACATCTTGAGCAAGCAGTCTGAAATTTCTACACACACCTGGCTTATCTTTGTGGCCTGGCCCTCCCCCACATCCCTATTACCCATGAGCCATTGGCCTTTCAGAAAAGAGATATTTTGGGGGTATACCTCATGGATTTGTAAACGTCCATCTGCAGTGACATCATAGGCAGACATGAATCGCTCTTTCACTTTCTGAAGCTTTTCCTCTGTTATTGGATCCTGCAGTTTGAAAAACATCACACATACATACTTTGGGCTTTACAATAGTCTCTTGCAGGAACTTCAGTGTCACACCCCTCCCATATGAATGTTATGTCATTTAAAATTCTCAGTGCAGAGCTTCTATTGGTCCATTAATATAGCTGCTACATAGAATGAGTTTTAGAAAGGAGTCCAGCACATAGCTCAGTGATCCCTCAATAGTGATGATGGAGAACCATTTCAGGCATCTGAAGATGCTTAAATGGCTCACTGCCATTCTCTTGGAACAGCTGGTTGACACACTGCAACTGTGATTCTCATTTCCCACCACCTCCCATGGAACATGTATTACAAAAGCCAGAATGTCCATTTTACTTTTGCACTTTATGGATTAGACCATTTTCATGGGGAACACAACTTTGTACTTTTCATTACGTCATCTGGCGTAGCAGATGTTGGTGATACTGTAGCTGGCTTTTTTTTTTTTTTCAATTTACTTCCAGTGTGATTGATGATATGGAACTGCTCTGAAACAAAGTCCTGGAAATATCACTATTTATCATATGAAATTTTGAATATTCTGCATTCTTTGTGCCTGCATATCCAATGACGTATTTCCTATTCAAACAATTTCTAGGTAATGAATGTGAAGAGTTGGTAGATTAGCTGCTTAGGTAAGTATGATGCTGACTTGAGGCCAATGTAACCTGCCAACATTTTTTACTAATGGTAAACTTTTTGAACAACTGGCCTGGCTGGACTGTACCAGCTATAATACTAAAGCAGCTACAACAAAGATGTTATTTTGGTCAGAAAGACTCAAACAGGAATGCAGAGATGGAAAGGACAAACATAGTGGTGATATGATCAACATCCAAAAAGAAATACAACAGGAGGTAGCAGATATTTCTCTCTGTCTCATCCTGTGTCTATGGGTCATTGTGTGTCCTATAGTGCAGCTCTGTTCGCATACTAAGACCCATACTCATCAGAAGACTGCAAAATTGACAGGAAGAAATAAAGAGGTGGTGGAATCTCCATCTTTGGAAACTTTTAAGAACCTGTTGGACAAAACCCTGTCTGGGATGATTTAGTGGGAATGGTCCTGCTTTTAGCAAGGGGTTGGACTAGATGACCTCATGAGGTCCCTTCCAGCCCTTAATATTCTATGATTCGAAGAGCGGGGAGGAGGGGTGCTCTTGTTTACCAGTAAAGACAATAGATTGTAAGGCTATATCTGGGAATGCAGAAATGTACTATACAACCTGCATGTAGGAAAGAAGCTGACGGTGTGGCTTGTCTCATGAAAAAGGGATCACAGTCTGCATGGTTGGAAAGCACTGATGAATAATATATCATGATTAGACATGTTAATTAAGTCTGGCTTCTAGAATGTGTGTTGTTATATTATTTTATATGTAGCCATTTGTTTTGAACACTTCTACCTGCTATCACCCAAATCTCTTTTGCCTTTTGTTAAATAAATTTACCTGTTTTTACTATAAACTTACTTAAGTGCTGTGCATTAAGGGGAATCGTGGTTTGAGGCATAACTGATTAGCTGGGTTGCACTATGCTTTTGGGACCCCTGACTCTGTGAATACTTTGGGTGTCCAGTAAACAGGGGCTGGTTATTCCAAGGAGACACTTAGAGCAGTGGTTCCCAATCTTTTTGAGTGAAAGCCCTCCTAGTTAACAGGAAATAAACCACGTGCTGCTCCATTCTCCTGCTCCACCCCATCACTGGCCACAAACACATATAACCCCTATAAATATTGTGGCAAAGAGCCCTTCAGCTTTGCCAGGCAACAGTCATCTTCCCTGGTGAAATAGCTCTGGAGTAAATTTGCCCTGCTTTGGGCAAATCTTTTATGTCCCTACCCTCAGTGTCTTTTGGTTACTGTGCTACAGGTGTGCTTTAGTATGGGTGGATCAAACACCTTCCACCCCACAGAGTGGGAAAATCAGTAAGTCTCTGGTGCACGGTCCTTGTCCCTGTCTTTTCCAGCCAATTTATAGCTGTGGTGGTGATGTGCTGGGGCTGCGGGGCCTCAGTCTCTCCTCTCTTCACCAGCGCACCTCCTGTTAAGAAGTGCTAGTCTCTGGTTTGGGGAAGACTCTCCTCATAGTCCTGCGAGTCTTTGGTAGCTTGTATCCCTCTCTCCCCTTCCTTCTAGTAGAGGCAGGGCTTTAATAAAGCTGAAGCAGCCTTTGACTAGCCTCAGCTGTTTCTAATCAGGTTGCGATCACCTCCCTTCTGCCTGCAGGGAAAAGGCCTTTTACTATTCTAGGGCTCACATATCTGCCCTCAAGTACCCTTTCATAGCCCTCTGGCCTGACTTTATCACAATACATTAAATGATAATAATAATAATAGTACCAAATGACATAATAATACATTACTCTTAACTGAGTAAGAAGCTAAGCTCCAATCTCATGCCCTGTGTGGCTCCAACTTCTTCCCATCTCTCATGGACTGAGGTTAATGGAGGTGGTTTATGGTAGGTTGGCCAGAGCTGCTCTAGGCCCCCATGAGTGGAGGGCTGCTCCTCTGCAGCTGGACACCTGGCCAGCATGGGGCTGCTGCTCCGTTCTTGCTGCAGTGAGTCCTGCCTCCTGCTCAGATGGGCTACATGGCCTCAGTATTACTGAAGTCTCATGGACCCCCTGGAGTATTTGGCACCCCACTAAAGGGGTCCTGCAAACCAGGTTAGGAAGAGTTGACTAAGAGGGCTCAGGGGTTGAACAGTGCCTATCGCCAACCTATAGAGACAGAGTGGAGCCTGTGTAGGCCTAGAAAGGAGGGCCTCTGCAACTGATGAGCTGTGGAGCTGACCCTCAGCAGGCACAGATGAGGCTTCCTCACACAAAGGACAGGTGGTAGCAAAGTGCCTCACAGCCCTGGGTACTACCAGGATAGTGTCAAAATATGATGGTACCAATTTTTAGCTTGTGCAGAAAAATACTACTTTGTAGGATTTTTTTCTCCTTAGAAGCAGGGTAACCTTGTTTTCCATTTTGGCCATGACAGTTCCTTTTTCAAACCCTGTCCTGACCATACCAACTTTTTTGGCAAAACTGGGTCTTTCTCCATTGCTCTTGCAAACTGATTATGCCCAATTTTGACCAAAAAAGTGGGGTGTGACTCCTACTGGGGCAAGGAGTAATGTGAAGGGTGGTGAGCCACAGATACCAGTCCTGTGTGGGAGGGAAGGCCCAGGAGAATATCTATAGCCAGGCCAGCTCCATGCAAATGGGCAAGCAGCGGGGTGAGCATCTTGGGCAGGGGTGGGGAAAAGACTGGGCCAGTGCCATGCAGAAAGAGAGGTGGGGCTTAGACTGAGCCAGTGTGTCCTCCCATTTTCGCTCTGGGAAAATAATGTCACCTACTTAACACCTCTGCCACTGTCACCAGTAGTTACTTCAGTAGAGTATCTGCAGGATATCACAGATGATAGAATGGAACCATGATTTGATTATGAGTTTGCCTACACCTGAAGTGCCACCGTGCTATGGCTGCACTGTTGTAGTGCTTCGGTGCAGACAACACTTATGCTGACAGGAGAGGATCTCCCATCATTGTAGGTAACCCACCACCACCCAGAAGAAGAAGGTAGATTGACTGAAAAGTTCTTCTGTTTATCTAGTAGGCTATGTCTATGCACGGGCAGTTAAATCGATTTAACTTAAATCAATTTAACAAAATCGCTATAAAAGTCATTAAATCAATTCAAATTAAATTAACTTAACAGACTCCACAAAAAACCCAAATTTAACATGTCCAGGGATGGGACTTGCTAGTTCAGTTTAGGAGAGGGGCACCCTGGGAGGTGTGGCAACATGGCCCCCTGGCAGGGCCATGTTTCCACCCAGTCCCCTGCCTGGCTCTCCTCAGGAGAGTCAGTGAGAGGGGAAAAGCATCCCCCGCTGGCTCTGGACACGCTTGCTGGGTGCAGGGAGAAAGGAGCCCTGTGCCAGGCTCCCTCTATGCAAGGCGGTGGGGGAAAGGACCTCTTGGCTGGCTCGAGCCATGCTAGCCGGGCTGTGGGGAATGCACCCCCAGTCCCCAGCGTGCTCGCCAGATGATGGGGAGAGACAAGACCCTCTCACACAGCTTTAGGGTCCCTTTCCCTGCTGCCCAGCCAGCACTGAGGAGCCGGGCATGCAGTGTCCCTTGCCCTGCCACCCAGGTAGCGTGCTGGGAGACGGGTGGGAGGTCTCTTCTCCACTCCCCTGGCCAGGGTGCTGAAAACTGGCCCTTCCTTCCAGGGTGCAATGCACCCTGGGAGGAAGATCAAAGCAGGGTTTAAATCAATATCACTGTAATATAATATAACACATCCACACAGTGTTATATCGATGTAATAGTTTTGATTTAACTGTCATACAAATATAAAACTAGATTTGATTATATCGATATGAGTCGCCTTATAGCAAAATGATGGAGCTCATCATTTTGCTTTAAGAAAACATTGGGTGGACCTAACTTTTTAAAAATTGAAATAACCAGCGTTATTTCAATTTAAAACCTGTGTGTGGACATACCCATACTGTCTACATCAGGGGTAGGCAACCTCTGGCACATGTGCTGACACTGGCACCTGAGCCTATTCAGAGCAACACACAGCACCCTCTGCAGTACCACAGCAATTGCCACTCCCACCACTGAAAGCCACTCTGGGTGACTTTCTTCAGGTGCAGCTGGGACACAGGGGGTCTCCTCATACATATGCCTTCATCTTACACAGAAAAAAAGCTGCCTGGAGTGGCTCCTCTCTGTAGGGTGATGCTCCCCAAAGGAGCCACTTTGGACAGCTCCTTTCTGCAGCCTGCCTAGGAACCCCTGAAAGGAGCCACTTCTTTTTGTGGCATGCCTGGGTACCCCTGTTCCCAGGCACATGGACAAGAAGAGCTACTCTGGGTGACTTCTTTCCATGGCATGCCTGGGATGTGCTCTCACTTCAGCTATGACCACTGCTGAATTTTGTAGCCGCCACATTTTTTCAGCAGGGGATGCCACTGGCACCAGCTAAGGGTTGGGGAGGAAGGACCAGCACGGGGGTCAGCAAAGGTTGCCAACCCCTGGTCTGCATGCAGGATAACTGTGTCAACCTAACTTTTTAGGTACAGGCTAGGCCATAGCCTGGGATGGAAGTATCTACTGCCTACTCATACTTCAGTCAGTATACTCCTGTATCTCTGTAGTTGCCCAATCACATTCTGACATCTACCTCAAACCTGATGCTATATTCATGACATAAAAATGAAGTATGCTTACCACTGCTTTAAAAAGCTTTAGACCAGATTCTCAAATGGATTTCAATGAAAGTTGGGAGCATAAATATCTTTGAAGATCTGGTCCTAACTGACTTCCATGGGATTACTCATGTGCTTAAACTTACACATATGCCTAAGTGCTTTGCAGAACAGGCTTTGTCTTTTCCCCTAACATATCCTACATGTTTAGATGTGCCTGCTGTTTTCCAGATGCCTTTCACCATTGACAGCAAAGAGACCTGTTCTTTTTCATTATGACATAAGAACATAATTTGATTTCTCTTTATCTAACTTCACAGTATAAAAGCTCTAAACAGCTCTCATTTATGAGAACATTATTGATCTATGATTTATTATTACATACCCTTCACTGGACATCCTACACTGAAATCAAGAGAAGAAACTGTTAAATAAATGTCTTTATAAATGTCAGGTCCAATTAATAAAGAATAACTTTACTTGAAAGTATGAAGCAGCTCTTCTTGCCCAGTTGCATACACCCATTCATTATATGTGAATGAGTGTGGAGAATGAATGGATAGACAGACAAAGTAAGGCACTCCTGAACAACACAATACTGTTTTCTTTCATTGACACATTATAACTCTCTCTTGCAGTATTTGAACTGGCTTCAAGAGCAGAACACTTCCCAGGCATTAGGCAAGCATATCAGTTGCTATTTTCAACACACTGACAAAGTACTCTGAAATTATCCTCCTCCATGCCCAGTAGGAAAAGTTATTTTTGAAACTATAATCATCACTGATATTTGAAAAAAATGTGCTGTAGAATTTAAACTGATCATTTGGTATAAAAGCTTATTATTCAACCGTGTGTCAGCTTTTAACAACTTCATTGCATTTTAGGAGGGTAAGAGTATTGATAATGAGAATAAAAATAGGATATTTTACAATTAGCTAGCTTATTAGATAAGTGTTTAAAGATGCAACATTTGGAATGTTTGCATATATAGCACCATTAGGTTTTGGTCTACATGTTCTTCATTATGACAGGTGTTTTAAAACTGCCCTCTCTCTCTATGAATCATCATTCTTTTTTCTGTATTGTAAAACGAAATAGAAGTATATTATTATCACTAAGCAGACTATTTTACTTCTGGAGAGCAAAGGCAGAGTCGAAAATACATAATCTGGGTTTTCTGAGAGGTACACCAGAAGTATTTATATTTTAAATTGCATACACCTATGAGACCAACACCTTCTATTTCTGATTGAGCATTACATTAAAGGTGACTTCTATTGTTAGTTAAAACAAGCACCCATAACTGTGTACGTTTTCAGAGCAATATTTTTTTCTGATTGCTCTTCTTTGTTTAAAACATTACTGGAGCTGAAAAATGACATTCTGAGCTAGTCTGAGTGATAACATAAACTTCAGTCTCCAGCTCTGTTCTGTAGCTTGGTCACCTAACTTGGGACTGGGATGATCTATTTTGCTGCTGACACAAGACAGTCAAAAGCTGCTTTCGGCCCAACATAGGAGGGTAAGAAAGCATCTGATGTGGCTGCCATGGGACTGTTACTCCCCCCACTGTGCAGGTGGATGGGGAATAGGTGGCAGCCATGGCTCTGTACCTCAACATGTAAGCTACTACAGCTCAGCTGCTGCAGAGACCAAGTAAAGCTGCTCCATGAAAAGGCCTGAAGCAGTTTACTTCCCACATGGAGGAAGGGAGAAGCAGAAGTTAAATCTTGACTCAAGGATACCTAAACAAGTCAGAATCCACTTAGGGGTGCTGTGTTTTGTTTTCACTGCTGTAGTCAGGGCTAAAGTATGCTGGAACGCCGTTCCGGGGCCTGCTATTTGTAGGGGATCAGCATTCTGGGACCCCTAAAAATAGAACGTGGAGCCAGAACTCTGTGTTCCAGGGCCCACCACCGAAAAAGAGCAGGCCCCAGAATGCTGTGTTCCAGGTCCATGCTCTATTTTTAGGGGCTTGAATGCTGGGCCCCTAAAAATAGCAGGCCCCAGAGCGGCATTCCTCTGCATTCTGGTGGGCCTGGGAAAGGGATGTAACTAGGGGCTCAAACTCCTCCTATTCCAGGCCCTGCCTCCAACCTGGGGTTTGCTGCCCAAGCGCCAGCTGCAATGCCACCCCGGGGCCTACTTCTGCCACCTCCCCAGCCACGCCACTGTCAGTGACTGTGGGGCGGCTGGCTCGTGCTGAATGGGGGGTATTGGGGGCAGGAGGAGGCAGAAGCTCAGGTCCAGGGGGCCCAGCAGCACTGGAGGGGGGGCCCACCAGCACTGGAGCATCCTGGGGCCCCCCCAAATTATACTTTAACCCCTGGCTGTAGTATTGCTACAGTGAGGCAGTGAATCTGGAAGTATGACAGTGTTAATCTGACAATAACGAGTCTTGCTGATAGTTAAAACTTCAGAAGTCTTGTGCATTTGAGAGATGTTCAACCCATAAGCAGCAGGAAAAAATTGTTACCTGTCAACCTGAAAAGCAGAATGCACAATACTAGAGGTCTGAGTGTTAAGACAGTCTTGGGTTTTACAGTGGAAAATGTTTAAGCAAATGAGATTGTTACTATTAGTAAGAGTGCTGAACATACCTATAGATCTTTATCTTCTCAAAACACAGTACAAATGTCAATTACTATCATATAACTGTATTAATTTAACTGATTTTCAATAATTACCATAGTTTCTAAAGAGAAGATTCAAATGTCCCTAAAAAAAGTTTTCTTGGCAATGCACAGTTAATTTACACTGTGCAGCTATGACCTGAGGATGCATTCTCTGCAATCCAGAGATAAATATGAAAGGTAACTGCTAGCACCATATGAGTGCTCTCCTCTTTTCTATCTCCAAATCCTGTGTAACTGGAGATTGTTCATATTGTATGGAAAGAAGTAAGAGACAGTTCCCAACTGACAACCAGCTACATAACAACAGAGCTACCCCACTGATCAGAGCTAAGACTGGTAATACAAGAAAATATGGAAATGGCAGAAGTGCTAACTGATTTTCATGTCTCTGTTTTCTCCAAAAAGTTTAGTAGTAATTGAACATCTAATTTAATGAATGCCGGGGAAGATAGGTAGAATCAGAGGCTAGAATAGGCAAAAAAAAAAAAAAAAAGTTAAAAATTATTTAGACAAGTTGGATATCTTCAAGTCACATGATGAAATACATCCTAGAATACCATGGAGCTGACAGGAGATATCTGAGGTGCTAGCAATTATCTTCTAAAATTCATGGAAGATGGGAACAATTCCAAAGGGCAAATATAGCTCCATTTTTCAGTCCATCTATAAAAGGGGAATAAGGATAACCTGGGGAATAACAAACCACTCAGTTTATCTTCAGTACTGGGAGAGATAATGGAGCAAATAATTAAGCAATCAATTTGCAGACACCTAGAAGATAATAAGATAATAAGTAACAATCAGCACAGATTTGTCGAGAGCAAAATAGCATCAAAGGCTATGTCTATGTCACAAAGCTTAATTAAGCAATTCTCTGTTAGTTCGAACTAATGAGGTTTTTAGTTTGAACTAGCCGCACATCCTAGTTCAAACTAATGGCTTAGTTCGAACTAGCCATTAGTCCATGTCTACATCGTGCTAGTTTAAACTTAGAAGTTTGAACTAAGTGCTTAGTCTGGACTAACCAGTTGATTTTATTAGTTCGGACTAAGCTTAGTGTAGATACAGACTAATTAGCTAGTGTAGACATAGCCAAACTGACCTAAAGGCCTTCTCTGACAAAGTAGCAAACCTTGTCAATAAAAGGGAAGTGAAAAAAGCAAGGAGTCTTGTGGCACTTAAAAACTAACAGATTTATTTATCGCATGAGCTTTCGTATGAGGGAAGTGGTATAACTTGACTTTTGCAAGGGTTTTGATGATCTTCTCATAAACAAATTAGGAAAACACAAACTAAATGGAGCTATTATAAAGTGTGTGCATAACTGGTTGGAACAGCTTTCTGAGGGAGTAGTTACCAGCAGTTCACAGTCAAGCTGAAGGGGCATATCAACTCGGGTCCCACAGGGATCAATTCTGGAGCCATTTCTATTCAATATCTTCATCAATAACTTTGAATAGATAATAGCATAGAGACTACACTTCTAAAGTTTGCAAATGACATCTTTTCTTTGAACACCTTTTTCAGAAGGACACAATGGGGAAGTTGCAAGATGTTTGAAGATAAGATTAACATTCATAATGCTCCAGACAAACTGGAGAAATGACCTCAGGTAGAGCCCTGCATGGATACAAATATGTGGATCTGTATCTGATCTGCATCTGTAGGAAATGGTCCGTGGGTATCTGTGTTGTAGCTGTGGATGCCGATATAATGCGGATAACTGCAGATTTGCAGGGCTCTAGTGTCAGGTATAAAGGATAAAATTCAATAAGGATAAATTCAAAGTACTCCACTTAGCAAGAACCAACAAGTTGCACATAAAGAAAATCAGAAACAACTGACTAGGAAGGAGTACTGCCGAAAAGGATTGGAGAGTCATACTGGATCACAAGCTAAATATGAGCTAATAATGTAACGCTGTTGCAAAAAAAGTAAATGTTGTTCTGGGATGTATTAGCAGGAGTGCTGTAAGCAAAACACAAGAAGCAATTCTTATGTTTTACTCCATGTTAATTAGGCTACAATTGAAGTACTGTGTCACATTCTGGGTACCACATTTCAGGAAAGATGTGGACAAATTAGAGCAAGTCCAGGGCAGAGATGTAACTCACCCCCCGTTTTTCTGGCTGGGCCCCTGAATCTGCAGGGTGGGTTCATCTCAGGCAGTTTCCGGTGATGTGACCAGAAGCTGCCCCAGACACTGCAGTTGGTAGGTAAGAAGTGGAGCTATGGGAGGGGGAGAGGTGTCACAATGAGGCCCTCCCAGCTGCAGTGCAAATTTTGCCACCATGGCTGTGGGGATGGCCACCACAGTGAAGTTCATGCCTCTGTCAGGCACTGTGGTGGTCAGGTCTCATCTCCAAGTGGGTGAGCCCTGGACACCATGTTGCAATGCCCCTGGTCCAGAGTAAGAGCAAATTAAAAAAAAAGATTAAAGGTCTAGATATCATAACCTATGAGGGTAAACTGAAAGACTAGGGTTTGTTCAGTTTGGAGAAGAGAAGATTGAGGGGAGACAAGCCACTTAAAGTACAAAAAAGGTTGTTAAAAGGAGAAGGGACGAAAACTGTTCCCCTTAACATCTGAGGACAGGCCAAGAAGCAATGAGCTTAAATTGCAGCAAGGGTGGTTTAGCTTGGATATTAGGAAAAACTTCCTAACTATGAGGGTGATTAAGCACTTGAATAAATTACCCAGGGAGATTGTGAAATCTCCATCATTGGAGATTTTTTTTAGACCAGGTTAGACAAATACCTGTCACAGATGGGTCTAGCTAATGCTTACTCCTGCCTTGAATGCAAGGGACTGGACTAGAAGACATCTCCAGGTCACTTCCAGTTCTATGATTCTATGTAAACCGTAGGTTGTTAAAGCAACCCATCTCCAATGGAAATTGGGTTGTGTGTGAGACTGTTGTATTTAAATGTTAACTAGTAATTCAACAAAGTTGGCGCAAACAGAAAAGATGAAGCCAAGCAAGTTCTAGTTGTATATGCCTCAGGCTTACATTCAATTTGTTTCAGAGCTGTACATTACAGTGGATAGCAAATGCTATAATGACAGTTCAGCTCTGACCTGGAAAGTGACTGAAATAGCATGATGGGATTCTCCATCTATTGTCTTATAAAATACTGAGATGATTTGGCAAAAAGTAAACAGCTTCAGTCGAGCATGCACTTTTTCCAAAGGTTAGTGGTGCCATTCTGGTATATTCACCTTCTAGAGCAAAATGGCACTTCAGGGGTGCAGAAGCACATCCATTCTAAGCCCCCCCCCCCCCACACCTGCCCATAACTGGTAATAAACTTCCAAAAAGTTCAACCTTTAGGCTGAGTTTTTCCAGGCTTGTTCTGTCAGATGATATCTTCCCTTTTGGGAAGTTATGAGGAAAAATGATTCAGTACTTTCCGTGGGTGGTTTCTGCTGCCAGGGCTACCCTGCAATTCCAACAGCAAATTCAATCTGCCCTCCTCTGGGGGCGGACTTTACTGGCATGGGCAGGGTATGTGTGAGCAATTTACCCATTTCTGTTGCTTATAGAATGCAAGAACATTTTTAGAGATGTAAATTTTTAGCAGTCCAAACAGAGTTTGTAAATAATTAAAGCCATTTTTCCTCCCTAGAAAGGGACAAAGAGGTTCAGACAAACTAAGAACTGAACCAAACATTGCTGTTAGGCTAATGGGGTGCGTCTACACTCAGTAGTTATTTCAAATTAAGGAGCCCTAATTTAAAATAACCTACTCCCCGGCCATGGAGGCACTTCATTAAGTCAAATAAAACATATCCTTAATTCAAAATAAGAAAGCGTTAATTTAAGTTAATAAAGCCTCCTTTTACTTCAAATTAATTTTAATTTGAAGATATTAGTTTGAAGGAGCTCTATTTTAGCTGGGGAATAGGGCTACTTCGAATTAAATGGGCTTCCTGACTGGGGACAAGGGAGCTCCACCTAGCAGAAGGGATCCATGCATGGCTCCCTTTAGCTGGGGAGCCATGCACCGCTCCCATGGCTCCCTTTTCTCCAGACCCATGGCTCCAGCAAGAAGGGAGCTGCACTCCCTTCTCCCTGGGACCTTGCAGGTCCAGGGGAGAAAGGAGCTGCGCTCCCTTTTGCCAGGAAGCTGTGGTTCCCCAGGAGAAGGGAACCTCAGAGAAGTAGCTGCTGGGCTTCCCTATCCAGGGAGCCCCCCACTCCCCCAGGGAAGCCCCAAGAAGCAGCCACCAGCACTCCCCGGACAGGGTAGTCACAAGCTGGTGGGTTGCCTTCCTCACTGGCAGGGATCCCCACCAAGGGCAGAGATCCCCTGGTGATGCACTTTCTCCGCTGCCAGCGGGGATCCCCCAGCGGGGCGCCTTCCCCACCAGCTGGCATGTCCAGTCAGGCATCCAGCCCCTTGCTGATGGCTGCGGGGAGCTGGCTGGGAGCCTGATCTGGCTCTGAGCTGCTTGTGCCACACTCAATTTCACAGCCTGGGAGTTGCCAGTGGCTCCTGGGACTGGGGAGCCCATGGAAGAGAGTGCTGGTGGCTCTCTTCCCTGGAGCACTGGAGGCTCCCCTGTCCAGGAAGTGCCAGTGGCTGTCTTCTGCAGGGCTCCCCTGACAAGGGAGCCCCAGCAGCCACTTCTTCAGAGCTCCCCTGTTTGGGGAGCCCCAGAGGCTCCCTTCGTGCCAGGAAGCCATGGTCCCCAAGAGAAGGAGCTGTGACTCCTTGCTTGCCAGGGAGCCAGGGATCCCCTTGTCCCTGTGAGCTGGGGGTCTCCCACTTCAAGTTAGAGAGTTTAATGTAGACTCGCTAACTCAATTCAATAAATCCTACTTTAATTCAAACTAAAGCTATGTTCACACACAAAGGGCTTGTTTCGAAACAAGAGGTTTCGAAACAAGCTGTTTTGAAATAAATGGTTACTTCGAAACACCTTATTTCCAAAGACAAAAAAGGCGTCTTGGAAATAAGGGAGCGAAATAGCATGTCCAGTATGGACATGCTATTTCGCTTGGGGAGGGGGCTGCAGGCACCTGTGGGGTAAGGCGCCTGGCTGCAGCCCCTGCAGACACCCGCGGGGTGAGGCGCTGCTGCGCTTCACCCCCGCGGGTGCCTGCAGTCCCCCTCTGCTGGTCAGGGGACACCCCTCAGCACCCTGGCCAGGGTGCTGAGGGTTCCCTGGCCAGGGTGCTGAGGGGGCAGCCCTTCCTCCCAGGGTGCTTAGCACCTTGGGAGGAAGGGTCAAATGCTGTTTCAAAACAGCCATTGTTTCGAAACAGCATGTCCCGTTGGCGTTGTTTCGAAACAACGCTGTTTCGACAGGAAACCAGGTTAAAGCCATTCCGAAAGAACGGCTGCCATTTTGAAACAAGGGGTTTCCTTGTTTTGAAATGGCTGTGCATCATGTGGCCATGGCAATTCTTATTTCAAAACAACCTCATTGTTTCGAAATATGAATGCTGTGTGAACACACCCTAAGAGTCTAGTGAAGGCTCTCAGTTCGAATTAATAGCTTCGATTCAAAATCAAAGTAATTATTTTGAATTAACTAACTCAAAATAACTCTCGAACTGTAGACATAGCCATGCAGAGTGTGACTGCATGGAGGGAGTCAAAGATGATCTCAAGTTTGCATGATTAGGACTCAAGGGTAGCACAATAGTTACAAGTGACAGGCAAAGAGGAGGCAGGTCATGACTGTCAACTGACAGAGATGATGAGTATAAATAAACAGTGCTCATCTCCAGTTTTCATTTTGAAGAAAGGTAACCTTTCCCTTAAAGAATTATGATCTTTATTAAATTATAATGGTGCCTGATGCAAGTCTGAAGGGGGGATTTTTACCCCTTAGTTATCATCACATGAACCATAAAACTTCAAAGACACTGTCTTAGGTCCCAAACTAGCAGAGTAGTGAGTACCTTGTGAAAGCTGCTGAGGCTCTTCAGTGGCCAGTGCTGCCTGTGGTAAGGGAAGGCACACCACTTTTCAGGATAAAGTCTATGACAGGTATGTTATTAACAAATAGAAGACTACCTAATTTTGTCACGAAAACATAAAGCTGTAAAAAATATCACATGTGGCACTTCTAAATCATTTAAGAGAAACAAATCTATTAGACAATTTTTTATTAAGGATGATACCCCACAAAGCGTTCCATGGAACAACTATTGTAATTCAACTTGTCATAGTGAGTACATTTTTTCCTTCCTTATAGCTGATCCTGTTCTTCAATGTTGTGAAAATCCTTTAAAAATATTTCACATCACAAATGTAATCTATATATTAATATGCCTTATTATGATCAACAGGGTATAGTCACCCTTTTATCCCCACAGTATTTAATTTCTTATGCATGGAGAGCTCCCCCTGGAAAGGTGCCAGGAATCTCTCTCTTTTTATCACATTTTTTTGCCTTTGAGTGCCCTTGTCCCCATCCCCCCTGCTCATATTTTTTTTGCTTGTTCAGGGCTGTGCTGCTGGTAGTTATTTATTTTAATGAAAACAGAGCAATGAATCATTTGTTTTGGAAAAAAATGTGCAAAGAATCATAGGGACTTTACAACTTGATGTAGGGGGAGATCTAATTTAGGGCATGCCAACCTTGAATGTATCACTAATCAAGAACAGATCATGTCATTTACAATTACCATTCTCCTCCACATGAAGAGATAGAAAACATATTTTTTTTTCCTACAGTTAAGTGAGTATATCCTATGCTGGGGGGGAAAGAAAATGCTTAAAGCACTGAAAGATGCTTGTAACGAAGTGTTTTTTTGTTTTTAAATTTCCAACTTCCCTTGTTCATTGATTGCACCATTCAATTCTGTTTTCAGCTAGCTTTAAGTGCCTGCCAAACTGGAGCAACTAGTTCTTGGACTACTTAGGATTTGACCCTTTAACAGGCTTCATGCAGGCAAAACTCTGTGTCCACAAGAAGACAGATGCAGGACTGGACTCTTTGTTAATGCAACTCTCACTCAGTTGCCAGTGAGAACTGAACTTACATGAGCATCTGAATCTGCAATGTGCCTGCTATACTGAGTAACTACAGTAGCCCTTTTTTTTTTTTTTTTTTAAATTTAGCCTTCTACTGGAGCCCACAACTTATGGACACAAATATTTGATGGTCCACTTTATTCTGTCACAAATCTTAAGCATGTGTATGACAAATGTATTTTCAGTTGATTGTGGGAGGCAAATGAACCACTCAAAAAAATGTAGGTGCAAATAGGGAGGCCTGACTAAAGTCAGGCGAAAATTAGACAGAAATGACAACTTCCAGCAGTACCCTGGCCAATCTCTACTGAATTAAATTTAAATATGTTAGGAGTTTACTATACTAAAAATGCAAGCATCCATGTATTATTGTGGACTGTCTGTAACTTGTTTATGGGGGAGACATAACTATTATTAACTCTGGAGTGGTATAACCTTCAAAGGCCTACTTGAAGCAAAATGGACTTTGAAAGTTAAGTGGGTTTCCCAGGAAATCTCTAGGGGGACATGACAACAAATATTACCCTCTCAGTTTACGCAGGGAATGCAGTCTTTGGAAGCTTTGCTTTGAGGAGAGGACCTTTTTTTTTTTTCTGCTGACCATCTGTTACAAGAGGACAAGGTTAGAAGCCTAAATGGTAGGAGTGAAGCTCAGATTCACAGATGTGCTTGTACTGAGCTAATAGATGTTATGAACCTGTGTCCACCGCAAAATCCTTTGCTTGGGTTTAAAGGATTGTTCACCAGCCACAGTCCTTCTTGGCATCAGAGAGTGATCTCTAGTAAGCTTATTAGCAGGGAGTATGAGTTCTTTTATTATTTTAATATGTTTTCTCTAATGCTTTCCCCTTAAGAATAAACATGCTTGCTTCGGAAACTGTGTGGTATCTTGTAACTGTGGGCAGTTACGCTTTTTTTAGCCTGTGAGGAGAAAAGTGAAGCAGGTCTGCATATGCATTGACTTGCTGGGGAATTCACACTGTAGGCAGGGAACTGTGCAGCCTGGAAATGGAATGAAATGCACGCCTCTGCCCAAGAGCAATGACATTTGGGGAGCCAGAAGCCTGGGAATGATTTCCCTCACTGAACTATGGGAAGGAAATGCAGATGTAGTTGCCTTGCACTGTGAAAATATGCATTTTAGCTTTAGAACAAGCATCTTTTTTTAAAAAAATGAGTAAGACCAGGGCCGGCGCTACACGGTAAGCAGCCCCTGTGTAACGGGGGGCACCAGCATTTTGAGGGCGTCAAAAGGGGACAGCGCCGTGGATGGTGCTCCCCTGATGATGTCACTCATCTGCGCCGGCGTCGCTCTGCTGCAGGGGGGCACCACAATTCCCAGCGCTGGCCCTGAGTAAGGCTAACAAATTTGAAAGTCTTTAAAAGTTCTGCAGGACTCCTTGTTTGTTTTGCTAAATTAGACTAATATAGCTACCCCTTTGGAACTCATCTCTTCTAAGCTAGTCTTAGTTTCTTAAATATTACATTAAAAAAACTATAATGTAATGGTTCCTTTATTTTAGTTAAACTATAGAGAAGGTGAGGGAGAGAGAGAAATTTAAAACTAGAAACATTTTAAAATTAGTTGGAATGGAACTTACTCCTGAAAGTACTGAGCTAACTTCTCTGCTGGAGTAACTCCAATGATTACCTTGGAGCTGTGCCAATAAAGAATTTTGGCCCTTTATTTAGATTACGATTTTCTATAGCCCTCATCACTGTAGTGTTTTGTATTTACACATATTTCTCTTCCTCCTCATCTTTGGACACCAATCACCACTTCACACATGGGAAACTTTTTTTCTCTGCAGCAGACCTTAGCTGTCAAGCAAAGATTTTACACCTTTTAGTTTGTGCGCTTAGGCTTTTGACAGACTCTCTGTTCTGCTTCCTTTTCCTTGCTGTGGTCTTCTTTAGACACATCTTTTAATATGGAAAACACATTCATTTTTGTCTGCTTTTCCCAGCAGTATTCTCACCTTGTATTTGCAGAGACTTCTAAATATATACAATGTCTTGCCTTAAAACTAAAAATCAGGAAAAGGAATAAATTAAGGTGATCAAAGTTGACAAAAAAATATGTCAAATATACATATGCAATAGTTGAGGTCTGCAGAGGTGCTTGAGCTAATAAGCCATTTGTTTAGTTTTAGAAGGTGGGTGTTTTCATCTAGTTAGCAGTTTTCCATCTCTTGTTTCCCTTGATTGTCCACCAGAGCCCAGATTTGTTCTTTTTCATTTGTAATATGATGCTCTTTTCTATCAGTGACTCTTTGGGAAACTGGAAAGGGAAGGCTGTAATGACAGGTAGAAAAGTTCTAGTTTGAGTGACTTTGAAGCTACTTCATATTCTGAACAGAGGACTTAATTCATACAACTTACTACCTAACTTCTGAACACCTAAGGGGATATATTCTAAATAATAATCTGTGGGAGGAAGTGCATAGTTACAGCAAAGGTAGCTGAAGGCTACGTAGTCTATGGAGGGTAAGACCGGACACAATGACTTTGAGGCTTTTGGGGGGGAGAGCGCTGTACACTGTACACCACAGGTTTAGCATAAGCATAACTCCTTTCAGGCAGACTGGTGCACCTGGGAGATAACATGGCTATGACCGCTCCTACCTCACTTGCCTTAGGCTTCCGGACTATGAAGCAAGAGATGGAATGCTCCAGAAGCGCAACCATCCATAGCATAGCTGAGGGCACAAGTGTATGTACAGAGATGGTGCAACTCATCCATCCCCCGCTTTCTCTACTGCATCTTGTCACTGGCAGGGCATTAGCGTTATACCTGAAATCCAGCAGGACCCTCATACTAAGTGTTCCCTCACCTGTGGTACACATGGAGCTCTCTCTGGTAGACATTCTCAGGGTACGCCCAAACCCAAACAATGGATTGGGGGCAGGTTCCCTTCCAACCTCTGTGCTGCAACAGATCACTCCCACAGGACATGAGACACCCACATTCAGTTCTCCTTTCTTCTTGATGGGGCACAGAAGCTTGAATGTGAGGTTCCCACCCCATAGGTGAGTGCCCTAACCACGGCATTATTACTTCTCTCTCTGGCCAAATGCATATTTAAGTATTTGTCCACAGTGAACCAGATTTAACAGGAGAGATCAGTAGATCAGACACTCAGTGGGTCACTGCTAAATACAACGTTTGAACAGATTGTTTAGTATAAGTATTTAACACATATTTCCAGGGGCCATACAAGGTGAAGTGGCCTGTTAACCTACATCTACTTGAAAATCAAGGGAGTTTGGGTAGGATTTTGTGACCAGATAGCTTTTCATAGTTAAATAAGGAAAGGCAACCTGTACCTGGGATATGGTTTGGCCCATTATAAAGTTAGGGGCCCTTTGAAAAATTTAATCTTCCTTTGTTTGAGAACACTCCCAAAAGTTCAAAGATACTTAGATTCAAGACTTTGGTTTAGATACAGCTTCACTAGTGAAACATTCTGAATCCTCTTTCTTGCCCTGTGCCTGTAATCCACAAATCTGATTCTCAAGTGGCTCGTAGACTCCGTCCTTGATTGTTTTCCCAGCTGCTCTGATGCTCTTGCATTTAATGTCAGATGAAGATGTAACAGAGTAGCTGGGAAAAAATAACAGAGTTGCAGACTACAGTGGTCATTAGGGGAAAATAATAGCTTAGAGAGCGGAGGTTGAAAAAATATAATTATGAAACTGTTCACTATTCAAGCAGAGACAACTTCCAGAGCTGATGTTATTTATCACTCGTATAGCACTTTAGAAATAGTAACTAATTAATCCTTGTAACGCATCTGCAAGGTATGTCATTAAGTGTTATTGTCTCTGTAACAGAGGGTAGAAAAGGCATAGAGGTTAAGTGCCCATAAAAGGAATCAGTGTCAAAACTGGGATTAAAATGCAGAGATCCCAGCTCCCAGCCTTGTGCAAATCTTATTAGGCTATGCATTTCTTATGGTAATGGAAAATAGTTCAAGAAAGGCCCTTGACTTTTTCCACTGTGGGAAAGGGTTCTTCACAGACCATAAGAAAATATGTACAGGATAAGTCATGTGCATAGAAGGAAAAATGTGGGTAAACATTGTAATATAATGTTATATTATAAAAATAAAAAATAAACCATTTATAAACAGCGCTGCCAATGCTCATGATGCTTAAGAAGCGACTAAGAAAAAGTCCTTATCCTGAGAAGTAGCCAATCAAAGGGCAAAATTCTACTTTCTGCCTTATAGATCTATATTCAGCTGTTGGGAGATTAACCCATACAGGAAAAGCAGAGCAGTGAGGTTGAATAGTTACTGGCCAGTTTTGCCCTCAGTTAAACAATGAGAACTGAAAAAAGATCACAGATTGCAAAGTCAGAAGAAATCATTGTTATCATACACAGGAGGTCAGACAATAACATAGGCCAGAGATTTGCCTCAAAATGATTCCTAAAGATATCTGTTAAAACAGTAGAAGAAGCAAGGACTCCTGTGGCACTTAAAGACTAACAGATCATCTTACCGCATGAGCTTTCATGGGAGAAAATCCCACTTTGTCAGACGCTTTGAAGAGGGGGGAGTTTACAGAATGGGATGAAAATACATGCAAGGGAGTGTAAGACATGGGATCAGGTCATACAGTAACAGCAAAGCAGAGCAGTTGTTAAGATTCAATCTCTGGGAAACAGCACAGAAGGGCTCCTTTTCCTATTGCAACAGGTAATTTGACGTCACCCTCCTCTACGTGCTGTTTCCCAGGGTTTGAATCTTAATAACTGCTCTGATTTGCTGTTGCAATATGACCTGATCCCATGTCTTACATTCCCTTGCATGTATTTTCATCCTATTCTGTAAGTACCCCTACCTGCAAAGCGTCTGACAAAGTGGGATGTTCTCCCATGAAAGCTCATGCGATAAATAAATCTGCTAGGCTTTAAATGCCACAGGACTCTTTGCGAGGGCCGCAACTAGGATGTCTGGTGCCTGGGGCAAGCAGCCCCAAAGTCACCCCCCCCCACCTGGGCCCTGATCTGTCCTGGTAGTGGGCAGCCAGATCAGGCCCCAGGACCCTGGCCAGGCAGGTGCCTTCACCCCTGGCTGGCCAATCACAGCCAGGGCCGGGCGGGGGGTTGTCTTCCCCCACTGCCCAGCAAGCATGGCCAAGGCCGAGTGCGTGCGTGCATGTGTGTGTCTTTCCACAGCGAGCATGGGTCAGGGCAGGGCAGAAGATGACCTCTCCCAGCCCTGGCTCCTGGAGGAACGTGCCTTTGGCAAAGGCACATTCCTCTTTGGGACCAGGTAGGGCTCGGTCTGGTGCCCTTTAAAATTCAGCACCTGGGGTTTTGCCCCATTCGCCCCACCCTAATTATGGCCCTGCTCTTTGCTTCTTTTGCTGAACCAGACTAATACAGTGCCCCTTTGGAACTTTTAAATCAGTGGCTCCCAAACTTTTTGGCTCGAGGCCCACAATTATAATTTTTAAAACCTTGAATGGCCACCAGTCTATTCAATTAAAATTAAATTAAAATGTAATTAATTAAATTAAAATGTAATTTTAATTAATTTTTAAACCTTTATGACATTTTAAACTGGCAGACTTGAATTAACATTTAATATCAGATATTATGGAAGATTAGAAGGCTGCAAATTTGATTATTTTTTAAAAATATAAGGTTTGGTTCTGCAGCCACAGCCCAGCTCCCAGCCAGTGGCAGAGGAGTGTGGGCCACTTTAAAAAAGCCCTGCAGGCCAGGGATTGGGAACCCCTTTTAGATAAACATCCGATCTTGGTTTAAAAATTTGTCATCAGTGAACAAGAATCCACTCTGATCTTGGTAAACTGTCCAAAACTACTCTCACCATTAAAAATGTAAATATTAATTTCCAGTTTGAATTTGCCTCCCTTCAATTTCCAGTCAGTGGACTGTGTTATATTTTTCTCTGTGAGACTGAAGAGCCTGTCTGTTCTTCATGCAAGTTCTTAAAATTTGTAATGATGTCATTGCTTAAACGTCTCTTTGTTACATTGAATAGATTGAGCTTCTTAAATCTATCAGTGGAAGGCTGAGGTCCTCAAACTGTGGGGTGTTCCCTCTCAGGAGCCACAGAGGAACATATGGGGCCTACTCAGGCCAGGCTGCCATCATAGGGGGCAGGAAGGGAGTGCCACCTAACCTGTCCTGCCTGAGCTCTGCTTCATGCCTGGCTGCTGCCTTGCCACCTGGTCCTTTGTCTCGGTGCCTGGTCCTGGCCCCTGGCCACTGCAGCCCTATTCACAGCTTCAGCCCCCACTACAGTCCCCAGACTGGGGCTTTCCTTCCATGATCCAGCCCCATCTGGATAGAAAGCAGGGAGGCGGGTGCAGAGATAAGGGAGGTCATGGGATAAAATATTGGGGGGCTACTGAGGTAAGATATGTTTCCTAATCCTTTAAATGTTCTTGTGGATCTTCTCTTAACCTTCTCAATATCTCAACATCCTTCTTGAATTGTAGATATCAAGGCAAGAGACAAAAGGCCACACATGATCACATTTTCTAAAGACCACAGTCTGGCACCCTTACTGTTAAGTAGCACCTTCCTCCATGCATGGTCCCAATGATTTCACTGAAACTCCTTTGCAAAGCATACTACACCATATGAGTAAATGTGACAATCAGTTCTTTACATTTAATTAAAAGGGTTTTTATTTAAGTGTGAAACTTTTTCTTATAATAGCAACTGTAGAGATGGAATGAGAGATGCAGAAAAGAAAAGCATGCTGGTTTAAATTAAAAACTTTGAAGATATAACTTTTGGCAATAATGTGAGTTGTCATTATGTACCCTTCTTAACAAAGGGAAAAATATATTTCATTATGAACCCAATAGATACTAGTTCTGTGCACTACTGTCTTGATATCCAATGTCCTATTTCAATCATGAGCAGGCTCCACATAGAGCGCTGTGTGAGATACATAATCAGAGGAACAAAGGACTTGCTGTACTGCAGCAGTTGCATAGTCCTTCTGGTCCAGTAGCCTGTCTCCTATGGTGCCCAGCATGAGACACTTCAGAGAAAGGTGCAAGCAACCCCACAGTAGGGAAACATAGGATAATCTATACCATGAAAGTCTCCTTCTTACACCCCATCATTAAAGATTGTCTTAAACCCTGAAGATGGTAATCTCATATTCCTTCCAAATATATGCACTGGGTCCATAAAGCCAGGGAAGGTCAAGCCTTCCTTGACAGCCAGACATGCCGCCACCCATGCTCAGCCCCTGGCAGCAGTGGCAGTCTTAGCCAGCCTCTCCACTGAAGTGAGCTGGGGCTGGGGTGCAGGTGGCCACCCAACTGGGGTGGACTGGCTAGCTAGGGGCTGGAGTGGATCAGTGCTGTGGTGCTCCAGGAGCTGGTGATGCTTCAGCTGGGAGTGCTCTGGGCCTGGGGTGGACTGACCAGTCCAGGGGTGGGGCAAGCTGATGCTGTGGCATTGCATGGACTGGCAGTGCTCTGGGGACTAGAGTGATCTATTCTGGTGCACTCTGGTGGTAGAGGGAGTGGTATCAGGGTGTGGGATGGCCGGCCTTGGGCCAGGGGGCTTTGGAGCATGGGCTCTGATCAAGGCTGGCTTAAAGGGCGAGCCAGTGTGGCTCTGGCTTGGGATGCCAAAGCTTAGGGGTGCCAGCTGTGGCCTGGCTGGTCAGTCCTGGGGCTGACTGCCATGCATGGTGCAGCTTCTGGTGTGGCTTTGGGCCATCCTACCCACCCTGTGGCCTGAGCGGCCTGACCGTGGCCAGCCCGCCCCGCCCTGCCCCTGGGAATGGGGTGAGAATGGGAGAGCTCAAGCTGTGGGCTGCCTCACCCTGCCCCTGGAGGTGGATCAGCCAGCTCCGGGGGGTGGGGGGGGGGGAGCTCAGCCTCAGGCTGGTCTGTCCTGCTCCCCTTCTCAGTGCAGGGATGCTGGCAGGATGGAGGGGCGCAAACGCTGGCTCAGGGTGCCATGACCCCTTGAGTCAGCCCTGGCTCTCATGACACTCTGGCTGCCTGCCCCTGGTGTCCTCCAGCACAAGGACTACCTGGGCCCCCTGGCTGGTGTTTTAACCATCCGGAGTTTGGCTCTAATGGGAGAGGGGTTGTGAAGTGTGTGACTTTAGGCAGATGGTGCAGGGCCAGGAGGCTAGCCTCCCCAAATGTGTGATTCACAAGCGGCCCATGCTTCCAACACTTTCATTAATGTTGTTACAAATTTAGCTATTCTTATCTATATAAATGTTGATCCCTCTTCAAATATTGGTAGGCACTTGGTCTTGATAACATCCCATGGCAATAAGTTCCAGTTTAAATCTGACTTGTGTGAAACACTTCCTTTTATCAGTTTTGAATATTCAGTTTCACTGAATAACCTTTTCTCTTATGTTACAAAACAGACAAAATGGAAGCTTACAATTTCATTTTTTTTTAAGGTAAATCAAAGTCTCTTCAATCTCACTTAATATACATAATCATTCTCTTTCCTCACCTCTGAATTCTCTCTCTTTATACAATTTATATCTAGGTTTTAAATAGACTTGTTATACATGCCATCAATATTTCACATTGAAATTATTCTTTTGTAAATGAAACAAAAAAGTTTCTTTTTGTCTAGAATAATTACAAATTGGAATGTAAAAAAACCCTCTATTCTTAATTTTGCACTTTGTTATAAGAACTCTGTTCTGCTTTAATAGCCTGTTTTTCCTGTCTTCTTATCTGTTATTTAATGGAGTTCGCTCTCATTTATTTGCTTTGTATACATTTCTTCTACTTTAAGAGATGCTGACTTTTTTTCTTGTATTTGACCATGTACTGGAAAGACATTTTTTCATGTAGACTTTGTGGAAAGCCTCAGACAGATTTGTTCAGTGGCTACAGTCCCCTCTGTCTTGTAGTGACATTCAAAGGCAAAATCAAGAATTGAAGATAAGAGGGGAGGGAGATTTTAGTATATTTTTTATACATTTTGATGAACAGCATAAGATGAGAAGCACTGGTAAACAGTATGAAACAGAGCTACAAACAAACAAGATACATAAATCTTGATTTTATGAGTAATGTATTTGACTCATATGTTTATCCTTTAGCCACTCTTAAGAATGAAGGCACAACTCTTCAGAAGCACTGGTTAAAATTAATGCTGGAAGAGTTCTATGTTAGATTTTTTTCCAAAGTCAGTGATCATATTAACAAACTGCACTGTTTTGAATAAAGTACAAATGCTTTCTAAATTTTCCTCCAAGAGTGAACTCTGTACTAAAGCATTTCTATTCCATTTTTATTCCTCTAAATGGATTTTCCACCAAGCTTTCAGAAAAGCTGCAATTTGTTTGTGCTACACTTATGATCTTGGAGTGAGTAACAGATGTTAGTCTGAAAACAAACAGTTCTATTCCTAGTAATTATTGTACCTGTTTAAACCCCACCTTGTTGCTAGGAGAAACTAAAATCCTTTATCTTTGGGTTCACTGAGGAAACTAGTAGTCACAAAGTGAAAACTATAAAACCTCTTTAAACACAACTGTGCTTATCTTCACATGCATGCTGTTGGATAAATACTTACACCTGTGCCCAGTTTCTTCAGCAGATGATGAAAAAAGTTATCAAGCTCCTTCCCCTCAATGTAACCATTGTCTAAAGACAATTAAAAGAGATGTTATTTGTCAGACATAATTAACGCTCTAGCTCTAAGCACAACTTACATATTATAGAACCACTTTTATGTTTCTAGAAAAGATGCCAAGTTGGGGCAATGTTCTCTTTATTTCTCAGTAGAGATCCTTTAAAGCAAACAAGGAGTCCCGTGGCACTTAAAAACTAACAGATTGATTTATTGCATGAGCTTTGGTGGGAGAAAATCCCACTTCATCAGGTGCTTTGAAGCTCAAGAAAGTTAAAGCTCATGCAATAAATCAACCTGTTAGTCTTTAAGTGCCAGGGAACTCCTTGATAGTTTTACTGAACTAGACTAAGGCGGCTGCCCCTCTGGACCGAGACATCCTTTCTATCCTAGTGCACTCAGCCTGAAGTTCAGAAGTTACACTGAATGCAAATTTCTAGCATTTTAGCATTTTCCCCCTTTCTCATATTTTTAGGCTTTAGACCAAAAGGAGGAAAAAGAAGCAGTAGTGGACACATGGCCGGTAAATATTTTGTTTTGTGGTTGCCTTCCCTGCAAGGGTTTTTTTTTTTAATTTAAGTTTTTTCCTGGCGCTCAGATCAGCCCGTGAAACTCGCATTTCCTGGGAACGGCTGCTGGCCGCGCAACAAGTTTTGAAGCGACGCCCCAAACTGCGGGCTGCAGGGAACATTTCCCCGCCGCAGCTGGCGCATCTGCCGCGCACCCGACCCCGGGACCCGTCCCCGCGCGCAGCTCGCCCCCAGCAAACCCCCGCACCGTCGGCGTCGAAGCGCTGCCAGATGTGCAGGAAGCCGGCGGCGTCCAGCTGCTCCAGGGGGCTGCTGTCCATGGTGCTGCGCTGGGGAGGGGTGAGAAGCTTCGCCCGGCTCCCCGCCGCCCCGACCGAGTGGCGGCCGCTGCGGGCTGCTCCGAGAGCCCGGCCCGCGCCTGCCCCGCCCACAGCCACTGGGGCCGCTCTGACAGGCTGAGGGACACACACACAGGGCGAGGCAATGCCCTCACACACAGCCACACACCC